>OY728155.1:1481028711-1481688711 GCA_963277665.1 Viscum album | reverse complement strand
CCTGTTGGCGCCCTGCCTACGAAACCACATCCCAGCATCTCTTGGTGGAGTCTCATAGCATATAAGTCGTGAGCTTCACTCTCCTCTCCGGAAGCATCTCTAGGTGCTCGAAGATGGATAGCATAGCCTCTAGCCATTATTCCAAAGCACGTGGTCCTCCTTCCCCTGTGAACGTGGGACGATGATGCTGCTGAAAAACTTGTATCAACTCTTCCAAAGACGGGGCAGGATGCTGAGCTCCCTGGAAGGTCTGTATGATTATCATGAAACCCTCTCTGAACTGAGCATCATCACCAGTGTCTAGA
The DNA here is from genome assembly GCA_963277665.1 of Viscum album. NCBI lineage: Eukaryota > Viridiplantae > Streptophyta > Magnoliopsida > Santalales > Viscaceae > Viscum > Viscum album. The sequence goes on along the minus strand of OY728155.1, from coordinate 1,481,688,406 downwards.
ATCACTGAAGGTGCCATGTACGGAACGATAGGCGGAACTACTAGTAGTCCCTGATCTGCCGTATCAGGCATACGGTCACTGTCCGGTTCCTGAGGTGAAACAGGAGGACGTCTTGGTGCCATATCTCTGAGAGGTCAAAAGCACAACTTTGACTCAGGATTAACAAACACAAAAAAAATTGAAGGCACAAGAAAAAACAGGTAAAAGAAGGCATTCAATTTGTACAATACATGACTACATGGCGTGTTCTTTCCCTACACGGCATGTTCCCTTAGGTCATTCACATGGGCATGTACTTACACCTAAACTGGTCATGTAACACCCCAAATACATGGCTTGTTGTTTTAACACATGGTGTGTACTTGAATCCTCTTCCTTACCAGAGTCCTTCTAAATGGTTAAGCCACACGACGCCTCTAAGACAAAATTACACAGCATGTTCAAGGAAGACATGGAGTGTGCTATACATTCCTTACCTTGCCCGTGTTGTTAGCGACACGGCCTGAAACACGGCTGACACTACACGGCGTGTTCCAGATGGACAAGATGTTTACAAGGAAGGGTAACACTAACCCGTGTTGTTCATGACACGGTCAGGTACCTAGATCAAACTACACGGCGTGTAAGATTCAAAAATGACATGTATGTGAATAGATAACGGGACTCGTGTTTTTCGTGACATGGCTGGTGTACCTATTTCATACTAAACGGCATGCTAGACTAGTACACAGTGTTTTACTGCATGATTTTTTTTAGAACCCCGTGTTTCTACTCACACAGTCAGTGACACTATTTAAAAACTACACGGTGTGTATTAATAAAATACAAACCGTCTATTCTGGGTTTTATCAGACAGTAACTCAGAAACTGCTCTGAAGACATGAAAACACAGAAAATAGGAGTTAAAGTGCCAAAATTCTGATCCGTGAGGGACCATACTTCTCACGAATCAATGCTTGGCATCATAACAATGCATATAACAAGTAAACAGTATAATAAACTCACGATCCACCAAATTCCGATTCTTGAGGGTCCATAACACCTCTAAGACCAAAGTTTGGCATCCATGATAAAGAATCTCTAACCAAACAATACCCTATCAACATGGTAGGTATTCTATCACAGCAGCTATCACAACAGCATGCATGGTCTATTTAAATTTCTATCACAACAACATGCAATTTCTAATGCAATTTAGATGGCATGGAAAAATGCATGACATGTGATTTTCTAACAAGTTCCTATATGATGCATGAGATGGAATACCCTCATATCATTAGGTTGCAATAAAATAGAACCACAATCATATAAATAATAACAGCACAAAACAAGTGCACCACCAACGGTGATGCGAATTAAACTCTAACATTTGTAAGACCTGAAAACTGCAATATTTGAAGTAACCTGGCTCTTTCCCTATACACGGGTTCTAGAAATCCCAGGCACAGCTATTTACCATTTACCTATTCCATCCTATTCCCGTCCAATGTCACTAAACAGTAAGTAAATAGAAATGAAAAGGACATGCCTTTGATACCACTTTGTAATGACCCGAATCTGGAGCTACTCAACTGGTTCCCCATACCCGGTTCGCCACATGACCTCATGCGCATTTCCCCAAATTCCAAAGGCTGTCGACTAGCAGCGAAGTCCTTGGTGAGTCATTGGGGAATCTATTCCCTCATTTGGTAAAGTTTACAAGGGAGAGGAAATAACAGTCAATAGCGGAAGCAGTAAACGTCATACAATAACTGAAACTAAACAGTGGAAGCAATGAATATATAGTAATGATGATAATGATGTAGCAGGTATAAGTATCTAAGGAAGGAAGCAAACACAACAATGTACTGAAATACAACTAAGAAACAATGTTTGAAAAGTAAACAGCAACTCCAGCAGCATTGCAAGCCTATTATCTGTCTTATGCTCTCCAGCTCCAACCAGTAATCATGTACCAGAAGTAGAAGGGCCACAATCCCTATCCACACCTGTAACCATAAAACCTATTTGGGCCAAAAATCTTTACCCAAACAGGGTGTGAAACGTATCCCAGTAGGCAACCACCACAAGATATTTTCCCTACTGTCAGTGAGAAATATAGCAAAAGTAATGGAAATAAATGCAGTAGAGAAACAGGAGTACACTAAAGTAAACAATCCTACAAATCTCCATTCACATTATTTTATTAATTTAATCCAATCATTAAATTATCAACCATGTAATCTTGAAAACAGCTCTATATTCCCAAGGCATAGCAAGTAACACAACAGGTATCTCAGCAGACTACCTAAACAGCAAGCAGTACAAATCCCAAGCTTGTTCTTCAGCTTGGTGGACTCGTCACTACCAACCAAAAATATTCACACTGACTCTCTGTGTAGCTCATACTAGTAGACCCCTCTAGTCAAGTAATCATACAAAGGCACAGACACTCTGGGAAGCTCTCACAGTATATTCCCCTGCAGTCTTGCAACGATAGCTATAGACTCTCTGAGTAAGCACTTACATCTAATTCCCCGTGTAGTCTCGATGCATAACTAAGGACACTCTAATGAAGCACAAAGTCCCATTCTCGTAGGTCCCGCAAATGATACTAATTTATAACTGACTCTCTAGGGAATCCCTTAATCGTCAATTCCCTCTTTAGTCTACCGCACTAGGTTCACATAGCCCTGAGCAGTCCAGTCATTCATAATCGACTGTCAGAAGCCCTAAGTAAGTTAAACAAATACTTGGCTAATAGCTACAATTGATCAAAGGCATATAAATTGTAGGCAATACATACAAACAATTATATCAAGGCAGGGAATCAATGCAACAAGGATTGCTTCATAGGCAACCTAAGTCAAACGGCGATAAACAGCCAAAATAATTGAAACACCCATGGGGTAATCCTCAAACATGCTAACAAGAAAACATTGTAACGACCCGAAATTTTGAAAAAATATTGTTTCCTAATTTTGTGTGTTATTTTATTTTTCATACTCAACAAAACTGTTTCATTTGATAACATGAGTATAATAAAAATGAGACTGTTGGGTTTTGACTATTATATGACCGTTAGTCAGTATGACCGTTGAAAACTGAATGTTTCAAATTTTGTCTCTAAATACAAGTGACCTTGGTTAATTAATATAGAAAGAAGATTTGATGGCCTCATCAAGTAGTCTCAGGCCAATCGAATCCCATCTAACGGAACATGGGAAGGAGGTAGTACCACTAGGATTTTCTCTGGACCAAACCCAAGCCGAACTTCATCGTGTGAAGCTAGAATAGAATCACCTTCGTGAGAAGTTCAAACTGATAGAAATTACTACTCATGCGATGTTGGCCGAGCCTCCCACGGATTCTATCACCTTAGCACACGTACACATAGGTCCTATGCTAGAGTGATAAGGGGCTATGTAAGGAGACCGTAACTGCCTTGTTTAATCCTTTGTTTTAAATAAAAATTTTGATTTCTTCTTATGATGATGTTTATGAATTTTCAAATGTCCGGATAAATATAGTATGCATGAATTTTAGAGAAATGATATTTTAAAAAATGTTTATGTAAACCTTAAATAATTAAAAATGTGTAATGATTTTGAAAAAATGGTCTTCTACAATTCTATTCAGTATGAAATTTAGAGTCTAATAAGATCAACTTAATTTTTGATGAATAGTAAAATATGAATAGTGATTTTATTCTTAGGATTAGTAATTTGACCAAATGGATTAGTAATCTCACTTAAAGAAAGTATTAATATAATCTAGGCACCTTGATTAAGTAATGTGATTCAATAACATGGTTAAATAACGGTCTCATAAATTATTAGTGAAGTATTCGTTTTTTTCGGGTGAATAGTGTTTTTTAACTAAAAATTAAATTAAAAATATTTAGAAAATTATTTTTATAAAATGGATTTCATTTTGAACTCAGAGCATTGATATTATGTTAAGATAATTTATGGGTATTTTTCTGAAAAAAATGAATTTTCGGTAAATAGTTTATTTATTTAAAAATTAAATTAAAAATATTTAGAAAATTATTTTTATAAAATGGAGTTCATCTTTGAAATCAGAGCATCGATATTTGGTTAAGGTGAAATTTTGGGATTTTTCTGAGAAAGTTGAATTTTCGATGAATAATGAAAATACAGTTTTTAAGTTACGGGTGTTTAATGACATCATTAAATGATGTATTAAGTATGTAATCAATATGGTCGACTTATGAATAGTAAGATAAGGTATGAGGTGTCCCAAGTGGCCAATACCATGGGAAAATACCATCGGAAATCCCATGGTATTTCCAAAACCACCAATGAGGTGTCCCTTGACCATTAATGCCTTGTCCCATCACTTTCCCTATAAATACCAAGTCGTCCCCTCATCCATTAGACTCACAACTCCCCCCCCCCAACAAATATCTGAACTCATTACCTCCCAAACAGTCCTCCTAAGGTGCCCCCAATCCCTCAAGGCCCCAACATTTGAGTTTTAAGAGTTACGTTTTAAGGTAAGGGATCCAAACTCTCTCTTTCTTTTCAAATACTCTCTTTTATGTCATTTCCTTTATGCTACATGTTATTATGTTGGAGTATGTTCTTTTATATTCCTCTTACATCCCTTTTCATTTTCATATGATGATAGATCCCCTCTTACTCTCATCATTTCATTTTATGAATGTTTAAGTGGTGCCGTTAGGCTGCCGAATTTTTAAGGGATTCGTTCACCTTTCTCATTTTTCAAAGTTATACTTTCATGTCAAGTCTTTCAAGTTTTTTTTATTATGTTGGGGTATTATCTCTATATCTATCATACTGAAATTTTATTTTCATATGATGAGATACCCTATTTCATCTCTTCAATTCATTTTTGTTGATGTTTAAGTGACACCGTTAGGCTGCCGAATTTTCATAAGAGAAATCTAATTTTTGTCGTCCATCCATGTTTTCCATTTAAAATGGAATGTCCTTAAAATTTCATTACCGTGTTCATATATCTTTCATATTCTGTTCCTCTACTGTTTTATGGGTCACTTATGAATATTTGACCCATGTCCCCTCTCTTTTCAATGTTTTCTAAAACCCTGAAACATAGTCGTTATGCTGCAGAATTTCCGTCTCAAAATGTCTCTCTCTTTTTCTAAAGTTCTTTTATTTTATTATGTTAATACTCAAAGATCTTTCTTCTATAAAGTTATTTAAATATATACCAAAATGTTCTATTTTAAATTTTGGGATTTACATACATGAGACTCACCTTCCTTTTCTATGGGTTTTAAAGTGACACAAAGATCATGTCCTTAAAGGAGTTTTTGAAACGTTATGATTATGAAATGAAACCCATTTCCTTTATGATATATGGGTTGTTTATGAAATGATTAATGATGATATATGTGGATCACATGATAATAAAGGAGAATTTAAGGGTGCGCCCTGATATCACTCCAATGCATTGGGTAAAGACTTAATCTCTAGAGATGACCATTTTGACTACTTCCTTGGTGAATAACCTTGGTAATTTTTATTGACACCTTGGGGATGGACCATGGTGAAACAGAAATTATTTTATTTGTTAAATGTTGTAGCCACATCTTCAAGTTATGAAAAAAAGTTATTTTTATTATGATATGCCTCATGATTTCATTCTCATGCCTTAATGTTCTTTTCATGACCTTATTGAAGTATCTCAAGTTCACATGTAAAATGTTTCTCTTGTTTCCATTACTGGGCCTTCTGCTCACCCTTTCTTTTTATGTATGTCCCCAGGTTATGATATGCAGTAATGAACCAATGATTAACTTAAGTAGAAGCCTTTCAAGTGTTTAAGACGAAAGTTTTATGATGTTTTCATGTATTATGTTCTGGGTTTCCAAGACACTAAACCTTAAAGATCCTCAGTTTTGTGTAATATAGTGAAAGTTTATGTTATAAAAAAGGAGGGATTCTATAGTTGGTATCAAATGATCGTTTAGTTATTTGTGGAAATTATGATATGAAAACATTTGAAAGAACCAAATAGAAAAGTTTAAATATAGGAAATCTTCCTGGTATTTTGGTGAGTATTGAGTAAGGGGTTTCCAAGCAAATACATCATTGTCTGGATACAAGCAGGTAGAGGTGGATCTAGCACAGATGTACATAGGGGTAAAACCCGAAAACACCGCTTTGAGCTAGAATCGAATGGGATCTGGTACACGACAATGGGCCTTGCTACACTCTTGGTTACGAAACTCCCAGGGGATATGCTTTGGTAAATTCATAAGGTTAGTATGGACCATTATTAAAGGAACAAAGATAAAATAAAATAAAGATTCACATAAGAATATATGATCATGGATAACCTAGATTGGGACCTACAGGATCACAAGTTAGGGTATACTATTCTTCTACAAGTTTATCCTTATATGCTTTATGTTTCCTTTTCATGATTATTAGCTATGTATTTATGCCCCCTAATTATACGTTCTTTTCTTAGTTAATGGAAGGAAATGGAAGGGCAAGTCCCAATTACCAATGTGATAGGAAATGTGACGATTGCCCTATTAATGTGACAGAGATGACGAAAGATCAAGTTGAATATATTGTGATTATTCCAGAACAGCAATCAAAAATTACAATTAGTAATTGGTACCTAGTTTAATGCCCATATTCATCAAGGAAGAAGAAGACAAAGTCTCAAGGATGTTCATCTGATAAAGTTGATAAGGGAAAGAAGACCCAATTTATTTTTTGCAAAACGTGTGCGAAGAGGCACCAAGGATAATGTCACAAAGGAACCGGGAGATGTTTTAAGTGGGGGAAGATAGGGCATAAAGTAGCCAATTTCTTTAAAAAATGGATAATGTGATGAATGGAGATAAGGTTTGATCTAATGTACCTTATACATTTCGATGTCGTAAATGTAGAGAAGTTAGACATTATCCAAGGCAATTCTCTATTGGAATGGATGAAAAGCATGATGAGAATCAACAATCTTTGAGGACAATGGAACAATGAAATTCCTATGCTAAGATGTATCATGATGACTGAAGTACATGTAATTTCTTCGCAATAATTGTCTATGTCATGTTGTATTTTAGTTCGTGCTCTATGAGCATATCTTTTATGTTTTCTAAGATCATCAAGTCATTACCTAAGAAGATTTTATATCATTAAGGAAAAAATTTACTGTTATGTACCACATGTTGATGTAGTGAGGTTGTCCTTCTTAAAAAAAGGGGTGATTAGGGGATTAAAAGATGATTATTATTTTGGAAGACGTTCACTATTTTGGGAACCCTATTTGATCGAGGTAAATAGATTACTATAGTATATTATTTGAGTAGTAAAGGTTGACTTATATTTTGAAGAATCGATGAATTTAAGGCAGACTTATAGTAATTTAGGTTACATATGGAAATGATTAACCTATCTTGGGGAAAATGTGATTAGGTTAGTTACTTTTGTTATAATATGATAAGAGTGGTTGATGTTGTTTGAAGATGAACGATAAAGTCTATCTTGGAAGACAATGTTATGAGATCATTCTTCTAATTGGGTTACAATCATATTTTTGTTTATTTTGAGGAATTTTAAGGACAGTTATTTATGGAATGGTCTATGATGAACTTTGGGTAGTACCATGGAACTTTGAAGATTTAAAGTAGTTTCCCATCCTCTAGGGTTCTTCCTTTTGGAAGAGTCATTTTATCTTACCCTTTCTATTTTTGGGATAATGTTTAAAGATATAAGAAATATATAGTTAATATTTGGTGGATTATGTGATTCTCTATAAGACGATTCTTGTGCTTTGATGAGACCAAGTAGTTTCGAATGCTCATCGTTTGAAGAAAAGATTAGTTTTGGTAGAAACTTATTAATGGATGAAACTCTACTGGAAGGTAGGTATATTTCCTTATTTTTTTATTCTATGTAGTAAATGAATTCCTCAAAATTATTAAAAGGAACGTAAAACAAAAATTTTGTTGGTGTAAGTTTCCTACTGGGTAATCAAATACCATTTACACGCATCATAATTTTGTGTTTTTCTTGTGGTTAACTTTCTCCTAATCATGTTTTCTATCACTCTCCCTCAGAACTTGACCCTTTGTTTTTTCTTCCATATCCATGTTTTCCTACATGGAATCCTAGTATGGGTCAACTCGGGTGGCCTTTGTACTTCCTTTTCTTTCTTTTAAAGTAATAGTGTTACTGACTCTTTTTCTGATGTGGGAATTTCAATGAAATTTAAAAACCCAATTTTAAAAATTGCGATGATGCAATTTCTTAAGGGGGGAAGATTGTAACAACCTGAAACTTTGAATAATTATTGTTTCCTAATTTTGTGTGTTATTTTATTTTTCATACTAAACAAAACTGTTTCATTTGATAACATGAGTATAATAAAAATGAGACTATTGGGTTTTGACTATTATACGACCGTTAGTCAGTATGACCATTAAAAACTAAATGCTGCGACTTTGTCTCTAAATACAAGTGACCTTGGTTAATTAATATAGAAAGAAGATTTGATGGCCTCATCCAGTACTCTCGAGCCAATCGAAGCCCATCTAACGGGACTTGGGAAGGAGGTAGCACCACTGGGCTTTGCTTTGGACAAAACTCAAGCCGAACTTCATCGTGTGAAGCTAGAACGGAATCGCCTTCGTGAGAAGTTAAAACTGATAGAAATTACTACTCGTGCGATGTTGGCCAAGCCTACCTCGGATTCTCTCACCTTAGCACACCTTACACTTAGGTCCTATGCTGGTGTGATAAGGGGCTATGTAAGGAGACCGTAACTGACTTGTTTATTCCTTTGTTTTAAATAAAAATTTTGATTTCTTCTTATGATGAAGTTGGTGAATTTTCAAATGTCCGGATAAATATAGTATGCATATTTTTGATGAAGTTTAGAGAAATTATATTTTAAAAAATGTTTATGTAAACCTCAAATAATTAAAAATGTGTTATGATTTTCAAAAAATGGCCTTCTGTAATTATGTTCAGTACAAAATTTAGAGTCTAATAAGATCAACTTAATTTTTGATGAATGGTAAATTATGAATAGTGATTTTATGCTTGGGATTAGTAATGTGACCAAATTTATTAGTAATCTCACTTAAAGAAAGTATTTATATAATCTAGGCACCTCGATTAAGTAATGTGATTCAATAAAATGGTAAAATAACGGTTTCATAAATTATTAGTCAAGTATTAGTTTTTTCGGGTGAATAGTGTTTTTTAATTAAAAATTAAATTAAAAATATTTAGAAAATTATTTTTATAAAATGGATTTCATTTTGAACTTAGAGCAACGATATTATGTTAATATATTTTTTGGGGATTTTTCTGAATAAAATCAATTTTTGGTGAATAGTGTATTTATTTAAAAATTAAATTAAAAATATTTAGAAAATTATTTTTATAAAATGGAGTTCATTTTTGAAATCAGAGCATCGATATTTGGTTAAGGTGAAATTTTGGGATTTTTCTGAGAAAGTTGAATTTTCGATGAATAGTGAAAATGAGTTTTTAAGTTACGGGTGTTTCATGACATCATTAAATGATGTATTAAGTATGTAATCAATATGTACGACTTATTAATAGTAAGATAAGGTATTAGGTGTCCCAAGTGGCCAATACCATGGGCAAATACCACGGGCAAGCCCATGGTTTTGCCAAAACCACCAATGAGGTGTCCATTGGCCATTAATGCCTTGTCCCCTCACTTTCCCTATAAATACCAAGCCATCCTCTAATCCATTCGACTCCCAACTCTCCCCAAACGAATATTTGGTCTCATTACCTCCCAAGGAGTCCTCCCAAGGTTCCCCCAAGCCCTCAAGGTCCCAACCATTGAGTTTTAAGAGTTACGTTTTAAGGTAAGGGATCCAAACTCTCTCTTTCTTTTCAAATACTCTTATTTAAGTCATTTACTTTATGATCCATGTTCTTATGTTGGAGGATGTTATTTTATATTCCTCTTAATTACCGTTTCATGTTCATATGATGAGAGATCCCCTCTTACTCTCATGATTTCATTTTATGAATGTTTAAGTGGCGCTGTTAGGCTGCCGAATTTTTAAGGGATTCGTTCACCTTTTTCATTTTTCAAAGTTCTACTTTCATGTAAAGTCTTTCAAGTTACTTTTTATTATGTTGGGGTATGGTATCTATATCTATCATACTGAACTTTTATGTTCATATGATGAGAAACCCTATTTGATCTCGTCAATTCATTTTTTTTTTGAAGTTTAAGTGATGTCGTTAGGCTGCCGAATTTTCATAAGAGAAATCTAATTTCTGTCTTCCTTCCATGTTTTTCATTTCAAATGTTATGTCCTTTAAATTTCATTACCATGTCCATATATCCTTCATATTCTGTCTCTCTAATTTTTTATTTGTCATTTATGAATGTTTGACCCATGTCCCCTCTCTTTTCAAGGTTTTCTAAAACCCCGAAAAATAGTCGTTATGCTGCAGAATTTCCGTCTCAAAATGTCTCTCTCTTTTACTAAAGTTATTTTATTTTATTATGTGAATACTCAACGCTCTCTCTTATATAGGGTTATTCACATATATACCAAAATTTTATATTTTAAATTCTGGTATTTACATACATGAGACCCACCTTCCTTTTCTATGGGTTTTAAAGTGACACAAAGATCATGTCTTTAAAGCAGTTTTTAAAACGTTATGATTATGAAATGAAACCAATTTCCTTTATGCTATATGGGTTTTTTGTGAAACTATTGATGATGATATATGTGGATCACATGATTATAAAGGCAAATTTAAGGGTGAACCCTGATAGCACTCCAATTCATTGGGTAAAGACTTCATCTCTAGAGATGACCATTTTGACTGATACCATGGTAAATAACCTTGGTAATTTTTATTGACACCTTAGGGATGGACCTTGGTGAAATGGAAATTATTGTCTTTGTTAAATGTTGTAGCCACAAATTCAATTTATGAAAAAAGTTATTTTTATTATGATATGCCTCATGATTTCATTCTCATGCCTTAATGTTTTTTTCATGGCCTTATTGAAGTATTGCAAGTTCACATGTAAAATGTTTCTCTTATTTCCCTTACTGTGACTTCTACTCACCCTTTCTTTTGCTGTATGTCCCCAGGTTATGAGATGCAATAATGAAACTAGGATTAACATAAGGATAATCCTTTAAAGTGTTTAAGAATAATGTTTTATGTTATTTCCATGTATTATGTTCCTGGTTTCCAAGACACTGAACCTTAAAGATACTCAGTTTTGTGTAATATAATGAAAGTTTATGTTATAAAAAAGGAGGGATTCTATAAAAAATGTTCATCTAATAGCCACAAGAATACAATAAATATAAGTTAGATAATAGTACATGATCAAAACCCTAACCCAAGATACCCGATACATGGGTATCTGAAACTATTACACAAAAACTCAATGACATTCAACGTAAGGCAACAACCCACCTACCAGGATCCTAGGAGATTGATATAATTCAACCTCGGCCCATGAATTGACCTAGAATGGAGTAGATCGCTGAAATTATATTGTAACCAATGGTGTTAGATTTGGATAACTGGTGACAGATCGGTGGCTCAGAGAAGATCAGTGGTTGTACCCTCACTCTCGGTCGAAGAAGCTGGAGAAGAAGATGTTTCTGGGGTTAAGATGCGACCCCGGTCTGTTTAATGAAAAAAAAAAGTACACTGCGTGTACTTTTGGAGTACACGACATGTACAATGATTTTCTGTACTCCGCATTATGTGGCCTCCACATCACCCCTACATGGTCGTGTGTGTGTCCATGACACGGCCAGCACACAGCCTCGAGCAGCAACAAAGTACACAGCATGTACTTATAAATTACACGGTGTGTAGTTATAAAGTGCACGGCGTGTACTTAGAAAATTTTCAGATTCTCCTTTTTTCCCAAAAACGACCAGAAAAGGAAAAACATACCTGAAAAGAAGATCCTAGTTCTTACAAATATATCCTTATGAAGACCTATTTGAATGAAAGTTACAAACTCCAATGTCTTTGAATGATTTTGCAGAAGGAAATCTAATGGAACCTGATCTAGTTGAGTAAATAGTGGATAGTGTAAGAACCATTCAATAACACATAAGGGAATCTCAGATTCAAAGAAATTTATTCTAAAAATAGTCATAGATATATAGAGTTCAAAATTATTGAAAAGTTATTCCATGGAATATATACATGGGTTAATGTGATGATATTTTAGATGAATTGTAATCTGATGCTTATATATATCGGTCCTGTCAAAATTATTAATCATGTTGGGATAGAAGCATATCACATGGTGCTTCCACTGAATCTTTACCAAGCACACGATGTGTTCCATGTATCTATACTGTATAATTAAATAACTAATACACAAAATGTACTAAAATTGATGGTAATAACACTAGATAAAATGGCTTCTTAAGAGGAATAATCGTTGGAGATTCTATATCATATATATAAACTACAATGAAATGAGAACACTCATTCGACTAATGTTTTATAGAAAGATAATAATTTTGAGGAAGCTTTGTGGGAACATGAGGATGTGATGAGGAATAATAATCCTCAGTTGTACATATTATATTTTTGTAATTTCAAGGGTAAAATTCTAATAATGTGGGTTTAACGTAACACCCCACAATTTTTATATGTATTTCTCATTAAATAAATTTGGCTTCTTTGATAAGTTTCTTTATACACAACACTTGGTTTAAATGATACACAAAAACCTATTTAAATTTAATTATTTAATTATAATATAATTTTTAACCACGTAATTATTATCCATGGTTAATTTTTAGGGATTTTTCTATATATTTTTTAGTGAATAGTGAAAGATACTTATTTTTTAAAAACTATAATTTATTTTATTTATATCATGTTACTTATTGGTTTCATTTTATTTTATTGTATTAAAGTTATATAAGATAAATTTAATTCAAAATAACCTAATTAATTAAATTAAGATCATCATCTAACATTATTTTTTATAAGTATTTTTATAGGATTCAAAATGTATTTTAATGAAAAGGTATTTTTCATCGCATTTTGATGGGTTAATTTCTAAATTATTTTCAAAAAAATATATGAATTAAAGTTGATAAAATTTATTCCATATTTTTATGTTTGAGTTTCAAATTGTGATAATAAGACCCTTTTATTTTCTGGCATTGTGAATAATAACTATGGTAAGAAATTATCACCTGGGAATAAGGTAAATAGGGTAATTGTGGTTACAAATAATGTGATTGGGAAATATATATATACCCAAAACCAGAATTTATTTTATTTTATGAAATTAATTTCACCATATTCATCCTGAATTTTAATATATTAAATTTTATATATTTTTTAGTGGTAATTATATTTATATTATACTAAGTATAGGAAACTATAAAATGTCACTGCCTAGAATTTAAATTTACCTTATTGGTTCACATGGGGATAATAATAATTTATAAGTGAATAATGATTAATATTTTGAGAATAATTAAACTATATTTATTATGGATATTTATTTATATTTTTTAGTGATTATATATTTACTTGAAATTCTTATACAACATTGACGTGGTGTTTTTGAAAGTAGTTCAAAAATCAAGTCAAATATATAAAAAAACTAATAGTGTTTTAATTTGACTAAAATATTGATTTAAAATAATTTTTGTAAATAAATATAACATATTACTAATTTTTAAAAAGTTAATATCCGAATTACAGCACTACATTAATGACATTGATTTAATATTAAATTAATAGTGTAAAATGACATAATGATGTTTTCTAAGAACAATACATTATTAAATTCATTAAAATTTATTAAAATATTGAAATACGATATGGAGTTATTATATGGTATATAATGTATTCTATTTTCCATTTATTATCTAATTTTAACCTTATCAGAAAAATTAAAACCCTTTAATATAGAAAAATTCATTACCACATCTAATGTTGAAATAGGTTAAAAATTGGATTACTCCAAATGATATGGTTTGAAATGATATCTAAACATATACAAATTATATTTGTTGATTATATTAATACCATATCCTAATTTTATTATAATACATGTTATTATGGAACTATTTTAATTTTGATAGAGAAATATTGTCTTGTAATATTTCACTAATTTCTAAAAGTTCCCCTCCCCGTAGTTATAATAGGACACATATTCACTCTCTTAATTTCTCCACAGTGAGAAACATTGATATAAAAAACCTAAAAAAAATCCCTTTTAAAATTTCATATATATTATTTATAGGTTCTGGTATTCTTAAATGACCATTCAATATGCCATTAATAAGGGATCAATAGGAAGTCTATTGAATAAGAGGTAATCTTATTTACTAAATCATTCAAATTTCATTCTTTTTATACTTCCTCTAAATCAATTATAACCATCATAAAATAATAAATAAAGTATCATAAATATAATAATTTTTTTATGATTATGGGACTACCGTTTTATATATTTTCCCATTGTATTAAATGAAAAACAATTCTCATGCATACGTACAACTTACCATCTCTGTGTAGTAATGTAATTTCTATTTCATCCCCAATTGTCTTTGATGATTGTAAATATGGAACTAATGAATTTATACAATATTTAATTTTTTTTATTAATATGGAATAAAAAATAATATCTAACTTATTACCTTCCAATCCATTGGAAAATGACAAATTCGCTCATGTATATATGAGGACAACTTCATCCAGGAAGTGATGTGATTCATTTTTCTTTTCCTGATGGTAATATAGATAGATTTAATTAATACATGTGATATAAATTTAATAATATCGTATATTTAAAGGTGAATTATTAATTATATTTATTTTTTCTCATTCTTTCAAAAAGTGGAAGCAACGTTCAAACGTGTGTATAGAGTCTACTGTCTCTATGAATAGTGAACTTCACTTTTCAATATCTACCATTTATGAATATTTATACATATATACATATATATAAGGAATGTATATTATATTTATATTAATTTTAAAATTCTATATATGATGTTACCATAGTTAATAAACAATTACCATAACTACTGAATCAAAACCTATATGAAAAATGAAGTAGTTAACATTTGGAACAATGATAATAATGAAATATTTTTAACAAATTGGATATAAGTGGTTATAAATTTATAACATATGATAATTTAAATATTTATATTGATTTTTTATGTAATTATAATAGATATATATTTATTATACATGATTTTAATTGAACATGTGAAGCGAGTCGAACATATGAAATAGATGTTGTCTCAAATTTCACATTATTAAGACATATTTTTTATTATGGACCTATTTAATTTCATGTCAGGAATATACTAACACATTGATATATTTAACAAGAATATATATTTATTCATGATTACTAATGTTTCAATTCATGTTTTTAAATTTAATGGGTAGTAATTTAATGCTATTAAATATGTAAGAATTTGTTTTACAATCTCATTTTTCAGGATTCCTCTTATTTTCATTGAATGAATATTATAATCTATCCATCATAAAATCCCTCTATTTTCATATCCTCTGTATATTAATGTAATTTAAATATTTTCTTATAAATATTACACTCTTTGGAAGTTGAATCTATAAAAGTATTGTTTAATTGAAATCCCAATATTATTTCTTTTTTTATTGAGTATATTTTTCTTCCATATCATATTTTTTAGATATTGTTTTATAAAAGTCAATTTGATTTATTAAAATGATTTTATTATGTACATTTTAAGATATCCTCGAATGTTTAAAATGATTGAATGGAATATTTTTTATGTTTTTAGAAAGGTTCATTTTCATGTTTCTTTTACAAAGATTCAAAATGTATACGATATTGATATATTTTATCACTTCCATAATAATTTTAAGATATTTAGATTATTCTATAGGTTTTCAATGGTTTCAAAAATAAAATTATTATTTAATATTTATTTTACATTTTCACTTCCACATTCATCCATTATTCATAATTCATCGTTTTACTAAAAAAACTACTTTTATGACGAATTTATTGTCATATCTCGTCTCTTGAATACTTTTTTGGCCTTTAACATTGTCTTCAAGAAGTCACTTTCTTATCATCATTTTGAATTTAATATTACATTTACATTAAGTAACCTTATTGATTGTATCATATGAAATATTATGTCCAAAAAGGTATACTATTTCATCATATGGTTTTTTGTATGAAATTTATTTGATTTACAAGGGAAATATTAATATTCATATTATTTATTCATTTTGAGTAATTTTTTAAAATTCATATTCTTTATGAATTAAATTGATCATTAAACATATATGGAATGAATTGGGCATTAACTGGGGGGTGGTATTATTTATATATATCCCTATGATACATCATTATGTCTTATAAGAGAAATCAGTTAAAGAACATATTAAATAACTTTTTGGGGTGTACCTACCCATTAATTAAACTATCATGTAACAAGGCCTTCACTATAATTATATCATGATGTCTTGGATCATGATTCTGAAAAATAATAATTTCATTCATCTAGAATTTATTTATTATTTTCTTATATTTTACTGTATATATTTTATATATTGACTCATTTTATTCTCATGTTGTTGATTAAATGTAATGTGTTTAAAATTATTTACTATTCCATATTGATTAGTCCTTATTTACTTATGAATGATTATGTTGTACGTAAACCTTAATGATCATCTGGTCTCACACATTATTTTTTACCCTTTTCCCATGATATGAATAATGATATCATGAATAATATAAAGTATAAAATATTGTTCCTTGTTCTAGTTTTTAATATTTACAATTTAATATGGGGATAATATATGTATCTTATCATTTAATACTGCTAAAATAATTGATCATACTTTGTGAGATCCCTTGTAACTTCTTAAAATAAAATAAAGTTCACACCACCTCTTATTTATAGTGTTTTCGATCTCTACAATACATTTCTATCATTCTATGGAAAACAAAATCAAATTACATGCATGTGTGTAGACTATCACATCTATTAAATGATTGATTTACATTTTTTCACCACCGCCTTATATATATTTTCAATTGAATGTGTTTAGGGTAAATATTTTAATTATATGATTTCATTATGGTTTTGGTATAAATAATTTCATCACCTATAAATGGAATAATCAACATTCAATCATTATTATTTCAATGATTTCAAATAAGTGTATCGGAAGGAAATGTTTTTTTTAATTATGGAATATTTTAATATCCCATACTTATTTTTATACATAATTTTTTATTATTATATATTATAATAATAAAAACTATATGATATCATTATTCTACCTATTTAATTATATTTCAACAAAATTTACCCCATTATAATCCACTAATCAATGTGTGTTCATGTATGGGTCAGTTTGACCCACTACATGAATAATGCTATGAAATTATATCATTTGATAATAAGAAAACATAATTGATTATGTAATATAATATAAATATTTAGTTATGATAATTTTTTAATGTATACATTAATATTTTACTCAATAATTATGAAAACACTTTTCATTTGTTAAGAATCGCCTATATAAGCTTATAATTGATTTCAACTAACTAGAAAAAGAATGAAACTAAAATGAAATGAAATTCAAACATGAAATATCATAATAAATCATCCCATATAGTAACATTAATTATTTTTGAATGATCATATTTTATAAAATAATTAATACCAACAATAACCCCAAGAAATTATTATGATCAATTAACGTTATAAACCACTGGATGTGGGAAAATAGGTAAAACATATCTAATATATATATACATAGAGAAATATTAAAAATTTGTAGAAATGGTTATAGTTAATAATATTTTTCTTGGGTATGTAATTAATAAACATAATTTAATTATTTAGGGTGTTTTCTACTATTGTATAATGAATCAGGGCGAAGGTAAGGGTTTTCATCTCAAAATTCCTCTCATTGAAATATTTTTTTGTATTACTCCCATAATTTTATTTATATGATGTATATACTACCTATATTATATATTCCATCATGTAATACATTTTATTCATTTTAATTTATGTTTAATTTAAATATTTATCTTTTGAAAGGTTTTTATTTAAATTCTCTTCAAATTCTAAGGGTTTTTCGTCAGTCAAATCATTTTTTGGAGTCATAATCATTCCACATTGGTTATAATATTTCATTATTGAATTATAATACTCTGTTATGATGTTATGTTCTTTCCCCATTTTCATTTCTTGGGAAATAATGTTTCATATTGACATGTTATTTCTTGATGAATCTATTGTATCATAAAAAATGTACTTTTGTTAAGAATAATTTACATTTCATTTAAATAATTATCTCATATCCATGTTTTTACTTCTCTCCAATGTTCCCCATTACCTAGTGGGGATCAGAACTTCTTTTATCTCCAATTATACTTATATTAACCTTTTTTCGTTTTTTTAAAAATCGTACAATGCTTTTAATGATGTCGGTTTTCAATATGTTTATTTCAAAATGTTCAAAAGGTTTTTCCATACTTTCAAATTCAATGGATTTTTCATCAAATCATCATTCATTTTTTTTTTAATATTTCTATTCAAATATTATATTCTGGAATATAGTTTTTAAAATAATAATTATTCCCAGATATTTTCAATTCTTTTTTTGAAACCATTATGTCATTTTCAAGGCTCCGTTACTAAATATTATTTTTAAACTTAATCATTTTTAATTTGTTTTCATATAAAAATTTTTAGACCATTATTTAATTTTATAGGACCTTCTATTTGAAGTTCATTTTTTTAAATTAAATATTTCTTAAATTTTTTGTCATCACCTTTTAATAAAATGACTTATCCAACTGAATATTTTTTTTCTTTTATATCTATGGTAAAATTATTTTTTTATATATCTTGTATAATTTTACCACTATTATACTCTTCATCTCTAATGTAATTTTTTATTTTGAAATTATTCTTGATGATTATACTTATTAATTATCCTAGAAAATAATACATTATGGTTATTGAGTTTTGGGTATCAACCATTTACATGTTTGAGGTAAATTTCCATTATACCATATTGAATGGTTTTTAAACCATTTTTTATTATATGGGTTCTTTATGATTTGATTGATGAAACCCATTTTTATTCCAATTTTTTTCAAGATATGTTTAATGAATAATGTATTATGGAACACATATTCATATAATATGACATTTGGGGTACTGTATTTCCCTATATTGAATTAGTTATGGTTTTATATCTTATGAGGTATTGATGTCGACTGTGAACATGATGGGGATCATATATGTTCACAATATTAATCATGAACATTGTTAATATTATCTAAATTCAAAATATTATGAATGCAAATGATACATATTATCTATGATCATAAAATTAATCATGAACATGTTGTAGATTAGCTATGTTAACAAGATTAAGAAAGAGCATGATTTATATTTTCTTTGTTCACAAGATAAAGTTTGAAGATGAAGCATTTTACCTATATTGATAAAAATAAGTGTGAAATTAATGTGGTTAAATATGTTTACATGGTTGTGAAATCATATGATTATGGATATGTCATAATTTTATGTTATATTCATATGTTATTAATGTTGTAACATGCTTATTTTATCATGTTTCTATATAATTTTACATGGTATGTAGTGTTCGTTTTAGATTGCATGCTCATCCATTATAAATAATGGATAATACTTATTGCTTTTTGTTTTATTAAATAATATATTTCAACCCTTATAATTTTCCTTCATACAATTATCATCTATCCACTGATGAAATTTTTATATTCATTCCATTAAAAAATGTTTAATCTCTCCACTTTCTTATGTTTCCATTTCCGAGGTTTTGAAGATTGGTATATCTTATGAGTAGTCTAAAATGGAGTCAAGTGTGATTAGATTAATGATAAATTTCACCAAATTTTTAAAATAAGTAACCTATGTAATTGGTCCTCAAATACACTAAAACTTTCATTCTGGTGATTGGAAGATTATATGTGATATGTAATATTTATCTAAGACCATCACAATGTTTTATGATATATGTCTCTTTAAATAAATTTTATTATATATATTTAATTATAAAAAAAAAGTTTACAAAATCATGACAAGTTATTTAAATTCTATTATGTGAAAATTAAATCATTTTTAAAATAATCATGTCAATATTATCTTAGGTTGAATTTATGGGAGTTTCCTAAAAACATAGGTTTTGGGTATATAATGAAGATACCAATTTTTTTGGAAAACAATATTTTATCGTATTTATAGAGATACATTTTTTTCATTATTGATTTTAAAATAAAATCAGTTTATTTTAAAAAATAATAATTTTAGTTATACATTTGATATCAACATTATTAATGACTTTTGTATAAAAATAATTTTAAACATAAAAATGAATTCGTCAAAAAACATTTTTTAATCACACTTTATGGGATTAAAATAAAATTTCTTTTATATACTTAGAAGGATTGTATTTGATAAAATGGACTACATATGTGGAATCATGGGGCTCAAATTTGGTAAATTATTATTTTTTAGTATTAGGCATTATGAGTTGTAACTTTGGTAAAATTTATCACCCAAGTAAAGGGTAATTCAGGTAATTAATATTAAAAATAAAGTGACCATACATTAAAAATATATCAAAAACATATATGTGTACCATTGTATATGTAAATATAGTTCATAATCACCCAATCATTGAAAATACAATCTTTTTTTTCTATTTAACACTTATTTTGACCTTTAAAATATTTAAGTAAAGGATGAAGTCAAAAATGACACCCTATTATTTATAATATCTATAGTTCTTTTTTGATAGTGATAAAGAAAAATTAAATTCATTTATAATTGGATACTTGAAATAAAAAATATTTTTTTATCATCGTAATTTTTTTTATTTTTAAGAAATTTAATAATTAGCTGAAACTCTTACGAAACGCTGACACAATATTTTTTCAATTAATATGAAAATAAAATAATTGATTTAAAATTATTAAATTTTATATTATTTTCATGATTTATAGTGCTATGATAATTTTTCATAGATATATGATATATTATTTATGTGTGAATGGTATATAGTCAAATTTATTTTCCACCATGTTGTTTTGAAATTCAAATTAAATACATTTCATCAAAAATGATATTAATTATTTTTTATAATAAATAAAAATTTATTAAATATTTTAAAATTAATAAAAATATTATCTTCCACCATTTAAATGGGACATGATTTCAAATATCAACCATGGACCATTTTGGGTATTATGTCAATTTATGGTGACGTTAATGTCCCTCAAAGGGTAGATAACATTAATGTTAAGGTACTTTTCAAAGGGTAAACGATTGTTAAAACTAAAAGATAATGTTGAAAAAATAACAAAACCATGTCCATATGATTTTAATTATATTATTTAGCTTCATAATAATATTATATTTTAATTATATCTATTCATTTCAATTTTTAATTTAAAATTAATTTATATAAATTTATTACATTATGAAATTATATGACTTCCACTTTCCTCACATGTAAAATGACTCCCATTCTCTATTTTATTTAAAATTATTTAAGATCCTTATTCCAAATAAATAATTGAAATTACCTTATAAACATATATAAGAATTAATTTTAGGTTTGTTACTTCTTAAAATACCAGTATAATGGATCTTATGAAGGGGCGTAAAGGAATTTTTCCAAAGAAGATGTTATCATCATTACCAACTCTTTCAAGTTAAATTATTCTTCTGTATCTTATAAATATATTGTACCAATTGTTATATAATAAATATAATAAAATAAATATAAATAAATTTTATTATTATGGACAAACTATATTCCACATTCTTGTTATCCTATAGAAAGAGAAATCTTTGCACGAGTGTACGTAAGCCATATCACCTCCACATGGTAATGTAATTTGTTTATCATCACCACTTTACGTGGATAGTAACCAATATGGAAATAATTAATATGTATTATATTTATGAAATAATTGTACTTATATAATTTTAATATAACAAATATAACTTCTTATCTACCAAATTGATTGAAAGTGATTATTTCACTCATGCGTATGTGTAAACTACCACACCCATGAGTGATGTGATTCTTTTTTCCATTTATGATTTACATGGATGGTGATAAGGATATATAAAAGGAATATAATGGAAATATATGAAATAATAATTATTTTTAAAAGGTGAATTATTATTTACCATTCTTTAATGCAATAATTAAAAAGGTGAAACCCGCATCCATGTGTACGTATGACCTATCATCTCCATGAATGATATAATTCATTTTTCTGTATATACCTTTTAAGGATGATTATAAATATATTTATAATGAATATATATGATGTTAGTATCATGAATAAAAGTTTCTAGATTGTAGAGCCATTAAAAAGTATAATGGTCAAAACAACTAAACCAAAACACGCACAAAAAACAAAATAGTTATTTTACAAAATAAGGATTTTTATAATGAAATATTAACAAAAGAGTATTATAATGTTAAAAGGGGATAATTTTTGTTATTTTAAGTATGTATATGGTTTATTTATATAATTATAATAAATATAAAATAATTATATAGATGTTTAAAATAACATATGAGGAAACTAAAACTTGATATAAAGTTTTTTTTTGAAATATCATTTTATTTCAAGATTGTTTATGATTAAATTTTATTTAATGGATATTATATAACCCATATCTATTAAAGACATTTTATATTTTTGTTATCTGGTTATTTATGTATAATAATTTTTTCCTTTCATTTTCATCACTTTAAGAACACAATAGACTAGACTACATTTTTTAAGAAAAAACTAACTATGTTTTACTTATCAGTTGAGAATATTCTTCATCCATGTCCATATTTTCTATAAAATGTTTCCAAGAATTTTTTTAAATATTATCCAAAGATTTGATAAGTTTGTTTCTTCAATTTTTATTGTTTTTGCGAATATTTCTAAAATGAATCTTCATACCATTTTTTTAATGAGGTACTTTTTAATAGATGTGTTAATAGTATAATTGTTTATCAATTATTATATCATGAATGAAATTTCCTAATGTCATGAAAACTAAATTAATTAAAAGTAAACTTATTGGTTTCCAGGGTTTATTTCAATGAAATTTTATTCCTTACTATTTTCTAAATTTTATTATTTTAAACTTGTGATTTTAGAATCAAATTAGTATTACTCTAGAAATATTTAAATGATATTTTTAAAGGAATTTTACATATATGATAAAAACCATTTATTTTATTTATGAATTAATTGGGATATTATCATCTTATACCTTATTCATTATTTCTCCTAATTTTTTATTATAATGAATTATTGATTTTATGTATTCCTAACTCAATATGGTAATTGTTGACTTATAAGTAATTTTGTGAGTAAATTGTATTGAACATTAAAAATATGAGGAATGCATAGGATTTATAGTGACGGGTGGGAAATGATTATAGATAGTCCATCTATTAATAGAATGTTATCATTATAAAAATCATCAAACATACCAGGTTCGATGGGTAGTTGGTTTACACATACCATTTTTTTAAGAATAATTTCTTGTTGGAGAGTCCATGATAGTAATATTCATGATATAATTATGGATATTCCTTGATCAATAATGTATATAATGATGTATTTAGTTATTATGAATTCATTTTTCATTATCCATTATTTTCTTATTTTGAAATAATTCATGGACAATCATTAAACTCAAGTGGTTAATTGAATTTAATTTTTTGATTATCTGTTATCCAATGTTGATTATGCCATATTAACTCGCGATAGTTTCCATGGTCCATAAATCATACTAATTATCAAAGCTCACATTTTTTATTTTACCCGGTATTTAATGAAGGATATAATGAATGATATCAAGGATCCAAGAATTTTTCATATTTTATTTTTTAAAAAATTTATAATGTAATATGGGATTCATGTATGTATCTTGATTTCCTAGAATGTTAAATTGATCAATCTTGTGTGTTGTGATGCTTTATATATTGTACTAATGAGATAATAAAAATGTCATCTCCAGGTAAATTGGGTTGGTGTTTTTATATTTGGTATCGTATCATGTTTTATAGGAAAACCTGGAACTCTATTTTAAATAATCATATCAAAAATGAAAATTATGATAATACCTTATACTATATGAGAACATTTACCTTTAGAGGGATTTTAATTTTAAGGCTCTATAGTCATGAAAATTATGAAATAACTCATTGTTTGTGTGCTACTATTAAATGATGGATCCAGATGGATAAAAGGTAGCCAACAGTCATAGAAAACATAGGGATTTCTCAACTGAGCTAGACATTAAAGCTGGTGTTCTAACTGAGTAGATCATTTCCATATTGGGGGAATGGACTTTGGTTTTAATGAATAACCATTCCAATATATATAAACATGTTATTACATAGAAGGATTTTCCTATGATGGAATTCATCATGTGAAATATTCCTCTAAATTTTAATATTAATACAAATCCATTTGTATATGAACAATGTATTAAGTCCCTGGGAAATATGCTCGTGGATTTGGGGTGTAATGAAAAAAGAGATGGTTTTTTGGAAGTTTATTATTTTAAAGGTGATTTTGATCAATTATGGTCATCGATTCAATTCACTAATGTTGTTGAATAATATATGTTATGTAATAGGGATATTTTATAGTGATATTCTCTGAGAAGTACCCCCTCGATAATAATGATCTGAGATAGGAAGGGTGTTCATTAATTTATAGAACGGGGAAAAAATGTGTTGGATAGTACAAGGATTACTTTATATTATTATACTGTAATTTTTTTGATACATTTATAATCCAAAAAATAATGATTGGAAATTTCATTAATGGGAATAAAATGAGTCACTAAAGGGAACTAGTTTCTTAAAAAAATCATCACGTGATGATATAATTTCTAGTTCGAACAATATAGTGAAAAAAATTTCTAGGTCTTATATCTTCAAGGTAAATTTATAACAGAAGAGGCTGGCTGAGAACTAGGAAAATGAAATGCATAAAATATTAATAAATATATTATTTGATTTCTAACATGTGTTAATTGTGAAAATAAAGATATAGGTATATCCTTAAAGGCATCATGAGTTTATTTTAATTATAGATAAAGGGTTCAAAGGTATCTTGAATACAATGTAAATAAAGAAATAAATTATATATTGTTCTTCATAAATAAATATATGGGGTATTATTCAATACAATTTCCCATCATCAATGGAACGTACCAAAATGGAGCCAAGGGGAGAAGCATAATCATACACAATTCTCTACGACCGAAGAGTGACTTTCTAATGATGTGGTGAAATATAATTATATTATCCACTATAAAGGTGAAAAGGATTTGTTTGATTCATTTTATACACACTCATTTTTATGTATAGAACTTTATAAGGGTATCAAATCACCACATAAATTATTAGATGTTGAGTTTTTGTTGAAAATATCAAGTGGTAAAATGATCACATCTCATGTCTATAGCACCTCTCTGATAAAATATTATTGGAATATTATTAAAGGAAAGATTATTTTGCTTCCTCTAGTTTAGTTTTATGTAAATTTGGGAATGTATTTGATCTATTTGTATATATATCATATCAAAATTCATGGAAGGTATGTTAAATTTAATATTCTAAATAAACCTAAGGTTATTTTTCTATGTGAGGATTAACCTTGAATCCTATGGGAAATTACCTCCATCATATGTAATTTATTACATATTCGTGAGGGATATTTATCCTAGATAGTTGTGGAGAACTAGTATCCAATACCTGTATCGATGATTTTTTTGATCAATTATGTAGAGGATAATGTTTTTTAAATATTTATTTTTGATCTAGATATAATCAGTTAAGAGTCAAGAAGGAGGATTTACCCAGGAGAACCTACCATATGAGGTATAGCTATTATGAAATTATAGTAATTCAATTTCTACTTAACAAGGATTTTTTTTTCTAATCTATTTAATAGATGGAGTATTTAGGAATTTCCTTGACCAATTTATGGATGTGTTCATAGATAATATTCTTATATGGTCAAAGAGTAAGAATGTGCATGAACAACATTTGAGGAGTGTGGTGATGACACTAATGAATGAGAAGCTACATGCCAAAATAACTATTTTTAAATTTTGAATACAAAAAAACCCCACTCATGGGTCTTATATTTTAAATTATTTGTATATCGGTAGATCCTTCAAAGAGGAATGTTATTATGAAATGGTCTTGGCCGACCACAGTAATTGTGATATATGATTTTCTAGGGTGGGATGAATAATACTGGAAATTTTTAGCATATTTCACAAGACTATCTAATATACCCACCAAGTTTACTCTAAAGGGGTTGAAGTTCTTGTGGACATTTGAATGTGATGAGAACATCAATGTACTAAAAAAAGGTCCTTCATTGTGCCTATACATACACTACCTATAATTATTGAACATATTTTTATATATATTAATCCATAAATGAAGCTAATATGATGAATCCTATAGCAAAATGAAATGGTGATAGCTAACAACTCTATCCAATTAAAAAATCATGAGAAAAATTACCTAGATTGTGGTTCATATTTGTCAGTGGTAATTATTTCATTAAATATATGGAAGAATTATTTTTATAGTTAAAGGTGGATATATATAATGATAATAAATTCATAAAAATGTTATTAGACATAATGAATGTGGATTTATTTTATCAAATATTATATCTACTCAATACATTACCACCCTATAAAGGACAATAATGTGGCTGACGCTCTATGTCAGAAAGAAAATTCTAGTTTTCCCCTAATGAGGATTTAAATAAGTCTAATATTTATTGATTTGTAGATTTTGGATCTTGAATTATATGGGAAAGTGTAAAAATATTATCTTTCTCATATGAATATTCAACAATCCATCCATGAGAGGAGTAAGATGGTGTAGGAGGAAGATACAGAATTACAAATGAAGACAAGGAATGTTCTTGATTTTAACCATCATCATACTTCAATGATAAGGTTCAGGAACAAACTATGTGTTTATAAATACCACATTTGAAGAAGGATCTATTTGATCATTCTCATAATTCATCATTTTATATTCATAATTGAAGTGAAAAATATTTATAGAGATATGAAATATTATTTAAAGTTGGATAACATTAAATGGGATATTTCATAATATTTTTCTTGATTCTTGGTGTTTTAGAAAGATAAGGATGAGAAACAGAAATCTAAGGGGTTATTAAAACAATCAACCATACATGACTGGAAATGAGAAAAAATTCCCATGGATTCCCTTATCAGACTCTAGAAAACATATAAAGAATATAACAATATTAGAGATTGGTTTATTTCCTTACAAAATCTACACATTTTATTTCTCATAGAGATGATTTAATTCTTTACAGGATTACTTGGTTATAAACTTTGGAACTTGTGAGATTCAATAGAGAAGCACTACAAAAAGAATCTTATCAGGATATGAGTTTTATCAACATATTCTGGATAAGGCTTTAGTGGATTCTTGATATTGTGTTTTATTTCAGTATTTCTTATTATTCGAAGAAATATGGTAAATCCAAGGGGACCATTACAACTCCAGAATAAATTTTGAGATATTTCTATATGGGTTTTAATGTTGTTTTGTATCAAAACCTCCCTATTTAATAATTTTATTAAAACAATAACATTCAATCGATCATTTAGGTGACTCCTTATGAATCCCTATATTGAACTATGTGTAGAACTCGAACATCTTGGGATGATTTTGGAGAAATAAATCTATTGGTATCTCATATATCTTAGTAAATTGAAGACAACTTTAAATCCACTCAATAACACATATGTGTTGTTTAGAGTAATAAAAAAAATTGTTGACAATCATTGACGATAAATAGAGTTTGAAGTTGTTGAAAAGTTCATCCTATAAATATCTCCATGGAATAACGTTATGAGATTTAGAGAGAATGAAAAATTGAAACCTGGATTTATTGGAACATTCAAAATTATTGATCATATCGAGATGGTTGTATATATATTTTTCTGCAACCAAATATCTCTCAAGTTCATGATTTGTTACATGTATGTCTCCTAAGGAAGAACATACCCAATCCTTCACATGTACAGAACATATAGGTCATATTACTAGACAAAGATCATCCACAAGAGGAATGTAATAAAATGACATGTAATTCTATTTAAATTGATACCTAAGCCGATTCTCCACTAACCCAAAGATCATTCCTGATATCCATGGGATTGTGACATGACCCTCGACATTAAAAACCCATTGGTAATGAGTTCACCCTCAATGTATTTCAAAAACATTGTATAATGTGGAAACATCACCAAATATATAAATCAATACATAAATATCAAGTACATGGAGGCACTAAGAAAACATTAATTGGAACATAACCACTAAAACCAATCTCATGGTGCTCCATGACCACCTACCATATCCCAAGTCATCCCCTTGGTAACCAATTGTATACCCAAAAATTATTGTGGGAGTATAAACACCTTCTATAAGATAATAAAGGGTTGAGAACACCAAAATCTACAATTAGGTTGTAAGCTAAAGATCCCAGGAGGATTCCACCAATTATTCTATGTAATTACATTATATGGTAGTTCAAGTAATCTAATGTTAGAGTAAAAATGGAAGAGTATGAGTATTTGATTAAAATGTTATATTTAAGCATTTAAAAATCATTTTTTAAACAAATCATAGAAAACTTTCCATTCACCATTTAAAAACTAAACATTTTCTTGAAAATCATTGAAAATAATTTAGAAAGCTAAAGTAAGGTAATCAAGAAATGGTGATAATATGCACTTGAATTGTAATGATTAATAGGAATCAATAAAATAGAGTCAAGTTGAATAATAATAATAAAGGAATAAAGAAAGAAAAAAATGGTACCAAATTGTTTAACAACTAATTAAATAGACTTCAACATTAAATAAATAGTTTTTTCATTTCAATATAATATTTAATCTAATAATAGTTTATAATTAAAATGATATAATATTTATAAACAGGTGGATTAATAAAACATTTCATATAAAATACTTTATATAAATTCTCAAGGCATATAAAATAGTTATCCATATTTTAATATATATATATATATATATATATATATATATATATATATTCATTGCATATACAAACAAGCGAGAAACATGTTCATGTTCCAAATAGGTACGATAGTTCTAAGCTATAGGGAACCAACA
Source organism: Viscum album (assembly GCA_963277665.1). Taxonomy (NCBI): domain Eukaryota; kingdom Viridiplantae; phylum Streptophyta; class Magnoliopsida; order Santalales; family Viscaceae; genus Viscum; species Viscum album. Next base: position 1,481,659,113 of record OY728155.1, on the reverse strand, counting down.
CTATGAAAACGGAGAATTATGTACATGAATCCATTGAACCAAGGCTATGATGAATCATCACCATATCTTAAGTAATGGGATGTGTTGATATTATGTTTTAAAACACTGTAAATCATAAATTTTCATCCAACATAATGCGCTAAATACCTAAGTCGTGTATGTTCTCTAATGAATAAAAACAATAGGAAATTTATTTTAAGACTTATTAAAACACAATTAAATCCCATTATCTATTTCAATAGGCCAATTATCGCTTTAAAAAACATAAATGTTTTTTCATCTAAAACAAACCTTCTCAAAAAGAAACCACTGGGTTTTTGACCAAACCATTTTCAAGACATTTTTAAAAAATAATGATTTCAATATAAATTCATCATTCCATTTCACAGCCATATTTAACAATTTAATTGAAGAAATTATATTTCATTCAATTCCATTTATTTTATCATAGGATCCCAATTAATTGGAATTTGGTTTTTTCACAAATTTTTTATCAAATCAATTCATACAATTAAATTCAACAATTTAATTGATAAAATTTCCATTAAAACACAGCAGTTTAATTAAAAACCTTTTAAATAATTTCAACGTTCAAAAAAGGTAACCATACACTCTTCCATAATAATTTATCGTTACAATGAGAAATATAACATTAAAATAACCATCAATTCATTCCAATTAGTTTTAAATAATTTAATATTTAAAAGAGTAATAACACCCGCTTTTTCCGAAATCATCATTAAAATTCTAAAAGGGCCTTTAAAACAATCATTCTTTTCAAAGCATCCCTATGAATATAACGTAAGTATTACAATTTAAAAAGGATTGAATAAATTTCAAAACATGGGTTTACACATTCTTTCCATGAAGATAAACCAACTATTTCAAATAACCCAAGAACACCAATTAAAAGGAAAGTGAAAATAATAAAAAGGGGATTAATGGCTAATTAATAACTTAAAGTATTTTAAACTATTTAGAAAACATGAAAATGTTCAATTCAATTAATTCGTATCGTTCAATTTCTTTTTATAAATCGAAACCTGGTCCAAAGACCATTTTATAATTTAAAATCCAGGGAAATCCACAATTCTACAAAAACAATACGTTAAAAATCTATAAAAATAAATATAAACATTCATGTCATTTATCAATTAAAAAATGTGAGAAAAATGAAATTCAAATAAATTTAATGCTTTCTATGTCCAATTCCAAGGGATATTGGTCAAAGAAGCTTTTCTGAGGAATTAGATTTATGAATTTCATAGAACATGTGATAGAATTTAGGAATCATTTATCAATGAATTATCTAGGAACAATAAAGTAAAAAATAAAGTAAAAGAATAGAAACACTTTCATGGAAATTAATGAATCCAACCACAAAAATCTGAGAAGTTTCGCCTTCGATGTAAATCCTGAGATCTAATAAGATATACCATGAAAGAAGTGAGAGGAGATTATATATCTAAATTTACAAATCAATCAATTATTATCCAAAAATAATGATGTATTTTAAAAAAAATTAGAAGAATTAATAAACAGAATAAGGGAGATCCTTGATCAAGAAGAAAATAACTCACTGAAAGATTATCACTACTTCAATTGGTGCCTATATCATCCAAGATATGAGGTTCGGGAAGCCAAAATGGATCCAGAGGGCTCTGAAAACCCAACGTATCAGATTTTGCTCAAGTGGGAGACGTTCAGGATTTATTAGGGGTGTTTTGGGTCTTTAGTTAAAATTTTTGGAACTTTAATTATTGTGTAAATGGTTTTCTGGGTTAAGTCACACGGTTTTCACTAACCATGCACAAATAGTGCACTAGAAACAAAATAATTGGAATTCTTTTATGTATTGGATTCACTATTTTTCAATCCATTCACCAAACATGTGACCCCCTTCTTTTCAGGTATCACACATTGAAAAACTGTTCTCAAACTATATGCAAACTGTGTGCATTCCCATAAACGATCAAAACAATTTCAAGAAAAAATGCTAGAAAGGACCTGTAATGATACTCAATCATTGGGTAATATAATAAATGGGTTAAAATAAATAATAATAGTAATGTGATGTAACAAAATCTCCACTATATAAAATTTTGGCCCTAGAAAGTATCATGTATGAAAGATAGAACACTCTAAAATAACAAAAACTCCCTCACTTATCTTGTGAGGTGAATGGTCTATTGTTCAAAAGTTTACTTACACAATGGTCAAAAAAACACAACTCCTAGGTCAAAACACTAAGATCGTCACATGTCTCCAATCATTTTAAAAACTGGAGACCAATCATAGGTCTCCACACCATTTAATGACTCGCCAAAATATTATAACATAAGAAAAGCATGTCCCCTAAAACCCAAAGAATATACTCCAACCACTCACTAAGAAGAAAAATAAAAAATAATATATCCACAAGAAAGGTAAAGTGTTTTAAAGGATTCCTATCCTGAGTAAGTAATCAATAGTAACATATGATTTTTTAAACCTAGCCTCGTACCTCGATGAGATCATTAACAAAAACAACTGTTCTACCGTGTGACTAGCCTATCAAAAAGTCACATCATCTTAATTACCAAATTACATTACCAAGGCCTATACAAGTTCAAATGGAAATAGATTAAACATCAAATCTAGTGCATGATATCGAACCCCGCTTTCACACATGATATTATCCAACACATCAAATTTTTTTCTCTAACCATCAAGTCGAAATATGAGGAAGAACAAGGAACAACAAGAAAGATATTAATAAATGAAATAATTGTCATATCACCAACCCACAAATGACCCAACCAAGGCCCATAAGATTCCATCCACAATTATCCTAAATTAATAAGATTCATAAAAGACAATCCTCAAGAAAGAAAAACTCAATAAGTTTATGTTGCCACATCAAAAACATAATGTCCGATCAACATTAACCATATAAGGAATCTAAAAGCTGACAAATAAAATCTCTCAGACATTGTAAAATGGTTCACTCAAAGTCTTGTGGATGGATCCCTAATATCATAAAGCATCTAATTCTCCATAATACAGAGCTGATATTTCGGATCAAAATTTCCCTTTCTGCTTTCACAACATACAAAACCACATAATGCTACCTAAGTCACCACATCATTTACAAACTCCAAGAGATTTCAAACACAACTTCTTAAAAAGATTAGCTCATCAACACTAGACACACATGGTGGTCCTTTTCTATTTGTGAGAAGCATAATATTTTTTAGTTGGGTTGTATAATTTATCCATTCTTGTTGTTTTTCTATATCCACTTCTATTGAGAAATCCCTTCCAAGCATATATGGATAAGAGATCAACCATTATACAGGAATGGAGGATACAAGGTCTGGATGAAGACCATTTAAAAAAATAGTCATCATTACTAATATTATTAGAAATATGACCTAGTATGAAACATATTATACATGAGAACTTCATGACACACTTCACAACTGATAGATCATATTTTCTGAAACTATGGAACTCATAAACATTAATATCATTCACATCCTTAAGATATTGCCCCTGAATGAACTGACTTGAAGAATTTCCAATACATTATTTCATATATTCCATAGGAAATCATAAGTTCCCACCACTCTTAGTCAGATCCCTCAAATAAGTAGTGGATAGACTTGACCTTCAGATATTCATGAGTTGTGAGAGTATCAAAGATCACAAAATATTATTTAAGCCACTAAAATACCTTAAGAGAACCTCTTTCACCTTTAAAAGAAGGTGTAAGACAATACAAGAATTCAAGGATGGGGTTCAATGGTTGGAAAATATCTAGCTTTACCACTCAATATGGAGTCAGGGTAGAGTCTTCGAAAAAGGATTCAACTTCTCCAAAACATGAGAAACTTCCATGAGGACCGGACTGTAGGACAATCATTCTATATTTCTTGAAGTACATTCTTAGAGTAATTTATGATCATCAGAAAACACAAGAATATAAACTGAGGCATCAATGGATTGTTAAAAATATAACATGAGCTTTTAAACCAAGTCATAACCCTTTTTAATCAAAATATTATTGATTTCAAAATGAATAAGATTTCAACATTTATAAAACATTACTCATTCCATTAAAAATGTTAAATCATTTTTTAATTCATTTATGTTTCAAAACCCCTTTACCAACACATGTGAATATTAATCCAGAATAAATATTACAAAGAATATTAATTTCCTAAAACTTACATAAAGCTGTAAAATTATTAAAAATAACATTGGTATTTGTGAGCATCAAAATCAATATTATTTAGAGTATTTCTGAGAAAATACATTCCCAAAAATCTCCCCCTTTTTTATGATCACAAAACCCATAACATAATTTACAGAAAAATGGTGGAATTGTAAACACAAAAATAATGTAATATTTTTAAAGTAAATAATTGTTACTTTGAAAATTAATATTTTTATAGAATTATTTCGATTTCACAATGCTATTTTTATTAAAAAAACATATATAATTGAACAATTTAGAATATTTTGCTCACTCTAATTTATCCCCCTTTTTTAATATAAAAAGGAAATCATACAAAAATAGATTAAAATATATTCCATATACCACATATTTACAAGTTAATGTTTATAAAATAACTATAAAAATATAAATAAATTTAGAATAGGAATTAAATAAATTTTTATAAAAAGTATAAAACAATATAAAACTCACAGATATAAAGTTAAATTAAATAAAGTAAAATAAAATTGTAAATAAAATTCTATAAAAATAGATTAAAATCCACCAAAATACGTAAGAAATGTGTCTACAAGGTTGCTATTTGGTTAGATGGATGTTTTTTATCTGAATATCCAATTAGTGAGGACGCAGCAGGATCAGGAATAAACAGAACATCATCAAGAATTTTTAGTAACTTCATGATCAAATTATAAAAATTATTGTTGAAAATGTATGTCCATTGTTGCAAAATATTCCTTGAATCTTGACCTATTCTCAAACATTCAACCAAATTCATCTTAAAAATTCATTAAATGACTCATCAGTCTGAAAGCATATTAACAACTAATGTTTCACACATTGAATAACCGGCCCTAACCAAGATTCATTAGAGGTCAGTTGACTTATCAAATTTCTTTGATTCTACATGAGAACATTAAAATGAGTACTATCACACTAAATAGTTATCAATCTAACATTTAAATCGTCATATATTTAATTAATAGCTGCAAATAATCTTTAAAACTATAGAGGAGTCTGTTTAGAAGTGGTTTATTCATATTGACTTGTTCTAATAGACTTAAACAATCTCCCCAATGACTGTTTCATCTCACTAAAATTATATTTCTTCCTAGATTCTTCTTTGAAATTTGTGAAATCACTGGTTAAAGGTATTATATGATCTTTAATATCAAGCATCAAAACAAGTGTTTCTTGAATGTCTCTAAATTGATTTTGAATAGCTTCAAACTCAACTTGAGGTATAGTGGAACTTCTTAAATATTTATCATTGTTCTTTCTAGCTTCCATGTCTTGTGTCAGGGACAACTTCTACTAATCCAAAAGTTTATATTTATGAGTAAAATATTTAGTAAAATATTCATAATACCCATTAGAAATAACTCTTGAAGGTTCTTCTTCCTCCATAGTAGCGATCATTGGTTCTCTCTCAGAAAAAAGAAATAACTTGAACCTCTATAATTTATCTTCTTGTAGAAGCTTCCACATCTACTTAGTCTGCAACAACCAATGAAATATGGGTAAGGGCTGATCCAATTAAAATAGGGATTATTTCCCTATAATTACATTTTCCATTGAGCCTCTTTCTCAACATTCTCAACCCCTTCAAATTTAACTCTTCTTTAATTTCCTTCTCCATCTATATTCACAACATCATTAATGATTACAAAAATTAATCTTCTTTGATAGAGACCAGCATTTTGTACTCTTCATTCATTTTCTTCATCTTTTTTCAGTCTCACAAAACCATAAAATCCACTATTTTCTCCCTTTGATTAGTAAACATCTTCCTTTAATGCTCTTGTATCCCAACAGGTGGCACAAAACAACAGTAATTACTCATGAAAAATCTTAATTTCATTACTGTTATAGCATTTAAAACATTACTATGATGACATCTATATCCAAAATTATTGTCCCCTATTTTTCCTAATATGATTATAAATAGATAATAAATCCTTCTATAATGATAAATACCCATTTTTACTTTTTTTACAAAAAAATAAAATATAGAAGCATATTGTGATTGAAATTTATCTTTAATATTATTCGAGAATAAAAACATAATGTACATGTCTTGATACAAAACTTTTTCTATCTCAGTCATCCTTGGCACAATTCTAGAATGAATAAACATCATCAAGACCTTTTGATTCACTGTAAGTTATTCCGTCATTATCTTCATGAAATTTTGAGTTCTAAATAGAGAAAACATTATATGTTTTGACATAAATTTCCAATATCCATTATTTCTCAAATCAAAATGAGATTTCCCCACTTATGGAAAATCCGAAACCTTACCTATTTTCGAAGAAAAAAACTGAAAATTCATCATAGTAAATCTTAGAAACAACAAAATCTTCATCATATAAAAAACTCAATGAATCGTTCTATAAATATTACTTCAATTCAATATCAATAATAAGAGATGAATTACCATCTAAAAAAGAAGTTACAAACCTTGAAATCTAAATGTTGTTTTCAATGAAAAATTATATTGGTTTAACCAATAAAGATATATCCCCTTTCCTTGGATATCTTTCTTATAATTGACATTTTCGATAGGCTCAGCCTGATAATATTCATCATGAAAGCTGAAAGGATCCATTGTTGAAGGTTTGAGGATTGATTGATTGAAGATTAGTGTTTTGGAAAAATTAAATGAGAAGCACTCTATAATCTGAAGGGTCGTGATAATAAGAATGAGAGTGGGAGAATTATGAGGTTTATGTGTGTTTATGCATGTTGATGATGTTGTGTAATCATTAAAAATTTTAAATTTGAAATGATGTGAATTTGAAACTAAAATCGAGATGAATATTTAAACAACTAAGTGGTAAATTATTAAATAAAATAATTTACATTGAAATTATCATAAAAAATTAGTAAATATTCATTTAAAAGTAAATAATTCTAAACTCCCATTAATAAAATCAAAACATGGAGTGGGAAGTGTTTTAATAAAAAAATAACTTCTAATTGACGTTCAGTAGTTACTAATTCTAAATATGTATCCTTTTTAAGAACATGATATCTTAAAAAATTATTCTTATATCAATAAGCATACTCATATAATGACTTATATTGTTTTTTAATATATTAATAGCACTAGTATTGTTCCATAAAATAGTTATATTACTAAAATTTAGTCCAAAATATAGTGGTGTGTATTTCATTTACAAAACTTGTTCACAACAACTACCAGCAAATATATATCATGACATAGATGTTGATAGGGAAACTGAATGTTGTTTTTTATAAGAGAAATATACCACAAATTTCCCTAAAAAGTGAAAGGTTCCAAAGGTTATTTTTATATATAATGTAAATCCTTCAAAATTAGTTTATGAATAAGAAATTAAATTAAAATTATCTGTTTTGGGGTAAAGAATAGATTTAAAATTAGTTCATTTAAAATATATAAAAAAGATTTTAACAGCAGTAATATTGGATTATTTGGGATTTTATTGAAATATGGAACTTAGACATACTGAAGACATTATATATGGTCTACTAGCAGAATGGTATTATAATATAAAAATAATACCTCTATATAATTGTCAACTGGTTTTCCAACTTCATCCAAATAATGATTTATATTGGTACACAAGGGAGTTGTATAAGTATAAATGTTTTCAAGTTTAAAATTATTTCATAAATCAAAAATATATTTACATTGATTTAAAACATTTCACTATTCTTTTTTATAGATTCTTACACCAAAAAAGATATTAAATTCTCCCATCAAACTTGTTTCAAATTATTTGGGAATTATATTTGATAAATAATTAAAAAGATTATTATTAGTTGAACTAAAAATAACATCATCAACATAAATTAGTACTAATAGAATATTATAATATTTATATTTTAAAAAAATTATAGGATCCACTAATCCAACAAAAATCCATTTTCTAATAAAAAATAGCTTAATATTTCATACCATGATCTATGTAAATATTTAAGGCCATATAGAGCAATTGGTATGTTTAATAATATAATTTTGTTTAAGGGGGTCTTTAAATCCAATTGGTTGTTCAACATAAACTTCCTCCATTAAATATCCTTTTTAAAAAGTAGATTAACATCCTTTTGATAAAATTTATAATTCATATGAGATGAATAAGATAAAATAATTTTAATGGATTTTAATCTAGGAAATGTTGCAAAGGATTCGTCATAATCTGTTCCTTCTTCCTTATTATTTTCATTTTGAAATTAATATATCTTTGATTCTAGTTATGATCCCTTGGTCATCCTGTTTATTTCTAAAGATCTATTTAGTTATTATTACTGGATAATCTGATGATCTTTCTACTTATACTAAAGCTTCATTTATTTTGAATTTTTTTAGCTCTTCTTACATGGATAATTTCCAACTATCATCTTCTAAATATTCTTCAAAAGGCTTAGGTTTTAACTGAGATAAAAAGGAAATTAATTTTACAACGTTTCCTATATTTCATCTTGTTCTAATTACTTTGTCTAGGTCTCCTATGACAGTTTCTAAAGGATGTATCTTTAAGGTTCTATACTCTCTTGTTAATACAATTTTAGTTTCTTCAATTTCATGTTATTGTAAACTAAACTAAATTTCATTACTATTATTTTCAAAATAATATTTAGGATAAAAAAGCATTATCTTATCAAAAGAGTCAGTGTTTTTATATGTTTGATATTTATCATTATTTATAGGGTCAATTTCATCAAACTTCACATTAATTGATTCTTCAACAGTCCTAGAGTATTTATTAATCACTCTATAAGATTTAGTAGTAACAACATATCCTAAAAATATCCCTTCATCATCTTTTAGATTGAGTTTTTCATAGTTATCCTCTATATTCATGTTATATAACTTCCATCAAAAAAAACATTAAAATACTTTACTTTTGGTTTTCCATTATTCAAATGTTTATAGGGTGTCTTATTAATAATTGATATTAATAAAACTCTATTCATGATATATAATGTTTTTCATACTGATTCTTCCAAAAATAGGTATAAAATCTATATTTATTTTGAATGTTCTATTCCATTTCTTGAATAGTTTTGTTTCTTCTTTCAACAATTCGATTTTGTTGATGAATTATTTTTATTGAAAAGGTGTGTTTAATATTAAAATTTGAGAAAAAAAGAATTAAATTACTGATTCTAAAATTATACACCATGATCCCTTAATAATGAAATTATTTTAAGGACTTTTTCATTTAGAAAAAAATTTCTAAATATTTCAAAAATAACGACAACTTCACTTTTGAGTTTCAAAAAACAAACCCATGTAAATATTGAATATTCATTTAGTAAAACATAATCATATAATTTACCTATCAAAAATTCTACCCTATATGGTCTAAAAAATTACATGTGCATAATTTATAATGGTTTATAATAATTACTTTGGTTAATTTATTTTAATATTGATTTATGTTATTTAGCGATTTGACCAGCATCACAGTATCTATAATTTTAAAACTACGACTATAAAAAAATAAACTACTTTTTTATGATAATTTATGTAATGAAAACATATTATAGTGTCCTTGTCTCTAATTCCAAAACCATGACTCATTTTTCTTAGCATTTAAACAATTCACTTTTTGTTTGCACAAGGAATTGTGATCCAAATTATAAACATTATTACTTTTGGGTGCTCTAAATTTAAGTAGTTTATCTTTTAATACTGATCAAGATTTTTCAGAAAAATAAAAATAATATCCATCATCAAAAAGTTGAGAAATGATTATCAAGTTTTTCTTTATCCCATGTACATAGAATACATTATTGATTGATATTTTATTTGGATCTCTAACTATTCCAACTCCAACAATCTTCCCTTTTGAGTTGTCCCCAAATAAGACTATACCTCCATTCATTTGTGTCAATATATAGAAATTTAATGAATCTCCACTTATGTGTCTAGATAAGACACTATCTATATGACATATAGATTTTATATTTTTATAGAATTTTTCCTACAAAAGAAATTATACTTGTTCTTTTGTACCCATATTTTCTTGGTCCAGTTGTGTTAGTAATAAATGATCAAGGAATCTATATCTTCCTTATTTTCCAATAATTTATATCACTTTATTCATATTAATTTTTAGAAATTAAATCCTTTTCAATACCACTAATTTTAGGATTTCTCTAGAAACAGGTTTAAGTGCAATGTCTTGTTATTCCACAGTAATAGTTGGTATCATTTGTTGAATTGGGCACAAAATAATTTTTATATAATTCTTATTTTTCATCCCTGCTTCCTACTCCACACTTTTCTCTTTTAATAAAATTATTTCAAAGAATCTCATTCAGAAGGTCTTCTCTGTTTGATTAAATACTTTTTATACTCTTATAATATTCTACTTCGTACAATAATTATTTAATCCCTTTTCCATGATCAATCCAATTTTATATAGATAAAAAAAATTCAATTAGATCATAATGTTGCTTTATCATTCTGTATCTTTCGTCTAAAATAGTATTATGTATATTTTTAAATTATTTATTTTTATTTATTAAAGGGTCATATTTTTCTTCTAGCATTAAAAAATAAGTAGCAAATTTAACATTTAAGAAACTATCAAAGTTGTAGGAATGTGAATAATAAGTCTGTACCTATTCGTATTCCCTATCCATAAAGAACATATTTTCTTTGAGATATTTTTGCTCTTTTTATAAATAATATTCCAAAGATCTATTATATTATTTAGATATATTCCATCTAGCCTTCATGGCTCATTTTTTATTTATGATCATAATTAGCATTCTTCAAAATTTTATTTTCATCCCTTCGTATTTTATCATTGAATGGGGTGAAATCATGTCAAATGTGACCCAACATTTTTCATTCATAGAATCTTACTTCATTAGGCTCTCCTTCATTATTTTCAAAGGATTTTATGAAGTCTATTTTATTCTTTTATAATTTTCTAAACATTATGTATATTTTAACTAGTTCCATTTCAATGTCTGAGGAATATGAATTATTGATTTTTACTTCTTGTTTTTATTTTATTTCATGCTTATGATATGTCACTGTAATGGTAGGGATGTCCCTTTTTAATATAATCTTGTCATATTCAACTTATTCATGAATTTTTTCATCATAAATCATCAATTTTCCAATTATATTCTTCTTAGTCAAGTTCTTCATAGGTTTTGATTGATAAATAGATACTCAAATTCAATTCTATTTAGAAGGATGTAATCTACAAACATTCAGCAGTTTATCAAATTGATTGATGTGATCTCTCAAGGTAGTAATATTGTTGACAATCTCTGTTAACCATCCATTAATTCCTGTGATTCATTCACCATTGAACATTATAAAAATGAAAAAAATAATTTTTTAGTATCATACAACATTTTTCTAATGAAATTCATTACTTTATATGAAATAGCTATTGTATTCACCATTTCATAGGCAGTAGGGCATTGTGATACTCTATTTAATTCAACAGGTCCACGACCAAATATGATAGAATTAATTGCCTTTGAGTTGATTTCATATTCAGAATTTTCGCAGAATCCCAAGTCTCTTTCTTCTCAAAAATTTAATAAGGAGTAATGATCATTAAATAAACATCAAATTCTAGAATTATTAGATATTTGATCATTCATGATTTTTTGCATCTATAGTTTTTATCATTAAAATACGAAGCCCAAACCATAGACTTACCTTATTTAAAAGCATCCATTTTCATATGATTGGTAAAGAACATATTATTTTGATCTTCCTATATCTTTGTAACAAACACTCTCCTCTAATTCCAATTTTTAGGTTGAAATAAAACAAATATACACAAGTGTGGACAGTTGTGCATTTTTGATAATCATCACTGATTTTGGCTTTGGTCTATCTTTGGAATTTATGTATATATTCATAATTTTATTCTATATTTAATATGGGTATATGATAAATAGAGTTGATTAACATAGTAATTTTATAGTGGTTTGGGGAAAAGATCACCTAGTCTACTCCACCAATGCTCTCTCTACGAGTTTTGTGAATTTCACTAGAGATGTCCTCTTATCACAAGACCATCAAATTCAAAATTTATTGTAGGAGGATGAAACCATTGAAAAAACGCTAAACATAGCCTTATGGTAATTTTATAGGGAATCGGATATCCACATCTTAGATTGAGAAATTGTTACTCAATCAGGACTGAGTCTGAGTAATATAAACTCCAAAAAATCAAAAGAGTATTTTTTGTGAAGGGTTCTGCATGAACATCACAATTATAGAAATAACAACTAGAATAATATGGATATTCTTCTTCATATATTAATATCTTTAATAAAGAATATCATTGAATTGATCATGGTTACAAATGATCTCTAATATAATTAGTTACAAATAAGTTGTAGTTTCATATTAGTACAAGGTTGAAAATGTATATATCCAAAGTGTAACCTCTCCCTTAAAATAACAGACTTTATCATTTTTTGTAATAGTAATATTAGGGGATATTCATAGAAATTATGCACTGTGTATATCAAAAACCATATAACTTATATCTAAATGAAAAACAATATGATCATATATATAGATTTCTTTTGGTTGATTATATCAATAAAAGTCTCATAAGAGAATGTATATATTAAAATTTAAATCAACTAGGGGAGTTGTTACTTCCTTTAAGAAAATGATTGATTATTTATCTTCTGAATATTGTTCTTTTAATCGATCATAATGAGCCTTTTTATCATTCATAAAATACTTTTAAATCAATCTTTGAATCCATCTGGACTATTGCAGAAATCTCGAATAAAATCACAGATTATAAATATCATAATTTTTGTAGATCAACTTAGGGTTGAAATACATAATGTAATGTTTTTTTTTGTGTAGCATACACTTCCTTTGAATAGTTTAGGTTGAATTTTCATAGTTTAGGGTACCTTTGTGTAGTATAGGGTTCCTTTACATAGCATAGGGTCTCGTTGTGTGGTGTAGGGTTCAAGAGTAACGTAGGGAAGATAATCTATATGTTCTTCCTTTTAGTATAAGTTTTATTAACCATATGTACATTCTCCAAAAATAGATTATGAAAAATGATTCAATACTTCAATGTTGAATTAATATTCCCTACGGTTATTTACCATACATTGTATTGATAGTCCATACATGAACTTACCGAATGTAGGGTTGTTGATCAATATTTAAACTATTTAGTGTAGGGATCATCTTCCATACATTCCAAAAACGTGGGGTATGAAATCCATATGCACTCTTCAGAACATAGATTACAATCTCTGCGTTATTCTTATCAATGTAGGGTGTGAACAGTGTTTCCAAAAAACACTAAAATGCTATCTAAATGCTTTATTGAATATTACTTTCATATTAATAATACAAATATTATTCTAGAATAAATATTTCAAAAAATATTAATTTCATGAAACTCACATAATGAAATAACATTAGTAATACCAAAAGAAATTTATTTTTGAGCATCAATATAAATAAGATTTATTGATTATTTTTGGGAAAATATGTGAGCAACAAAATACATTACAAATAAAAATATTTTCATAAAACATTTTTTTACCACGTCATAAATTGGTCATTTATAATTAGTTTTACAAACCAAAATATTCATAAAACTCAACATTGTGTAGTTGAAAACATTAATCAAAGTACTTAACCACAACATGTTTTAAGACACAATTTGGTTTTCCTAAATGATTTAATATTTTCAACAAGGGTTTAATATTAAAAAAACATATCTTGAAACAACCCACATAACCAACCTCAAATCAGTGAAGTCGCTTATATGAAAATGTAAAAGGATTCATGTTTAGAAAAAAGTTAGAAGTTATAATTTCATAGTCAGGTGGGTTGGTAAAACACGCACCAACCTCACAAATTTTCATGGTTGGATTTTCAAATCAGTCATACTGATTCCTCATAGTTTACCAGACTGTGAAAACATAGTCCACCATGGTTATATTTTCATTCTGTTTCAAAAACTCATAATACATTCCCCAAATAAAATATATCGTCATTGCGAATCTAATTATAATTTTTCATTAGAATACCAATGACTCAAAGTTTAAGATACAATCCCCAACATCCCCAGTAACTCAAGTTTCACCATGAAGGGGTAGTGATCAAGAACCCACTCACGAACAACCACTTGAGTCCTAACACATTCATAATCTCCCCTCTACCAAGAATCACCCCAAATAAAAAATGTACTCCCAAGTCAATTATTTCAAATTCAAGTGTTTCCCTTTGTGGAAATTACACATTTTATATCGTTTTTAATGAACCAACCTATATAGCAACTAAACTAATACCTAATTTTATTCTCCACTATCTTAAAAAAGGGTTATTGATCCCCATGGGCTGATGATAAATACATAATTGTTAAAAAACTGTTACAAATGATTTCACCCTAAAAGAATTTCTATAATGGAGAAAAATATAAAAACATAGCCAGATATATAAATCAACACATAAAAATCAAGTACAAGGAGACACAAATAAAATTGAAAGCAAAACATAGCCCTTAAAACCCACCTCCTAGTGGTCCACAACCAGCCACCATGTCCCAAGTAACCCACCTTTGTTCACCATGAATGGGACCATAATGGAAGGATATAGCATGAGCACTTTCTATAAGATAATAATGGAATGAAAACACAATAAGGTAAAAGTAGGGTGTGAGCTAAATAGCCCTGTAGGATTCCACCAAATATTCGATGAAATTACTTCATAAGGTAATTCAAATATTCTAAAATAAGAGTAAAAATGGAAGAGAATGGGTTTTAGTTTAAAAAATGAGTTTTAAAAATTACAAATAATTTTTAAAAATAAACCTATAAAATATTCCATTTCACCATTTAAAAACAAAACATTTTATTGAGAATCTTTAAAACCCATTTAACTAGCTAGAGTAAGGTAATTAAGAAAATTTGAGAATTTGAACCTAACATGTAAAGATGAATACGAATTAATACAATAGAGTCAAGGTACATAATAAGCAAGCAAGGAAAATCTGGTGCCATATGGTTTAACAAACATGTATAGAGATTTCATATTTTAATTTACATGTTCTTAATTTAAAAAATATATTTAAACAAATAATAATTTACATTTCAAATGATGGTGAATTTATAAACAAATAAATTAATATAACATTTTATATAAAATAGTTTATATAAATTCACAAGAAATGTAAAATAGTTAACAATAGTCACATATATATAAATTATAAATACAATCAAGAGAGAAAAATGTTCATATTCCAAATTGGTATGATAGTTCAAGGATGTCGGGATTCAAAAGTGTGAATACATAAAATTATGTAAATAATTCCCTTGAACAAAGTCCAAGATGACTCATTACCATAACTTATGGAGTGAGATGTGCTGGGATGACATTGTTGAATGTTGAAAATCTTAAAGTGTTTCCCAAAATAACTAACTACCTAATAATTTCATGTGCTTAAATATAAAACAATGATAGGGAAATTAATTTTAAGATTCCTTAAAATAAAATTAATTCCCATTCTATATTTTAATATGCTAATTTTCCCTTCAAAACCCATAATGGGTTTTTAATCCAAAACATGCCTTTTCACAATGAAGCCACTAGGTTTACATTAAAACCATTTTAAATCAATTTATTCAAAATCAAGAATTAGAAATAATTCACCATTCAATTTCATAATCCAATTTCATAATTTAATTCAAATATTTAATTTTCTTTCAATTCTGCCAATTTTTTTTCTAACCCCTAATTCAATGGAATTGGGGATTTTCACAACGTTTCCATCAAATCAATTTATACAATTAAATTTAACAATTTCATTGATATAATTTACATAAAAACCCAAAATTTGAATTAAAAACCTTTTAAATAATTTCAAAATTCAAAAAGGGTAACTATACCTACTTCCTTTAAGAATTCATCATTAAAATTCAAATCTATCCATTAAACAAATCACCAATTTATTCAAAAAATTTAAAAATAATTAAAATTTTAAAAGGTTAAAAACCATGTTTCCTTTCACAAATCACCATTAAAATTAAATATGGGCCTTTAAAACAATCATTTCTTTCAAAAAAATCTCTCTGAATTAAATGGATTTTTTACAATTTAAAAGGGACTGAATAAATTTCAAAACATGGGTTTACACCCTCTTTCCATGAAGATAAATTATTTATTTAAAATAACCCAACACCACCAATTCCAAAGAAGGTAAAAATATTTCATAGGGGGTTCTTGGTCATTTAATTCATTCATTCATTTTAAACTATTTATAAAATATCATATAGTTCAATTCAATTAATTCAAATCATGTAAGTTTATTTTATAAATCAAAACCCATGATGAAGACTATTTAATAATTCAAAATCATAAAAATGAAATCAATATCACAAATAAAATACATTAAAATATCATTAAAAGTAAGTCTAAATAATCATCAAAATTATTGATTCAGAAAAAGGTGAGATACATCAATGTCAAAGTCATTTAACTCAGTTCATATCCAATTCTAGGGGAAATTGGTCAAAAAATATTTTATGAGGTCTTAAATAAATGCATTTTATAGAACTTGTTATAAAAATTTGGAAACATGTATTTAGGAATTTTCTAGAAATATATAATTAAAAAAAATGAAACTAATAGAAACACATACCTTGAAATTAATGAATCAAACTGTAATAATCCAAAGTGTTCCACCTTCGCTACTGATCACCTAATTTGAGAAGACTGATCTTTAGAAAAGATAGAGGAGATCCTATATATATAATACCATGTCAATCAATAATGATCCCAAAAAAACTCTTGGATTTCACATCCTTTAAGAATAAAAAATCAAGTGTATAAAGAAGATCAAAGATCAAGAAGAAAATAACTCACCATAAGATGATCACTTATTCAATTGGTGCATTGATCCACAAAGAGATATGGTTTGGTAATCCAAAATGGCTCTAGAAGTATCCCAAAACCATAATAATAATATTATGATCATGTGGGATAACTTTGGGGTTAATTCGTGGGTTTTTGGGACATTAATTAAAATTTCCATAACCTTAACTATAGCATGAACAGTTTCCTCAGTTAAGTCGCATGGATTTCCCTAACCATACTCAAACCATGCACCAAGAACAGATCTGCTAGAAGTGTTTCAGGGTTTGGCTACACAATTACTCAAACCATGTGCAAATTGTGTGTCCCCATACTATCCTTGTTGCACACTTTGACAAACCACGCTCAAACCATTAATAGCCTCAAAAACCATAAACAAAACTGTAAAAACTCTATAAAGGACCAAAAAAGATACCAAATCATTGCGTGATCAAATCTATGGGTCAAAAACATAAAAAAAAGTAACGAGATGTTACGAGGAACAGCCCGTCGATATTCTTGACCATTTAGATAGATTGTTATTGAATAAGACCATACATCTGGTCAATGTTTTGTGGTGAAATCAAAAAAATTTGGAAGCCACATGGAAACCCAAATATGCGATGAAGCAGGGTGATGGAATTTTGATGGAATAATTCTTAAAAGGGACATCAAATGTAAAAGTCCGTCATTTCATGATATATTTAACCTTAAATAGAATTTCTTTCATATCGTACTTTAAAAACAAAACAAATATTGAATTAACCATAAAAATATATTGAAATATTATTTTGGTAAAATTATGTCACATTTGAAATCATCATGTCAATATTATCTTAGGTGGAATTCTTGGGAGTTTTCTAAATAATTTATCTCTATTTGAATTGTGAAAATATGTATTTTTAATGAAAACTGTATTTTCATGTATTTTCGAAGCTTTATTTTTATATGGATGAGTTTTAAAATTGTATTATTTTATTTTTGATAGAAATAATTTAATTTAAATAATTTTCATAAATATTATACATGATAATCGTAAAAAAAATACTTTTATACTATGTTTTTTTTAAATATTTTTCATTGTTCTTAGTTTTATTATCATAAAATTAATTTCTACCATTTATAAAGATTGAATTTCATAAAATGGTTTCTTTATTTAGAATCAGTAGGTTAAAATTAGTTAAATATTTCCCTTTTATTTTTAGGTATTATAAATTTTAACCTTAGTAAAATTTATCGCCTTTGAAAAGTGTAAATCATGTAATAAAGGTTTAAAATAATATAATAAGGAATTAAAAATATATTCAATACTTAAATTTATTTCATTGGATTGGTCTATCTGATCCATAATTCTCCAAAATTTGAAAATATGATCCCATTTTTTCCATTTATCTATGATTTTGACATTTATAATATTTATGTAATGGATAAAGTCAATGATATCCCTTGATTACTTTTAACATTTATATTATATTAAGAAAAGGATAAAAAAATTATATTTAGTAATAAATAGTTGTTTATAGAATAAAATTATTTTTTATTATGGTAATTTTTTTATGTTTTAGTTATTTAATAAATTAAATAACAGCTAATACAACTCAAATATATTATCTATTTCATATATTGAAAAATAAAATAAATGATTTATCTTTTTCAAAAGTAACATAATATGAGAGATTTATAGTGTTACATGATTTTTATTGATAAATATAAAATTTTAGAGATGTTTAAAAGATATACATTCAAATTATTTTGTTTTCGTGTTTTTTTAAAAGTCACATTAACTGAATAATTACAAAAATGACATTAATTATATTTTATTAAAAATATTTTTAATTAAATGATTGAAAATTCATGAAAATATAATACTTATACACTTATATGGGATATAATTGATAATATAAACCATGGTTCATTTATGTTACTTTTTTCCTTCTATGGTATCATTCATGACACTTAAAGTGTAAAATGTATAAATTTTATTTTAATTGACAAATGGGTTAAAGGGGATAAACCTAAAAATAAAGATGAAATAATAACCAAAAAGGTATGAATTTTAATGGATGAGAATATTTACACCCATACACATCTTATTATTTATATTTTCTCTTTGTATCAATTTTTACATGTGAAATCACATATATTATTCTAATATATTAAGAGATTATAAGAATGACCCTCCCCTCACATATAAAAGGACACCCCTTCTCTCCTTTCATAACACCACACAAGGCCACCTAACTTAAATAATGTAGTGACCTTACCCGAGATATCCCAGATTCGGTATCTAGTAACAATTACATTTTCATGGTTACAAGGAATCAAATCTCATAGGATTCAGGGTCTAGTAGTTTTGGTAAACTAGATACAGTCATGACAAAAGAACACAAAAATTAAAACACAATTTTTTATTATATCTAAATAATTTACATTGGGTAACATTATTCTATCTAGTAAATCCCAAAATATCTTTAATAGAATAATTCTTATTTTCTTGGGGAAAGAAACATAATAAGGGTGAGCTCAAATTCTCAGTAAGGGTAAAATATTTTGGAAGTAATAATTAATAAATGATAAAAATAGTTATGAAAAAGTAATTATCTGAACACATATCATAAATTCAATATATTGAGAAGGAACTTCATAAAAATTTGGAAAGGTAAAAAATAAAAATAAAAACAATTCATTCAAATAACTTTATAATGAAAAATCAATATGGAATGGTGAGAAACTAAAACACATGCTATTTAATCAATGAATTTAAATTAAATTTATCTTTTGATATATACATGCAAAATATCATGGCTGAATAATAATTGAAAATAAATGAGGTAAATTATTTCTTAATGGACATTATATCTAAGGAACATGAAAACCAATTAAATAAATAAACATCATCTGAAAAGATTAAAACTATGTATAAAGACACATTTAATTTGTCAAACTTGTTTGCCTCCTGAGAACCTATCGATGCATCAATGAGTTATATAGTCTGGGATCCACCCATCATTGCATGTCAAAATCATTCTTAATATTAAGTAATCAGTTAAATTAATAAAATAATATTCCTTATAAAATATCTGAATGGAATAAAAAATATGGAATTATCAATATTTACCCAAATAATTAAATAACAATAAAAGTAGATACTTTATGTAAAATGGTATACAATTTTGGAAATTGTAACATTCATTATAAATAAAATATATAATTTAGCTTATTTTAAATGATTAATGTTCATAATAGATTGAATATTTCAAGGGGACTAAAAATGAATCAAGAAAGTGAATGTGAATGCTATACTTTTTCAAATCAATAATAAACCAAAAAAGGGAGGAAAAAGGATTTTATAAATACAACACATACCATGTTGAGTAAAATTAAAGGGTTTTTTGCTGATTAATAGAAATACTATCAAAGGATGTTTGAAAACATTTTTGAGCAAATATAGTTTTATTATTCAAAAAAGTATGAAAGAAAAATTTATTTAAAAATCACTCTTGAAATAAAATTATTTAAATTGTAACCTTTTATAAATGTAAATGAATCTTCAAATAAATAACGTCCACTACATTTGTACTTGATGTATGAGGTAAAAGAACATTCTTTTTGCAAGGTAAAAACAATTGAAAAATCCATTATCAAGAATGTAAGAAGAGTAATCCTTTAAAAAAAGTTTCAAACATGAAAATTGTAATGATTTCTTTTCCAAATAATTTTAATAACATTTTTAAATCATTTTAATAAAAAATGGTTTTTAGAAGAAAACATGTTCTCCGACTAAAGAGAGAATGAAGTCGGGTTTTCAGGAAAACATTTTATAAATCTTTTTGAGTACCAAAGTTTGGGAAAATGGTAATAATATATGAAAATGTTCTTAAATAAGAAGAAGAGATAAAATTAAATGTTTTATTAGAAATTGGTAAAAAAATTCCTTTAATTGAAATTCCATTGAAAGATCATTAATGTTACTATTGATGAAAATAATCTTTAAGCTTTCCAAAGTGTCCCATAGAAATTTAAAACATTTCAAATCATAATAATCATGACAAAATAACATTAAATGAGAGTTTAAAATACCATGAAGATAATAGTATTAATGATATAATATAAAAAATGGCCAGTAGATACAACACACAAAATATGTAAATGGTGAACGTGACATTTATCTCACTGATATTAAAAGTGAGATGTGAATCCCTTAGCTTTAGTTTCCTTTCAGGTGAACGTCCATTATATTTATGTATAATAAATATATTTTAATTTTCTACTTACTTGGGAACCTTTTTCATGTTTATAATTATCTTTATTTTATGTTTTACTATGTTTAATATAGATACTTAATCAATTATGTTTACATCGGGTGTTTCAACCAAATTCGATATATGTGTAAAAAATAACATTGGTAGGTCGAAAATGGTAAAAGGGTTAATTATATAAAATCTATAGAATAATAACCATGAAATAATTATAATATTTATACAATAAATATAATTTCAATATATATCATTAAATATGATTATGAATAATAAATCAATGTTACGATAATGGAGATAGTAGGTCTTACGTATGCTTTTGTAACGCTCTCATTTTCTAATGATCATTAGGAAAAATGTTAAGTGACCCTATAACCATCCAAAATTATCATTATATCATAAATAACAAATTAATTAATCATATATACACATATATATAATTTTTTGATGTAAATTAAATCATATCATTTTGAGAAAGAGGTACTCCACCCATCCATGAACGATGTTATCACTTTTTATGTGTGTAGAAGGGTAATAATGAAAATGATATATATATTTATATAATATTTCCAGAAATTTTATAATTTTTTTATTTCACATATGTTTAGAGAAAACCATCATTTATATGTTCCATCTTTAGTGTGAAAGAATCGCATCTCTTTGAGGGGGCGGTACTTGACACTTCCTCAAATGATGTTATCATATTAACGCAAAATTGAATGTATTAAAGTTATGTGTTCTAAAAGTATAAATAAGTATAAATACATTATTAATAACAAATATAAATATATTTTCCATCATAATTTACACCATGAGGGAAGTGAAAGGAAAAAATTAAGAATCTTCATTCCTTGAGGTAGTCGTCCACCATACAGAGAGACAGTATGTTCATTACCTATTTGGTGGAGGTGTTTGTTAGTGTAGGTATAACCCTTTACGTAAAAAATCCAATTATATTTACGATACTATTTTTGTTACATTATAATGTTATAATATGATATGAGGGGTTGTATAATGGAAATAAAATTAAAAAACATGATAGAAAACTTTACCTTTTAATCGAGTAATAACTATTTGTTTGTACCAAAAGGCTTCCTTTGAAGGGTTTCTTCCCAACGGGAGGCCTAAAGGTTGATGGGATGGATTTTTTGAAGCATTATATTTATATGTTGGAAGAAATTATGTGGTTTGAGAGGTGTGAAGAATTGGGAGAGGTGGTGGCCTTTGATGGGATGGATTTTTACATATAAGGTATCGTTTATTCTTATCTTATGCATATAAAACCTAAATGATGAATAAAAAAATATTTAATAGAATATATAAAATATATAATTCAAAAAATCATTAACTAATTGTAATTAATTTTTATTATTATAGTAGAACTCTTTTAAATTCATAGAAATAAATGTATTACTTTTTATATCCCATTGGTTCTTATTTTTATTTCTCATTAACTGGTAACCAATGAATTAATTTTATATTTATATTTTAACACCCCAATATTCTACAGTACACTTTTCTTTGAATAATGTAATAAATTGTGTTGTACGCAACATTGAGTTCTAGCACACCAAGACCAATCAAACTAGCCATTTTAAAATTATCTATGAATAGTGCTACCCAATTTTTGAAATTTTATAAATTTTATTTTTCAAAATGGACATCATTTTTTGATTAGGGATATCAAAATTATCTTACGGTGTATTTTTGTTATTTTTATAAAAACTTTCAATTTTTTATTAATAGTGATGAACATTGCATTATTGTTTAATATCGAATTTTTAGTTAAATAATTATTTTGAATATAATTTTATTTTAATGTTAAAATAGATACATAATATCTATATTAGTCTAATTTTATTCATTGAAGTAATTTCATAATAATATTATATATATAAAATTTTATTGACCTTTCTACTATCTTTTACACACCTTCTAGGCATATTTAAAAATTTTCATTAAATGTAATTTTACAACTTCAATGAATTGAATTTCAAAAATACAAGAGACAAAGTTAACATCAGTTAGTAAGATGTGGTTCAATAAGGTAAAAAAATTTATGAATAGTAACTTTTGACTTTTATTTACCACGATTAAAATTGAATAGGGTAATTAGAGGTGAAAATGATATTTTAATTACCCTAACACATGTCCTGATTCTTTTGGATAATGGTATTTCGACCAAAATCAACCTTAGGAATAAAATATGATCCTTTTTTATATACATGGTTTAGATTGGGACATTTATTATTATTTTATTTACAGAAGAGTTAAAACTGTTAAAATCACATTTTCGTAACTAAACCATTTTTATTATAGTTTTATACATAAGTTAAATTCAACTTAATATTAATTATAAAGGTAAAACTATTTCATAAATCATGGTATTTTATTTATAATTTTTAGATAATAAATAATTACATTCATTTATGAAACAATTATGATTCACTAATTACCTTATTAATGAATGATTGAAATAATTGATATTATAAATATCAAAATAAATTTTAAATTATGATTTAGATTTATTACACGAATTTTCTTGATTAATATGACATTTTATGGTTGATTAAATGAATTTTTTTCGAAGTAATCATGTTTTTATGGCTTTTACAAAAACCAAATACATAATAGTCTCAAAATTTACAATAATGATTTTTCAAAAACATATTATATTATTAAATGATATAATATTCCTAAAAATATAAGGTTCGGCCAAATGACTTATATAATGACAGATATGTCATTAATGAACCACTTTAGGTTATCTTGGCATTTTATTGTAAGTTTATTAACCATGTAATATAAAAATAAAATGATACATGGTAAACGCTAAACTAGTGAACTAATAGTTAAATCTAAAAGATAAGGTAAATATGGTTATCTAAAATTGCCTAAAACCTAATGGTTGAGAGGATTTATACCAGTCCCTACCTTATCCTCTAAATAAAATCATTTTGAGCCATTAGAAACCGAATATTAATTTATAATAAAATAATATTCCAAGATTTTCCGAAAGTGAACCTCACCTCTCTTATAAAAGGGTTTTTCCCCTTCTCTTAATTTCACACCTCCAAAGCCATTTGGCTCGGCCACCCCCTGCTCAAATATCTTCGAAACTATCCTCAATTCACCCTAGAGTCCTTACATTGATCATACATCTGACCTAATAATCCCTTTTGATCAAATCCAAAGTAAGTACCCGAAGAAGAGGTAATTATTTCATCACCTCTTTCAAAGTTCTTTTCTTCATCCACTTCCTCTATCATTGTTTTTTCCATACCAAAATAATAAATCAAGTACCTTATACATACATTTATTTTATTAAAAATATGGTTCAACTATATTAATTATTCTATCTATCCTATGAATTGAAAAATAACCATACGTGCATACATACGGCTTCTCGTCTCCGCGTTGTGGTGTAGTTCTTTATTCCACACTTCATTATTTCAATGGATATAATAATGAGTATAATTGATGTAAGTAATAAATATAACATATTTATGGTTATTTATATATGATATATCATCCAATTACATATGATTTTTCCATCAATTGAATGATATTGTCGCTTGTGCGTACATACAGATTACCGTCTCTAGAAACGAGATAATATTCTTTCCCCATCGTAACCATTTAAGAATAATTGTCATTTTATGATTATAAATAATGTTTAAAGAACATAATATCATTATGGATATGAATAAAATACATCCTATTCATAACAAACAATACTTCTGAAACTAATCATATAAATGAAAATGAATCAGTTAACACCTGAAACAATGATACCGCTGAAATATTATTAACAAAGTAATGTTCGAAGATTGCATATGATATCGTATTTATGTATATGTTTCATGAATAATTTAATAACAATTATTTAATCATTATACAAGAGTTTAACTTACCCTCGGCTAAGGAAGAGTACAAATTAAGGGTTAATTTTACAATCTCTTTATTATCCGAGGTTTTTTATACGTAAGTATCTACTAGGACTTCATTATCTTACACATTTGTTGTTCTTAAAAATGTATTTCAAAAAAATTACTCTTTAGTATACTATGGGTTAAATTCATTTATACCCTTGTTTGAATTTTTATAAAATGGTTTGAAAAGAATCCTTCTGTCACTTTTCAAACAATGTACTTTATGACCTTTTCGACAAAATAAGGAAGGATTGTTTTTTAACTTATACGGCGGGTGAAGTTATTTTCCACCATTATAAAACCTTCGAAGATTTCCTTACAAGATTGTAAGAATATTATAAAAAATGTTTTCTTTTCTTTTTAATGATTTCAATGTAGAAAGAAATATTTCACTCAAATATTTTTTGGATTGATTTCATCTATATCAACAACATTTGTTGTATTTTACGTTTGTTTGAAGTTGATTTATAATGATACAATATTCCATATTGTATTGTGATATGTTTGACTTTGGATGTTCTGTTTTTATAACGTTCATGGTTTCTAGTTAAAGTATTGACATTTTTTATTCTCGTTTTAATATTAATGCTTATATTATGTTTCAACCTTTTCATATGAGGAATGAATTGGAAATAGTAAGTGATGGGTGGAGACTGTTATAGCTCCTCAATGTATCGGTAGGTATCATGAGATAAACTAGTGTCTTGGCACAAGGCCTTGACAAAATCCTATTTGTAGTCTTGGCACGGGGCCTTGACTATATAGTTATGATGTCTGGAATTATGCATTCCATCATAATGAAATTAGTTATTGATATTACATGTGATTATTCGACCAGTAGAATATCCATGTAAATAAGTAAATGAAATTATTTGATTAATATTTTCTATATTATGCTGAATTTTAAGCATAAAACTATTGTGTTTTAGTCTTATACATTTCCTTAAATGTTAAGTCTTATTTATGAAAGTTTATGCTATATTGTTACTAAGCATCTAAGCTCACCCCTTTTTTATGTTTTATTTTTTTCTATGATGTGAACAAGTAAATTATTACTGACTTGTAGGGATAGGATAAGGGATATGAGTGTGTTCTACAGAGACACTATGTTTCTTTTTTTCAATTCATAATGTAATGTAAAACATATGTATGTATCTATTACTTCCATGGCTACTAAACTGATCATTCTTTAGGGACATTATTCCTTGTATCATGCTAATGTTATGTAATAATGCACTAACTCTGGGTAACTAGGGTTGGGGAATTACATTTGGTATCAGTGAATGTTTATTACAAACCTTGGAAACTATATTTAGAACAACTCTGATTAGAGAACACTATCCTATGATAGACTATAAGTATTAGTGTAGAAGAACATCCAAAAAATTGGTAATGTATTTATTTTGTGGGTTTTCCAATAAATACATCCCTGTCTGGATACAAGTAGGTAGAGGCGGCTCTGGAATAGATGTACCTAGTGGTAAAACCCGAAAACAACGCTTTGAGCTAGACTCGAATGAGAACTAGTTCACGACAACGGGCCTTGTTTCACTTTTGGTCATGACAATCCATCGGGAACTTCTTAGGATAATTCACATTTTCTTTACAAACCCTTGTGTAGGATTTATGAGTAAATACTTCTGTAAAGAAGAAAATTTATTATTAGAGATTATATACATAAATTGATTAATTTTTGTTAGGTATTTTACTATTTTGAAATTATTTATTGCGATTCATACACTAATATAATGTTTACCATTGTTTATAAATGTAACCTATTGGAAGGAATGGAAAATGTATCAACACACATAATCCATGTAGGGATTTCCCTCCTACTCAAGATAATTATAGTGGAATTGGGGGGTGCAATTGGTGCTGAAAAGCTTATAAATATACTGGAACAACTCACTCGTGTTATGAATAATAACCTTACATATATAGATCACCCTGATCCACAACGTGGAAGATCAATGTTAGACCGCTTCATGAGGAAATAGAGACCAACATTCAATGGGACTAAAAATCCATTTTTAGTTGCGAAAAACTGATATGTTCCTTGGAGAAAATATTTCATGCTTTTGGGAGTAGTGAAAGGGAAAAAGTTGTTTGGGTAGTTTATCACCTCACTGAAGATGCAGATCAATGGTGTTCATTGATTCAAAACACAAAGGAAGAATAAGAAGTATCAAATATGTAATAGAGGGAGTTTAAATAGAAATTCCTAGAAAAATAATTTCTTCATGAACATTGAGCATATTAGGAAAGGAAATGTCTGAGTCTGAGGAAAAAGGAGGATGAGAATTTTTAAAAGTATGAGGATAACATTACAAGGTTAGAAAGGTATGATGTAGATTATATACGTAACCCAAGGAGTTAAATCAGTCAATTATTTAATTGGTTAAAACCATTTCTCCATCGAGTATTAGTCTCACAATCCTTCTCAACATACGAAGATATAGTCTCATGTGATATCAAGACCAAAAAGGAATTATCTATGTCCTATGACTTTAACGCGAAGCAAGAGAAGAAGAGATCTGTTGAACACTCTGGAAAAGGAAATAAGGGGAATAGGGGAAAATTAAAATTACCATCCTGTAGTAAATGTGAGAAGAAACACCCCAGTACTTGCCTGAAGAGAATGGGATTCTGTTACTAGTGAAGTAAAAAAGGCCACTAAGCTTGTGATTGAAAGGGAAAGAAAGAGGCTATCAATGTTGAATGCTACAATTGTAGAGAAATGGTGAATTATGCAAATGAATATCCTAATATTTAGGGAAACATACCTCAGAAAAGGGAAAGGTAGCAAGGCCAAGCTTATGTGATTACTACTAATGAGGTTGAAGCTCTACATGATGTGGTGGTAGGTAATTTAATGGTTTCTTCAAATTGATCCAATGATTTATTTGATTCTGCATCATCGCATCATTTCATATATTCCCAGTTTTCTAGGAAAATTAGATGTTTTCAATTTGACTTAATAGGGGATTTGTCAGTAAAAACTCATAAGGTTGTATCATCGCAACAATGTTTTTTCAACCAGTTACCATTATGTTATATAAACGTGCTTTATTTACTGATATCATTATCATACCCATGATTGAATTTGGTATAATTCTTATTATGGATTGGATTTCATACCATGATGTGAAAATTTATTTTAAGAAGAATGAGGTAACAATTTTTTATGATGATTAGGAGTACATTATCTTTAGAGCAGAAATGTCACCATCTGAATCTTATCTAGATCTACGACCAGTAGCTCTACCAAATTCAATTATTGGGGAGGAAGGGAAAGAAATAACTATGTATGTGGAAAATAATGTTCAAATAGTGGATGTACCTATTATGCAAGAATATGTTGATGTGTTTCTAGAGGATTTACCTGGACATCCTCTAGAATGATATATTTAGTTTTCCATTGATTTAATTCTAGGTTCAACGCCCATATCGAAGACCCCTTATAGAATGGCCACTATGTAATTAGTGTAACTAATGAAACAACTAGTGTAATTGAGAAATAAAGGATTTATTCTCCCTAGTGTTTCTCCATGAGGATCGCTTGTTCTTTTTGTTAAGAAGAAATATGGATCTTTGAGGTTGTGCATTCACTATAGGGAGATAAATGCAATAACAATAAAGAGCAAGTATCCCCTACCTCGCATTGATGATTTATTTGATCAAATTTATGGGGATCAATATTTTTTAATGATTACCTTTGAAATGGATACCATCAGTTGTGTGTGAACAAGGAAGAATTTCAAAGACATCATTTTGAACCAGGTATGGGCTTTACGAGTTTACACTAATGCCTTTTGGGCTGGCTAATGCACCCTCTGTTTTCATGGATCTAATGAATAGAGTTTTCAAGGAGTATCTTGATGACTTTGTAATGGTATTTTTTGATTATATCTTGTTATAATCCAAAATATATAAAGATCGTGAATATAACTTTCTCTCTATTCTATGGACACTTATAAGAAATTAATTATATGGGATGTTTAGTAAGTGTGAATTCCAGCTTCAAGATATTTCTTTACTTGGGTATATTGTCTCTAAGGATAGAATTTATGTTGATCCTTCTAAGGAAAAAGTAATCCAAGAATGGCCAGCACCGATGTGTTTAACTTAGGTACGTAGTTTTATTGGTTTAGCAGGTTATTATCGGGATTTTTTCTAGACTTTTTCCCGATTGGATAACCCATTAACAAAGCTCACATTAATGTGGATAAACTGGTTTGGACAAAATAGTGTGAAGAATGTTTTGAAGATCTGAATATAAGATTATTCAATGCTCATATCTTTACTCTACCATCAGAGAATGATGGGATTGTTATTTATATTGATACATCAAAGAAAGGAATTGGTTGTTTCCTTATGTATAATGATATAGTTATTGAATATGCCTCATGGTAGCTAACAATTCATGAACTAAACTATCCTACTCATGATATTGAGTTAGCAGCTATAATAATTTCTTTTTAGATACATAGACACTATCTTTATAGTGAAAAATTTGAGATATATACCGATCATAATATTTTGAAGTATATTTTCCCACAGAAAGAACTCAACATGAGGCAAAGGCGATGGCTTGAACTACACAAGTATTATGATTGAACAATACACTACCACCTGGGGAAGGAAAATAAGGGGTTATATTCTTTGAGTAGAAAGGATCATGGAGTTCATAACAAGATAAGAGTTGAAAGGGATCATATGTTCATAGATCTAGTAAAAATGGATATGGGAATAATCACAGAAGGTTAAACATCGATACTTTTTCAAATGGTTATCAAACCATCTTTAATAGTAAGGATAAAAAGTTCTTAGACTGATGATGAGGATTTTCAAAAGAAAATTAGAGCTATAAATGATGGTAGATTGATCATCATCATATATAAATATGGTGTATTGAAATTTAAGAAAATGATTTGTGTTCTGAATATACCAGATCTAAAAAGGGAATTTTGGATGATGCATATAGCCCTAATTTCTCTATACACCATGGCAGCACTAAGACGTATAGAGATTTTAAGGAACATTTTTTGTGGGAAAACATGAAAAGGGATATTGGTAATTATGTGTCAATATGTATTGATTTCTAATAGGTTATGGATGGAAGACAACATCTTGGAGGAGTCATTCAACGTCTTCCCATACCTGAGTGGAAATGGGATGATATTACAATGGACTTTGTCATGGGGATACCAAAGACTCCTAGAAGGAATGATGCAATATGGGTCATTTTTTATCATCTTACCAAGTCAGCACATTTTCTTGATATAAGAGAAGATTTACCACTAGAATTTTTAGATTTTATATATATTAATGAAGTTGTAAGACATAATGGGGTACCCATGTTGATTGCTTCTTATCGTGATCCCCATTTTACATCAAGAATCTGGAAAAGTATTCAGAAATCCCTAGATACTGAACTTCATTTGAGCACTGCCTACCACCCTCAAACTGATGGAAAATTTGAATGAACTATTCAACCTTATAAGACATGTTGAGATATTTATCACTTGACTTTCAAGGTATGTGGTATCAGTATTTACCTCTGGTAGAATTTCCATATAATAATAGATTCCATTCAAGTATTCATATGGTTCCATATGAAGTGTTATATGGAAAGAGATGTCACACAACAACTTTTTGAGATGATTTTGGTGAAAGAAAAGTCGTAGGCCTAGAACATGTTGAGGAAACAATGGAAAACATGAAGATTATCCAAACCCACATCAAAGAATCTCAAAGTAGGTAAAAGAATTATGTCAATAACTGGAGAGAGGATTTGTAATTTCAAGTAGGAGATTATGTTTACTTGAAGGTATCTCCATGGAAGGGTGTTATACAATTCGATAAGAATGGTAAATTAAGTCCCATGTACATCGGACCTTTTAAAATTCTAGAACGAATTTTATTTGTACATTACCTTTTGGAAAAGCCTCTAAGTCTCTCCAAATTTCATGATGTGTTCCATGTATCACTGTTGAGAAAATACATGTCTGAACCAATGCATGTATCACCTATAAAGAATTAGAACTGGAACCTGATATGTATTATTGTGAAGATCCTATCACGATTCAAGATACTAGAGAACAATTGTTGAGAAACCGGATGACTCGCCCAGTAAAATTTCATTGGATAAACCATACAATGGAAGATGTAACGTGGGAACCTGAGAAACATATGATGAAGAACCACCCGAATCTTTTTATGCAGTAATATTCTAGAAATTTCTAGGATGAAATTATTTTTTAGGGGGGAGAATGTAACACCCCAAGCTTCCACAGCTGACATTATTAAGTAAAATTTGGTTCAATAAGATGACAATAATTTTTGGTGAATAGTAACTTTTACCTTTTATTTACCACGGTTAAAAGTAAATATGTTAATTAAAGGTAAAAATGATATTATAATTACCCTAACACATGTCCTATTTTATTGGATATGTTTATTTCAACCAAAACCTACCTTAGGAATAGAATATGATCCTTTTTTATCTACTTGGATTAGATTGGGAAATTTATTATCATTTTATTTAAAGAAGAGTTAAAAGTCTTAAAATCAAACATTAATAACTAAACCATTATTAATATAGGTTTATACATAAGATAAATTAGATTATAAATATTCATTATAAATAAAAAAATATTCCCTACATCATTTAATTATAATTTTTAGATGTTAAATAAATAAATTTATTTATGACACTATGACGATACAGTAATTACCTTATTAAGGAATGATTAAAATAATTGATGTTATAAATATCAAAATAAAAGTAAATTGATAATTTTGATTCATTACATGATTTTTTTAGATTTATATGACATTATATGGTTGATTAAATGAATTTTTTTCGAAGTAATCATGCTGTTATGACTTTCACAAAAACCAAATACTAAATCGTGTCAAAATTTACATAAATGAGTTTTTAAAACAAATATTATATTATTAAATGATATAATATATCTAAAAATATAAAGTTTAAAAAATAACTAATATAATTATATACATATCATTAATGAACCACTTTAGGTTCTCGTGGCATTTTATAGTAATTTTATTAACCATATAATATAAACATATAAGGAGACATGGTAAGCATTAAAATATTTAACTAATAGTTGAATCTAAATGATAAGGAGAATATGGTGACCTAAACTTTTATAAAACCTATTGTTTGAGAGTATTTGTACCAATACCAACCTTATACTCTCAATAAATACATTTGGTGCCATTAAAACCGAAAAATATTTTATAATAAAATAATATTTCAATATTTTCCTAAAGTGACCCTCACCTATCTTATAAAAGGGTACATACCATTCACTTAATTTCACATTGCAAAATACATTTGGCTCAGCCAACCCTAGCTAAAATACTCTCCAAACTACCCTCAATTCAACCTAGAGGACTTACTTTTATCAGAAATCCAAATTAAGGAATCATTTTGATCAAATAAAAGGAGGAACCTGAATAAGAGGTAATAATTCCATCGCCTCTTTCAAAGTTATTTTTTCTTCCACTTCCTCTTTCTTGATTGTTTCTAGAACAAAATAATAAATCCAGTACCTTATACATATTTAGATGTTATTATAAATATGGTACCCCCATATTATTTATTCTACCCATCCTATGAATGAAAAGGTCACCATACTTGCGTACGTACGGCTTACCGTCTCCACGTCGTGGTGTAGTTTGTTATTCAACACTTCATTATTTGGATAGGTATAATAATGAGTATAAATGATGTAAATAATAAATATAACATGTTAATTATTCTGTATATATGATATACCATCCAATTACATATGATTTTACCATCAATATAATGATATTGTTGCTCGTGCATAGGTACAGATTACCGTCTCCACAAACTCTATAAGATTCATTCCCCATCATAACCATTCAAGAATAATTTTCATTTTATGATTAAAAATAATGTTTAAATAAATTAATATCATTCTGGATATGAATCAAATACATCCTATCTATAACAAAAACACTTATGTAACAAAATATATAAAGGAAAATGGATCAGTTAACTCTCGAAATAATGATACCACTGAAGTATTATTAACAAAGCAATATTAGAAGATCAGATATGATATAATATTTATGTATATGGTTATTTTATAATTTAATAAAAATTATTTAACCATTATAATCTCTTTATTAAGTAAGATTACAATGTAAGGGTTAATTTTACAATCTCTTTATTATTTGATGTTGTTTATATGTAAGTATCTTCTGGGACTTCATTATCATCCACATCTGTGTTTCTTAAAAATGTATTTAAAAAAATTAAAATTTACTATACTATGGTTTAAATTCATTTATATCTTTTTTTGAATTTTTATAAAATGCTTTTAAAGAAATCTTTTTGTCGCTTTCCAAACAAGGTACTTTATGACCTTTTTGACAAATTAAGGGAAGAATGTTTTTTTAACTTATGTGGAGGGTGAGGATATTTTACACCATTATAACACATTAGAAAGTTCCCTTAAATGATTATAAGAATATTTTAAAAATAAATTTTTTCTTTATTTTTGAATTATTTCAATATAGGAAGAAATATTTTAGACAAATATTTTTTGTATTGATTTCATCTATTTTAACATCCTTCGTTAGATTTTACGTTTGTTTGAAGTTGATTATTATGATACAATATTTCATACTATATTGTGATTTCATATTCTAGTTTTAATAGGAATTTTTATATTATGTTTCAACCTTTTCATATGAGTAATGAATTAGAATTAGCAAGTGATGGGTGGAGCCCTCTATAGCTCATTGATTCATCGGTAGGTCTCATGAGAAAAATGACTATCTTGGAACAAGGCCATGAAAAAATATTATTTGTAGTCTTTTCATGAGGCCTTGAATATGTGGTTATGATGTTTGGAATTATGAATTCCATTATTATGAAATTAGCTATTGATATTACAAGTGATTATTAGACTAATAGAGTATCCATGTAAATAAGTAAATGGAATTATTTGATTTATATTTTCCATATTATACTAAAGTTTAAGTATAAAAGGATTGTGTTTTAGTCTTATACATTGTCTTAAATATTTATGCTTATTTAT
This sequence comes from Viscum album, assembly GCA_963277665.1. Taxonomy (NCBI): domain Eukaryota; kingdom Viridiplantae; phylum Streptophyta; class Magnoliopsida; order Santalales; family Viscaceae; genus Viscum; species Viscum album. The sequence goes on along the minus strand of OY728155.1, from coordinate 1,481,624,740 downwards.
AAAGGTTTCCAATATATTTTTATCCTTACTGAACATCTTATCTCACCATTTTCTTATGTTTTATTTTTCCCAGGATATGAAGAATTAAATTATGACTGACCTACAGGGATAGGCTAAGGAATATGAGTGTGTTCTAAGGAGACACAATGATTCTTTTCTTTTCAATTCATAATGTAATGTAAAACATAAGTATGTATCTATTAATTCCATGTCTACTAAACTGCTTGGTATTTCGGGAAATGATTCCTTGTATCATTCCAATGTTATGTAACAATGCACTAACTATAGGTAACTTGGGTCAGGGCATTACATATATAAACCATAAATATTCAAAACATGGTTAATACTATTCTTATCAGCTATTTATATCTAATTATATTAAATAATAATATTTTCCTAATATACAATTGTTCGGTAAAACTTGGTCATTTGTGTGGTAGAAGCCATTGAAGAAGGCAGCTCTTGCGTGTAACGCAATCTATCAAGAAAAGTCGCTCTTGCATGAAAATAATTCTAACACAGTGTTGCATGAATTCAAATATATAGAATATATTTTAAATGATAAATATATTATAATGTATCTAGATATTATATTACCTTATGTTCTTGGTATTTTGTGTTATATAGGCTGTCGAATATAAGGTTCTTACTTTAGATTTTCGGGGTGTCACATTCTCCCCACCTTTTTTAAATTGTTTCCTTGTAATTTTAACTTTGTCTTAGTGATATATTGATTGATAATTACTATGTTTGAAATCCCCCATCATGAGAAGGGTTCATAAGTAATCCTATAAGAAAGAGATAATGGAATGTACAAAAGTCACATGGACTACCTTGTAACTATGTCTCTAAGTATGATAACATTAGTGGAAAGTAAATATATGTACCTAGAGGAAATGAGTAAATATATATATGGATTGAATGAGGTCATTAATTACTAAAAATTTAGGTAAGAATTAGAATTTAAGAGCCAAAAATTCATAAATATTTTAGGATTTAGTAGACCATATGTTCAACAGAAATTAATATATTAGGAAAACAATTTATTTTGATGTTATTTTCCTAATGTTGGGTAATTCTTTTACTAGCCTTGAATATAAAGAATAATCATGTGAGAGAGGCTTTAATTTCAACTAATCAATCCGAAATTTTGGTTATTATTCAATCAAATTCTAATTAATTCCATTATTACAAGAAATTAATTAACAATAATGAATTTTTTTATGCCTAAAGCACAAAAAACCATTAAATTATTATAAGGCCTATAAATGAGAGGGAAGTTTAACTATCTTCCAAAACCAATTTCCTTAATAGATTGATATCTATTTCTAAAAAGTGACACTATTGGTTCAACATTAAAATTTATTCGTCAAATTTATTGACTAAAAACAATGAAAAAATAACCAGTACTTTTCTTAGGTCAGTGGTTATCCAGAAACGCTTATCGTCCTTTGGTCATGGGTTCAAGAACCATGGCATTGCCGAATTTGATTGATTGTCATCTGGATTATAGGTTGTCCTTTTATAAAACCAAATTAAGATAGTTCCCATAAAAAAATATGATATAAATCCTTGAAATAAGTTTATTCACTAAATAACCTTTAATAATTGGTTTCAATACAACCCTAACACATAAATACTCTCTCCACTTATTTTAACATAGATCCTTCCTTGGTATAATGTTTATCCAAAATCTCATATTTGGGATTTATAAATAATGAAACCTTATTTTCAATCATAAAAACTTTAGGCTTAACATAGGTTATTAATTTTAAAAATCGTTCATAATGGTTTGTAAATAAAATTTTATTTAACCATTTAATATCCCCTGGGAGTGCCAATCCAAGTGCATATTAATGCATGTTGTCATGAACCAAGTTACCCAAAGTTATGATTCGAACTCCTTATTAGTATTATTACTCCTAGGTACATCTGTTCTAGAACCACATCCCCTTAAAGTACTCAGACAGGGATGCATTTCTACAAAGACCCACATAATCTCAACCTTAACTAAATTCTATGATGTTATTATATAATTATCTTCAGTTTATACCTTTGGTTTATGTTCTCAAATATACATTTTTCTAAATCTAGTTCCAAAGGTTTCAACTAAAAATCCTATTATACCAACTTTAGTAAACTGACTCTAGATATCTCAGATCCAGTGTATATTATAAATTACAATTGCATGACTACATGGAATAAAATAATAAAGGAATGAGATATTAATATTCTTCGTAAACCAGATACATACATGAAAAACTATTACTGCTATTACGACATTTTTTTCATTCATTCTAATTAAATTAATTCAGTGGTGACTTTATTCTATCTAGTAAATCCATTCATATCGTTCATAGTACACTTCTTAGCTCCTGGGTAAATAAACATAATAATGGTGAGCTCAAATGCTCAATAAGGGTAAAATATAGTGTAAGTAATAGGGAATCAATGACAATAATAGTTATGAAATGGTAAATAAATGAAAACAGACAAAATATTTAAATATATTAAGAAGGAACTAGAAAAAAAATACGGAAAGGTGCTAAATTTTTTTTGAGAAAGATGAGAATAAGGCTCTTACATTAATAAGAAAAAATTACATAAGTCTGAAGGTAGGAATCTTACAATTTTCCCCATGAAGTATTGGATGAAGATAATTTGGGAGTGTGATGGAGAGAATTCAATCCTAACTATTCAATCATTTGTTAGAAAGTGTATCCTCAAGTGAATTGGATTCACAAAATATGTTTGTGAGAATATATCTCATTGATGAAACCTGATGCAGGAAGTTAATCCATTTTTCTATTAATTTTAAGAAGAGATGTATTTTCCAGGTTCTCACATCCTAGATAATGGTTGTGGAGTTAGAATCAGACAATATATTATTTCATTTCTTATTCATTGTGATGTTAACAAAATTTATCATACCCTCAATATTACTTCCAAGGATGAAGAAGTTTCACAAGGTCCATACTGGTAAGTGAGGACATCTCCAGCATTGTCCCAAAAGACATGACCATATCCTGCTGGTACTGGGTTTCCTGTAAGTCACCATCTGTGTTGCATTTAATCCATATGGAAAAAATATGGATCTATTAAACCTCAATTGTGTTTTGTGTGTTGATGGATAGTTACCATTAATCTTCAGTCTACTCAGCATAATGAAGTCCTGCACTGAGTTACTATAGTGTTTGGTGTATATCATATTTGTGTTTTTCACTACCAACACAATTTCATAAAGGGTAATTTTACCACTGAAGAGAGACATATCATGTATATATTTATTTCACCACCTCCATATGAATGAATTAGATAAATACAAGATTCTATGAAGTGAATACGAATCTTCTTAGATAGTTGAATATCAAACAGTGTAGGAAGCAAGTCTTTGATGACACCTAATCTTAGTAGTCATCCCTCAAAGATGTCTAAGATACCCTTACATAGTGAGGATGAAGTTTGGAATCTAAATAAATGATGTTCAACATACTCGTAGTTCAGGTATCAAATCCCACACATAGAGTATAAATTTATATCGATCTGCTGCAAGTTGACATCAACAGGATTTTTTTGATAGATATCCTCCATAATAGTGTGAATCTGGATAGAAAGAACAATTTCTTGATAAATTCACCTATCTATTTATGGTATCCCAACAAATGATATTTATATGAGGTCTTGGAATAAATTTTTTCATTTGATAATAGTTCCCATATAAGTATGTCTTCTAAGATAAATAATTCATATCATGAGAGAGCCTATTTGATGTCATGATGAAGATCATTGAAATAGTCCATTTAGACTTTGATAAATAGGTTTCTGTAAATGTTATTTTATATTGAATCAATCTGATCAATGGAGGTATTCCCAACCCATTTATCAGTCAAGAATTTGAGTAAGGACCAGACACTAATGAGCGAATGAGCAAGCCTGAAGATTTTCTTAAACACAACCTTAAGCCCATTCCATATTGAGGATTCAATGTAGTAGTTGATCATGGTTTTTAGTTTTGCACCAAATATAGATATGAGGGGGACTAGGGAATCTGAATAAATTTTGACTAGTTTCCAAACAATTGGTCTTGTAGGTGTTGATTAAATAGGTCCAAGTTCTATATTAGAAGGCCCCCAAAAGAAACATGCATGCATCATTCCTTCCATGAGGATGTAATAATTATTCTCTCTAAAATAATTCCAATCCAAACATAGTTTATCCTCATAATAATTATTGATTTAATCATCATGTTAGTTTAGGTGTACAACATGATTGAAAAATCCATCATTGAGACAATAACATTATTGACAAGGAAAGATCTTCTAGTCATATAAAAAGATTTGTGTTTCCAAGAATCCATATCTCTTACAAACTAACTCAGAATGTTAGTAAAGTAGAATAGATGGGGAATTCCCCAAAACATTGGAACACTAGTGAAAATATATTATTGAGAGCCTTCCCTTAGTCCCAATTCATTGATCATTCTGGTTTTCTTTTAAGATCGTATATTCATTACAAAGTGGACGAGGGACATTCTCCATATGACTTCCTGTCCTGGTACACATTCATAATGCAGAATTCCCTCAATGATATTTTTTATATTACTCTTATCTCCCTGAGAAAATATGTTAATATAATCAGAAAAAAAAGAGATGAGGATGGGCTCAAATACCACACGCTTCGTTGATGGTTTTTATATCTACATTTTATACTTTATATAGTACGATTAGGCCAATATAATCTTCTAAAATTGAAAAATGTTAGGAGAGAGAAGGTAACTTTATCTCACCCCTATTTAACACATGAAGTGTCCCTTAGGGGATCCAATAATAAAGATATATATGCGGGAAGATCCATATAAGTCTTTGATCATTCTGATAAAATATTCATTAAATCCAAAACAGAAGAGAACCTTATAGATGAATCCCTATTACATAGTGTCAAAGTCTTTTTGATGTCACGATTGAGGGAAATATTATATCCCCTAGTTGATTTCCTATGAATATTAATAAATTATAAGGTATAATTAATGAATTATTGAATGATTCTTCCTAGAAAAAACCGAACTAATTCTTTGAAATGAATTGGTTTGTGATCTAAGCAAGCCTGTTGGAAATAATCTTGGTGATGATTTTTTGTATTGTGTTCACTAGATCAACCTTCTTTAATTTACATATTTCGACAGCATTTTACACCTTTGGTATGAGGGAAATAATTTGCGCATTGAAACCTTGAGTTAATTACCCACCCTTGAAAAAAATTCCTAACCAGCATACAAACATCTGCATGGATGATCTTCGAAAAATGTTGACAAAAATAGTTGGCAAAGCTATTTGGCCTTCATGAGATTACCTTTTTAGTCCCAAAATTGCATCCTTAACATCCAAGTAAAGAGAAAAAGAAGTGAGGAAAACATTTTCTACCTCTATGACCATAATTGTAATAATTACTTCCCATAGATTTAAATTTATTAAAGGTTCATTAAAAAGATTCTCATATAAGGAAATAATGTGATCAACCAGGGCTTACCATTCATTGAGAATTTGATCTCAATTCTTTAAGAGATAAAGATTATTATTGTAATTTTTATCCCATTGTAGAGAATTGAATAACTTGTTGTTCCTAACCCAATAATTGATCCACATGGCCTTGAAAATGTATTTTTGAATGTTTCCTTTGAGCCTTATAATTTTTTAGAGTTGAGAAGACATTTCTACCTCTTGGGTGATGCCTCCATGAAAGTTTTGTTTTGTGATTTTCTCTTGAAAAGAGTGATTGGTTTTTTACAAAGAATTAATATCATCATCAAGATGGTTTAAACATTTTATTATCCAATCCTTCATAGTATCTTTGAGAAATTTTAGTTTCTACATGCAAAAAAATGTGTTGAAATTTCTTGTAAGCCCAACCAAGAATTCTTATACAATTTTGTAGCATTCTAGAAGTTATTTCTATGATTTTTTAAACATCAAAGTGATGGGTAATTTATTCTCAATTCCATGAAAGTTATCCATAATGGGATGATGGCCTGAATGGGGGTTTTCCAGAGTGACACATAAGATAGATCACTAGTTTCCCAAAGAGGCATTATTTACAAAAGTTCTGCCAATTCTACTAGCTCTAACACTATTTATATGTCTTATGAACTAGGTGAATTTTATACTGATGAGGTTTAATTCCATTAAATTTTCATCATAAAAATTTGCAATGAAATCTTTGATGTATGATGAACTGAAAATAGGACGCATCTTCTCATCAAAAATAATAATTGAGTTAAAATCTCTTATAATCACCCATGAATTCAAGATAGAGCCCGAAATTAATTTTATTTGTACCCATAGAGATATCCTATCAATTAAATTATTGGAATCATAAAAAAAATGCATGAAATTCTCTTATTGTCATTGGAATAATAGCACATGATAAATTTCCCTTCCACTTGAAAAATCGTAGGACTTTTCATAGAACTGTGAACCAGAATACATTGTCGATCATAGATAGTGGGAGTTTGAGTTTTTTCCAAGTGTTTTCATCCACTTTTAGTAGTAAAAATGGATTACATGTTTAATATTTTCTTCAGATCAGCCACTCCAATAATATCCGATTTATATTTACCTGTAATTAGTCGTAAGGAACTTTTGGTTCTAGGGTTGACGAATTCCAAAAGATAATCCCCATTTTTTACCTTGATTTTGGGGTGATATACCCCTTTATATTTTCCTCCATTTTATTTTTTCTTTAATACATTCTACAAATTGTATACTATTTTGGAATATATGGTGTTTTGTGGCCCCTCCATCATCACCCAAATAGTTTATTTCAATGCCACTACAAATAATAGAAGTTTTAATAGTAGTTTTGCCTATTATATGATTAGTAACCTACTTCTCATGTAGTAATACAGAAACTTGATAAGTTCCCAGCCCCTATTTGGGTCCATCATGACCTTTAATAGTTAATTTAGAAGATAAAACCTTTTTCTCATTCATTGTTTTAGCTATCAGGTTTATGTACAGCATCGGTTTCAATTTATCTAATGAAATGGATTCATTTATTTAAATCTAGATAATAATAATCAAAAATACCTCTATTTGAAAAGAGGATACAATGAAGATAATCTATGATGATATTAATATTGAATTCTCTTCACATTTCTCCTCCATATGGCACTGATTACAAGTTTTTTCTTTAATTTTTTTATCCTCGGGTTGTTCATCTGATTGAAGAAGAGTTTGTTTTTGTACCTCATATTCATCCAATTCAACCCATGAATATCTTATAATAGAAATATTACCCCATTTAAAACATGTGAACTCATTAGTTATATCATTCTTGACATTATATACTATTTTGTTCTTATCTTTTGGGACATCTCTCCAGGTTGCAGCACTAGGGGTTAGTGAAACCAGTTTCTTTACTACTATGAAATTCCTTATTTTTTGTCCTAGCATCTTTTAGTGATCAAATAAGGGTGTAAAGTTCTCATATTTCATCATGAACCCAAGTTTATGGTCATTTTCGATGAGAAAAAATTTCTCTGGAGGAGGAGATTCAATGTTGATTTCAACATGGACCCTTGAATAGAGACCAGGTAACCATTGATGGTGTGGTGATAAATCTTAAGAGGATCACTAAGGCCAATGGAAAGGTCACTAAGAATTTTTGGATTCTAGTACACCTGTTGAGGCCCCTTAATTCAAGTCTACATATGTGAATTTTTGATCTTCTGACTATAGTGGCTGATGTTGGCCTCCAATTTCGATAGCTGAAATAATCTAGGATTAAAATTGAGATTTCCTATATGCCACACCACATAGATTATTTCTTGCCTCTATATAATAATTTGAATGATTACTTTTCCAATTTGTATAATCCTCCACTTATTAATGTTCCATTATAGTGAGGTCATGTTATGTAGATCTACATATGACTACATTTTAACACCTTTCTCATAAGCAATGTGACCAAGAAGTGAAAACCTGTAAAGATATATTATTTTTTAATGGATTCAGAATAATCCACCACTGATATTGTACGATATTATGACACATTTATGATGGGAGAACCATTAGAATCACATCTGTATTTCACAGGACCATTAATGTATTCTACAAAGTATGTACATTTTTTATTTGTGATGAAGGTATTTTCCCTTGTGCCAGCATCATAGAGCATGGATTTGAAAGACCATTCCCAGTATGGAATGAACGAATCCATGAAACTCATTTAATTTTTGCATCTTTTTTGTCTTGTGAGAACATATCAATGAATCGAGGATCTATATAATGTAAGGGATCCACCCTACATTGCTTGTTCAAAGAATTCGTTTTATCGAGTAATCGATTAAAATAATAAACAATATGACTTATCAAATATAAATTTGGAATAAAGATTACTAAATTATCAATATATCCATAAATAATAAAATAACTATCAAATAGATTCCATATGAAAAATTCTATATTGTTTGGTAAATAGTAATATCCTTGATAAATGAATTATATAATTTAGGCTAAATTCAATGATAAATGATCCTAGGAGAATTAATGTTTCAAGGGGACTAAAAATTGAATCAACGAAGTGAATGTGAATATTATCATTAGGAAATTCATTAATAAACCATCTAGAGGTAGAATAAGTATGGTATGAATACAGCACATCCCAAGTAAAAGTAAAAATAAATGGTTTTTATTGATGATGAATAGAAATACTATCACATTATCTTTTAAAAATAATATTTTGGAAAATATAATATTATTATGAAATACATTTTGAAACAAATCTCATTTGAAATAAATTTTTAAAATAATTTCTTTAAATTTAACCTTTTGACATGAAAAGGAAGGTTCAAATAAATGATGGTGAATAATTTTGTACTTTTCATATGAGGTAAAAGAACATTCCTTTTAAACGGTACAATGGATTGAAAAACTCATTATTGGGAAAGTGACAAGAAGATTACTTTGAAAAGATTGTTAAAAACAAAAAAGGTAAAAATGTATTTACCAAAAAATTTTAAAAAAAATTATAATATTTTAATAAAATATGGTTTTTAGAAGACAACATATTCTCTAACTAAATAGATAATGACATTAGATTTTTAAGAAAACATTTTTTAAAACATTTTGAGTACCAAAGAGTGGATAAATGGTAAAAATACTTGAAAATGGACATGAATAAAAAAAGTAGAGAAAATGAATGGTTTTATTAAAACATTTTAATATAAATTCCTCAAATTGAAATACCATTGAAATATAATTAAAGACATTATTGTGGAAAATAATCTTTAAACATTCCAAATGTCCCATATCATTCTGAAACATTTTAAATCATAATCCTCATGAAGGAATAAAATGAAATGAAATTTTAAAATACAATGAATATAATAGTGTTAATGATATAATATAAGAAAAGTTGAAGTAGATACACAACACAAAATATGTAAGTGGTGAACCTGACATTTATGTCATGGATACAAAAAGTGAGATGAGAATACCTTACCCTGAGTTTACTATTGGGTGAACATCCTTTAACTTCCTTTATAATAATCATATGTTAATTTTCTACGCTCTTAATAACCTTTTTCATGTTTATCATTACTTTTATTTCACTTTTTAAAATTTTGCATGCAACTACAAAAATAATTAAGTTTACATCGGGTGTTTTGACCAAATTCTATTAATGTTTCAAAAATAACATTGGTATGTCAACTATGTTCAAAGAGATAATTATATCACATCTCAATAATAATAAACATGAAATAATTAATATATTTATACATTAATTATTCTTTTTAAATCAATCATTAAATATGGTTATGAAAAATGAATCAACATTTCGATCATGGAGGCGGTAGGTTGTATGTATGCATGAGTAACGTTCTCATTTTTCAATGATTGTTAGGGAATGAAGGTAATTAACATCATATACATCCAAAATGATAATTATTTCATAAATAACATTTTACTTAATCCTATATAATTATACATAAAACTACTGTGATGTTAAAGGAATCACATCGTTTCAAGAAGGCGGCAGTCCACACGTCCACGAACGACGTTGTCACCTTTTAAGTGTGTGAAAGGGTAATAAAGAAAATGATATATATATATATATATCATATTTAAAGAAAGGGAATTATGTAATGAATATATTATATATATTTTTTATTTTATATATTATTCATTAAAACCATCTTTTATGTGTTCTGTGTTTAGTGTGAACAAATCACATCGCTTTGAGGGGTCGGTAGTCCATAATTCCTCAAACGATAATATCATATTAACAAAAAATGGAAAGTATTAGCGTTATGTGTTATAAAAGGATTAAAAATGTATAATGTGATAATAAATATAATATATATCATATATATAGATATATTTTCCATCATAATGTCCACTATGAGTGGTTGTAAAAATATTTTGCAATCATCGTTTTATGATGTCGTAGTTCACCGTACACAGAAACAATATGTTAATTACCCATTTGATGGAAGTGTGTGTAAGTGTTGATATAAATATTTACATAATAACATCCTAAAAATTATAGTATACTTTTTATGTTACATAATAATGGAATGGTAAGATATGAGGGGTTTGTGATTGTAAGTAAAATTAAAAAGCCTAAGAAAAGACGTTACCTCTTAAGCAGGTAACTACTTTTGGATTGTTCCAAAATTCTTCCATCGAAAGCTTTATTCCAAAAGGGAGGATTAAAGGTTGAGTGGAGGGATTTTGGTAATATATATGGGGTAATATTGTCTAAACCTAGATGGATTGAGAGGTGTGAGGAATGAGGAGAGGTGATGGCTTTTTATAGAGAAAGAAAAGGACTCACTTAGAATTTTTGGAAACATGTTAGGTGTACACATGTTCTTATATAAAAAATCCGTAAAAAATATTTATCAATAATGGAAGTTTTTAGGGACGATATTTTTCCATCCAATGGGTTTTTGATATGTTTATTGGTCAATTAGACCCCTATGTTTTGGATTTAGCCCTTTATTAAGCCTTATATTGCCTTAATAATTAAAATTAATTTTAATTACTTTCCTAATATTTTCTTCAAAACAAAATTGGCTTTATTATACATTATAAATTATTATTATTAAAAAAATTGAATCCATGTTTCTAAATTTCAATCACATAAATGGCAGAAATGAATTTAAAATTCATCCCGCAACCGGGATGACATTGCGGGGTTTTATAGTAAAAATGTATGAAAGTTTCCCATTTTTTTAATCAATATCAAATTAAAATTGATTCAAATGGTATAATTTCTTTTAATTAATAAAAATATTATCTAATTAATCATTTAATACAATTAATATTATAATTTAACATTATGAATTTATTATATGAAAAAAATTTATAAACTAAAATTTCATATATTTAACTATTCATTAAAAATGATATGTTTCCAAAAAAATATCAAAAATTAAAACTACCTAGATTTTTATATATCTACTTCTAATATGAAGTTTATATTTACATATTAAATCAATAAATGTGTCAAAATGAAAATTTAAAATCGGTACTCCATTAAAAGGTGATAAAATTGCCTTTAAAAATATTGGGTTTTATGAATAATGTTAGGTTTGTTATTATCTTCTCAATATAAAACCTAATGGATGAATATCCAAAAAATTTACGGAATATATAAAATATATATTTTATTAAAATTACTAACTAATTTTAATTAATTATGTTTATTAAGATAAAAAGCCTTTGGAAACATAAAAATAAATATATATTTTTATATCTAATTGGTTCTTATTTTCGTTTCTCATTAATTGGTATCCAATTAATTCATTTCATATTTATATAAACCATATATTTTCATAAGTTATTTAATACTATTAATAATTACTATTTTATATCTTATTATATTAAATAATAATAATTTAATAATATACTATTGTTCAGTAAAACCCGGTCTTGCGTGTGACGCGAGCCCTAGAAGCAGGTTTATCTTGTGTGTAACCCAAGTTATCGAGGAAGGTCGCTATAATGTGTAACACAATATAACATGGTTTATGTGCATTCAAATATATAGAATATATTTAAAATATTGAATATATTATAATGTATCTGAATATTATATTACCTTACGCACTTTGTGTCGCGTGTCTTACACTCTATCGAATATAAGATTCTTACTTTATATTTTTGGGGTATCACAACTATACCCTATCCAATAATCTTATACACTATTATAGTAACACGTTATAGGTTTTTTCTTCTTTAAAGGCCATTCTAAGGGTCATATGATCTAAAGGAAGTACACCAAATAAGTTTTAATCATCTTTATCAAAACATTTAATAATATATCTTCTTCTACTTCCAATAAATATATTGTACCCATCATAAATTAAAAACTCTAGAATAATAAATATACAAAGATTTTATTATTATATAAAAATCACACCCAATATTCTTTCCATCCTATGGAAAAAATAAAACCTTGATCATGGGTATGTATGGTGTACTGTCTCCGCGTAGTGGTGTAATCCATTTTTCATCACCACATAACTTCAATGGTTATAAATATGGATATAATGAGTATATTTGATATTTTATAAATAATAATTATTATATAATTATAATATCATAACTAAATTCTTCACTTCAAATCTTTTAGAAAATGATTACATCACTCATGCATACGTTTGGACTACCACCTCCATAAAGCAATGTGATATGTTTTTTCCTTTTTCACATTACATGTATTGTGATATAGTTATATTTAGTGAATATATATGTTATATCTATTATATAATTAGTATTATGTAAATGTGAATTTTTATTTACCTTTCTTTATTACATAATGAAAAAGTGAAAACAACATTTATTCATATGTATGGACTACTGTCTTTATGAATAGTGCGATTCATTTTTTCTTTATCCTTTAAGGATGAATCTCGATATGTATATAATGAATATATATTATATTCATATAATGGGTAAGATTATAGAAACTATGGAACCATGAAAAAAGTAAAGGTTCTATAACTACTAAACAAAAACACTCGTGAAAAATGAAACAATTAACATCATGAAATGATTATTTTAATAAAGAATTATTAAAAAATTGTTATTTGAATGTTATAAAGGTATAATATATAATATTATATGAATGTATATGGTTCTATTATATAATTATAACAAATATAATGTTTTTATAAAAGATTTTAAAATCACTTAAGAGGTAAGTTGAACTTGATTTAATGGATTCCTTTTCCTATCGCTTTTTATTACAAGATTTTTTATAATTTAATTTCCAATGATTGAAATTATTTGATAGTTATATAATAAATAAAATTATTTTCATATTATATAGTTATTTATAAATAATAAATGTTTTCATATCATTTTCATAGATTTTTTTACTCAATAGAAATATTGTTTTTTAAGGAAAATCCAAGTATGTTTTACTACTTGGTATATAATATTTTTATTCAATGAAAACATTTTATTTATAATATTTTAAATAATTTTTTTATTTATTTTATAAAGATTTATTAAATCCATCTTTAAAACTATTTTACTTTTTTGTGAATTTCATTTAAAAAAATAGTCTTTTTATTTTCTGAATAAGGTGTTTTCACCGATAATACGAAAAAAATGTTTTTTTCTAACCATTGCGACATGAAAAGAATTTCACATCATAATGATCGATAAATTAAATTAATCTTACATTTAAAGTATTCATAGTTAACTAAAAATAAAATTTTCCATAATATTTTAGAAATTTTTATATTTTGAATATATTTTTTAAAAAGGAAACAGTTATTTCTCTACAGAAATATTCTTGTGATCTTTTAATGAAGTTTTTCATCATTAATAACATCCTTCAATGTTTCTTATGACCTACTAAGAATTTAATCTAATAAAACCATATTTATTCTTTTCTGGATTGTTTAGGATGAATAATTATTGATTCTATGTAATCATGATTCAATAGAATAAAAATTAGGAGGAGGGAGGATACTAGCGCTTGCTTGCCATTTTCCTCTTCACTGATGGCATAGGTCATGAATGTGGCACAGCCTCCCCTCCTCAACCCACTCCGGCTAGGGAGGGGAGCTTCTTCTTTGCGCTTTCATTCTCCCTATTCTCCTTATTTATCCCATTTCACAGAACCATCCTCCCTCCCTCTATTCCCCCCAATAGAAATAATACCTAAGGTTCAGTCCCTCTCGAAAGGAGATCTCTCGGTTCCAATTTCTCCCCTGGAGTTCACGGAAGCTTCAGCTTTGCTGGATCTCACTTTGGTGGCCCGATTCGGAATGTATCGCCCCTCTGTTGATGTGTTCGACCGGTTCATTTTTTCATCCTGGAATTTGCAAGACCGAGAGATCATTGGTCTGTTAGATGCGAGACACATTTAGGTACGCTTATCAAATGAAGAGGACCTTGTTGCTGCGTGGGCCTTTACTCCGTATTCTAGGGGTAGAGTTAGGTTCTCTCTCGTCTGGTGGACCTTCAATTTTCACCTGAGGCGCGACCCTCTGACCACAGCTCTCGGGATTTCTCTTCCTAGACTTCCTTTGTCATTCCAGAACCCAGCGATCCTCCTGTTGATAAGTAATTTTCTTGGCCGTTATTTATGTTCCAACTCCCACACCAGTGTCATTTTCTATCCCGTTTTACTGAGAATCTGTGTTGAAATTGATATATCAAAAGGCCCTTTGAATTTCATCACCATTGAGATCGAGGGAGAGCTCCGCTAGAAGCATACAGTTTGTTATGAATTTTTGGATATCCTTCTGTTCTGGTTGTCGTTGTTTAGGCCATGAGGATTCTAAATGTCGTCATAGCTTCCATGGTTGTTCCCAGTCCGATCATATAGAGTTTGGAACAGTCCCGGTTTGCAATGCCATAGTAGTTAATCAATCGGAGAAGGTACTATATTCTATTAGTCCGTGTTGCAAAGGGGATGGAAGTGCTACTATAATGGGGTATAACCAAGGGAAAACCGCGCTACCATCTTATATTCTATGCAAGGCTAGTGGGTCGAGAGAAAATCCATTGGTGGACGAGGTGTTTAGTTATTTGAAACATGACCTGGGTATCCTCAACAAATTACAGGAACCGGGTGCTAAGAAGCAACATCCACAGGGGTAGCCTGGTTGCTTCAGTCTCGTTCTAGCAAGAGTGCCTCCAGAAGAAAAAGGAAAGTCCTTAATCACTAGGGGGACCTATAGCTATGTTTCCATTCAGATTGACACCAGTGGGATGACCGAGATATCCAGAAAAACCTTGCAGGAGGAGTCATTTGCAGTATCACAGATTGGACAACGCATGATGAATGAGGTTAATGTCTTGGGTCCCTTAGAACCCAACACCCTCTCTCCACAACCTCCAGTCTAGGTGAAGGATATGAGTGTAGGGAAGAAGAATTAATTTGAGGTTAAGGCAGGAATGGTGAAGTCTTTGTGCAGGCAGAGCCCTCTCAAAAAATGCCCAGTTGTGGTGCTGGGTAACCGCTTTGATGGTCTGGATGTCCAAGAACCAATGCTAGCTTCAGAAGAGGATGATCCAGGTGTCAAAAGTTATAGCCAATTCTCAGTGGATAGTTTGGAATGAATTTAGGGGAAAGTCCTTCATAGTCCTAGAAGGAAGAAAGGGCAGAAAGGAAATTGAGACTCCAGAAAGTGCATTTTGGTCAAGGGAAAAAATCAAAGGGATAGAAAGACTATTCCCACTTACCTAAGCTGATTGAAACTAGGTCAGCTAAGAATGGTGGAAACAAAGAAAGAAAATCCTTACAGAAAATGGAGAGTGTAGAACAAAGTGGAAAAGCTAGAGTAGTTGAAACAAAAGAAGCAGGGGAGTGTTTGAAAAGCATCCTCCAATCCAAGGAAGAAATATTTAAAAAAATGTTTGGTTCAACGCTTCAAAAGATGATATCGACAGAATATATGAAATAAGGTTGCAAGTTGATGCCAAGGAGGATCAAGAGACATGGTTAGGAAAACAAGACCGAATCCTAGCTCGAGGTTTCAACCACGACAAAATCAACTCTGAGGAATTTATACAGACAATGGATAGAATGGCTACCCACCTTGAAGAGCTTATCAGCAAGGATTCAGACATCCAGATTAGTACTCTTCAATGGGAATTATATAGAGTGTCTAATTATAATAATCTTTTTCTTGTATTTAATCAATTTGTGAGTTCTTTTAGTACGTAGTGGTATCAATGGTTTGTGAACTATGGTTTCCCACTTCTTCTTAAGGAGGATTAATAATAAAAAATTATATTTGGATAATAAAGATTAATTTTAACTTATAAGATATGTTGAGAATGAATTTTAATAATCTTTCCAATTATGAGGAATTCATAGGACATGAAGTGATTGTTGGGTCCCGGTTATCGATATCCCCATGATTCAATTATTGGTATCATGAGACTAAATAGCATGAATTCCATATTATAAGGGTATTTTTGTTACACATGTCAATATATTAAGAATGTTGTCTTGTTTGTGAGGTCATGATGGTAACATTCATAACATCTTGATTGATAGGTGTTTAACATAAATATCTATAATTAAAATTTTCATTTATTAGTAATTCAGTTTTTCTTATCCAAGATTTTCTTATGTCGATTAGACATAGATAGACATTTAACTCAATTGTTTTATTGAATGGAATTTTTTTTATTATCTACTCTGCTATGTTGATTATTCATTATTTATACATGATATATTTCATTGTATGTATCCATTACTATGCATTTTAGCTCAACCGTAATTTTCTTCCTTTGCCTAGGATTTCAAGAATAATATTATTAATTATATCAATGATGCATGAATTTTTCCTTTATCATGTTTAAAAAATTTACAATGCAATTGGGAAACATTAGTTTATCTAGTTTTACAATAATCCAAAATAGATTGATCGTGTGTTTTGAGATACTTTTTATCATGAACACATGTAATAAAGAAAATAGGATCTCCAGAAACCTAATGTAGGGGTCTCTAAAAAATATTATAGAAATGATGTAAAAGAAATATGGTATTATCCTGGGTTTCCATAGTTGGTATCAGAGCTGGGATTAGTTACTTTTCAGAATCATGTTAGTTATTTTGGGGATTAGATTTGAGAAACATTGTGAAAACATAGAGATGAATCTAAATATATGATTATATCCTGAAAAATTAGAAATGTATTGAGGAGGCGGTGTTCCAAGAAAAAATATTCATGCTTGGATACTAGAAACATGATTTGGATGTGGCACAGATGAACTTAGGGAAATCAACTCAAGAAGGGTTGGTTGAGAATTGAATTGATCAACACCCTCAGGCATAAATAGAGGGTAGAACCTTTTACACCTATCTAGACATGCCTAGGGTATATTCTTCTGTTGATCACATTTTATTTTTGAACCACTATAATGGTTTCATTTCTATGTTACATTGGGGGATTATAATGAGAAGTATAAGATAATAAGTAAGACTATGTGTTCTTTACAAGAAATGAAATTCCAAAGTATTTCAATTTTTTAAATTGAAGGGGGTGGGGGTCAAATTGTAAATCGACATTCATATTTAAACTTTTAGGGTTGGGACACCTTGAATAAATTGTTTTAGACATAGATTGGGGCTCGGGTAGCATCTATCGGTCTTAGAGGATACTTGAGAGAGGTTGGGTGTAAGTTTCCACAAAAAAACTTTTATTAAGAGAATAGTTATCTAGAAGCCATTGAAGGTGTAAAATTGAAAATTTTCCCCCTTACATTTTTAAAGGAGTTTTCCCCCTCCCTCCTCTTTGTCTTAAATTCCTAGCTAGTGGTCTCTCCCCTTTCTAAATCCTTTGGTCTCTCATTTTTTGGGGTGTGATTTTTGGTAATTTTAAATTATACTTTATTTTATAATATCCTATTCTTCCTCACATATCTTCTCCATATTCTTCTTTTTTATTAAATGTTGTTCTGTTTTCGGTAAAAATAGATTTTTCTCTAGAGGATGGGGAAATTTCTTTATTTTAATGGGTATTTCATGAAACCATATATATGGATTTACAAAGATGAAATCAATTTATTGTCACTAATTTCTTCAACAATGTTATGATTTAAAGTGAATTTTTATATTCTTTCTCATTAGATTAATTTTTTTAATCCTAAAATTGGTTCCGAATCTTAGTTATTTTCTAGGTAAAGATTTCAAGAGTTAAAAAAACCATCCATGAAATGTTGTACTTGTTTTTTAGTGTGGGTTTATGACCCAATTAGTTATCACATAATACATAATGTTTCATTTTAACTAATTAATTAATTATTAATGTTAAAACTGATTAATTATTGTTTTTATGTATTAAATTGGGTGGTTAGAACAGATTCAGTTGAGTTGTGCTTGCCTTAGTAGCTGTTACCAACCTAAGGAATAAAAATTGGAAATATTTTGTTTTAAATTGGTTGTCCTTATTAATATGACCTTTAATATTATTAATTTTTTCATATTCATGTCATATCTACGACCCTAACACTTTGGGTGGCATGCCTCTTTAAATTTTATTAAGATTAATAAAAAAACTAAAGATTGATATTGAATTGAATAAGGTGATGAGGTACCCTTTGGGACCTCATGTAACGACTAGATAGAGTTTACACTAATGGACATGAATATAAATTGAACTATATGACTTAGGATATATAGCCAAGGGGTTGGCCTTGAGAGATACCATAAAGGATGGGTTGGGTGTGCAGGATAACCTATGACACCTCGGAAAAGTGAATGTGATTACAAAAATTTCCCTAGTCTAAATTCTTAAGGTGCCATGATGGACTCAATGGTCACTAAGGGGCCCTCGAAGGTTCGTTTATGACTTATAACACCACCTAGAGGGTAGAATCCTCAATTGGTGGATATGGTATTGGGTGTCACCTTATAACTCATACCAATGATATAAGACTAAGTGTTGGTGGACATTGGTGAAGTGATCAAGCATTCATCCAAACTCAACCACATATTTATACTTCAATATGTTTTCTATTAATGCCATTGTTCCTACCCAAACATGCTAACTATGGGCCTAAAAATATTTGATGACATTTTTAGGGATTCCTAGTTGTACTTCCTACGATTCAGATTTTTTACATGTATGATAATAATTCATTATAACCTGTATGTGTTGATTTCATTCGTGATTCCCAAATGTTCTATTGAGGATCTAGCCATTCACCCACATAAAAATTCTATGGGCACTAGGATTTGACCATAGTTTTATATGGGATTACCTAGATCCCAAAATTCCATAGGGTTCCTATTATGTGTATAATCTTTCCATTCTAGATTGGATGTTTCATTATGATCACTTATATTATGATTTTATCCCTAGGTGATGCATAGATGTTACTAGTGATCTATAGGGTGCCTAATATGTGTACAATAATTCTATTCAGGATTTGGAGATGTTATATACTTTTGGTCTAGATGAATATGATTCTATGTATCCAACTATTTGGACCGGTGACATGGGTGATATTTATGATTGAAATATTTCATGGGATGGACAATAATTAGACATCAGATAGTAATTATTCCTAGAGTTTAGAGAGATCCCAAGAATGCAATGGATCAGGATGATGGTCCATTTGTGATGAAGTATTTTTCCATTTGAGCCTGAGCATCATGAATGGTTAGGATAGATCATAGGTTCTTGTTTTATATAGTATTCATCATATCATAACTTTCTCAGAGACACATAGATAATAGATTAAGTACTCATGGTAAATTATGGTCATGAGACTAATAATTGGAACATGTTATTGGTACCAGAGCAGGACTCATTCCCCATGAGAATTTATGGTTTGAAGGATCATCATTATGTCTTAAGAGACACACCAGAACTATCCAAAGTAACAAGTATGATTGTTATTTATTCTCATATTGTTTTTTATATATATCATCTAAGCATGTCACATGAAGATACACTTCATATACTCATTTTGAATAGGTCCATGTTGATGATTCCCTACTAATTCAGGTACTCAATCGACACGCGGTCAGCCATGGAACTTGGGTACTCAAGCATATTTACACTTTTTGTAGGTGCAAGTTGGGTAGAGGGAATGTATGATATTTTGGATCAAGATAATATATCTTGACTGGGATTGGATACTGGTATTGAGGTGAGTCTCATAAATGTAGTTGAGACTCTTGTGATTTTATTTTATTCATTTATTGAGTCTTTATTTTTATTTCTGATCATTCTAGTAGAAATTCAACCTTTTTTATTTTTCCACTAATGAATTGCATGTTATTATTAATTTGGTTATTTTATTTTTCTATATACTCTTATTTTTTCTATTGATATATGACATATGCTCATTTTTTCCATTATTTAGAAATCTGATCATAGGGTATATTCTCCCCATAGTACTACTCAAGATCCATGTTTCTAGGAGGTACCCCCTAGAGTACTATTAATTGTGCTTGAGGTCTTATGGATAACCAAGATGTGACACTAGTCGCGTGGCCTACAGACATGAGTGTTAGAAAGTGGAATCAAAACTATTTTATTTTTTCTTATATTTCTGGGATTTGGTTTACTTTCGGCATAATAAGTTACAATGAATATGATGGATACTGTGCTATAGAAACATGAACATATATTATACTATGAATTCACAGCTTCCAGGTCATTGGATTGAAATTATGACTTGTTTTTTATAGTTGAATATGACATCCACCTTGGGTGGATCACATGGATGTTTGAGGTTCTTGATTTATTATGGGTTCCATCTCCTGACCTAATATGAAGAGGACAATGATAGGATTTTACTCATGGGAAATAGACTTAGGATGTGTCTCATTCACTATATTAAGGACATATAATCTTGATGATATAGGTCTTCTTGTGGTATGGTTTTCAATGATGACTGAGGATCTAGTTTTTGAGATTGTTAAAAACTTATCATACAATATTTTTTCATATAAGTACATGGTGTAATTCTAATAGGTTTAGTTGGGTTGTATATATGTTTTATTCTGGTGGAAGTTATTATAGATCCTATGCCAATGATGGTGAATCGGTCCTTCTAATAGGTTTTCTAAAAACATCCAAGTTGGCCGGTATAGGCACATGGTGCCTAAGCATTAAACCCCTTTTGGTTTGTTGTCATTCAGCATTGATTGTTTAATTTTCTATTAAAATCATATATAGTTATTTTACCAAATATCATGGAATTTAATTATACATAACTTAGAAACTGATCATATTTCCCTTATCGTGGATGATCATAGTTGATGTTATTGGGTATTCACTAAGTGGAATGGTTATGATTCATGAGGTGGAATTCCTTTCTAGGGATGCTTAGTGAGAATCAGTTTACCAAGAGGTTTATGAATCGGTAAGAGGTTCCTAGACTATCTATATTTGATAAACCTTAGTGGGCATTGGAATATAGATGAAAATGTTTACCAAGATGGTAACATGAGGTTTCTAATGTATTATGTCCTTTTGGGTGAGGGTAGTTAGGTTAGGTGGGGATATATAGATATTCATGCACAAGAAAAATAATTTTAGTTAGTCTATTATGACTGTTATGTGTGATTGAAACTAATGGGATGGTTACCTGGGGCCTAATAGTTCCATAGAAATAGAAATGGAAGAGTTATGCCTTTTATTCTCTTAAGATGGATCACATTGATTGTTTATTAATTTTTTGGAGGTTGGGTTCAAGGGAGGGACCATTTGAGGGGGAACCCTTTTTACATGGAAGGTACGTTAGTAGTGTGGTGAGAATGTGGGTTGATATCCATAACTATTACGATGATGGTTGGTGACTAAGAATGTGTTTGGAATAATAAAATGATATTATTTAGGGCATGGTCATTTTTTTCACGTCATAATAGTTATTTGGTGCATGACACAAAGGAATGTGAGTCGGATGACATGATTGAATGGTACGAGTTTTTTTACCTACTATAATAGATGATATAAGATTGGTATCTTTCTATTGTGCATGGTACCCATTTAAATTGTAATTTTTCAATGGTTGGGTGTGAGATTAGGACTGATGGAGTTGAAGATTTGCATGAAGGCATGGTAGCCTATGGTATTTGATGAAATCAGAGATATCCCTATATAGAATATTAGATTTTGGACTAGGATTCAATGTGGTGTCCACTCTTATCCAAGATAATACATGTTAGGTACTAATAGAATGAGGTGATAATGGTTTGTGAGGAGCGACATTTAGGTACCCATGGAAATCATTGAAGTTTCTCTCAAAGTGTGGAATGATGTAGGTTATATTGTGTGGAACCAAAATACATCTAATAGGGACATCAGTGAGTTTGATAAATGATGAAATAGTGTCCCCTAGAGTAGGGGAACTGAGATCAAGTATTGTAAATGAATTAGGGTTTCTAAATGAGCATCCTTCGGAGGGTCATCCATTGGAGGGATTTCCACCATTTTACAAAAGATGTAATATGATGATATGGGTATCACATTGGTTATGTCATTCAGAAATAAAAAAAGATCATTTTTGGGGATCGATTTGGGAGTTTCGGAAAATGATGGTCCTGTCGAGGATTGATATCGGCCGATTGTAATTATACTTCTTTACATCAGAATCAATAATATTTATTGGAATTATTATGTGTGAACTACAGAGGTGATTTAAGTAATTTTCAAGGTTCATCATTGAACATGCATCATAGGGTCTCTACGCAATTTATATCTTGTAGTTTTTTTAGGGTATGGTTCTTGGGTAATCTTGACAATGAATCAAGGTACAATCTCATTTTCCTTCTCATATACCTTATCCTTCTTCTTCTTGCTAATTTTGAATTATTCTGGTTGTTTACAGAAATGGATATTTCAATAAAGGAAGGGTAAAGTACATGATTTAGAAGGATATTTCATGAAAACTGGGAACAAAACATCTGGAGATGACATCAGCCTGTCGTCACTCATCACTTCAAAAAAGGTACATCACATCATCAAGTTTTATATATTTTCTCAATAATGTAAAGTTATTTTGTCATAAAATGGTCTCTAACAATTATGGATTTTCTATGGAATGATGATTATAGTTCCCAATAGGCATTCCACAAGCAGTTGGACTTGGTTTTAGTGTAGTGTGATGACTGAGTAAGTTTTCATGTAATTGGTTGTGGATGAATTTTACTAATTAATTATTTTTGAATTTCATAACTCATTTACTATTCATGTTTTTTTGAGATAGGGATGCATTTGTTTCTTGTGGGTTTTGTTTACCATAAGTTTTCCTTTCGTACTTTTGTTGGCCATTAAAATTAAAATTTGAAAATCATTGTTTATTATAGGTGGTCATTATGCATATTCCTTTTAATATTATGCATTTTTTCGCATGAATGTTGTCTCTGTGGCCCTCTAATATTTTTTATTCCTCTTTAAAATTGATTGAGTTTAATAAAGAATAAATACTGATATTTAATTAAATAAGATGTCGAGGTCCCTAATAGACCCTCCTATATCGACTGGATGTATCAATCGCCAGTTTTTTGTAATATAAATTTAACAATATAACTCTTGATGCATGTACAAGGGGTTATCTATGAGTGATATCCTGTAAATGATGAAATATGGATCTCATGTTTAGGCCAACCATTGATTCCATAGAAAAGGGGATGGTATTGAGGTTATTTCAATAGTGTGACCTAATCAAGGTTCTAGGAGGGCCTCAATGATACCTAAGGGGCCTCTGGTAGGTTCCCTTATGACTTATAACCCTAGAGAGATTGAGAACTTAGGAACATGTAGATATGGTACCGAGTGTTACCTTAGAACCTATAACAATGATGTGAGATAGAGTGGAGGTGGGAAAAGGTGATGGTTTTAAGAGTAGGTAAACCACTACATTAAATTTATAATTTCACATGTTTTCTCTAGATAAAGATATTGATGCCCAAACCTGATATCAGGGAATATAACTATTGGTTTGGAAAGATTTGATGGAATTATTGGGGATTCCTATAAGTAATTATTGATATTTGACATTAATCTATGTGAGATACTAATATAGTATGACCTAGACATGTTGACATCATTATGGATTCTTGGATATTTTTTCTATGACCTAGACTTTCACCCACATAAATATGTCTGGGAAACTAAGATTAGACCCAAAGTCTATATAGGACAACCTAGATACCAAAAATTCACTAGGATTCTATGTATTAAAATAATCCATTAATTTGAGAATGATGATTTTATAATGATAGATTTTATTGTGATGTAATGTCATGTTCATCATTAGCATCATGATAGTTGATCCTGATGAAGTTATGTGTTCCTGATTGGGATACTTAGGATTCTTATGATCTGTCAATTTAAAATGGTTAAATTGGTGATATTATTTATTTAAATATTTATTGGGATTCCCATAAATTATCATCGATCCATTTATTATAATTTTTGGTTAGAGAGAGTCCCATACTGATTGAGATCGAGCTGTTGAGCCATTTATGATGAAATGTTTGTTCGTTTTCCCTAGAGAATCAGGGATTCTTGGGTCACACTAAATTATAATTATTTATATAATTTTAAGGATATCATGAGGTTCTGAAAGACACCTTGGAACTAACAGATATATGTATAATCACACTGGTTAATTGGCCTAAGGGCTAACACTGGTTATTGGTACCAGGATACGACATGGGAACCCTAAATAGTTATGGATGGAATGATCATCATGATGTACTTAGAAACCCCTTAAATTGACAAAGAAGGTATTACAGTGGTCATTTACATTCCATTTTATATTTTTTTCATCTATGATGGTTACATACACAAACACCACATATACTAGTTATGTAAGGGACCATATTTGAAGTTACCTAATAGGTTATGTACTCGCAAATTTCTTAGGAATGCATGGAACATGGTTACTCGAGTATATCAATCACTTGTTGTGGGTAGAGTTTTTCTAGAGGCCTATTATGATGTTGTGGATAGAGATGGAGCTAATCGAGTGGGATTGGAGACTGGAATTGATATGAGGCTTGAATATATAGTTGATCCTCATGTACATTTATTTTATTATTATTGACAATTTTTATTTGTTTATGTGATTGGCCCTATGGGTGATCATCATTATGAAACTATATTAATTTTTCATTACATATTATTTCTAATTAGATTGTTTTAATTACTGTACGTACTTTGATTCTTTTTTATGATATGTGATACATTATCATTTTATCTATTAATTTTTACAGTGATGAGGTGGTATATTATCCCCTTGTATAAATCTTGACCCCCACTACTATTCAGAATCCTCTTTTGTAAGGGCAGGCAAGCCTAAGGCCTTGTGGATAACTGGGTCTTGGCACGAGTTGAGTAGCCTATGGATCAGGGCAATACATGATACAACATAATGGAACATAGGTTAAACTCATATTGATATAGGTTGAACTAAATGAATTTCATTCTAAAAAAATTATATAAAATGGTAAAGTATTTAAGGATGAATTCCAATTATGATTATGAAAATCCACAAGTATTGTTAATGTTTCATCAGTCATGTCACCCTTTTTGTAATGATTTTAAATTAAAGGAATTATCGGTTTGAGGGACAGTACAGAGATTACGTCATCAAACAGCCCCTCATAATGGAATCTATAGTGATAAATCCCATGGTTATACCAAACCAGTTGTCACCAGATATGATTACCAATGTGATCATGGTTGAAGTCCCAACACACCAATGAACAGAAGGATGGAGTCTCCTGAATGATCATTTGATGAAGATAATGGAGAATATAATGTTTTATATTACATATTTAAAACATATGGAATGAAAAACCAAGGTATTTTCATCAAGAGGTCTAGAAGATACTTTAATTATGGATGGGGTCATTAATCATTAAATTATCATGGAAATATAATGATTATATTTAACATGACTAGATGAAATAGAGTTCATTATAACATACCATTGATAGTTAAATTTCTTGTGTGTGAGGAAAATGATAATTATCAATGTAAATGCCCTAATAAAAGGACTTTCCTAGATGATGAGCTTCAACAACCTCCAAGGCCAAGAGGAAAATGGAATTATGATGATTTCACTACTCCATAATTAGATCCTCATATTAATCGTACACAAACCCTAAAATTTAGAGTTGTGGATGTCTTATTTGAGTTTCTTTCTTGGTACACTGGTTTATATATGATTTTTTCTAAAGTTATCAAAACACACCCTTATGATTTGACTATGAAA
Organism: Viscum album; assembly: GCA_963277665.1. Classification (NCBI taxonomy): domain Eukaryota; kingdom Viridiplantae; phylum Streptophyta; class Magnoliopsida; order Santalales; family Viscaceae; genus Viscum; species Viscum album. The sequence goes on along the minus strand of OY728155.1, from coordinate 1,481,598,524 downwards.
CAAATTTTCTAATTTCATTATTATTGTATTCCAAGTTGAATCTTATAGGAATGTTCCATGTTGAAATCTTATTCTCCTTCCTTTAGGTAAATTTAACCCAATTTTAGTAATCCAATGGTTCTAACCACTTAGGGGAAAACTATCTAGAGTAATTAAAAACAAATATTGTATTAACCTATGATATTATATCAATGAAAGGATTATAAAAAATATTCTAATGAAACAAATTATAAAATATGGGTCTTCATGCATATTAATGATACACTCATGGAAAAAATATTAGGGGGAAATCAAAATTATGGGTAATCACATTTTATGTAAAGATATATGTTTCCAGATTTTGTAAGGTCGATATGACTTTAGATATTATATCTTATGTTGTGTCCATAATTAAAATTCCCTTAGATGTTTCCATTGGTATAAGAAAATTACAATTGTGAGGCTGGAATTTATTTAAGGTAGGGGGAGAATTTAACAAATCACAATTTCACTATAAATATTACATAAAAATAATATGTTTGATATCATAATACATATGAAATGATAAACATAGATGAAAACAATGACATGTTTAGATAAATATATATGTATTAAATATAATTATTAAAAATAATTCTTGTTTTAGATGGTATGATGATGAGTAGCCACAATATGAAACATGGGAATAATTAAAATAAAGTATTCTTTTAATACAAATGGAATTCAATTAATATGGCTAAAATAATAATAAAAAGTTCATTTTATGATTAAAATATATATATTTTTAAAATTGGTGTTTTATTTAATGAAACTAAAAATATTATGATTAAAATGTAATAAAATATATTAATAATATTAATAAAATATTACCAATAAATTTTTTATTAACTAATAAGAAATATTAATAATAAATAGGTAACATTTTAAAAATTGATTTTCCAATATAAATTGCAATCCAATATATTTGGGGAATTTATTTAAATATTTATTTCTGAAATTGTATAATGTTTATTTGAAAATACGAACATCATTTTCGGATTAAACATAAAAATATAAGATAAAGCTGAATTTCTAGGATTTCTGTAGTGTCACGACCCTTCCTCGGGGCCCGTGCTGTGACTACCCCAAGCCGGCCTTCCATAGGCCAGGGGTTGGCGACTAGCACCAAGGCGTAAATCCCGGTAAAAAGGGACGGAATTGCCTCCGTAAAGTAAACAAGCACCACAAAGTAAGCAAGCAGAAAAATTAAACACTAAGTAGAAGCTGGTACAACAGTAAGTGCGGAAAATTAAAGGGGGCCGGAAATACAAGCCCAACTGTAAAGTACAACTGAAAGGGGAAAAACAGCAACTGAAAGAAAAATCCGTAGTATCGAGCCATACACTGGAAGTCCCACCTGAAGGGTGGGTACAGAGAGCCTCCACTGCTCCTCAGGTCCAGCCGACCGCTCTGAGTACGTCCCACCCAGTGGTCCACCTCCAGGTACCGTCCTACTCCGCAAGCCTCCACCACGATCAGTGTTGTCCGTCGTTTGCAACCAACACAACGTAGTGCAGGCATAGCCCGTGCAGGGGTGAGTATAAGCTACTCAGTAGGGACCCCGAGACCCTAAAGGTCTCACTAAAACCAACAAGGATAACTACAAAGAAGATCTCAAAAGATAACATATACTTAGGTATATGCCCATACATATACCTAAGTTATCAAGTAACCCATCTCAATCATGAGGAAACACAAGGGTCATGAAATCAACGGATAACCACTACCCAGGTATATGCCCATACATATACCTAAGTTATCAAGTAACCCATCTCAATCACGAGGAAACAAAAGGGTCATAGACTCAGCTCAAACCAGGATTTTCATGATCGAAACCGTAACGGCTGGAGAGCCCTGTCTCTGGAGTGTACAGTGGTCCTGTCACGACTCCGAGGAACTGCTCACTAACCTAAGACTGTTGAGGTACTCCTCCTATCGAGTACTGTGGGTCTGCTGCTACAACCAAGCGCTTCCCACCATGGGTCTGCCGCTACAACCAAGCGCTCCCCCTCATAGCCTCAAGAGGTACTCCTTCTGTTGAGTACCGCGGGTCTGCCGCTACAACCAAGAGCTCCTCCGTCGTGGGTCTGCCGCTACAACCAAGCGCTCCCCCTCATTGCCTCCAGAGGTACTCCTTCTGTTGAGTACCGTGGGTCTGCCGCTACAACCAAGAACTCCTCTACCATGGGTCTGCCGCTACAACCAAGCGCTCCCCACTGGGCTATCTGAAACACACCGAGTCGATCGGTCAAGCAGTCATCAGATCTCAGCTGGCTACACGGTCTCCGTACTCCGCACGCTCATCTCCGAGAGGGTCCACTCCACGAGTGGATGGTCGATACTACAAGTATCACAAATTCCCACGAAAAAGTATCTCAGGGGACCGCCTCGTCATGGGGGCCTTAATGCAATAGACGGCGCGTCAATCGGACGCCCGGTCTGTGAGTTATTAGCCTTTTCGTCCCAGAGGCTCGGTTGGTTTCGTGAGCGAACCAACCCGGCCGTATCTCAACTATACCCCGAACTCTCATAAGGAATACTCATAGGGACCGTTTCTCAATGATATCACCAATGCCGCTGACGGTTCGTCAAACGGACGTCTGGTCTGAAAGATAACAGCTTTTCTGTTCCAAGGGCCCGGTTGGATTTCGGGTGCAATCCAACCCGGCCACTATCCAACTGCAATCAAAACTCGGGTGAAGTATGCCAAAAGTTCCGTCTCATCAAGAGGAATTCAACGAGATAGACGGCGCGTCAATCAGACTCCCGGTCTGTGAGTTATTGGCTTTTTCGTTCCAGGGACCCGGTTGGTTTCGTGAGCGAACCAACCTGACCGCACTCTGACGGCATCCACACCTCGAGAGGAGTAAGCCAAAAGATCCGTCTCACTTAGAGGAATCCAACAAAGTTGACGGCACGTCTATCGGACGTCTGAAGCTCAAGATATGAGTATTTCCGCTCCGAGGGCCTGGTTGGTTTCGTGTACGAACCAACCCAGCCAAACCCAAGGTATTCTGAAACCTTGAGTGTGATATACCGAAACGACCGTCTCGATCCAAGGATCACATCGCCACTAACTGTGCATCGTTCGGAGGCCCGTAGCTCAAGATACGGGAAAAAAGACCGAAAACGGTCTGAAGACGGGGGTCTGGACCCTGACCGACCCGGCCTGACCCCCCTGGGTCGGCCTGAACCGGGTTGACCCGACCCGGGTCTGGGTCCGACCCGGCCCGGCCCGGGCGAGACCTGGCCGGCGGGTCGGCTCGGCCGAGCGGCCGAGCGAGCGGAGTCCGGCGGCCGCCCCCGCGTGTCAACACCCCCCCCCCCCCCTGCGGGGGCCGCCCTTGGTCAGTGGACGTGGCATGGCCGCGTCCCGTGTGCACCGGACCTGCGTCGCCGCGGGTCCACTGGTGTCGCCGCCACCGCGGCTTCAGCCGCGGCGGCTCTGTCCGGCGGCGCGCCAGGGCGCCGCCGCCTCCGACCGCTGGTGGTTTCCGCAGGCCACCGGAGTTGCTCTGGTGGTCCAATTCCACTCCTGTCTGCGCTGTAGCTCCTCCCGGGTCCCGTTCTTCACTGCGGAATCAACGAATCACCCATGCGTCATGTTTTGTCATCGCCCGCCAATCTGCGCATCAACAAATAACTGCGGAGGGTTTTCGGGCCGTGTTTGTTTGGCCCGCACCCTCCGCGTTAGGTGATAACAATCGGGAAGAAAATAATCCACACATGGAAAACAAAACAATATACAATTTTAATAAATTAAAATTGATCTTGATTCAGGTTCTTTGTTTTTAGGAGGAAACAACCACGGAAAAAAATTCATTTCACAAACAAGACCCCTACCTCAAGCGTCGTCGAGCGAGGGTTCATCGCTGATTTTCTCGTCGCGGAAGAAAGCGTCGCGGAAGGATCATCGCGGAAGAAGCGTCATTGACGTCGCGGTACATGGCGTCGCGCCGTCGATCTCCGAGGGTTTGGCGTTCTTTGTCGGAGGTCGGAGCGTTCTTCGTGTTCTTCGCGTTCTTCGCGTTCTTCGCGTTCTTCGTCGAAGAAGAACGCTTTCCTCCAAATTCTCTCCACGCCACCAGTCCAACTAAATAAAATAAGTTCAACCATTATTTTATTATTGACCTAAGCTTTTGAAATTCAAAAGATAAGAAATGAAAAATTAATTCGGTGAATTAATTGTAACAATTTAACTGCCCAATTAATAGGAGCGTTTAATTGTTTAAGAAACGCCCTAGTTGACTTTCATTAAAAATGGTTTTCGCGGGTGCGTTACTTAGCGGAAAAGAAACGGTGGGGCTCGTGCGGGCCCCACCTCACAAATATCCTACCAAGAGGGTAAGATATTTTTGAATTGTACCCTATCCTCTTTAACTTAGCTTAAGTAGCTTTAAGTGGCTTTTAAGTGGCTTTAAGTGAAATACAAATAAATTTGTCGCACCACTTTATTTTATTTCTTAACTTAAATCCCAAAAATTAAAAACCACACCCGAGCAAAAGCAACTCCGGAAGAGGTGTTTCTAAGAAAATACCGGCGCTGCGATTCCATCAGTGCCCTCATAATTTGATTCCGAGCACCGGTTTAAAAGTTAGAAAAACTCGCTCGTTCGTTCACTGAACGTACCCGAGCCAAACTTCGAAAAATGATTCCCGGCACCCCGGGACTCGGAATCAGGTGCCGTCATAAACTTCATTCTTGTAAAATTCCAAAAAAAATTAAGACAAAAAATTTCCTTGATATTTCCAGGTCTTTACATTACTCCCACCTCAGGACTTTACGTCCTCGTAAAGCTTTAACACAAACTAGGGTCACAAAAGCGGTACAGAGCATGCATCTGTGCCTTCCGCTCCCTTGTGCTCACCTAGAGGTTACCGTACTGCCAAAGAAAGTGTACCTGAGGAATCGATCATCCTCGTATGATCCACTCATGTCTATCCTCGATCCCCACTGGAACCTCCATGAAAGGCACCCCATCGCCATCATCCAGCTCCTCATGGTCAATGATATGTGAAGGGTCGAGCACATACCTCCTCAGTTGAGATACGTGGAAGTTATCGTGCACCTGGTGTAACTGCGGTGGATGGGTCAAGCGGTAAACCTCCCCGCCTACCCAGCTGAGGACCTAGAAAGGTCCATTGAACCTTGGAGATAAATTTCCGCCTTGGCCACATCTCTGTAAACCTCGTCGTGTTGAGACCCATATAAGGACGTGATCGTCGTCCTCGAACTCATGAGGCCTCCAATTCCTATTAGAACTGAAACTCAAAACGACTGCTGCCACGAGTGTATGGTTGACTAACTCAAAAGTGTTCGGTGGCACCCCCCCCCCCTGTGCATGAGTTTATCCTGTGCTGCCTGGGGTTTCATTTTCGCCGACCAAGGAAAACCCATCCCGACGTCGTAGTTAAACCACAACCTTTTTTGCCTAATACCGTCAATTTGTGTATGAACTGTGATTGCCCAGTCCATACTCAAACCAACATCGTAAGGCCTCGACGCTGCCACCAAGAGATTCCAACCAAAACTCTCGCCTCTAGGGTCTGACCACACCATCGGCATAAGTGTGATTATCGAGTCTCCTCCCAAGGTATCTCCAGACGCGAGGGTCAAGTCCACGGCTTACCAGAAACTCTAGGTCTGGGAAAAGATTTGTGAAAGCGAGGAATGATTCATATCGACGTCTGTTACTACAGCAGCTAGTAGTGGACATAGACTGACCCTTGAATCATTTTTAGAGCCATTGGGTCACACTCCTTGAACGCATGCAGCCGCACTCTTGCTCCGACCTCCAGCTCCCTGAGCCTGGCGGGGATAACTAAGGCGAGTGGTTGTAGCATGTTAAGATGTACACCACCTCATGCTGCTCTCCTAGCTCTTCCTCCACGTCTTCTGCTCTGCAGACACATCTCTCCTTAAAGTTTCCTCTTCTTTAAACATTTAACACGCTCTAGTCTCTTAGACAAGAGTCGGTTTACTATTTCTTACTGCACTGTGCAGTCTTCATCCACTCCTGGATGACCTGAAGGAGCTGCTAAAATTTCTCCTTTGCCGAAAAAAGAAACTCGGTCTCATCCCCTAGATGAACCACACTCATTGCCTAATACAGTCAATCCCGACATGAATGATGCATTCATGCCATGGATGGCGTCGTAAGGCCTCGACGTAACTACCAAGAGATCCAACTGTCACTCTCGCCTCCAAGGGTCGAGTCACACTGTCGGCATCAGTGTGAGGTCACTAGGTCTCCTCCAGTAGAAATCTCGAAAGTGAGGGTCAAGTCAACAGTCTTAACCAGGACCACTCAGTATCAACCAAACAAAAAGGACAGGAAAGAAAACATCACAAGATAAGTGTCTTTTTATTATTGCAGCTCATAGTACAAAGACATGAATACAACAGGAACATGGAACTATAAGTACAAGGGACGTATCCACTAGTTCTGCTCCTATCCACCTGCTCCCGAAGCTCTACTACCTTGTCCACTGCTCGGCTGTTTCTCAAGCACCTGCCGCTGCTTCTGCCTCGGTGGCTCCTCCAAAGCCCGTAGATCAACTGTACGAGGATTCAAACAGTCACGTGCCAGGTGACCCTTTCTGCCACATTCATAACACTTTCTACACCTCATATGGCTGGCTCTAGTCCTCTTGGACCTCTACATCATCTTTCTACTGCCCACAGATGACTCAACTACTGATCGAAAACCCTGCGGCAAAGGCAGAAGCTCCTGTACACACTCGGGGTGTAGAGCTACTGGCACAAACTCCACCCTGAAGAAGGTCTCGAAGTCTTCCCATGTGAAGGTCATCTCATCAAAAAACTGTAACAAGTTGCTCCACCACCTTCCTGATGCTGCCTGAAGAAAGATGGCAGCAAAGATCACCATTAAGTCTGCAGGCGTCCCCATTAGCCTGAAGACTCTCACCACAGCCCCCAGCCAATCCTCAGCCACCTGCCGGTCCGTCTCTCCCCAGAACCTGGGTGGTCTCTGGCGCTGGAACTCATGCAGCGCGCTCAAGTGGCGTGCATCGCCGACTGCTGGGCCTGGTGGCATCGGTGTCCCAACGTATGGTAGTTCTGCTGGTGCCTCCGCTGGTGCCTCAACTGCAAGAGGGCCCTGTACCGAAGCCTCGTCGCTCGGCAGGCTTTCAGTACGCACATCCCTCTGGGATCTAGCTGGTCGTCCGTGAGAAGGCATCCTGAAAGAAACAACGTGACACGGTCAAACGATTATACCTGGTTAGCTGACCTAGTTTGATCTGACATTTAAAAACTTCTGGAAACACACATGAAAACAGTGTTTTCGTGTACAAAGTTGGAAATCAGTAGTCAGGGTCCTGGTGAACGGATACGTCGGCCGCCGCACCAACACTGGACTCCCTGAACTGAAGACCACACTCGGTACCCTTAACACTATTCCTTAACATAGAAAAAGATCAGATTCCTTAGTTCTGCGGTAGAACCGAACTCCTTTGATACCAATTTGTCACCACCCGTCCTCAGGGCCCGTGCCGTGACTACCCCAAGCCCGCCTTCCATAAGCCAGGGGTTGGCGACTAGCACCAAGGCGTAAATCCCAGTAAAAAGGGAAGTCATTGCCTCTGTAAAGTAAACAAGCACCACAGAGTAAGCAAGCGGAAAAAGTAAACACTAAGTAGAAGTTGGTACAACAGTAAGTGTGGAAAAGTAAAGGGGGCTGGAAATACAATCCCAACTGTAAAGTACAACTGAAAGGGGAAAAACAGCAACTAAAAGAAAAAGACGCAGCGTCGAGCCATCCACTGGAAGTCCCATCTGAAGGGTGGGTACAGATAGCCTCCACTGCTCCTCGAGTCCAGCCGACCGCTCTGAGTACGTCCCACCCAGTGGTCCACCTCCAGGTACTGTCCTTCTCCGCAATCCTCCACCACGATCAGCATTGTCAGTCGTCTGCAACCAACACAACGTAGTACGGGTGTAGCCCGTGCAGGGGTGAGTATAAGCTACTCAGTAGGGACCCCGAGACCCTCAAGGTCTCACTAAAACCTACAAGGATAACTACAAATAAGATCTCAACAGATAACCTCTACTTAGGTATATGCCCATACATATACCTAAGTTATCAAGTAACCCATCTCAATCATGAGGAAACACAAGGGTCATGAAATCAACGGATAACCACTACCAAGGTATATGCACATACATATACCTAAGTTATCAAGTAACCCATCTCAATCATGGGGAAACACAAGGGTCATAGACTCAGCTCAAACCAGGATTTTCATGATCGAAACCGTAACTGCTGAAGAGCCCTGTCTCTGGAGTGTAGATGGTCCTGTCACGACTCCGAGGTACTGCTCACTAACCTAAGACTGCTGAGGTACTCCTCTTGTCGAGTACTATGGGTCTGCTTCTACAACCAAGCGCTTCCCACCATGGGTTTGCCGCTACAACCAAGTGCTCCCCCTCATAGCCTCAAGAGGTACTCCTTCTGTTGATTACTGCGGGTCTGCCGCTACAACCAAGCGCTCCTCCGTCGTGGGTCTACCGCTACAACCAAGCGCTCCCCATCATAGCCTCCAGAGATACTCCTTATATTGAGTACCGCGGGTCTGCCGCTATAACCAAGCGCTCCTCTGCCATGGGTCTGCCACTACAACCAAGCGCTCCCCACTGGGCTATCCGAAACACACCGAGTCGATCGGTCAAATAGTCGTCAGATCTCAGCCAGCTACACGGTCTCCGTACTCTGCACGCTCGTCTTCGGGAGGGTCCGCTCCATGAACTCTGGTCAATACTATAAGTATCACAAAGTCCCACGAAGAAGTATCTCAAGGTACCTCCTCGTCATAGGGGTCTAAACGCAACAGACGGCGCGTCAATCGGACACTCGGTCTGTGAGTTATTAGCCTTTTCATCCCAGGGGCCCGGTTGGTTTCGTGAGCGAACCAACCCGGCCGTATCTCAACTATACCCCGAACACTCATAGGGTATACTCATAGTGACCGTTTCTCAATGAGATCACCAACACTGCTAACGGTTCTTCAAACGGACGTCTGGTCTGAAAGATAACAGCTTTTCCGTTCCAAGGGCCCGGTTGGATTTCGGGTGAAATCCAACCCGGCCACTATCCAACTGGAACCAAAACTCGGGCGAAGTATGCCAAAAGTTCCACCTCAACAAGAGGAATTCAATGAGATAGACGGCGCGTCAATCGGACGCCCGGTCTGTGAGTTATTTGCTTTTTCGTTCCAGGGGCCCAGTTGGTTTCGTGAGCGAACCAACCCGACCGCACTCCGACGGCATCCAAACCTCGAGCGGAGTAAGCCAAAAGATCCGTCTCACTTAGAGGAATCCAACAAAGTCGACGGAAGGTCTATCGGACGTCCGAATCTCAATATATGAGCGTTTCCGCTCTGAGGGCCCGGTTGGTTTCGTGTACGAACCAACCTGGCCGAACCCAAGGTATTCCGAAACCTTGAGTGTGATATACCGAAACGACCGTCTCGATCCAAGGATCGCATCTCCGCTACTGGCGCGTCGTTCGGAGGCCCTTAGCTCAAGATACGAGCAAAATACCGAAAACAGTTTGAAGACCGGGGGTCTGGGCCCGGCCGACCCGGCCCGACCCCCCCCCCCCCCCCCCCGGGTCGGCCCGAACCGGGTCGACCCGACCCGGGTCCGGGTCCGACCCGGTGGGGCACGACCCGACTGGTGGGTCGGCTCGTCTCGGCCGAGCGGCCGAGCGAGCAGAGTCCGGGGGCGGGGGCGCGCTGCCCCCGCGTGTGAACACCCCCCCCCCCCAAGGGGGCCGCCCTTGGTCAGCGGACGCGGCATTGCCGCGTCCCGTGTGCGCCGGACCCGCGCGGTCGTGGGTCCGCTGGTGCCGCCGCCTCCGGCCGCCGGTGGTTTCCGCGGGCCACCGGAGTTGCTCCGGTGGTACGATTCCACTCTCGTCTGCGCCGTAGCTCCTCCCGGGTCCCATTCTTCACTGCGGAATCAACAAATCACCCATGCGGCATGTTTTATCATTGCCCGCCAATCCGCGCATCAACGAAGAACTGCGGAGGGTTTTCGGACCATGTTTGTTTGGCCTGCACCCTCCGCGTTAGGTGATAACAATCGGGAAGAAAATAATCCACACATGGAAAACAAAACAATATACAATTTTAATAAATTAAAATTGCTCTTGATTCAGGTTCTTTGTTTTTATGAGGAAACAACCACGGGAAAAAATTCATTTCACAAACAAACCCCCTACCTCAAGCGTCGTCGAGCGAGGGTTCGTCGCGGATTTTCTCATCGCGGAAGAAAGCATCACGGAAGGAGTGTCGCGGAAAAAGTGTCGTTGACGTCACGGTACACGGCGTTGCACCGTCGATCTCTGAGGGTTTGGCGTTCTTCATCGGAGGTCGGACCGTTCTTCGTGTTCTTCGCGTTCTTCGTCGAAGAAGAACGCTTTCCTCCAAATTCTCTCCACGGCACCAGTCCAACTAAAAAAAATAAGTTCAACCCTTATTTTATTATTGACCTAAGCTTTTGAAATTCAAAAGATAAGAAATGAATAATTAATTCGTTGAATTAATTGTAACGATTTAACTACCCAATTAATAGGAGCGTTTAATTGTTTAAGAAACTCCCCAGTTGACTTTCATTAAAAAGGGTTTTCGCGGGTGCGTTACTTAGCGGAAAAGAAACGGTGGGGCTCGTGCGGGCCCCACCTCACAAATATCCTACCAAGAGGGTAGGATATTTTTGAATTGTACCCTATCTGCTTTAACTTAGCTTAAGCAGCTTTAAATGGATTTTAAGTGGCTTTTAAGTGGCTTTAAGTGAAATAAAAATAAAGTTACCGCACCACTTTATTTTATTTCTTAACTTAAAGCCCAAAAATTAAAAACCACACCCGAGCAAACGCAACTCCGGAAGAGGCGTTTCTAAGCAAATACTGGCGTTGTGATTCCATCGGTGCCCTCAGAATTCGATTCTGAGCATCGGTTTAAAAGTTATAAAAACCCGCTCGTTCGTTCACTGAACGTACCCGAGCCAAAATTCGAAAAATGATTCCGGGCACACCGGGCCTTGGAATCAGGTGCCGTCAGAAACTACGTTCTTGTAAAATTCCAAAGAAAATTAAGAAAAAAAAATTCCTTTAAATTTCTGGGTCTTTACATTTATCATAATTTTTTTAAAGTGAATTGTGTGAAATATAAGTTTTTAAAATACTGTGTATTTTATAATCTTACTTGGATATAATAATATGATAAAACTTATTAAACCTTCTTATTAAAAAAATATTTCTTGTACATAAAGTTAAATATTTGAAAATATTATATTTCAACCAAAATCCAATTATTTATATTTTATAGAATAAGTAATATTGTCAAAAATTTGGTTTTAATGCATTATATATTATTATTTTAAAATTAATTTTTTTCTCATTTACTAATTGAATCCAATGAAATGGATTAAATATTTTGAATTATTTGGTTCAAATTATCTAATAAAACTACATTATTTTTAAGAATAGTGAATAAATTACCTTAGTTAAAAACTAGTTACCATGGTAAAAACATAAATAAAAAATAATATTTCAAGGGATTATGGGATTGAGAAAGGTTAAAAACTTGTTTCTAATTGAGTGGTAGAGATATTCTTGAACTTATCTCACCATCCAATCAATTATTATGTATTTTTCGACACAGAAGATTATTTTTATAGTAGAAATGGAAAGAGGGGGAATTTTCTTTTAAAAATTAAAATAATAAAATCAAATGATTATATAAAAGATAAGTCGATATCAATAAAAAATTAAATATTATAAAATTAAATAATATAGAAAATTTAAAAAAGTAATTCAATGTGTAGTTTAAATATAAATGTAGAAAGTAAAAAAGGTATGGAACACTTTTATAACAGTGTTATGCAATAGCACACAATATTCTCTTTTATACCATCTCCTCAAGATATCTTAATAGGGTTATATTTATGGGTTTTGGGGTCAAAAAATGGATATCATAGCGGGAGAGGGAAAAAATAGATTCCATATATATTTTTTGTAATGAACATGTAAAAATGAAGAGAATAATTGTATCTACCTGGATAACCAATGCAATAGTCTTCAATGTGTTTTCTTGATAATGATCATTGGAATATAAAAAAATGTCTTACTGCCTCCTAATAGTTTATTTGGAATAAGGATTCTGATCTAAATTGGTGGACTCCCATACACAAGAAGATTTTCTAAAATATTCACTTACTGTGATGAACAAGTTACATGGTGGGATAAGTTTTGAAAGGCTTGCATAAAATTTTTTGTACACAACATGAGGGATATCATTCCTTTATATACCCATCAATGAATCATTTTAATTAATAAAATGTGTTAGGAATATTCAATGTATCCATATACTGTTATTCCTAATTTCATTAATTTATTTCATACCATTCAGTGAATGTTCTACCAATTTAATCCATTCATAATTTATTTTTATCAATGAACCCACATTGAAGATAAATTCAATTAAATTAAATATTCTATTAATTATTTTAGGGAATATTCTGAATGAAACTACTGCTTTCACTAAACTTAATAAATTTTATATGAAAAACATCATAACTCTTTATGAATCCATCTCAAACTTTATATATAAATGGATTCATTATAATCTCTTCATTTTGGAATAAAAACATTGTCCAAAACATAATTCTTATCCATTGGCCTAACTGTGTGACCTTGTGAGCCTTAGAATTTTTGAAAAAAACATCATATCTATATTTCAATAATGTAAGAAAATAGTGGCCTCTAGAAAAGTATTAGTTCAATTCATGCTACAAAGCGGTCTTTCGTTATCTTCATCAAACAAACTCATATCCCTATATTAACATGTCCACCAACATATTTATCATACAAATTTTATGTATACCTATAATATCATTTTTTATAACATAATGTGATTAAAAGACTTAGAAGATTTCCATATAGTATAGTCATATCATATTTTAATGATTCTATAAAAAAATACTTACTAAGTAGATGAATACATCTATTTTTATTCATCTAATAGTTGAGTGCATCACATTCCACAAATAAAATTATTTATACACATCATATGTGATGAAACTAAGCATGGACATTTATTTTTTCAATTTTATTCAATCAGGGGCATGTTGTATTTACTTTCCATAAAATTTAAAAAAATCCCATATTAGTTTCACTATAAATGATGACATGATCAATAACATACCCAACCACCCCTGATTATTTAAGTTCATATTTTCACCTCTGTAAGTAGTGGATTAAAGTATGATGGTTCTCATGTTAGGTATCTCACCAAACATAGGTAACAAAGATTGATCATGATAATATTCTCCTAATTATATCTATGAATATATGACATTCTGTGAGATATACTATAGCTAGTCAGTCCATGAAATATGTATCTACATATTACCTCATGAATTTATTTTTTATATATTGTATAAAAAATATTTAAATGTGTACACTTATCAAATAAAAAATCATATCATCACATCCCATAAGATGCCACGGCGATCATCTATTTGTGAATATTTAATATTTTTACATTGAGGGTATATTTATCATTCAACTGTCTTTGTAAAGTAAATTTCGGCATATATAGATGAATGATAAAAGAAGATTTACTTTATTAAAATTAATTGAAATTATTAAAACCGTTATAAAAAATATATTAAGGGTTTAATATTAATGCATTCTTTAAAAATATTATTCTATTGGTTTACTAATGGTTTTTTGAACATTTAAACCATATACGATTCCCATCACATCCCTATGTGACCATATGATAAAATACTCCCACTAACCTCATAGTGAGATGAGGGTGGTGGTCTTATCAAGGATCCCATGGTACGTGTCAACCTTGCTTTCTCTACTCAGTTCCGTAGAGGCCACTCCCTTCTGGATGAGGAAATAGCAATGCTCATGGGTCTTCATCTCTATATGCATTGGAGTATTTAACTTATGTGGTTGAGACAAACTCTCTGATCCTGCATGAATTCATGATTGGTTAGCGGAATATTCCCTGGTCCTTACACTATCCTGAGGAGGTGCAACAGTCTCATCAGTAATGTAACTCCTCTCTCACACACCTAGAGGGAGGGAAATAAGTTGACTGACCATCTCGTTGTTATTGCATCGCAATGTCTTCATGTTTTCCTTTCCCAGGATGTGCAATCTCTCCCAATTTAATCAAAGAACCTAATTAGAGGTGATGCATTAGGAATGAAATATTTTATAAACCCATGTATTCCCTCCCATAGGGGCCTTTCCTTATTTCTTTGGACTTCTATTTTTTACCTCTCCATTTTTAAATAGTAATGAATGAATAATAATGACGATGAAGCTAGTTTGAATAATGGTGTGACATAGGAATCAAAATCCGGATTCTCAACTCTTGAACATATATTCAAACTTCTTTACCTAAAATAATCTAATTTTTTTCTTTCAAATTATATTTTCTATGTAGAACTATTTCTATGTTCATCGTCATTATAAATTATAAAATTATTCCATCAAACATTCTCTATGAGGTCAATATCACCATATACATTATCATCCAACCTATCCTAAACACTTTTATGATAAATTCACATTTAATTAAATTCGGTAAATGTATATAACCATCTAAATTGTTTATTAACATTACAAACTATAATCTTTTTGGATATCCTATAAATTTAACATTGTAAATAAATATGTATAATAGTTACATTCAATTTATCAAAACAACTAGATATACTTTTTAAATTTACTTATCTTCACATATCCTAATTGTTTTGGGAAATTAATTGAAATTTCACTATTAATATTATATTTTTATAATCCTTTAGTTAATAGTTATTCTCTCTTTCTCATACACTAAATGGAACTATTTATATTTTCTCTATGGTAACATATCCTAACTCTTTATGATTGAAAGTAAACAATCACAAAAACCAAATCTATTAAAAAATATTTATTAACTTTGAACATCTTTAAGATCAAGCATTCTTCTAATGCCCTCTCATACATCATATTCTCTTAAGAATAGATTTCTACAACTCAAAACAAAACTAATTTTTTTAAGGGATAACACTAATTGTATTATAGTATGAATATAAAACAAATAAACTATTATTTCCATATCAATTATGGTATTCCATGTTTTTATATTATTTTCCTATAAAAGAATACTTTATTCCTTATAATACACAACTACTAGGTGGGAATCATATTCCATAATATTTTAAAAATATATATGGATAAGTTGGTAATCATGGATAAAACAATTATGTCCATAAATATTTATAAAAACATACTATATAGTCAAATGAATCATAACCCATGTGTATATAATTAATCATCTCATTTTTTTTATAATAATACATTTTTAATGAATAAATATCTTATCATATATGAGTAATAAGATGAACATACACATTCTTTTATTATATTCATCTAAGCATGACACATTCCTTTAAATTGAAATCCATTAGGTAGAAAATTATTTCTTTATCTCTTGGATGTTAACTAAAATATCTATCAATTATTATTATGATTTTTAACTATAATAAATTTAAAACATAATTGTAACACATATACTAGGTATCACATTCCCTTCAAAATTGATGAATTGATTTATTTAACAGTAATACCTTATATGGTATTTCCATGATGTTCCCGAACCTATTTAGGTATTCTATATATTCCCATTATATGGAATCATTAATCATTTATGATAATAAACTAAGGTTTAAAATATCTAGAACTGGATTCTTGAAGAAATATTATTGTACTTTCCAACTATTTTTATACCATTTTTGAACTTTAACCTTGTTTTGATATTTTTACAATACCAAAAGATAGATATTATATTCCTAGTTTATTGAATCTCAAAAAATTTGGAATAAATAGTAAAATATTCTTAAATATATTAAAATATTCATGATATTTCCATCAATGAAAAATATGATTATTTTCTTAACCATAATGATCCTTATTGAAATTCTTCAGTATCCCCAATCATGTTCGATCTTATTGAATGTTATTTTTATACCCATTAATATTGTGTACATAAGACAAGAATTCATTCGGTCAATTAGATTCTAAATAATTTTAAACTTAAATAAATCATTACATACATCCATAAACATCTAGATCCACTTATTGAAAAATTTCATTAGTTTGTTACTTAGGAAAAACTTCTATAACACATAGAATAAATCTCTAGCTTTAAAAAATTTCTTATACTACTAATATTATGAGTTAGTTACTTTGATATTCTCATTTAAAGTATTATTTTGTTGTTTAGTTTGATGATGGTCATTAATTTATCTAAAATGGAAATTTTATCATATATATATCATTTTTTTATATATTTTAATTAAGTAATTTAAATTTTGGTGATCCAAATTTAATTAATGAACCCATACATAATATCCATTTATTTTAAAAAATCTTTAATTTACTAGGTAAGGATTCCTCTTTGACATTTCGATCATCACATTGTTATATAGGAAGGTAATTTTCCAAATTAAAATAGTTTTTCTTCTTGAATAGTTGTGTGGATAACACTTTATCCAAATCCATCATATGGAAATCCCCAACTATATTCCTCAAGTAAATGAATCCAATTAGGTTATCCTTACTAGTACAACCCTAAACAGATACTGAGAATAATAAATAAGATGATGATAAAGGGGCACCCAACATTGGAATGACCTACCCAACTAGAAAATATAATGTCACTCATAACATTCTTGCCTTACACAAGATAATATAGGGAAACTAATCTTTTCCAAGACCTACACTGTTGGATAATCTAGTTCTTTACAAGGGCCTATATGGAAGGAATATCACACTTAGAATTTTATGTGTCTTCCATTTTAAGTATTTCTCATTTAATATACATCGTATGAATATTAAATTCATAATTATTACATTATATGCTGTAATTATCTTTCCATGTTTTATTCTATTTTACTATGTCGATGATTATAATAATATTATTTTTTAATTGCTATTAAAAACATATAATTAATTTGTTCCATCAACATTAATGTGTGACTTTTAAATAACCCATGGTATGTGTTTTTTTTCCTAAAATTGTTCTCAAAACATATTCATACATAGCTAAATGCATCATATGAATAAGTTATATGAAAATTTCATGCTAATTCATAGTGTTTTATGAGATTAATAATATATATATGAGTAATCCCAATGTGACAGATAGAAAACCCAATTCACCATTCTAGACAAGGCATCGGCCTTTGGTTGATAGGTGGTACAACCCCAAGTCACTCTACCATGGGGAAATACTTAAGAGATAATTTAATTTGTTATATATCTTACACCTAATATGAACACACTATTCTAAACACCAAAATTAATTTAATAACTTCAATTATAAATTATGGTCAAGGTATATGAAAACTAAATTTTATAAAGTCATACCACACATGTAATGCAGGGGTCTATCTATGATAAATTATGTATTAGTTAAACTCAAGAATACACATTAATTATATAAACACTTTATAAATATGAATAAATTATGGGAAAACTTTAAAAATGATTATTTTGAAATTTTAAACATGGGATATCAATTTATAAATAATTCATAAACAAATGATAATTATAAACCCTTTTATAAATTATCTAACACTATAGAAATTCCATAATTTTGAATATAAACTATTTTATACTCAATTAAATAGGAACTCTTTCATATTATTTATTATATTGAATTTCATTTTATTATTTATACCTTTTATCAAAACAACAATATAAAACTTCTTGATGTAGTAAAAATAATATCATCAAGTTAGGTCCCAATTAAATTCAATCTATTTCAAAATAATTAATTATGAATAATTCATAATTATTCGTATAAACCATTTTATATTTTGACCACATTTATGATATTTAAAAAATATTTTGTAAATCATTTTTATTGTTCTTAAATAAAAAAAAATTAAAATTTTTAATGTATCTATATAATTTTAGATAAAAAAGTTTTAATATCCTTCAATATGATTTATAACTTTTATAGATCAAATTAATTTTGAAATGATATTCTTAATATAAACATTTAACATTAATGGAATATTTTTATTAATTTTTTCAAAAACATTTAATCCATTAACCATAAACATTTTAAAGTTAATTCATTTTTTAAACCCCTTATATAAATATTAAAAATATCTAAAATTTGTTTTATTATTTGTAAATATTTTTTAAATAATCTAGTTGAATTTTTAGTTGATCATTCTTTATATATATACAATTTATGTATGTACCTAAATTTTATTGATAATTACTCCAAATTAAGCCCCTTCTTATGTAAATAACTTCAAATTAATTATTTATGAAGAATCCATAATATCAAATATCAACATCTTTAAATTTTGTCCTTACATTATAATTTAAAACACTTTTATAAATTACCTTATGTTATTTTAAAAAACAATATTTCTAGATCATATAAGATACAAAATAGTTTGGTGAAAATTATTATAAATATTATCATTTACTATTTGGATTATTTTTATTGATTAGTTTTCCATAAAAATTGATATATTTATTTAAAAACAATTTATAATTAATTGATTTAGAAAAATATTCATAAAATTATGATTTTCTATGATATATAAGTATTTTATAAACCATGCATATTTAGAAAATATTTATCAATTAAAAGAAAACTCTATATTGTTAACTAAATTGTAGAAAACTTTTATAAATATTAGAAATGTTTTAAAATATTTTTTCAATTATTTATATGCTCTTTATAAATAATTAAATCCAATTCTTAAAAGAATTTTCTTAATAAAAATAAATGATTTATTAATTTTTTCAAATGAGATTATTGAATATGAACATAACATATTTGGAAAAGAAAAATTATTTTTTTATTAAAACAATATTTTTAATGCTATTCATATTTTATATACTTTTTTGTTAACATGAATGACCTAAATAAATAAATAAACCATTAATTTAATTATTATATATAAATATAAAATTTCATGTTTATCTCCAAGAATGAAATATCTCATTTCATAATTTTTAAAATTATTTCTTTGTTATATAATAAAATAAACTCACTAGTTTATCGAAGAATCCAAAACCATTGATACCACCATTGGGTTTTTAGTGTCAATCAAATGGACATGAAAGTTGAATTAAACCCCCAATTGAAATAATCTATCTTTGACATAATCAGGATGAAATAAATTGAGAAAAAAATAGTTCTAACTGGGATATCTAATGTAGTAATCTTCAATGAGTTTGATTGATGAATATAATCGGACCAGAAAAAAATGCTTCCTTCAACAGAGTGATTACAACGTCCAGTATATCTCAATCTCAATTAGATGATTTTTCTACAATTGAAGACGTTTTAGACTCCAAACTGAGGGTAATTAATATTTTATGGGATGGAATACGGTTTTCATTGGATTTCATAAAATTAGTTGAACATAGCTGGAGGGATCTCATTCCTATTTATATACATACATGATATATTTTATTTAATGAAACGTGTCATCTAGGTTCAATCATTCCATATACATTTATTCTTGTCTTTATTTAATCATTCAATCTTATTAAATGAAAATTTGATCCGTTTAATCCATTTATTTTGTATTATTATCAATGAAATCATATTGATGATAAATTATCATAAATTAAATATTCCATTAATTATTTTAGTTGATATTAAACATAAATACCCACAAGGATTTAACAAAAACCCAAGTCTAAAAATGAGAACTTTCTAGGGTTTTAAGAGATACCATAAACCAAATAGTCTTTTGATTTTTAATGGGGAAATAATTAAAACAATACCCCTTGGATTTTATAGAGATATGAGAACGAAAATAACCCTTTATTTTGAATATAAAAAACAAAAAACAAATAATATGGAGGTTGAAAAGGAATGGTTTTCCTTTTGGAAAACCTATTACAATTCCAACCTATATTCTCTTTAAAATCTAATAAAATTTAAGTAGGTTAGAGAGAGAGAAAATAAAATGTATATATAGTGAGCCAATGGGTTGTATAATCTTCTGTAAAGGCTATAGAGTAGAAGACTAAAGATGAAACAAGGAAATATAAAATGAAAAAACTTGATGGCACTTGATGAATTTTAATGAAGATCATGCCTTTTAAAGGTTCCCATTAGAGATATCAATTCCAAAAGAGAATGTATGTTGGATATTATTTGGAACTATATGATAAATATTCGAACTTTTAATCTCTTAGAATATAGAATATAATTTCCTGATTAATGGAGATTATAGAGAAATATTTTTTTATTGTACTTCATTTTCAAGTTGATCGTAGTCTCCCATGTCCTCTATTTATAGACTACAAGGGTGACCAGGCCATCCAAGGTTGATCCAAGTCATTAAGTGCCTATTAATTCCCTTAAATACAATATTAAATACACCTAGGGAGATTATATAATGGATCCACTGGATAGACTCCTACTTCCATCGTCTAGCTAGTGTTCAAGGTAGAAGTATTGCTTCTCTGGAAATTATACTAGCTTGTCGATGGATTGATTCTTGATGAGGGATATCCTGGGTGATATAATATTTTTTTGTGTGTAATATTATCATATTTACATTGCTTCAATTTATAATCAGACTAGGGTTACATCCTATAGTCCCTCTTTTAAAATGCATATACATCTTTTTCCTTCTTGTCACTATAACTCAAAATAAACACTTAAAATACACTTGAAACAAGTTAAAAACATTATAGTGTTTGTGATAATTTATGAAACTACACTACATGAGTCAATAATATAGCCATTTTAATGATCGTGAATATTAGACAAAAATAGAATAAGGAAAAAGGGTAAAATATAAATGGAAGGAGTTACCCAAATTTCATGAAACCATGTATCCCCCTTCATAATGATACAAAGGAAACTTATATCCTTCTTATATATGGAAATTTGATGATATATTATCTTTTTTACACTATTATTAAATTCCCTACCCTTTTTTGATTATAAAAAAGAATCATTCAAAGCTTCATGGTTGGAAAAATATGATAATATGATGGATATCTAGGATAATTTAAAAAAATCCATTTGCAGCATGTATTACATATTTTAACTCCCATTTAAGAAATGTAAGGCATATTAATATAATTATATTTTCAATATTTCATGATAAACATAAATATTAAACTCATGAATTCATGTATATATTAATAATTAGGATCATGCTTAAACTATGAAAATATGTGAACAAAACATTACATCAAATTACAATATTTTTAAAAATAATTTTTTAAACACACATAAAAATACATAAATAATAATAAAATATTTTCAATGAATTAATATGATCATTCCATGAGATGTGTATTTAAAACATGATTTTAAAAACTGATTTACCAGATAGAACTTTCCTAAAAAAATATTAAACTTTAATAACATTATTATATAAGGGATTGTAGAAAAACAAATTAACATTAAACTAACTCCCACTATATAAAAAAAATAATAGAAAAGATATTTCCAAGATTTTAGAACATATACAACTACATCAATTTTTAATTTGATAGGAACCCACTTTGAGATGGATCATCCATTTTATTTCCGTTATTTTATTGCCACCATATGATAGATCAGTTATGCTCAATGTTATAACCCTGTAAATACTTCAAAATCAAGTGCCTTTTAGCACTCATGAGGGACCTTCAATATTATCTAAAATTTATTTAAAATCCCAAAAACTTTTGGGTCATATACAATTAGTTAACAATGATTTGGGATCCCACACATAATTGGTATGAGATTAAAGGTGTATAGACTTGGTACGTCCATATCTAGAGGTTTTACAGTCACATGCATTAGTTATATTGAAAAACACCTTCCACAAAAGTAGTATTTTTTATGATCTTTCATTTTTCAAAAAACCAAAAACATGATTATTTATTTTAACACACAGAAAAATAAGGATCATGTTAATATTTTCTTCACCTTCTAATAATTTTGAAAGAGACATTTTGAGATCCCTATATTATATTTTAAAAAGGGAAACATCCAGTAGATGTTGAAATTTTAAAACCAAATCAACATTCCTTCTAAAAGAACATCTATTTCATTTGAAATTTAAAATTTTTAATTCGTAAATCATTTATATATTTTTTAAATATCTTCATATATTTAAATGATTTATTTTTAGATATCTCAATTTCTTATTTATTGATATGAATATAAATATGAAGATGATGAATGAGATAGATATGATTCAAGAGAGCATGGAGATATATAAGAGAATTTACATCATCACCTTCTTTATATGTGATAGGAGAAAATTTGTACATTAGTTTCTTGATTCATCCATTGAAATTGAACCCACTCTAATAAAAAATTTGATAATTTCAGTAACTTTAAAACATTATTCCTATGTGTTAACTTATATTATGCATATTGGGAATTCTTGTCTTATATGCCACATTTTTTATTCATGACACATCACGTTAAAGAATTAAATTTGATCATTAGTTTTGGTAGGTCAAGAAATTCTTTTATTATTTTAAATATTTTTTTCATTTTGAAATGTTATTGAATTTAATCTTCATCCTTAGTGTAACTTCTGAAAGAAGCGTCATTTTTATTTCATTATAATTAAGTTTCTTCATTTTCTAATTGACTTCTATCACTTCCTTTACGTGGTGGAATTTCATATTTTTTTCATATGTTTTGAGTGGTCTGATGAGATCTTTCAATACCATTTTCCTTATGTACTTGTATTCTTTTAGTTTTGTGACTTTTTATGACAAGGACATAGGAAAAAATCTGGAAGTTTCCTCATGATAATTTCAATAGACAAATCATCACTATGGAACATTATCTCATTGTAAATGTTACTAAACCTCATAAACATACTAGTAATGTATTCATTAGGATTCATATAAAATATTTAATATAGTGTGTAAACATAACTAATCTATTTGGATTAACTTTAAAAATTCCATTTTATATAACATATAAAGAATTTCATATTTTATTAGCCATTTTTCAAGAAGAGATGATATTAAATTCATTTTATCCAATATTAGAATGAAGATAATTCACGGATTTTTCATTAAGTTCAAATGTAGTAATATATTGAGGATTCTATTTATCCTCAAGATAATTTTTTGAAAAATTTTCAACCATAACCATATTCTAGTTAAGATTATCAATGGTACTAAAAATGATAGATATGTGATATGTATAATAATAATAATTTATACCATCAAAGAATGGATAATGAATATTAGTGGTTGATGCCATCATAAAATCATAATTTTAATTCAATATTGATTTTAAAAATGAAAAAAATGAAAAAAAAAAATAATGTAAAAAATAACATAATTTGTAGAAAAGAATAAAAAGGTCTCCTTTAATAGTAATTGTTTTTAGAAGTAGAAATATCATGAGGGGTGAATTTTAAAAATGAAATTAATTAAATTAAATGATGCTACAAAATAAAAGAAGATATCTTAAAGGAATTTGATATTATCAAACTACACCATAGTGGAAATTAAAAATCCAATTGTATATTGGAAACATAACTTTTGAAAGTAAAAAAAAGGAAAGGAACACATTGATAATGGATTTTAGAAATAGAGAACAAGGCTCCCCAATATCCCCAACCCTTAAGAAGACTTGAGAGGGTTATATAACCCATGGGATTTAATGGAAACCCATGAACCAAAAATATAATTTACTTTGGTTTTTATTGATACAAAGAACCAAATATAATCTTAATTTTTAATTGAGTAACATAGAAACCAAGAACCATTGGTTTTAATGGAAATACCAAACCAAAAATAACACTATATTTTAAATGGAAAAATAAGGAAACAAATAATGATAAGGCGGGAGATAATAGATGATTTGACTTTTAAAAACCTTGTTACAATATTGACCTCAAATCTTGTGATAATATTAGAATATGAATCAAGTTGAGAGAGTGATACAAGTGGTTAGATATGAATGTACAAAGGTTCAATTGTAGAAGAAAAATAAAGGCACAATGAATGATGGACAAAACTCAGTGGAATATGTTTAATGTCGAGGAAGATATCACAAGTGAATGTTTCTTGGAGGAGATATCATGTCCCATTAGGAATTTAATCTTGATCTCATTTATAATTTTCTTAAAAATATTGGAACATTTATTCTCTTTGAAGAATAAGGAGGATATCTTGATCAATGAACATCAAAGAGACTTCCATTAGTATTATACTTTATTCATATTATGATAGAAACTCTCATGTCTTCTATTTATATCCTTAAATTGTTACGGGATCATCCAAGTCCAATATTGGCCATTATGATCTGATTCAATCTAGTAAATACCATAATAGTGTTCCTTGAAAGATTTTATAATGGCACCACCAGCTAGTCGCCAAATGCCCCCAACTAACCAATGTGAAGGCCTTAACACTATATATATGGAAACTACATCAGCTAGATAATGGATTTATACATGAAAACGGAGGTACAATATGATTTACCAGCATGTTCGTTCACTCTTATCA
This sequence comes from Viscum album, assembly GCA_963277665.1. Taxonomy (NCBI): domain Eukaryota; kingdom Viridiplantae; phylum Streptophyta; class Magnoliopsida; order Santalales; family Viscaceae; genus Viscum; species Viscum album. The sequence goes on along the minus strand of OY728155.1, from coordinate 1,481,573,946 downwards.
TTTATTCAATACATTACTATAGAATTATACTATAAATTGGTCGTTTAATCCCTCTTTGAATACTTCTGTGGGATAGATTCCTTCATATCACTATAACTCAAAAGAAGAACTAAAAATATATATGAAATAACATAGGAAAACTAGAGATATTTTGATCATTAAGAAACTACACTTTTAGAGTCAACAGTTTGACATGTTTAACATGTTCTCTCTTTATATAAAGTTGAAATATTTACCAAAATTCCATTCTCTCCACTTATAAAATGGAACTCTCACTACCCATTCAATACCACTCTAAAATTTTGTTTCCACATAAAAATATTCCCCTTTATACTTTACCTACAATATTATATCTCCATTTTTATGTTTTTTCAAAAGAGATCATTCAATTCCTTCAGTTCTAATGGGATATTTGGAGGATATCTCAAATTTCCCAAAATTAGTGATAATTTTAAATTAACTTCTTTCATTTTTATTACACTTTTGAAGTTCCAATTTTCAAATCAATATCTAATGAAATAATTTTTTATATGTATTTTCATTATTTTATTGGAATAATCAAAAATCGCCTTTTACATTTTCTATTAAGGAATGTGGAAGCGATATTCATTTGTCTATGTGTAAAATGCCACATCCATAAAATGCCTTGTTTCATTTTCCATAAAGACTTTACAGAAATGGTAATAACATTTAATTTAATAAATAATAATTATATTTATAATATATTTTATAATTGTAAATGGAAAATCATATTTTATATTTCTCTCATTCTATGAAAAATTAAATCACCAACCAACCATGCGTGTGGTCTACTGCCTCCATAGAACGATTGATTTCAGTTTTATTTTTCATCACCAACTTTCATGGATATTTATGAGAATATTAATTATGGATAAATATGATGTATATTATATTATATATTTTCCATATTGACGAATTAGATAACCCATTAATGATATGATCAATAAACAAACATTTTTATTTCAATCAATTAAAACCAGTATACTAAGAAAAATATCATTTATTCAAATTATATAAAAAATTTATATATGATAAATATTGTTATAAATCCTTTTTAATTTTTTTATATCAGACTAATAAACACTAAATGAAATCATTTTTCTGTTAATTTAATGATATTGCAACTAAATCACCTCATAATCATCCATTAATCATGGTATATTCATTTTTTCTCCCTTTAACTAGATATTTACAAAATGCTATGAAATAATATCAAGGATGAAAAGAATAAAAAATTAATTAAGTAATATTATATAAATATTTAAATAATTATTATTTCTGGTTCTATAATTGATACATAAAAATTTAACTCTATAATTAAAAACCACCCTTATTTGGTTATGAATCATGAAAATAATATTATTAGGGATTTCACCTTCTCAGATAATGATTGAAAACACAAGAAAAGAAATTAAAAATAAAATATCACTATAAATAATCTCTTATGGTAACTATAATTATTTTTTAATGATTAAATTTATAAGAATAATTAATACTGAGCTAACTCATATGAATGTAGTAAAAACCCTTGAAGTTATAAAACACCCCATGTGGAAAACTAGTTAGAAAAATAATAATATATATAAATGGTGATTTGAAATGGTTATAGTGGTGAATCTGTCTATTTTTATGTAATTAATAAATTCAATTCAATTATTATGTGTTTTTTGGGAAATAATTGGTTGAATTATGAAAAATGTAATGGTTTTTGTCTAAATATTCCTTTTTTGAAATAAGTTTTTATATTATGCACCTAAAAAATTTTATCTGAGGTGTATACTACATATTTGATATATTATATCATAATATACCTTTTATTATTGATAATATAAGTCCAATTTAAAAATATCTCTTTTGTTTGTATTTTAATTAAATTTTCCTCGAGTTGTAAGGGGTTTTCAAGAGTCAAATATTTATCTTCATTTATAATTAATCCACTATGATTATAATCTCTAATGATTAAATTATCAAACCCAATTATGTTGTTATGTTGTGTTTCCATAATATTTTTTTGTAAATCGTGATTTATACTAATTTATAACTCCATTATGATTATATTTTTTCATTTAAAATGTAATTTTTTGTTGATATTTACCATCTCTTTTAATGGATTTTTCTCTATATTCATGTTTTTACATCCAAACAATGTTTTCATTTCTATAGTGGAAACTAAATTGTTTTTATATCTAATAATACTTATATAACCATTTATTCATTTTGAAATGAAGGTTTAAATATCCTTTTAACAATTTTGGTTTTCAATATGGTAATTTTAAAATGTTTAAAAGGTTTTTCCATCATTTTAAACAAATATATAAAAAAAATGCATATTATTTTCTAATAACCATTACATCTACTAAAAGAAATATTATTGAATATATTTTTAAAAAATTATTTTTTATATTATTTTTTATTGACCTTTCTTAAACCATTTTTTCATTTTCAAGGCCCCGTTATTGAATATTAATTTTGTAAGTAAAAGGTTTAAAAGTGTTTTTAATTCACATTTGTGAGACCATTATGTTCTTTTAAGGCTCCACTATTGGAGATTACATTTTAAAAATTAAGTCACTTTACAATAATTTCACTTCACCTTTAAAAAATAGTTATTTTAAGTGACTATTACTTGTTCATTTACTTCAAAGGTAAAATCCATTTCTAAACACACTTTTATGATTTCACTAGCATTTTTCTATTTATCTCTGAATTATTTATTTGATTAGAAATTATTTGTTATGAATCAAATTATAAATTTTCTTATGAAATAATCTATTATATTGATAAAATTTTTGGTATCAACCATTTACATTATTGTGGGGAATTTTGGTGTTACCATCGTGATATGTTATGAATCATATTTTTTATCCATGGTTTTCTTATTATGTAATAAATGATACCCATTTTCTTTCGCATGGGATTTTATAATATGTTGAAGGATGGATGTCCAAAGAAACACATGTGTTTGGATAATGGAAGTTGGGGTGCAATATCACCCACAAATGCATTATTAAAGGTATTATCCATCATGAGGTAATTATGTTGAGCATAAACATTACACATATTATATATATTCAACATATTATGCATGATCATGATTCAGATTAGTTTTATTTAGAAAAATAAGTTTAAATACAGTATTGATTATATATTTCAAAAGATTAATCACGGACATGATGTAGATTATTCATATTCACACTATTAAAAAAGACCATGGTTCTATTTATCTACATTCCCAAAAATTAGTGTGTACTCTCTTCAGAAAGTGATGTTCACAATGTTATAAATAAATTTTCTTATTATAATACCATAATTCTATTTTATATACTTTTTATTCTCAATGGAAATTTTTTATTAACTCAGTTTTCTACATTCCATTTTCATTGTATATGATATTTTATTGATATGACAATATATTATATTATAATATATTTATAACCCATATTTTTCCATGATCTTATAAATAAAATATTTATCATATGCTATTATTTAATAATATTCTTATGATCTAAACCAAGATGAAATGTTGAGAGGATTTTCCTTTATTAGTGTTTGATCTCACCCATTTCATTTAAATCCATTCCCTTGGTTATGAATATGGCTATATTATATAAGAATAATAGAAGGAATACTTGTTTATTTTGATTAATGAGAAATGTTCACAAGATCTATAAAACAAGATGACTCTTTAATTGTTTTTAAAATACACTAAACCTTACATTATTTATATTATGATATTATTTTGTGATAATTAATTTCTATCTTATCAAAATTATGAATATGAAATATTTTTTTTCTAGGGTCACCATAGAGAACTCCATTTCTTTTGATACATCATGTTGAGGGGGTATTTCACAATTATTAGGCTATCTATTGAATGGAATGTCTTCTATGAGAAGAATTCATATGAGTATGTTAAGAAAATAAATGTATGTACCCTAAAATGGTTAGTATTAAATTAACTGTTAAAATTTGGACAAAACACATTTGATAATAGCTCTGGTAACATTATCTTTTCTTGAGGTTTCTTAATTCAGTTGGAGTATATTGGTTTTAGATGGATGTTGTCTAAGGGAGATAAGTTCAATGTTGAAAACAATGAAATTAAGGACTTAATATTTTAGATCATGTATATATTGGAATATCTCATCCAAAAAACCTAGAGCTTTTAATAAATTGAATGAAGGTAGATGGAATGGATTAGGAGGAATGGTAGACACGTGATTTAAAGATACCGAGATTCAATCATATGTTATTGGCCTGAAATGTGTTCTTTAACATTCCAGAGGTTAATTATTAATTTGATTTAATCAAATCTTTGGAGAACATGTATGTGAAGACTTTTTAGTATGTGATTGTCATAATATAGTTCTATTGATTATCATATCAATTATTTTAACATGATTTTACATTTTCCTGAATATTCTAATGTGAATTTCATAGTATATTCCTAGGAACTATTTTTTATCATCACATATAGAAAGTTACGAAGCAAAGGTAATGTCCATAAGAAACTATTTTAGAAGTAAATCTTAGTTTCTAAGGACATTCATGGGATGATCCTAAAAAAAATTCGTAGATAAATGGATTCTTCGGTACAATCCAGTAGTATGATTAGAATAGATGGATGTGTCTAGTCACCTTATCAGAACATAAATTCAGAAAATTCAAAATATAATTCATAAAAAATAATCTCGAGAAGATCGTTAGGCCCAAGTATAACATGTTAGAACTTTTGAGGTTTGAGGTGCCTCTAGAAGGAATGTTAGGAAGTAGGGGTGCAATTTATATTGGATTTATCAAAAATAATATGTTCCATAAAATATTTGATAGATAAAGGTAGTATTATCGCACAACACAGTGTTCATGTTCTGAAGGAGTCATGGATCAATGAATTTGGAGAATCATTTCACTCTATAATAGAGAAAGGATTCAAAAATAACTATGATATTTATTAGATTATAAATGTTTATTTGGTATAAAATGAAACTTTAGAGATTGTGGGGAAGGGATATATGAAAATATAGCCGAATAATGTTTCTTTCCTTAATCTCATATTTATTAAACATACTAAATGTCTATATAAGATATTCATTTTTATAAGGAAACTGGAAAAATAATGGGTAGAAACCACATTTACCAACAAATTAGGTAAGATCACTCGAGCTTCATTTCTCATATATAGAGGAATAAAGGAACATACTTTATATCTGACAAAAGTTTAAAATAGAGTGAAATCATTTTAGATCCATAACATATGACAGTTCACCATTGTGGAATTTATAACTTATTAAGTATAGTTATAAAATCATAATAATTCTTACAACATAGGAAATACTAAATTTGGATCACATAGACATTGAAATTATTAATATTTTCCAAATACAAAAGTAATGAAAGGTATCATTCAACTAGAGTAAAAGGACACTGATGATTTGGAATCTAAAATTTCTTAATAGGTGTGTGTAGTATCCAACCCCTATAAGTTTATATGGTGGAACAAAATATTATTTTACATTTACTGATGAATCTACATAGATGGTATGGATATATAAATAGAAAAAAATCTAATGTTCTTGTATTTACTATTTAATGGAAAGTTATGGTTGAGAATGATCCCATAAGAAAGATAAAGTTCTTGAGGTTATAAAATAGTGTATAATATAGTTAAAGCATCTTCAAATACTTCTAAAAGAATATAGGAACTCATCTATAGAAGAATTTTTCTAGCATTCTAGAAGAAAATTTATTTGTTGAAAGGATGAAACAATAATTATTAGAGAGGGTGAATATCATGATATTTCATTAAGAAATTCCTAATGAAATTTTGTTATAATAAAAAATATATGTTCTGTAATTATTTAAGCGAATTTCATCAACACTATTTAGGTATAATGTTCCAGAAGAACTATAGTCTAGTAAAGCAGTGGAACGCGTCTATCTAAATGTTTTTATGAGACTTTATTATCTCCATTTGGAATAAATGAACTGATATATTGTCTCCTAAAAAGGTAAAAGCAATGTTTCTTTCTTGGATGTGGAGAATAAAACATTGGATTATAGTTACAGGATGAAAAATGTTTGAGAATAGTCAAATGTCAAAATATTATTTTTAATGATATGGTCTTATTCAAATAACAAAATTTGAAAGGAAATTAATTTGAATATAATGTTTCAATAAAGAAAATTTTAGATTATTTTAATACTATTTTGGAATATATATAGTTTCTAGTGAGTGAAAATTTCATCAACACAAGTTCAGATTATATGCCAATGGATGATGTACCAAAATGTTATAGGGAAGATGAGGCTATAGTGGGAGAACCAAAAGATAAATATTTATAATTTAAATCATTGTATAATGGAATTTTTGAATGAATAGTTCTATATGTTTTTTTATTGTTATTATAGATCTATATAACTACTGTATAAGTTTGGGAATGACATGTGTTATTTTCTTATACTAAATGTATGGGAACCAAATATCTTTAAAGAATGAGTGATTCTAGGAAATTTTAGATTGAGGGAGTTATCTATGAAAGAAAGGTTATATTTTATACATGTGAGTATAACTTGGGAGTTAGTGTATTTACTGCAAGTGAAGAAGGATACTAAGAACAAATAGAGTATATATATTGAATCACTCTTGACCTGCACTCATAGGACTAATACTAAAAAAACTTTCTTTACACATGGGTTTTAATATGAAGTGAGATTAATCATTACAAACTTTCTTATATTCCCAATATATAAATATTACATCTCCCAATAATCATAAATTCCTTATAACCAAATTTTTAGTGTCTTGGGAGGTTATCTACATAAACAACTCATTTAAAAATATTGTGAACTTTTCTCTATTAATTGGTCAACAGAAGACCATTTATGGACTTCTTATAGGTTGTACTCATCTTCTAATCCAAAGGAAAGGAAAACTAAATAAGGGTTGAACTAGAATTATATATCATGAAAAATATATAAATATGTCACTAAGGGTTAGATTATAATCAAATAAGAAATCACAAGAAGGATGTAGTTCTATAATTAAAATAAAAAATGAACAATAATATTTTTATGAATGGTTTAATAGAAGAACATATATTCTCAAGTGAAAAAAAAACATATACCATGGCATGAGAATAAAGAATCATAAGACAATAATCATGATCCATAGAGTTTATCACAAGAATATAACATTGATATGTGTCAAAAAATGAAAATATAGAAAAATAAAGAACTCTAGAACAAACATAAGCACAATAAATCATCAAAATAAATGTGTTATAATTCATAAAAAACATATCACCTCTCTTTACATAGACATCCCAAACCTATATTCTCACTTTCCTTATGAATCACAAACCTATAACCCCGCATTAATTTAGAATCACAAGCCTATGGCCCCTATTGATCTCATGAGATGTGAAACCTCAACCAATGCATTGATGAGTGATATAATATGCCATCTATCAACATATATACATATTTTTGTTGTTTGATATAAATAATTAATCATAATATAATGAACTCATGTAAAGAAAAAGTGTTCATAACATTTCAAAGTGGTATCACATTAGATGAATACAATAATTAGAAAATGTGATAAAAAAGTCAATATCACAAAATTAGTATTTCAAAAATACATTTCAATGGTGATTATTAATAAAAAATACCATTGGTGATCTATCATATGGATTTAAATAGGAAAATTAAATCCAAACAAAAAATTTTCATCATAAAAAATTTCATAACATTTTTGGAGAGATATAAAGTTATGAACCCCTTTTGAAAATATATTTTCGAAAAATTTACATTAAGAATTTTTTAAAAATTATTTAGTAAGATAAACAGATAATGGATCCTTTAAAAACACATAAATATAATAATAATTAACTGTGTAGTATTAGATAATTCATATGATGATGAAAGGAAGCCCCTTTTTACTATTTTGAAATACCTTTGCTGAAACCCACATAATAAAATAGTAATCAATAATACATGTTAAAATACATAAATTGAAATTTGAAGGTCACTGAAATTAATAAAAAAAACTCCTCTTTTGAATAGGAATTAATATCGTTGTCTGGAGTAATGAACATATATATAGAGGATAAAAATTCATTAAATATTATGAGATTTATTATTATCAATTTTGTACTTTGATGAGGAATCAATTACTCGAGGAGGAATATTTGGAATAAAAATGCTATTTTCCTAAAATATAATGATAATATATCATATAATATGGTAAATTGAAGAATATAGTGAACACTTAATCTAGGTTTTCATAAAGAAAACATATAACTCAATGAAAATATATTTGAGTTACCAAAACCCCTTATAACATTTTCATCTTTCTAATTGAAAACTCTTAATATATAGACAATGGGATTGACCCTTAATTCCATTTAATTGAATTAAAATTATGATTAAAATATATCCATGAATGGTATGTACTCCATAAAATAAAATTAGTGTTGATTTTGAATACATATCTCAAGGAAGTGAAATTGAGATGACAAAACCCTTATAAAAATCATATTTGATGAAGTAAGAAATATTTGAAATTGGGTTTTTCAAATAAGAATGTAAATTTCCAAAAACAATATAAATTAGAACATAATTCAACAATCAAAAATAACTAACCGAACATATAATAATTAATTTCAAGAATAAACATAATAAATCAATGAAAGGGTGTGGAGTTATGAAATTTTCTTATATTTTATCCCAAAATCTAGTAAAGTTATTTAACCTACCATATCATAAGCACATCCATATTTATAACTTAATTTTTAACCTTATTCATCTCTATAACCTTACAAAATATTAAATTATATTCATTTATTATATATTTATTAGTTATTTATAGTTTATTTTTTTCATAAGAAGTCTGTGATTTTTATTGTTTTGTGCAAGCTTTAAAATATTCATATTCATTCTATTAATAGATATTGAGTTAATAATTCATATATTTTCTATTTTAATATAATATATTATCTATTAAAATTTTAAATGTTCAAATTTCACACAATGATGTATTTTTTAGGATTTGTGATGATGAAATCAGTAATGGGCATGTTTCGAATATTTTTAATGAACAAAATGGGTTATTTTGATTACTAAGTCAGAAATTACATTTAATAGTCCAAAAACAAATATTAAAATTTTTATTTACTTTATTATTATAAAATATCTCTAGAAAATATTTTTCCATTGGCACCTATGATATAAATTTATATCATTATTCATGTTGGTGGTTCAAATGATCCATATAAGATCAAGCTAGAATTAATAAAAGATTATGGATTGATTTAGTTAAAAAAACAATAATACATGAGTATAATGATATATTTTTTACTTTATTATTTTGATAAATAATAATAAATAATATTTATATGAATAATATAATTTATGAGTCTAATAAATAAAATGAAGAAAATGTGTTTCCTCTTGTTATGCTAGTTTAAGGCTCTTAAAATTAAATGATCATTTGTAGTTAATATTATTAATATAATTCCTATTCATATTTAAAAAAGTTAAATCATGTCTTAAATAGAATATTAACTTATTACACCAGTATTTAAAATAGCCATTTAGTCTTGTGATGAAAAATGAAATGTGTTGTTCCCTGGAGGGGACTATACAAACGTGCACACAGACAATGTGTTAATTGTTTGTAGAATGAGAGGAATGTAGAAAGTGTTTAATATTTCTAGAAACATAATAATTTTATAAATAATATATTTTTTATTAAATATAATTTTATAACCATCCATGTAATGTTTATTTGAAAAATAAAATAGGTCGTTTATAGAGGCGTTGATTTGTTTTTATACATGGACGACAGATTCATTTTCAAAACAAAAGTGTTGATGATATATAATTATTGTTCAATAAATATAAAAACACTTTATTTTACTAATTATAATGATTTTATTATTTTAGGGTGGTATAATTGACATTTTTTATTAGAAGAAAACATAAAGAAAGAGAAATGAAAATGAGTGTTTTGGTAATTTATACTATACCCCATTCAATAACTCCATTGAAAATTAGATTAACATTTTATGTGTGATATTTTGAAGAAAATGGATCCTCTGGGATTAAATTAGGTATGTTACGGAGGTATTTAGGTATATTTTAGTGAAACTAGGGTTCTCATCATGTGTGTATAAGTTTGGTGGAAGTGAAGTCTCTTTATAAGTGAAAGGGTTTGGAATTTTGTAAATACCCATATATTAATAATAATGTAATGTAACTTTCAATAGAAATGGCTAAAAATATAGAAAATAATGTATATAAAGGGATTCGGGGTTAATAAATTCTTTAAAACCACATTTATAGATATGTTTTTAACATGTTTTGGTATTTTATAACTTTTTTAACCATTATTCTATTTTGGATTTAACGATGGTATCTAATTTTTACCAATAAGTAATTTAATTTTATAATAAAAAATAAAAGAGTCCGTATTAAAAAAATTGACCTTATTATCAGAAATATCAATATCCATTTTATTTTAAAAATCTTCTTTCAGACATAAAATTATTTCTAAAATAATAAATGTATAATGAATTAGAAATAATTTTAAAGAAAATTATAACTTCTGTTTTAAAATTTAAAATATCAAAATTTTAATTTGAAAATTATATTTGGAAGTATATAATGTTATATAAAATACATCTATTCCTAAGAAACAAATTTCCTAAATATTTATATTATTTTTATATATTAATTATTTCTTGAAAGTCATGGTATTTTTAAAAATGGTATTTTTTACTATTTACCTAAAAGTAAATATTTTTTATCAAATCACAAAAAGAAATCCTAAAATAACAATATAATTATGAATTCAAAATTTAATTTAATTTTTTTAACTAAAAAAATAAATTGTGTTAACATTTAAATGAAAAACATTTTAAAAAAATTATAATAAAATGACATTTCAAATTTTAACAATTCTTATTCTTATTTCTTATTAATTACAAATTAAATTTTTGTTAATCTATTTTTAAAATAAAAAATATATTTTATCACCATTTTACTATAATATATTTACTTTCTTGAAATACAATTTATATTCCATAACCCAATATTTTATAAAAAATTACATCATTGCACATCAAGTGGTATTATTAGTTAATCATTTGCAATAATTAACTTTAATAATTTAATTAATAATAAAAATGTAATTTCTATTTCCTTTAATGTTAAAATGGGAAATGTATAATATTTATGTGATTTAAAATTACATGTTTCTATCATTTTAATTTCTACTTACATAACCCATCCAGAACATTACATAAGACCTAATTATAAGATACGTAATTGATGAAAATGTCGGTGGGAGTTCAGCTAACATGGATCTCATAATGATTTCCATGAGTTTGAACTTCTCCCATATATGATTTCTCACCAACCATTATTGTTGGAGATTATCTTAGTCTAGGTCTAGGAAAGACCCTAGATAAGTTTCCTCGCATACAAGATCTGACAAATGAGATTCATAAAGAATATTTCTACTTACTTATACAATTTATATCATTTTAATACATAGATTTGAAAATTTAGTTACTTTTGTTTTTATCGACTAATTTGATGGATATATTACCATAATAAAATTTAATAATTTTATTTTAAAGTATCACTATTTATTTTTAGTTCAACATTCCATACATCCCAATTTAAAGAAAAATTAGAGTTTATTTAAATTAAAATCTATATTAAAAACTTTAGGTGTCACATTATTAATGGTATAAGAATATGGGAATATGTGGTGCAAGACTAGGATGATAGTGAATGGGTTTCAGTATAAGGAATCCATCATTTTCCTTGAGATATTTTTACCAATGGTAAATCATATTACTATCTAGAAAAAGTTAATCAGTATTATCTATGAGGATTTACATTTAAAAATTTTAAATATAAAGAAGGAATTTCTATATGGAGATTTAGAGGAAGAAATCTAGATTGGGAAACAAACTATTTTAATTGTTCAATAGAATAAGGATTTTTTTGTGGTAGTGTAATAAATATATTTATGGTATAAAAAGGAAATAAGATAAAGAAACCATTACTTTGAACATTCATGCTAGAAAAATGCTTCATGTGGAGCAATGTGGACAACTATTTTTATAATAATGAATTAAAATATTGTATTTACATCTTATTGAAAATGTATATAGATGACATGCTTATGGTCGGTCTATAAACTATATGGGTACAAAATCTAAATGAATTTTTTTCTAAATGTTTTATAGTGATAGATCTTATACATTAAAATAATATATTTGGGATTTAAATTGATTAGGATAAAAGAGTTGAATTTTTTCCCCTAATATATTACATTCAAAAGATTATTAAGAGATTTATAATTCATGGATACAAGCCTATCTCAACCCCTCATGTCATAAAATTTAGTCTCTACAAAGAAGAGATTCTTAAAATTAAATATGAGGTTAAGTATATATATGGAGTTATATTTTCATCTATGGTGGAAAGCTTTTTGTACACCCTAGTGTCTATTCTACAATAAAAATCATATGAAATGGGAGTGGTTAGTCATTTCATGTCATGTCCTGGGAGAAAAGATATGGAATATATGAAATAGATCAACCAATATATCAAAGGAATAGAATATATTGACTTATTACATGGGAGTAATGAACCTTTTTAGGTTAATATATACTTGAAAATTTAGAGTGACTCTGATACTAAAAAGGGTATAAATGGATTCACATTCACATACAAAGAAATAATTGTGAGATGGGTGTCTATAATTTAACTTTTAATATCATTATCCTCAATGGAGGAAAATGTATGGAAGCCATGGAAGGAAACTAATATATTTGAGTTTTATTTTAGAGAAACGTAGATAGATGAATGTAGGTGGTTTTATATTCAGTGATAGTCAATGTGTAATTCATTTATCTCAATATCCATTTTCCCATACAAATACAAATTACAAAAACCTAAAATTTCATTTCATTTAGATGTTTATTGAGGAAAAGAAGCTAGATCTATAGATGATAATAAGGAATAAAAATATATTAAACATTTTCACCAAGTATTTAGTCTTGTAAATACTATGGAAACATTGTTCCTTAGTTAGACTCGTGGGACCATAAAGGGGAACTGGAGCACTACTTTTTTTGGGTAAGAGATTGGTATTTTCCAATGTATTGGTGAATTACAACGGAATATGTAAAGAAATATTCAAATGGGAGATTATTTAGGTTTATGAAGCCTTTATTTTCATGACTATATGACATATAACCAAAGGAGTAACTTAGGACAATGGTATAGTCGGATGTTGTGTCTTAGTGGTAGCAAGCCTTTAGAAGGTAGCAGGTTGGTCGGTTGTCTAATAGTGGTGTTATGGTTTTTGTATTTTTAGTAGACAATGTTGAATGGAAGTTAAATGTATTTCACATGATTTTACCTATTTTTTATAAATGAAAGGGAAACATGGAATGTTCTCTAGATTATGTTGTCATGTGATAATCACTAAATAAGATCAGTAGTCACTAGGTGAAGACATATAATCATCCAATAACCTGGGATATATGTGAAACAAGATGTCATGTGGATCCCCACTATAATTTTATGGTGGGACCACTTCTCTATGTAGCTAACACATATTATTAAGATATTGAAATAATTTTAAACTAATATTTTTAGATATTACCAATTAGGATTGTTGAAAATTGTATCATATGACAGTAATATTAATGGTAGTATGCTCTCACATTTGTAGGACATATTTTTCTGAACCATTTCAATCAAAATGTTGCATTGTTTGTTTATCTATTTTCTTCTAGTTTTAATGTTTTTGTTGCGTTTTATGGGTGTTTTGTGTGTAAAAATTATTTACTATGTTTAATAATGTGTGAGAGATAACTACCTTATTTTGCATCATGTTTATGGGTACCATCAAATTGGTGGAGTGTATGGAACTTGTATTTTTTATTTTTAGAAGAATCTTGAAATGTTTGTCTTGTAGATCAGTGTATGAACCCCCAATAGGTGTATATAAAGATATTATTTTTCTAAATATACATTTGTTGTAATGTTAATAATTTTTTATTTTATTATTGGTAAAAAAACATGAATCTAATAGAAATAAGTGTAACTTTATAAGATACACCAAGGTTAAAATGGGATATTATCTATATGAAACATCATATAAAAAGGTAACAATGGTTATATATTTAATGATACATGAAAGGGTTCATATCTCCAAAAATGATATTGGGGGAATCATAGATTTAGTTGAAATAAAGGATAAATATACACACGATTTGGTACATGAAAAAAATTATACAAATCCTGGAAGAATAATTTTTCTAGAGGCTCTAGTATTGGGTAGAAGAATGGTAGAGGTTTCAGAACCAGAGAGATATGTTCTTGAAGCCACTGATAAAGGTGACACATTATTAGTAAAAGATAATTAACCTCTATATTATAAGTAATAAGTAAACAACTCAATGTTTCAAAGTGGTAAGAATACATGAATTCTAAAATGTATTCTATATATCAGAACTATGTCTATGTTTTGGTTAATCATTATGTTTATATAGAGCTTGTTAGGTGTAAATATCTATACAATAAGAATCTATTAATTATATGAAATGTTAGTATCTAAAATTCATAATTTTTTGAATGAAATTATACCAAACATCTACTCATACACTATGAAAAAAAATATCTCTAGTTCCTATGATGAAATGCCTCATAATTTTAATCTTCATAGTATATTAAAATGATTAGGATATTAAAACAATCGATGTTATGATTATATTCCTTAATGGAAACCTTGTGTAATATTTATATATGACACAACTATAAGGGTTTGAGACTCTAAAGGACTCCAATATGGTTTGAACGTTTTGTTGATCTATTTAAGTGTTGAAGAAATAATCATGATCGTGGAAAATTTGTTTTGATAAAGCCACATGGGAATTTTACTTCATATAGAATGATTATGAGATTTGTTTATAGAGTAATTTTTTTCCTATAATTAGATGTTGTTGTTATATTACTAATGGGAAATGTGACAACAATATTACAATATATTAAAACAAGGTTAAACAAATCTCTCTCTATAAATTAAAAAAGTGAAGTATCCTACATTTAGACAAACAAGTTTATTTGGGATAGATCAAAGATGTAGATTGGACTAAGTGAAGGTGCATACATTGAAAAGGTTTTATATAGTTTTAGTATGAAATTATCCAAGTGGGTAATTTTTTCAATGTCACATGGTATGTATCACTCCCATAAAATGTATCCTCAAACATAAGAGGGATGATAGAGTGAATGTGTATAATTCATTAAGCTTCTATAATAGGTTCTTCCATGTATGTTATGAATCCATAGGCATTGTCAACTCCTATGATCCTAATCATGTTTATAATTTATAAATCACAAGACCAAAATCACTAAAACAAAAAAGGAGAAATGTAGTGATGATAGACATGAGGTCTAACTCAAATTTAAATGAATAAAAACACACATTAATTTATAATTAAGGGCTTAAAAATAGAATTTAAAAACATTTATGTATTCTAATATGAACTAAGTGAATAATTGTACCAATGATTATCAATATTAGGTTCTTAAAATAAAAAGGTCATAAATTAATTATAACAACCATGATTTTTTTTTGGAATCCAGCCCTGAAAATCCCTTAGTCTTAGTATACACTCTCTGCTCTCTATGTTCATCTTTTTTCATGTCCAAGTGCTTCATATTATAAAAAATAATGGGTCACCCAAAACCATTTTTATATTTATAATGGAAATTAACCCAATGTTTATGGTGAAAGTTAAACCCTTGAACTCGCACTAAAAATAACTCTCAAAAACTGAGAACAATGGTCATTCTTAGTTTAAATAAGGATTGTATTATCAAACTCACACACCACTAAGATAATGGTCATGCTAATGTAAAATAACAAGGAAATAATAAGAGTAAGAACCCATCAAGAAAACCAAAAAGATACTTACAATAATAAATAAATTTCCTTGTATCCAAAAACATGTCATAAAGACCTACCCTCTCATGAAATCCATGAGAGGTAGAAACTAAAATAAAAGAATAGAAAAAATATAATGTCCTCCAGCAGCCTCCTGAAGATTGTAGAAAAATAATACCCATGGAATTTGATTCTCAGAACTGTAGCCAATGCACTTCTTTTATAGAAATGTTTCCTAAACATACATTCATTTTATCTCGGATTTGAATATTATTTCATGGATCATATATCCCCTACATATTTAATAGTTTATGTTTGCCTTAAAATCCTCCTATACATTATAAATTACTTCCTCTCACTCCCCCAAAAGATATATATTATTACACATGAGATATTACAACTGAATCTATATCTACATCCTATATGCAATTCACAGGGTGGAGGGAATCTCATAAAATGAATGGAACCCTCACACATATTTATTCTACATGTGAATGCAAACTACATGGTGGAAATAGTGTGTAGTGTCTACATCATCTCTTCATCTCTTATATATTGACATGTACATATAAGCACACATGGCATGAAGAGATAATCACTATGTGAAAAAATTTCGATTTTTTAGTATCTTCACAAACACAGTAGATTTATTCATTTCACTACGAAAAAACTCTATAAAAATGATCATTTATATTCCATCACTAGCTTCTACATCATGGTAAGAACACACACATACACAACGTGATCTCATTTTACTTTAATCTTCAAATATTTTAAACAAATAGGTCATGTCATTATTATGTTTAAACATGATGTGAATCTAAATTCCTATATAGAGTAACACTACCCTAATTTTAATTATCACTCTACACTCTTGACCATATTAATCTACTTTGAGAAGGATTCCATATCATCTTCAATATTTTTTGTATCATTTAATATTCACCATGATAGAGTAACGATATCATGATATACTGTAATGGCCCAAACTATTATCAAATGAATGTATCCATTCTTATAGTAATTTAATAATGTATAAATCACATAAAATGACATAAATAAAAAACTTTATAAATTAATAATTAATAATAAACATTTATATAAGCCAATTAATCTTCACTGATGAAATAGTAACATGACTATAGGAATTGTAATATGGCCCTTATGAATATTATACCAGACAAATGAATAATAACCTCACCCATAAATGTATATATATAATTTATGAAAATTATAAATGAATGAATGGTTAAATTATATATTAGTATAAGTAAATAAATGTTTTAAAAATTAATAATTACATGTTGGTATTTTTGTCAGCCCTAAATACTTAATTGCAATTTTATTATTAATTTAATAATTTAAAAGAAAATTTATTCTCATAAAAAGTAGCCATAAATTAATATTTTTAGGTCTTATGGTTTTAATATAATTTTATGACACCTTATGTAATTTTTTAAAGTTATATAAAATTAGTTATAATTTTAAAAAAATTATTTCCCAAGTAAATGAAGATTTTAATTAAAAATTATATAGTCGTATTTATAAAATTATTTTAATAAAATTGAGAATAATTTTTAATTATAAAAGTTGAAATATGGTTATAGCTAATTTTAGGGATTTTTCTATAACACTTGATTTTTATGAATAGTAAAATACAGTTATTTATAGTATATATAGATTTTAAGAAAAATACACAATTCCTTGAGTCATCGCTGATGTAATCAATATAATATATAACTCCCCTTAATTTGTTTTATATATTTATTGATAATACTCAAAATATTAATAGTCTTTATCCAAAATAATAAACTAATGAATATAATAATGAGAAAACACCCCTCTCCTCCACTATAAATACCACCCTTCACCACCTCTTTTCCTCACACCTATCAAGCTTTAATCCTAGCCCAAATTCTCCCCAAAACAATCCCAAATACCTATGCCATATAATAGAGCTATTGGTATTTTCAAAATACCAAAACCTTTTCCCTAAGGAGGTTCTCAATTAGGATTAATCGAATAGGTAAAATCCTCTTCCGTTTTCTTTTAATTTCTTTTCAATTCCATTTCTATTTTTATCTTATCATCGCATTATCTTATATAAATGGAATGATAACTATATTATGTTTTATATAATTTAATTATATCATCTTAATATAATATTCATCATGTAACTACTTTCTCTCTCTCCTCTATTCTAATAATGAAATTGTCGCTCGTGATCTCTCAACATACTGACATAATGGGTGATGCCCTTTCAATTTCATTTAATTCCTTAAAAGTTGTTATTAAAATAATTATAATGGTAGAAATTTTTTTTAAAATTTATGTTACATCCCTATTTATTTTCTATAACTAACATATATATGTAATTCTAAATGGTAAAACAAAATGAGTTCATTGTGATCGAAAAATATAAAATTTTAACCTAAAAATATCATCATTAACTTTTATCTAACGATTCATCCTCATATAATATAAAAAAATTAATTATAATATAATTTAATATTATTTAATATTATTAATAAAATATAACAACAATTCTGTATTTCTATCTGCATTTTACTCTAACTTCATTTATGTATACAATTGAACCGATCATGAAAACTAAAAAAACAAACACTCATAAATGATGAAATTAAACTCTAAAAACATCTAAAAGATCATAAATAGACATAATAAATAATTAATTAATCAAATTAATGTAAAATGGTTCTTTATTTTTTAATTAATTAATCTAATGTGATTATACATGATATTAAAGGGACAAAATCATTCGGACATAAGAAAAAGGAAATTGTCAAACCCAACTCTATTTCCTTGGGGTTTCCCCTATTTCACTATATTTTCAGCATGAATGTTCCCTAAATATAATTTCTTTATAATTCCATATCCTTTTATAGATATACATTCCTCTAATCTGATTTTATGAAAAAAGAGAATATTTTTTCAAAAGAAATATTCCTTTAAAAATAAATTTTTTATTTCTCTCTAATTTTGTTTCTAATTCACACAAGATTGATGATTCTTATACCAAGTATTTTATTCCTTTTTTATATTTTGAACCCCAATTATTATACATGAAAGTATTATTTTTCAAACACATTTACTTTCCATGGGTTATTTCCATCATTGTGATGTGTTCTATATGGAATGCATGATAATGTAATTGTTATGATGAGACGGGTGTGCCTAAAATTATATAGAGAAATGTTAATGTTATGATGTTATAGGTTCACTTGTAATTATATGTAATTTCAATTCATCAGGTAATGTAATGTATCTCATGATAAAAAGTGAAATATTCCAGAACATGATGTTATCATTGTTCACAACTATCTATGGTAGTTTACCACTAAGACATGATGTTTCATTTTTATGAATTCCCACATTCCAATCCTTTTTTTAATTCTTCCTCTCATTATTATGATCCTATGTATTTGTTATGATGATAATTATTATGATCACACAATTTTATATTGATTCATGTTCTTATGTATCCTATTATTGTGCATTTATATCTTCACTTTATTTGATGTATATCCTCATGTGATTACCTGTACTATGGAGAACCTAAGGGCCAATAATAATCTAGAGAAGAAGGAATTAAATAAATTTTTATGTTTTATTTTGTTAATGATATGTATTGTCTTGATAATTCCAAGATACTAAACCTTTTGATGTTATTTTAGTAATAATTTTATGTTGTTGTCATCAAAATTATTTAATAAGATATATATGAAAAATTCAGGTCTATATAGTTTATATCATAGCATGGTTTATTTAATTTAGGAATTATGATTTAAAGACCTTAGTGAAAATCCTTAGTATGATACAAGGTATAAGTAAGCACCCAAGAAGCATTATCTTAGAAAATTATAAACATAGGGATATCATGATATATGAATTTAAAATTTATTTCATAAAGGAATATATTATATATTCATGACTTGTTGATTTATTTTTTTCTAACCTTTTCTATTCTAGAAAATGGTGGGAACCAAGAGAAACTAGGCCAACAACCTGTGTGAGGGAAAATGTAGTGATTTCTTGAATGACAACCCCAATTTTTTGGGACATGGATTTAAAAATTTCTTGGTGATTCTGACCCAACTATATCAGGTTATGAGAAATGACCTTAATAATGTGTAACTTCTACCTTCACCTAATAGGAAGCAACTGGATATCAAGTGTTTTATGTAGAAACGACCCCTAACATTTAGCATATATTCTAATCCACTAATTGTGGAATAGTGGGTCAACTCAATGGATAAGTTATTTTCTATTCTTCACTAATATGAGATTAATAATGTGACTCTGGTTGTTTACTGTTTAGAAGGAGAGGTTAATCAATGATGGGATTTGATTAAGAACACCAAGATGAAGGAAGAAATTTATGTAATGGAATGGGAAGAAATTAAGATAATGTTTCTAAATAAGTACTTACCTTGAACCCTTTGTGAAAATATAGAGATATAATTCATAGGGACAAGGAAAAAATGAAGACGAATCTATCATGGAAAATGATAGAATTTTCACAATGATTGCAAGGTATTCATCAGGTTTTGTTATCGATAATAATAGAAATATTGTTATATTCTTTAGTTATTTAAAACCACACCTTATAAAGGATATAGAAATTAAATACATTAGGAATCATGAAGAATTTGTTTGATTCCCTCTAAAAGTTAATATGGAGTTTGGAGAATGGTCTCATGGCTATGGTGATAAGAATTGAATGATGGAGTTTCAAGTTGGAGGATCTTGTGAAAATGGTGGAAAGAAAACTCAACCACCCACATGTTAAAAATATGGGATGAAGAATCATGGGAACAAACTAAAAGGGATTTGGAAATAATTCAATTATGGGAGAGAAGTTGACCAATCACATGAATTTATAAAATACATGAGGAAGTGGGAAAATGTGGTGGAGGAAAGGAGAGAACCACCCATTGTCCAATTCTTCAACTGTAGGAAGAAAGGTAACTATACATGCTAGTGCACTAAACCATAAGTTCTTGATGGTAATCAATGACATCATCCACCATAATCAAAGGAGAAATTTAAGGCTTATGTCATCGCTTCAATGTAAGTGGAGAAATAAAATGAATTCGTAGAAGGTGCACATCCTATTTTATAAAATCCCAAAATCCTTGAAGTACAGATATCCGTAAAAACACCAAGTGGTGAAAACATTGAAACCCAAGTGTTGGAATCTTTTTCTATTAGCATATGTGGGAAAATTATTCTTTTGAATATCATGATACATACCTTGGTGGAATTTGACATTATAATGGGAACAGATTGTCTCTATTCATATAGAGCACGTATTAATTTTCAGGGAACGGAAATATCCTTTCATATTTTGATCCATACCATGATCATATACAAATGAAAGGAATATTGTGAATATCCTTTGGAAAATCCTTCAGTAGTGTGGATATTGATTCCCTCTGAAGAAACATACCTTTCTCAAATGGTAGAATCAAAGGAAGGTAACAACCTAGGATAAATGACCACTGTGAGGAAATACAAAGATGTATTTCATGGAAACTTACATAGACTTCCCTTAGATCGTGAGGTAGTGTTATCAATAGAACTCATACCCAAAGATAATCCAATATCAAAGTGTCCCTATAGAATGGCTCCTATCGAACTAGAGGATTTAAATACGCAACTATAAGAGAATTTGGAAAAAGGGTTCATAAACTCTAGTTCATCACCTTAGGGTGAGAAGATGCTCCTTATCAAGAAGAAGGGTGGATAAATGTGGTTTTGTTTCAATTATCAGGAACTCAACAAGATCACTATAAAGAATAAGTATCCTCATCCAAGGATTAATGACTTGATAGATTAGTTGTGAGGAGTTTAGTATTTCTCATAGTTGGATTTTCATTCTGGATATCATCAGCTAAAGGGGAAAAAGAAATATATTCATAAGAATTAATTTAGTACAAGGTATGGTGACTACAAGATTCTGGTAATTCTTTTTAAAAATACTAATTTCTCTATAATCTTCACAAATTTCATTTATAGAGTCTTTAGACATTACATTTACAAATTTTTGGATGTTTTTATCAATGATATTCTCATCTAATCCAAGAACAATGAGGAACATGAAGAACATCTAGGGCTTGTATTGGTTGCATTATGAAAAGAGAGGATAAAAGAAAAGTTTAGTAAATTGAACTTTTGGATGCATCAAGTCAGGTTCTTTGGAAAATTTTATTATAAGTGAGGGAATTTCTATGGATCATTAAAAAAAGGCAATTGAGGAATGGCCCGGACCCTCTAGAGTCATAGAAATCCATTGTTTTATTAGATTATATGTGTAAAACCATCGTTTTGTGAGATATTTCTCATGATTTTAAATCCTTATAACTATGTTAACAAGGAAAATGGTAAATTATGTCTGGATGGAAGAATATGAGAAAATATACTAGGAGATAAATAGAAGGCTAATCACTACACATGTATTCGCTTTTCCAAAAAGTGGAGATTTTTTTCTGAAATTTAGTTATTCTTCGAAGAACGTATTAGGTTATGTACTCATGAAAAATGATAATATGATAGCCTATGTCTCACAATAGTTGAAGATCCTTGAGCAGAATAATCTGATGAAGGATCTAGACATATCAGCTATTATTTTTTCCTTGAAAATCTAATGACACAACCTCTCTGGTGAGAATTGTGACATATATACCAAACAAAAAAGCCTATAGTATATATTCACACCAAAGAAGATAAACATGTGTCACAGGATATTGTTAGAACTAATAAAATACTATGATTTCTCTATTAACTATAATCATGGAAATTCAAACACAATAGTTGATTCTATTCATAGAAACGAACTTGCTACTCTATCCATGTTGTAGATTGAGAAAGACCCTATCTTTTCAAGTATTCAAAGGATGGATTAGGAAATAATAATGGTATGGAATACATCCAAACTTTCCCAAAGTATTTCCCAACCATCTATCCAAGAGAAGATTGAGTAGGCACAGAAGGATGATACGTAGTTATAAAATAAGGTGAGTGTAGTAAAGAAAGGGAAGCTCCAAGAGTCCCATATTTATGATGATGGTGTGATTAAATTTTGAATGAGGATTTGTGTGCCTTCATCTCTTGGGATAAAGAAGGAGATATTGGATAATGCACATATCTCAACATTTTCTATCCATCATAGGAGTACTAAGATGTATTGTTATCTTTGAGAACACTTCTGGTGGGTTAACATGAAAAACGAGATTGTGGAGTATATCTCATGGTGCTTGATATCTCAACAAGTTAATTAAAAGTGAAATCAATACAAAGGAATGATGAAACTATTTCTTATACCCATGTGGAAATTGTAGAATATCACTATGGAATTTTTCTTGGGTCTCATGAATACATCTAAGGGAAATAAATTTATATAGTTTTTGGTCGACTGACTCACCAAGACTTCCCACTTTATTTCAATTTGGGAAGATATCTCACTTAAAAAACATGAAATAATATATGTGGAGGAGGTGGTGAAACTACATGTGGTTCCACACTCAATTTTATGTGATCATGATCCATGTTTCAAATCGAAATTCTATATGAGTCTTCAACATGATTTGAGTACTGAATTAAATATTAGAACTGCCTATCACCCCAAAACATATAGACAAAATAGAATGAATATTTAGACACTAAAAGATATTCTAAGATCCTGGTTATTATAATTACAAGGTTTATGGGTTTAAAATATCTGATTAGTTAAATTCTCATACAATAATATCTTTCAATTTAGTTTTTTAGATGGCTCCATATGAATCTCTATATGTATAGAGATGTATAAATCTAACCTGTTGTGGTAAAGTTGGTGAAAGAAAGCTACTTAGACCATATTTTTGTGCAAGAGATGATAGAGAACTTCAAAGATATCTAGAAATATATAAATGCTACTTAATGTCAGAAAAAGAACAATGATGACAATCATCGAAGTGACTTGCAGTTAGATGTTGGAGATAAATTCTTCCTTTGAATATGACTATGTAAGAGTGTCATGCGGTTTGGAAAGAAAGGTAAGCTTATCCAAATGTACATTGGCCCCTATGATATCCTTGATCGCATAAGAACTATAGTCTATTAGCATTCACTTCCACTGATTGTGTCTCAATTTCATCATTTCCTCCATATATCACTCGTGAGAAAGTACATATGAGATCCCTCACATGTTCTGAACTCGTAGGTGGTACAACTATAATATGATCTCTCTTATTAGGAATGGCCAGTAAAGATTCTAGATCAGAGAGATAAGGTTGTACACAATAATACAACCACTATTTTCAATGTGTTTTCGAATAACCTTATTAATATAAAAGAATCTAGGTAACCATATATAGCAATGAAGAATAATTACCCTTATATGTTTTTTTAAAATGAAATTTCAAGGGAGCAATTTTAGAAGGGGGGAGAATGTAACAAACCAAACTCTTATCAATCGAATTTCTCCCTTATTATGATAATTTAATATTGTATATGTAATATCCCAAGTAAGTAATGATTAATAGATATTTTTATCTATTTCTATTAATGATTAAGATAGTGTTTTAGAGGCTTAAAATGAAAATAAATACAATCTTATGCATGGAATACACTAATATTCTTAAAAGATTGTTTTACTAACTTTTGATGGAAAACCCTTTTTGAATAAAACTTTTGACAATTTTATAATCTATATTTGTCAAAATAAACATATTCATTATGATTGGGACATTGAAATTTACATTGGATAAATTTTTGGTATTTTTCTGACAGTGTTCATTTTTTAATGAATAGTGAAAAATACTGCATTTTACATTAAAACTGCTTTTTCATTTAATTTAATTATATGGTTAGATTATATTTTTAATTGGTCTTAAAGTGTAATCTGAATATATTTTTACCATTTAATCCAATTGTGGTCATTAGTATTAATTTCACTTTGGAATTGGTCATAAACTAATGCCAAACTTTTCATAGATATTATTTCAAAAAAACCTACTATTTGTTTTGACAACGGGAATTATTTTTAAATCAATTATTGAAATTGATGTGTTTGGAATTTTTTAAAATGGATTACATATTTTGAATCAGAAGGTCCAAATTATTTAATTAAGACTCTTTTATTTTTTGACATTATGAATAGTAACGATGGTAATTATCTTTAATTATCTTGATTAATGAGTAATCGGGTAGTTAAGGATAATAAAATGATATCATAATAATACAAAAAGACCACAACATGTGTCTTAAGGCTACGGGTTGTCTCATGGCCGACCATGTGATTCCTTGTGCCAAACTTGGGGGCCCCATGGAATCACTTTTGTGAGAAAGTGACTTTTTATCTTTTTATTTTTAAAGAATGTTAAATGTGACAAAGAATGTATCACCTAAGTAAAATATTTTTAATTTTGTCTACATAAATGATCTTTTGTACTATAAATATAAATTAGAAATCTAAAAATATTTCCTACATCATGATATTTTTTTTATAATTTTTAGACATTAAATTTATTAAATTATTTATAACATCATGATGATACAGCGATTACCTCATTAATAATGGATTTAAATAAAATGAAATGATAATGTAAACTCTATGACCTACACATGTACAAAACCTATTGGATGGGTGGATTTGGAACCCTTATCACCTTACCCTCGAATTATGTCAATGTGGGACCTTTTGAATCTGAAACTCATTTTAAAATAAAGTAACTTTTCTTTACTTTCCAAGAGTGCCCCTCCTCTCCTCTTGTAAAAGGCCCCCACCTCTACCTCCTTACCCACACTCCCAAAGGATTTTGCTCGGCCAACCCCGGCCCATTTTGTCTCTCCACATCCCTCTATTACTCCTTGAAGCCTCACTTTTGGCAGAAGTCTTCCCAAGGAAGCCTTTGAGCTCAAACCAAAGGGAGTTACCCGATTTTAAGGTAATGTCTTCACTTGAGTCCTTTTGTTTTATTTTGCTTCTCCAACCCCCTAAACTCTTTTTATTCATTTCTTTTGTAACAACTACAGTATCTTAAATATACTAGGATGTTTTTATAATAAGTATTCGAGCTACACTTACACACACCTACATCTAATGGTTAAAGGACATACTGTTTCCGTGGATGGTGAATTTATGCCTCCTGAAACGATGATTGTTCAACATTCTTTTAACTCCTTAAAAGGTGGTCATTAAGATGTCACTATATTTATATATGATATATAATATGTTTATGTTTTCCTTAATTTTCTGTATTTTTCATTTTGGGCATACCTTTATGGTTCCATTATGGGTAAACATTATAACTTCATTTAAGGAAGTGCGAACTACCTCCCCCTCAAAGTGATTTGATTCGTTAAATACCATAGGTGGGACATATAAAGGATGGAACTATGATATTATATATGATATTATACTGGAATTATAATATACCTTTATATCATTATGATTCCATTCTATAAAATATGAAATAGAAATGAAAGTAGCGTTCATGCGTACGTACGGCTTACCGTCTCCATGAACGGTGCATTTCATTTATTACCTCTAAATGATTATGTAATATTATAAATTCATGTATATACTGGATATATATGATATATACATCATTATTATAATTCTGGATATAATGGATACATGAAAAAATTGTAATTATAAAGGGTTTATTTTTTAGTCAAGTACCAATGATCGTTAAAACGACCGTTATTAACTTAAATAATTACATAGTGTTCATGACATGGAAATAAGTGATATAAAAGGAATAATGAACTTGAAAAAGGTTCTTAAGAAAGTAGAAATTAACTCAAGTTTATTATTCAGGACATTAAAGAACGATCGAGCCAAGTTGGACCCGAGGTATGGGACTTCGTCTCAATCTCCTTTCATTGAGGAATATTTTTTTTATACACAACCTTCTTTTATACGGTGTATAAACCCCTTAGACTTTTACATTTATTCAAAAGGAATATTTTTATACGAAGAGTTTAATAAACAACAAAAGGGAATGTTTTTGTCATACGTATGTGGCGACAATGACTTCTCTGCCGCCGTGACTGTTATTTGAGTTTCGGCTTCCTCTACAAGCCATACCTTTTTTTAAAAGAAAAATAAATACCGTGTTTTAATTTTCTTTTATTTTGGTATTGAAAATGGTTTTCATAATGTTTTTATATCAATGTGTTGTATTGATATCTTGTGATTGAAAGGTGGAAATGTTATGTTTCCTTTATGCATGTTATATGTGATACGATTATGTTGAGGTTCTTGGGAATTATTATGAAGATGGGTGGTTCCGTGATAAACTAAGGGCGGGTGAGCCTGATATAGATCTCCAATGCATTGGGTAACGTGAAGGAGTGAAACATTAAGGTTTCTCCAAAGAGATTTAGGGAATATACTGTGATGGGTATTCCAAACGTAACCAAGAGGGTTACTCCCTACGTAAGAATGTTATGAATGCCTCAAGTTACCTTTATGTCTTATGATTTATATGATTTATTCATGATTTGATGAGGTATGTTAAAGTGCTTATGTTTTATGTGTAAAGTATGATTTCATTCTTATGTATATATGTACCCATGTTTCCTTTCCATATTTTTATATCCCTTACTAAGCTTTTTATGCTCATCCCATGTTTTTTTGAAATGTTTTTCACAGGACCTAATGTGGAATAGGTTCAAGGATGGGATCAAGGGAAAGTCATGCTATATAAAACTTGGAACTAGATATGTTTCATTTTAATAGTTTTTATTTTATGGAAACATAATAGAAGTGTCTACTTTGTAATCTTTTGAGATGTAATAGTTATATCCTAATTCTCTAAAACTCTAAACCTGAATAGTGTCAAGGAAGTGTCAAGAAAGAATCCATGTTTTATTTTAAATATGTTTCCATTGATGGGAAAGAAGAATACTATCTTTATGTAACCACTTTGTTTATATGTGGAATGTAATGCAAGTTTTATGATCTAATTCTCTAAAACTCTAAACCGGAAAAGATCCTCAATGTGTAATCTTGTAACAACTCAAGATTAAGTAAGGTTTAAGGTCGGGGCCTTATAGTTGGTATCAGAGGTCGGTTTGGATAACTTTAGGAGTTAGAATTATATTAAATTATTATCCAAAAATATTTTTTTTGGTCAAATTGAAGTGATATAGTATTTGAAGATTTCCATGTTGCTTCATCTAAGACATGTTTTTTCAGAATGGTTTTCCGCAGAGGAAACAGGGAATCAGTGCTAGGAAGGCATGCATAAGGAAATAACCTTCCAAATCAGCATCCTGAGATGGTCGGAATTGGAACTGAACAGTTTGTTGCAGTAATGGCGCAGTTGACTCAAGCCATAAATGGCGGTGGTATCCATGCACGAGATCAGCCAGATCAACCGCAGAGGAACATGTCAGTGGTGGAACATTTCATGAGGAAACATCCCCCATCATTCAGAGGATCATCTGACCCTGTGCTAGGTGAAGGGTGGATTAAAGCACTGGAGAAGATTTTCGATATCATGGGGTGTTCAGAAAATCAAAAGGTTAGTCTTGCTATTTACCGTTTGGAGGGTGAAGCCGATCAGTGGTGGTCAATGGTTAAAAATATCAGGGATGCCGATGAGATTGATGCTCTTGACTGGGATGAATTCAAAGGTATGTTTCTTGAAAAGTATTTTCCTAAGGTTGTTCGACTTAGGATGGAAAAACAATTCTTGGAATTGAGGCAAGAGGAAGACTCAGTGGCTACCTATGAATAAAGGTTCACTCGATTGGCAAAGTATGCTCCAAATTTTATCTGAGACCTTGATAGTAAAATCAATCGTTTTTACTCAGGATTAAAGCCAAAATATCGAAGGGCATTAGCTTCTCGTGAGTTTAAAAGTTATGAAAAGATTTTTCGATGTGCTGAGAAGGTGGAAATGGAGTTTGCTGATGATCAAGTGTTCTATATCAACCAGCAGAAGAAGAGACCGAGGTGGTAGGAGAAAGGGAATAATTTTCAAAAACGTCTGATGGTAAGAAATCTAAGTTTCCAGTATGTGATAAATGTGAAAAAGGCATGCTGGGGAATGTCTTATGAATTCTAGAAAGTGCTACCGATGTGGAATGATGGTACATAAGGCTCGTGATTGCACTGAAAAAGATCAAGGTGAAGGTAAGACCAAATTTTATTTACAGTTAGTGAAATGTTTTAAGTGCAATGAGATGGATCACTATGAAAATGAGTGTCCGACAAAGAGCTTGAGTGATGGGAAGCAGTTAGACTACAAGAAGAAAGGGGTGGTGAAATCCTTTGCAACTACTTCAGCAGATGTCGGGCCATCAAATGAAGTTGTATCAGGTACTTTGTTTGTTTTTTCAGATTATGCCAGTGTGTTGTTTGATTCGGGGTCCATACATTCTTTCATCTCTGAAACCTTTTCTAGTAAAATTGGAATACCATCTTAAGAATTGACTCCTGAACTTTTGGTAAAAACACCTGGGGGAAATGTTGAGGCAAAACGAATTTATAAGAATCTTCCTATCCTTATCTGTGGAAAGAACCTACTTGCAAATCTTAT
Source organism: Viscum album (assembly GCA_963277665.1). Lineage (NCBI taxonomy): Eukaryota > Viridiplantae > Streptophyta > Magnoliopsida > Santalales > Viscaceae > Viscum > Viscum album. Next base: position 1,481,544,393 of record OY728155.1, on the reverse strand, counting down.
TGTTCTACCTATAGTAAAGATTGATGTTATCCTGGGTATGGATTGGCTCTCTATTTACCATGCTAAGATTGACTGTAGATCTAAAGAAGTTTCTTTTCAGAAATAATTTCAGTTTTTGTACAAGAATGAACGCTTATGGTTGATAACTTATCAAGAGTCCAAAAAACTTTTAAAATATGGAAATGAATGTTACCTTGCACGCATCGTTGAAAACATGGGAACTGTTCAGATTAATGATGTTCCAGTGGTAAATAATTATCCTGATGTTTTTCCTGATGAGTTGACTGGAATAATACCATATCAAGAAGTTGAGTTTACAATTGACTTAGTTCCTGATGCTAAGCCAATTTCAAACCACCCTTATCAAATGGCTCAAATTGAACTTTTAGAGTTGAAGGAGAAATTGCAAGATTTATTAGAGAAAGGTTTCATTCTACCTAGCACATCACCATGGGGTGCTCCTGTTTTATTTGTTAAAAAGAAAGATGGTTCAATGAGACTTTTCATTGATTATAGAGAATTGAATAACATCACTGTTAAGAACAAATATCCTTTGCCTCATATCGCTGATTTGTTTGATCAGCTCTAGGGAGCTCAGTATTTTTCAAAGATTGACTTGAGATCGGGGTACGATCAGCTAAAGGTAAAGGAAGAAGGTGTTCCGAAGACCGCGTTCCGTACAAGATATGGCCATTATGAATTTGTAGTAATGCCTTTTGGGCTAACCAATGAACCTGCTATATTCATGGACTTAATGAATAGAATTTTCCATGAGTTCTTGGATAAGTTTGTGGTGGTTTTCATTGATGATATTTTGATGTTTTCTAAAAGTAAAGAGGAGCATGAAAAACATTTATGGGTTATCTTGCAAACTTTAAAAGAAAAGAAACTGTATGGAAAATTCAGAAAGTGTGAGTTTCGGTTGAAACAAATTTCTTTCCTTGGTCACATTGTTTCTAAAGATGGGATAACTGTTCATCCTGCAAAAACAAAAGTTGTGGAAGACTGGCCAAGACCCACAAATGTTACTGAGATTCGTAGCTTCCTTGGTTTGGCAGGATATTACCGAAGGTTTGTTAGAAATTTTTCACGGTTATCTAGTCCAATGACTAAGCTAACTCGGAAGGGTCTTAAGTTTATCTGGACAAAAGAATGTGATGATTGTTTTCAGGAGTTGAAAAAAAGATTGGTGAATGCTCCAGTTTCGGCACTACCTTCCAGGAATGGTGAGTTTTTTATCTACTGTGATGCTTCATTGAAAGTACTTGGTTGCGTCCTAATGCAGAATGATCAGGTAAATGCTTATGCTTCATGACAGTTGAAAACTCATGAGGTAAATTACCCAACACATGATTTGGAATTAGCTGCTGTTGTTTTCACTTTAAAAATTTGGAGGCATCTTTTGTATGGAGTAAAGTCTGAAATATATACCGATCACAAAAGGTTAAAGTATATATTCACTCAGAAAGAATTTAACATGAGACAGAGGAGATGGCTAGAATTAATCAAGGATTATGATTGTACAATTCATTACCATCCGGGAAAAGCAAATAAAGTGGCTGATTCTTTGAGTCGAAAAAGTAATGCATCATTAGCAATGTTGCATTTGGAACGTGATCCTTTGGTTAAGGATTTGATGAAATTTGGCATAGAAGTTGTTGGTGCAGGAAGTTCTTCTATTTTGTTTCAGGTATCAGTGAGATCATCTCTATCAGATAGAATCAAGCAAGCACAGAAGCAAGACAGTGAGTTGCAGAAAAATGTAGAGCGGGTTCAGAAAGGTAAGTTTCCTGAATTCAACATTGATAATGATTGCGTTTTGAGATTTGGGAAGAGATTATGTGTGCCTTGTGATTCACAATTGAAGAATGAGTTGTTATGTGAGGCTCATAGTTCCCTGTTTTCAGTTCATCCTGGCGGTACTAAGATGTACAGAGATATGCGAGAGTATTACTGGTGGGATGGAATGAAAAGGAATATTGCTGATTTTACTATGAAGTGTTTGACATGTCAACAGGTTAAAGAAGAGTGGTAGTAACTGAAAGGGATGCTTCAGCCTTTACCAGTGCCAGAGTGGAAATGGGAGAATATATCCATGGACTTTGTTGTGGGATTACCGAAGACATCTCAAGGTAATAATGCAATCTAGGTTATTGTTGATCGCTTGACTAAATCTGCTCATTTCCTTGCTATACGAGATACTTTTTACCTAGATCAACTTCCCCATTTGTATCTTAAAGAGGTAGTCAAGTTACATGGAGTTCCTCTCTCCATTTTATCTAATCGTGATCTCAGGTTCACTTATAACTTTTGGAAATGCCTTCAGAAGTCGTTGGGTACTGAATTAAATTTTAGTACAGCTTTTCATCCTCAATTAGATGGGCAGTCAGAACGAACAATTCAGACATTAGAGGATATGCTATGAGCTTGTTCAATGGATTATCAGGGAAGTTGGGACCAACATATTTATTTGGTTGAATTTTCATATAATAAAAGTTTTCATTCCAGTATACAGATGGCACCATTTGAGGCATTATATGGGAAGCGGTGTCAAACTCTAGATTTCTGGGATGAAGTGGGTGAAAGGAAGTTGATGGGACTAGAATTGGTAAGTAAGATGGCAGAAAAAGTTCAGCTGATTCAAAAACACATGAGAACAGCTTAGAGTAGGTAGAAGAGTTATGCAGACAACAGGAGGAAGGATCTATCTTTTGAGGTAGGTGATCATGTTTTTCTCAAAGTCTCACCATGGAAAAGTGTGATGCGATTTGGTAAGAAAGGAAAGCTGAGTCCAAGGTTCATTGGACAATATGAAATTCTGGAGAGAGTTGGATCAGTTGCATACCGGGTGTCTTTACCTTCGAGTTTATCTCTGGTACACAATGTTTTTCACGTTTCGATGTTGAGAAAGTATATGCCAGATCCATCTCATGTTTTGAGTCCATAGGTAGTTCAGCTGGAACAGAACCTATCATATAAGGAACAACCATTCTAGATTCTTGACCACAGGGAGCAAGTGTTACGAAATAAGGTGATTAATCAGGTAAAGGTTTTGTTGAAAATTTACATGATGGAAGAGGCAACATGGGAATCTGAAAATGCAATGAGGGATAAGTAACCCCATTTATTCGATAAGTAAATAAATTGCGGGGGCGCAATTTCCTAAATGGGGGAAGGATGTAACATCCCAAGTAAGTAATGAATAATATATATTTTTATCTATGTCTATTAATGATTAAGATAGTGTTTTAGAGGCTTAAAATGAAAATAAATACAATCTTATGCATGGAATACACTAATATTCTTAAAAGATTGTTTTACTGCCTTTTGATGGAAAACCCTTTTTGAATCAAACTTTTGACAATTTTATAATCTATATTTGTCAAAATAAACATATTAATTATGATTGGGACATTGAAATTTACATTGGATAAATTTTTGGTATTTTTCTGACAATGCTCATTTTTTATTGAATAGTGAAAAATACTGCATTTTACATTAAAACTGCTTTTTTATTTAATTTAATTATATGGTTAGATTATTTTTTTAATTGTTCTTAAAGTGTAATCTGAATATATTTTTACCATTTAATCCAATGGTGGTCATTAGGATAAATTTCACTTTGGAATTGGTCATAAACTAATGCCAAACTTTTCATAGATATTGTTTCAAAAAACCCGTTATTTGTTTTGACAACGTGAATTATTTTTAAATCAATTATTGCAATTTATGTGTTTGGAATTTGGTAAAATGGATTAAATATTTTGAATCAAAACGTCCAAATTATTTAATTAAGATTCTTTTATTTTTGGACATTATGAATAGTAATGATGGTAATTATCTTTAATTATCTTGATTAATGAGTAATTGGGTAGTTAAGGATAATAAAATGATATCATAATAATACAAAAAGACCACAAACTGTGTCCTAAGGGTACTAGTTGTCTCATGGCCGACCATGGGATTCCTTGTGCCAAACTTGGGGGCCCCATGGAATCACTTTTGTGAGAAAGTGACTTTTTATCTTTTTATTTTTAAAGAATGTTAAATGTGACAAAGAATGTATCACCTAAGTAAAATATTTTTAATTTTGTCTAAATAAATGATCTTTTGGACTATAAATATTAATTAGAAATTTAAAAAGATTTCCTACATCATGATATTTTTTTTATAATTTTTAGACATTAAATTTATTAAATTATTTATGACATCATGATGATGCAGCGATTACCTCATTAATAAAGGATTTAAATAAAATGAAATGATAATGTAAAATCTATAAAATACACATGTCCAAAACCTATTGGATGGGTGTATTTAGAACCCTTATCACCTTACCCTCTAAATATATCAATGTGGGACCTTTTGAATCCGAAACTCATTTTAAAATAAAGTAACTTTTCTTAACTTTCCAAGAGTGCCCCTCCTCTCCTCTTATAAAAGGCCCCCACCTCTACCTCCTTACCCACACTCCCAAAGCCTTTGGCTTGGAAACACCCTGCCCATTTTGTCTCTCCACATCTCTCTATTACTCCTTGAAGCCTCACTTTGGGCAGAAGTCTTCCCAAGGAAGCCTTTGAGCTCAAACCAAAGGGAGTTACCCGATTTTAAGGTAATGTTTTCACTTGAGTCCTTTTGTTTTATTTTTCTTCTCCAACCCCCTAAAGTCTTTTTATTCATTTCTTTTATAACAACTCAAGTATCTTCAATATACTAGGATTTTTTTATAAGAATTATTCGAGCTACACTTACACACACCTACATCTAATGGTTAACGGACATACTGTTTCCGTGGATGGTGAATTTATGCCTCCCGAAACGATGATTGTTCAACATTCTTTTAACACCTTCAAAGGTAGCCATTAAGATGTAACTATATTTATATATGACATATAATATGTTTATGTTTTCCTTAAGCTTCTGTATTTTTCATTTTGGGCATACCTTTATGGTTTCCATTATGGGTAAACGCGATATCTTCATTTAAGGAAGTGTGGACTACCGCCCCCTCAAAGTGATTTGATTCGTTAAATACCATATGTGGGACATATAAAGGATGGAAATATGATATTATATATGATATTATAATGGAATTATAATATACCTTTATATAATTATGATTCCATTCTATAAAATACGAAATAGAAATGAAAGTAGCGTTCATGCGTACGTACGGCTTACCGTCTCCATGAACGGTGCATTTCATTTCTTACCTCTAAATGATTATGTAATATTATAAATGCATGTATATACTGGATATATATGATATATACATCATGATTATAATTCTGGATATAATGGATACATGAACAACTTGTAATTATAAAGGGTTTATTTTTTACTCAAGTACCAATGATCGTTAAAATGACCGTTATTAACTTAAATAATTACATAGTGTTCATGACATGGAAATAAGTGATATAAAAGGAATAATGAACTTGAAAAAGGTTCTTAAGCAAGTATAAATTAACTCAATTTTATTATTCAGGACATTAAAGAACGATCGATCCAAGTCGGACTCAAGGTATGGGACTTCGTCTCAATCTCCTTTCATTGAGGCATATTTTGTTTTATACACAACCTTCTTTTATACGGTGTATAAAACCCTTTGACTTTTACATTTATTCAAAAGGAATCTTTTTATACGAAGCGTTTACTAAACGAAAAAAGGTAATTTTTTTGTCGTACGTATGCGGCGACAACGACTTCTCCGCCGCCGTGACCATAATTTGAGTTTCGGCTTCCTTTACAAGCCATACCTTTTTTTAAAGAAAAATAAATACCATGTTTTAATATTCTTTTATTATGGTATTGAAAATGGTTTTCATAATGCTTTTATATCAATGTGTTGTATTGATATATTGTGATTGAAAGGTGGAAATTTTATGTTTCCTTTATGCATGTTTTATGTGATACGATTATGTTGAGGTTCTTAGGCATTATTATAAAGTCGGGTGGTTCCGCGATAAACTAAGGGCGGGTGAGCCCGATATAGCTCTCCAATGCATTAGGTAATGCGGAGGAGTGAAACATTAAGGTTTCTCCGAAGAGATTTAGGGAATATACTGTGATGGGTATTCCAAACGTAACCAAGAGGGTTACTCCCTACGTAAGAATGTTATGAATGCCTCAAGTTACCTTTATGTCTTATGATTTCTATGATTTATTCATGATTTGATGAGGTATGTTAAAGTGATTATGTTTTATGTGTAAAGTATGATTTCATTCTTATGTATATATGTACCCATGTTTCCTTTCCATATTTTTATATCCCTTACTGAGCTTTTTATGCTCATCCCAAGTTTTTTTGAAATGTTTTTCATAGGTCAAGGGAAAGGTACATGATATGATGATAGTGTCAAGGAAGTGTCAAGAAAGAATCCATGTTTTATTTTAAATATTTTTCCATTGATGGGATAGAAGAATACTGTCTTTATGTAACCACTTTGTTTATATGTGGAATGTAATGCAAGTTTTATGATCTAATTCTCTAAAACTCTAAACCTGAAAAGATCCTCAATGTGTAATCTTGTAACAACTCAAGATTAAGTAAGGTTTAAGGCTAGGGCCTTATAGTATAAATCACCTAAAATCAGTTAAATAACATAACAAAAACTTTATAAATGCAGAATTAATAAGATTTATTTCTAGATGTTAAGGAACCTATATCGATGAAATGGTAACCGGACCTTAGGAATAGTAATATGACCCTTATGAATAGTAAACCAATCAATTGAATAGTAACCTCACCCTCAAAGGTATAAATATAATTTAGGAATATTATAAATGAATTTATGGTTTAATTATATCATAGTCTATGTAACTATCTATTTTAAAAATTATTAATTATGTGTTGTTATATAAGTCAAAAAAACTTAATTACAATTTTATGATTAATATAACAATTTAAAGGTAAATTTATGTTCATAAAATGTGTACATAAATTAATATTTTGATTTCTAATGGTTTTAAAATAATTTTATGACACATTAAGTAATTTTTTAGAGTGTTATAAATATGTTATGATTTATAAATCAGTATTTTCCTAGTAAATGATGACTTTAAATTAAAATTAAATTACTCAAATTTAGAAAGTTATTTTAATAAAATGGTTTTAATCTTTTAATTCTACAAAATTAAAAATTATTACGGTGAATTTTTGGGGTTTTTTAAAAATACTTGATTTTTTTAGAAATAGTAAAATACATCAATTTATGGTATATATACATTATATGTTAAATACACTATTCTATGAGTCGTATATGTTGTAATCACAATAATCTAGAACTCTATTTAATTATATTAAAATATTTTGTGATAATTCTAAAATTATTAATAGTTATTAGCCAAAATAATAAACTAATGAATATAATAATGAGAAAATACCCCGCCCCTCCAATATAAATACCACCCCACACCACCTCTTTTCCTCACAAATATCAGTCATTGATCCTTTCCAAAAGAATTCCCAAATCGCTCCCCAAGAACCTATCCCATGTACAAGAGAACTTTTCCTCATCAAAAGATCAAAATCGTTTTCCTATGGAGGTTCTCTAGGAGGATAAATCCAAGAGGTCAAATCCTCTTCCTTTTTCTTTTAATTTCTATTCAATTTCAATTGTATTAATCTCTTATATTAAGATTATATTATCAAAATGTAATGATAAATAAACAATATTTAATGTAATATATTGATATAATGTTAATTTAATATCCACCATGAAACCCAATTCTCTCTCTCTCTCTCTTTTATTCCAAAAATGAAATTGTCATCCTTGATGTGTCAATTTACGGACATAGTGAGAGATTCACTTTAATTTTCTTTTAACACATCCAAGGATGTTAATAAAAATATTATAATGGTTGAAAAATATTTTAAAATGTATTTTACAACCGTATTTATGTTATAGAACTATCATATATTCATAATACTAAATGGAAAAACAAAATGTGTTTGAAGTGATCGAAAAACCGCCAAAATTAACCTAAAACAATCATCATTTAATTTTATCTAGTTATTCATCCTCATAAAATATAACCAAATTCATTATGAGATAATATAAACTTATAAAATATAATTAATAACATATTACAAAAATTATCTATATTTATCCTAAGTCTACTCGAACTTCAATTCATGTATACTAGTGACTCAATCAGGAAAACTAGGAAAACAAACACTACAAAATGATGAAATTAAACTCTATAACTATTAAAAATCAAATAAATGAATAGAATAAAACCATAATTAACAAAATAAATATATAAAATATTCCTTATTTTTTAATTAATTATTATAATTTGATTATAAATGATATTAAAGAGAGGAAATCATTTGGTCACAAGGTAATGGGAATTCTCAATCCCAATACCATTTCCTTGGGGTTTTCCCCTTTCACTCCATTATCAATATAAATGTTACATTAATGTTCCATAAATTTTATTTTTTTATCCTTCCATCTTATTTTATGGACATACATACTTCCAATCAGATTTTATGACAAACTAGAATATTTTTTCAGAAGAACACTTCCTTCTAAAAACACATGTTTTATTTCTCTTAATTTTGTTTCTTCTTTACTCAAGATGGGTGATTCGTATTCCAGTTATGTTATTACCAATTTATATTTTTAACCCCTAAAATTATCCATTAATGTATTCATTATGAATCACATTTTATTTCCATGGTTTATTTCCAAGTTTGATATATTATGTGGAATGCACGATAATGTAAATGTTACGATGTGACGGGTGTGCCTAGAATTATATATCTCAATGTTAATTTAATGATGTGAAATGTGTTCTAAAATTTATATAGTGATCTAATTCATTTTTTAATGTGATTTATCTCATGATAAATAGTAAAATGTGCATGTATTTGATGTTGTATTTGTTCACAACTACATGTGGTAATTTACCACAAAGACATTATGTTTCAATTTTATTCATTTCCACATTCATAGACTTTACATAAGGATTCCTCACATGATTCTGATCCTATGTATATTTTATGGTGATAATTATTATTATCAACCCATGTTATATTCATTTAGGTTATTATCTATCCTTTTACTAGGATTTTACCTCACCCCATTCTTTAATTTATATCCCAAGGAGTTTACTTATACTAAAGAGAACAAGTGGGTAAATAAGAAGCTAGAGAAGAATGAAATAAATAATTATTTATGTTTTATTTTGTAAATTATATGTATGGAACTAATTTCCCCAAGACACTAAACCTTTGGATCCTGGTTATGTAATTCATTTATATTTTTTTTAAATTATGTAATTAAATATATATGAAAAATCATGGTCACTATATATACTCTGCCAAGATATTTACATAACCATCCTTGATCCGTATAAAGTCCCCTAGAGAATACGTATGTAGTTAAATATATTTAATGAACAATAGATACATGTTGGTAACTTCATCTTCATTCATCGTTACTTCATCACATTGTCTTCACAGTAGGGTTCTTAGTCTCTAGTGCAACTCCCGTGGGAGTTCCATCCTTCATATAGGTGGTTTAATTATCCATATTGGAAATAATATATGTTTTAATGTGATTGAGTTTGTGTGTATGGGTGCTACACAATGTGAGTTATAATAGTTTTATGTTTGTTGAAGAAAATGCGGACACAACACCCTCTACGACAGCATTTTAAAAAAATAGAATAATTCTTACTATGAATTTGTCCTACATTAGAAAATCATGAGGGATGTTGATGATTAATATATCTATAGTCGTATCAATGAATAAGATGACAATTTCCTAGGCCTCCCAACCTTGATTTCCCACTACTCAGTACCTATACATGTTAGACTCTCCTCTGAATACCTGACATATACCTAGTGTCAAGCCTATTCCAGGATATGCATATGTACCTCTACCTACTTCTTATCTATGTCTATGAACTTTGTATCTAGTGTTTAGTCTATATTTACAATGTATATTTATAAAAAAATATCCCCCTTTGGTATAAATATCATAAAAACTTATATTTTCTTATTTATTTATAAATATTCATTTTAAATACTTCTCCCATAAATAATCTAAAATAATAAAAACAAGGAAATAATTAACAATTAAACTCAAAAATTAATTAAATTAAATTAAAAAAATTATTAATGAAATACATATATAAATCCCTCCCCCCACATAACATTATTTATATCAATAATATAATCTCTATATAAATCACATATGGAACCAATTCTACCAAAATTAAATTCAATTGTAAAAAGATATTATCAATGGTGAAAAATGTTCAAGTATCAAATAATATTATCTTTCCAAATAATCACATTTCCAATAAATAAATCCATACATTAATATTACTTTTCAGCTTGAGATTTATGTTACTTCTCTTAACTTACATTGATATATTGGAAATCATTATTAATAATCATGAAACATTGTAATGTACCTTTCAAAGAATTAATTTCTATCATCAAAAAAGGTAAATTTTTAATGAAGATATGAATATACCTAAAGTAAATTTATCCTAATCATATTATTTCTATGGATCTCAAAAATTCACCCCATAAAGGAAAATATCATAATAAGTCATGATGATCTCACGTTAAGGATCAAATGACTCTAAGGCTCAACGTTAATAGGTATATAATTTTAAAAATATAAACCTCAAAGAGGAGTTCAAAATCTAAAGAATATTACAAGATAATTAGTGATAAAATCATATTTAAAACTCTTTCTATAATAATATCACCCATATTTCCAAAAACAATGAGTAATATCATGAATGAAACCATGAATATAATGAAATATATGACTTATTTTTTCTTTCCCAATTTTTTTTCTTCTATTTATTGTATGAAAGGTTCAAAAAGTGAAGAATATCAAACTCCTTAACTGGCCATTTTAATATCTCCATATAAAACAAATTATAATACTTATGAAAAGATCAGACATTGTTTGAGATTGATTTCTAAATCTCCCACAGCCCCTATTTCATATTTTTTCGTTTTTAACTTTTTTAGTAGGGTAAAAATAAATAATTATATATTAACATTCACTTTACCTAATTATATTTGTGGAGGTTTCCAAAATAATAATGATGTTGGGGAGGGGTATTTCATTGTATACTAGTTCTGGGCTTCTACCATTGTTTTATATTAATTTTTTATGTCCTTAAAGTCATGTGAGGTTTCCCCATTTCTCCATAAAAGGGGGTATATCAAAAATATAAATAAAAAAATTAGGCCTTAGGGCCGTTCAATTAGTCACTTTACCTAATTATAACACCCCCACATATTCCCTTTAACAAAAAATCCGTTTTACCCATGTAAAACCAGTCCCCAACAACTAATCATTCGATAATAATAATAATAAAAAGAGTATGGTAAGAATAATATAATTAAATATTACTATGTATCTTCCTAAAATATTAATTCATGTATTATATATGATTAAAATAATCTCTATTGAAATTTTTCGTCTCGTAGATAATTTCCACAAAAATAAAAATTCCACAATCAAATTAAATGAAAATTTATGCAACAATTTCTTTGAAAGGATATGATTCATGTTAGATTAAGTACAAATGACAAAGTATCTATCAAAAAATGTATTTGAAAGAATGGGAAATTTTTGCTCAAGAGTCCCCTTATTAATAGGAAAATATTACATTGATGGAAATCTAAAAATAATAAAATAATCAGTAGTAAATTTTCAAATTCAAATAATGAAAAGGGTAGTAGAATTTCATCAATATTAATTAACGAGTATCCTTAAATAATGATTCATCACATTAGTACCTCCATGATTACTCTAATTATATATCCCTAATCATACTCATTCAATATTATTAACAATGAAATCTTAAACATAAAATTTTGGTATTCTTAATTATTTGTTTTATAAAAGATTAAATTGTTTTTAAAAATGAATATGTGCCACAAATGTTACCTTAAAGACTAGAAAATATGTTTCGAAAATATAAAACATATAGGGGTTAAAAAGATAAATATTGAAAAGCAATACACTAATTTCCCCATGGATCTATTCACCTTCTTATTTTACTTTTTACTTTTATCATGATGGGCCAAAAAAAGAAAACACTAAACTAGGAGAAAAAAGTTATTTTCATAATTAAGATAAAAATGGTTAAAGTTACTAAGTCTATTTCCTATTATAAGTCACTAATATAATTCATAAACTAAATTATAATTTCACTGAATGAAATGAAATAAAACTAGGGTTACCTCTTACAATTATCTTTTATTGCATCTCTTGGCATAACCTTACCTCATTTTACAATGTAGTTGGAGCATCGTATAAAATTACCCAACTAATATTTAACTAATTCCAAAATTTTAGTGGATCTAGATTACCTCCACTCTATCACCTTATTGAATTAATATTTTTACTTTATTGGGGGTAAAATGATGTAACGACCAAATTTTTTTTTTAAATGGAAATTCCCTTTCTTATAATTATGTCAAAAAATCACATGAAAACACCAAATAATGAACAAAAAATTTCTAAGTGATCATTAAACATAATTTTGTCACTTCTGTGTTTGGAATTTTGAAAATCTCACATACACGGTTGTGTTCAAGATGATTTCTAGAGTCTAATAAAACAAAAATAATTTTTGGTGAATAGTAACCTAACTTTATGAATAGTAACATACCCTTATGAATATTAATACACCCTAATGAATAGTAACCTTACCTATGATAGTATAAAACTAATATTCAAGTGAAATAATGATTTGCCTATATTTTAGAATAAGTAAATGAATGTTTTAAAACTGGTTTTTTAATAATAAATTATGATTTTAGTGAAATAATAAATTAATCATATATAAAAAATTATTTTTGAAAATGGACTTCATATTTTGATTCTACACGTCGAAAAATGGTTGTGGTTAATTTTTGGGATTTTTCTGAAATACTTGAATTTTTTATGAATAATGAAATACCGTAATTTACAAAAATAAGCTAAATAAGCTAATTATAGGGTCATGTGTGATGTTCTGCTGATGTAAGCCCACTTGGTTCTAGATAACATGATAAAATTACTATTCATGGTCATGGAATACTCACTATTCCTTTTCTTGTGAATAAATAATAAACTAGTGAATTTTATATTAAGAAAACCCCTCCCCCCTCTACTATAAAAACCACCCTTCACACCCTCATTTACTCACACCTCTCAAAATTCAATATTTCTCTAAAATCTTCCCAAACATCTTCCCTAGCCCCTCTTCCACATTCAAGAGCTGTTGGTATCATCAAAAGACCAAGCCTAGCTTCTTTAAGGAGAATCTCAAGAGGAGGATTTAAGAGGTAATTTCTCTCCCACTTCTCCTATAATTTCCTTTCAAGATCAAGTTCATTTCTTGACCTCTCCCCACAAATCTTCATCCAAATGGTAAATTAACTCCATTATAATACATATAATATAATTTTATGATGATAATGGGATATTATATCATCAAACCCCCTTTCCCCCTTCTTTTTATTTTATTAAAGAGAACGTTGTTCGTGAGGTGTTAATTTATCACCTTCAAGAACGACATGTTTTCCTTTTCCTTTTCAACCTTCAGATATGGTCATGAAACCATTTTTATGGTTGAAAAAGAATATTTTATATGTATTATGTCCTATTTTATGTTATGTAATTAACATATTTACATATTACTGGATGAGTAAACAAAACATGTTCATTGTGGTCGAAAACCCACACAAATTAACCCAAATGATCATCATTAAATTCTTATCTAATGATTCATCCACATGGTATACAATGTAATTAAATATAAGATCGTTCAATATCCTGTAATATCATTAATAACATGTAATATCAGTTCTGGATGTTTACCCATGTTCTACCTGAACTTCAATTTAAGAATACTAGTGAACCACTCAAGAACACCATAAAAACAAACATTCCCGAACAATTTTTTTTAAACCTTATAACTCATCCAAAGGCACATTAAATCACTTAATAAAACCATAATGAACCATATTAATGTACACAAGGTTCTATATTTATAATTAATGAATATAATATCATTATACAAGACATTGAATATAAGGAAGCCTTCGGATACAAGGTAAGGGGAAAATCGCAAACCTAATTTTCATTCTTCGGGTTCTCCCTATTTCACTCCAAATTGTTATGGTCACTTCATAAAAATTATTTATTCATCATTATCTTAAATTTTCTGGGATATAGATTTTTTCTAATGAAGCTTATGTCAATCCAAATGATTTCCAAAAGAACTCTTCTTTTAAGAACTCAACTTTTACCTCTCATTCATGGTTGATGGTTGTTGTATCAAGTATGTTGTTCCCTCTTTATTTTGGGAACCCAAAGATTATGAATGTATTCTTATGAGATGAAACTCATTCCTTACCATGGTTTAGTTATGTTAATTATTGATATATTTTCTATGTTTCATGCATGATAATGATAATATTATGAGGTGACGGGTACGCCTTGAATTATATAGCGCAATATAAATGTTTGAATGTGACAGGTGCACCCGGAATTATACAGCGCTCCAATACATTGGGTAAAGTGATGAATCTCATGATTAAATGTGAAATGATGTGAACAAGATGCTGTATTTGTTCACAATTATGTGTGGTATTTAACCACTAAGACATGATGTTTCATTTTTATGCATTTCCACATTTCAAATATTTTATTTATGATCCTCTCATGTCCATGATCTTTTGCCTATGTCGTGATTATGCTCACCCCATACTATATTTTCCTTATATATCCTCTTACTAGGCTTTTAGATCACCCATTTTTATGAATATCTTCAGGTGGCTACATGTACTAAGGAGAGGACAAGTGCCAATAAGAAGCTAGAGAAGAAGAAATTAAATAAATGTTTATTCTTGATGTTGTAATTGTAATGTACGGTCCTAGTTTTCCCAAGGAACTAAAACTTTGGATTCTCTATGTGTAATACTATTATGTTGTTTCTCTTTAAAATTATTTAATAGTAATGTAAGAAAAGGCAGGGCTGCTAAATTTGGTATTAGAGGAAAGGTTTAGTTAATTTGGGAATTAGGATTAGTGAACCCAAGAGAAAACCTATAGCATGGGACTATTTTCAAATATGCACAAAAGAATATTTACATAGGGATCCCATATGTTATGTTTTTGGTATAAATTGTTTAAACGAATAAGTTATTCATGACTTGTTTACTTATGTTTTTTTCTAACCCTTTCTATTTTAGAAAATGGTTGAAACCATGAGAAATCAGGCCAACAACTCGTGTGAGGGCCAATGCAACGATTTCCCAAACAACATCCCCAATGATTTGGGAGGTGGAGTTCAAAACTTTATGGCGATGCATACCCAATTATCTCAGGTTATGAACAATAACCATCATAATGGGGAACATCCTCCTTCACTAAAGAGGGAGAAACTGGCTATCGAATGTTTTATGTGGCAACAACCACCGACATTTAGTGGATCTTCTGATCCACAAGTTGTGGAACAGTGTTTCAACTCTATGGAGAATATCTTTTCTGTTCTTCACTGTTCTGAGATAGAGAAAGTGACCCAAGTCGTTTATCATCTATATGGAGAATCCTATCAATGGTGGGATTTGATTTAGAACACCAAGCTAAGGGAGGAAATTGAAGAGATGGAATAGGAAGCCTTTAAGATAATGTTTCTTAACAAGTATTTCCAAAGAACTCTTCACACAAAGATGGAGAGAGAATTCATAGAGCTCAAGAAAAAAGAAGGAGATTTTGTCACAACCTATTAAGCGAATTTCACAAGGCTAGTAAGGTATGGTTCAGGTTTTTTTGTCAATAATGATAAAAAAATTGATTGATTCTTTAGTGGATTAAAACCACACCTTCGAAAGGCTCTTGCAATTCGAGACTTTGGGAGTTATGAAGAAGTTGTTAGATGTGCCCTCAAAGTGGAGATGGAGTTTGGAGAATGGTCCCATGGCTATGGGGATAAGAAATGAAAAATGGAGTTTCAAGTTGGAGGATCTAATGAAAAAAGTTGGAAGAAAACTCAACGACCCACATGCCAAAAATGTGGGAAGTTGCACCATGGTAACTGCCTCAAAGGGATGGGGAAGTGGTTCAAGATTGGGAAAGAAGGACATGATGCAGAAGAGTGTTGAAAAGAAACTAAAATGAAGGAGAATGTAGTCTAAGAAAGAAGAGAACCACTTATGGTTCAATGCTACAACTGTAGGGAGGTAGGGCACTATGGAAGTCAGTGCACTGAACCTTGAGTTGTCAAGGGTAATCAATGTTAGAAACCAAAAAATCCAAAGGAACAAGGGAAGGATTATTCCATAACTACTTCAGAGGTGGAGAATAATAATGAATTCATACAAGGTACACTTCCTATTCACTCAAGAATGGAAAAAGTCTTATTTGATTCTGGTTCTATGCATTCCTTTATATCTTGCAAGTTTGCTAGAACTATAGAATCAAAGCCCGGAAACCTTGAAGTAGAGATATCTTTAAAAATACCATGTGGTTCAATCATTGAAACCCAAGTGTTTGACTCTTCTCCTGTTGGCATATGTGGGAAGATTCTTCCAGAAAATCTCATAATACTTCCCTTGGTGGAATTCAACGCTATAATGGGAATGGATTGGCTCTCGTTATATAGAGCACATATCAATTATCAGGAAAAGGAAATATATTTTCATATTCTTAATCAGTCCATTATTCTCTACAAATTCAAGGAAGATCATTAATCTCCTTTGAAAAAACCTTCAATGGTGTGGGTGTTGATCCCCTATGAAGAAGCATACCTCATCCAAATGGTTGACTTGAAGGAAAGTGCAAACCTTGAGGAAATTCACATCATGAGGGAATACAGTGAAGTATTTCCTGAAGATTTACTTAGAATTCCCCCAAATCGTGAGCTAGATTTCACAATTGAACTCATACCTAGAGATACTCCTATCTTGAAGTGTCCCTATAGGACGGTTCCTATCGACCTGGAGGAGTTAAAGAAGCAGTTGAAAGAGCATCTGGACAAAGGGTTCATACGCCCTAGTGCATCACCTTGGGGTGCACCGGTGCTCTTTGTGAAGAAGAAGGATGGTACAATGTGGCTATCTATCGATTATAGGGAACTCAACAAGATCACCATAAAGAACAAGTATCATCTCCCAAGCATTGATGACTTGTTCAATTAGTTAATAGGTGCCCAATACTTCTCAAAGGTGGATCTCCATTATTGATATCATCAGGTAAAGGTGAAGAAGGAAGATATTCAGAATACTGCCTTCCGAACAAGGTAAGGGAACTATGAGTTTTTGGTGATTCCCTTCGGACTTACTAATTCCCCTACAATCTTCATGGATTTGATGAATAGAGTATTTAGACACTACCTCAAAAAAATTGTGGTAGTGTTTATTGATGATATTATCATCTACTCCAAGATCAAGTAGTAACATGAAGAACATCTAAGACTTGTTTTGGTGACATTAAGAATGAATAAGTTGTATCCCAAGTTCATAAAGTGTGACTTTTGGATGAATCAAGTCACGTTATTGGGACATGTGATCACAAGTGAGAGAATTTATGTGGATCCTTCAAAGAAAAGGGAAATTGAGGAATGGCCCAGGCCCTCTATTGTCACATAAATCAGTAGTTTTCTTGGATTAGCTGGGTACTACCAACGTTTTGTGAGAAACTTCCTACGATTTTCAAGCCTGTTAACTAAGATAACAAGGAACGGGGTAAAGTATCTCTGGATGGAAGAATGTGAGGGAAGCTACAAGGAGGTAAAGAGAAGGCTGATCACTACACCTGTACTCACACTACCGAAAAGTGGAGAAAGTTTTTTGATATACAGTGATTCTTCAAAGAACAGATTGGGTTGTGTACTCATGAAATATGACAATGTGATAGCCTATGCCTCACAGCAGTTGAAGATCCTTGAGCAGAACTACCCGACGCATGATCTAGAGCTGGAAGCCGTGATTTTTTTCTTGAAAATCTGGCGCACTACCTTTAGGGGTAGAATTGTGACATATACACTGACCACAAGAGCCTAAAGTATATATTCACACAAAAGGAGCTCAACATGCATCAAAAGAGATGGTTAAAGGTAATCAAGGATTACGATTGCTCTATTCACTATCATCCTGAAAAGGCGAACAAGGTAGCTGATGCTCTAATCATATAATAACCCACTACACTATCCATGTTACAGATTGAGAAAGACCTTATCTTCTTAGATAGGAAATGGTTGGATTTGGAAATCAAAAGGGTAGGGGAAACATCCTACCATTCCCAAATTATTGTGCAACCATCCATCCAGGAGAAGATTAAGGAAGCACAAAGGGATGATGTGGAGATACAAAAGAGGGTGAATGCTGTAAAGGAAGGAAAGCTATAAGAGTTCCATATTGGTGACGATGGTGTGATTTGGTTTGGAATGTGGCTTTGTGTGCCTTCATCACCCAGGATAAAGAAGGATCTATTAGAAAATATACATAGCTCAACATTCTCTATCCATCCTAGGAGTGCCAAGATGTACCATGATCTCTGAGAACACTTCTTGTGGGATAACATGAAGAAGGAGATTATGGAATATATATCAAGGTGCTTGGTATGTCAACAAGTTAAAGATGAGTGAAAAACGTCTAAAAGTATGATGTAGACATTTCCTGTACCCATGTGGAAATGGGAAAATGTTACTATGAACTTTATCATGGGTCTTTCAAAGATGTCAAAGGGAAATAATGCGATATGGGTTGTGGTTGACCGACTCACCACGACTGCCCATTTTATCGCTATTAGGGAATATCTCTAATTTGAAAAACTTGCAAAGATATATGTGAAGGAAGTGGTGAGACTGCACAGTGTTCCGCTCTCAATTGTATCTGACCGTGATCCAAGGTTCACATATAATTTTTGGAGGATCCTTCAACATTCTTTGAGTACTAAATTAAATTCCAGCACGGTCTATCACCCCCAAACTAATGGCCAATCTAAAAGGACTATTCAGACACTCGAAGATATGCTAAGATCCTGCTCTCTTGAATTCAAAGGTGGTTGGGATTAGTATCTCCCATTGGTTAAGTTCTCATATAACAATAACTTTCACTCGAGTATTCAGATGGCTCCATAAGAATCTCTATATGGGAAGCGATGTAGAACTCCAACCTGTAGGGATGAATTTCGAGAAAGAAAGCTAATTGGACCCGATCATGTGCAAGAGATGATAGAGAAGGTTGAAGTCATCCAAAAACACATCAAAGCTTCTCAAAGTAAGAAAAAGAGCTATGCTGACAACCATCTAAGGAACTTGGAGTTTGACGTTGGAGATAAATCCTTCCTTATAATATCACCATGGAAGAGAGTCATGCGGTTTGGAAAAAAAGGGAATCTAAGCCCAAGGTACATTGGCCCCTATGACATCCTTGACTGCATAGGAGTTGTGGCCTATCAACTTGCACTTCCACCGAATATGGCTCAAGTTTATGATGTGTTTCACGTATCACTCGTGATGAAGTACATACCAGACCCCTCACATGTACTAAACTCAGAGGTGGCATAGCTGGAAGACGATCTCTCTTATGAGGAACAGCCAGTAGAAATTCTGGATCGGGGAGATATGGTTCTACGCAATAAGACAACTCATCTTGTTAAAGTATTGTGGAGGAGCCATAAGTTTGAGGAAGCAACTTGGGAACTAGAAGTGGAAATGAAAGAGAAGTACCCTCACCTGTTTGTGTAAAGTGATATTTCAAGGGTGAAATTTCTTAAGGTGGGAAGAATGTAATGACCAAAATTTTTTCAATGGAAATTCCCTTATTATAATTATGTCATAAAATCACATGAAAACAAAAGATAATGAACTACTAATTGCTAAGTGGTCTTTAAACATTAGTTTGTCACTTCTGTGTTTGGAATTTTGAAAATCTGACATACAGAGTTGTGTTCAAGATGATTTTTGGAGTCTAATAAAAAAAAGAAAATTGGTGAATAGTAACTTACACTTATGAATAGTAACATACCCTTATGAATAGTAATATACCCTAATGAATTGTAACCTTACCTATGACAGTATAAAAATAATATTCAGGTGAAAGTATTTTTTTTAAAGGTTAGAGGTTGAACCTCTTATATTAAAAGCAAGAAAAGGAAATGTCCAAGAGAGTACAAGAATCAAAATGACCAAAGTCCACAACCAACAGTTACCTGCCTATCTTTTTCATCACCCTTTTAGTGAGCTTTCTTTCCTCCTCTTGAAAAACAAGCCATCCCGCTCTACCTCGACCGCGCCCCTGACCTCTTTCTCTCCCCATATTTGAGGTTAGAGACTGAAGACTTTCCAGTAATGTTTTAGCATTAGTGCTATCATCAGAGCTATATTTTTTGCTTTTCTCAGGAGATACTTTATGTGCCACTATGTTCATCTCCTCTTTATCTTCAATTTCGTTAGATGTAGCAATACTCTTTTGCTGCATTAACTCTTCAGATTTTCCCAGGATAGATACATGTGACTTATCAACACCATTAAAATTTTGGTCAGAGGGGGGAGGGAGATTACCTATAGTAACCTGCTCATCCACCATTGGAGGAACAACCAGATAATTTTTCTTTTTATAGGAAACAAGTTGAAACCCATCTTTATCCACCAACTATTTTGGGGGTGCATGCAAATTTTTAGAAATGACAGAAGAGACAGAATCCAAAATTTTCTTGCCCTTTCGGTTACCTGAAGTTACCATCCTTTCCTGTGCAAGTTGGTGATCAATCTCTTTTTGAAGATTATCTTTAACCATTTGATCAGCCATCAAATAATCAGCATTGTTTAATGCATTTTTCTCATTGTAAGAATTATTTTATATGGAAAAGATGTCAGTCCAAGATTTTTGCATAATCTGACCCCCTTCTCATCACCTGGGAATGTGTTCACTTCCTTGGGCACAATATCATTCATTTCTTCCAACTGTGTGATGCTCTCAGTAGTCTTTTGAGACTGTGGTTTTGTGTTTCTTAAAAATATTATTTGCATCATATCCCCGTAGAGTGAAGAAGCTACAAACGATGGAGCATCTACAAGTAGATTGATAATGACCAATAACAATACAATCCTTGCAAAATTTTGGTAATTTTTCATAAATGATCTTTAACTCAATGATTTCCTCCTCTGTGCAAAGCATTACCTTGTCCACAAGATTAGAACCGAGTTCAACTTCAACCAAGAATCTAGAAAAGTGTCCAAAGTGAGAAACTTCCGTTTCCTTGTCGATTTTAATTGGAATTCCAATAGACATCGCAATATCATATAAGATTTTGGGATGCCACATAATCCAATTTAAGCCCTAAACTCGAACCCAAACTTGAGTTTTAGAATTTACCACTTCAAGAGGATTGAATTTCTTATTCCATTTACGAAGATGAATAATTTCGGGTTTCAGTGCAATAGAACCGAAGCCCCAAGCTCTAATTTTAAGGTCTTCTGTGGGAAAAAGCATATGAAAATATCCTTTTCCCAACGAAACGCATTTCCAGGAAGAGAAGCCCCAGTAAGATGAAATTCGTTCCTTAAGCTCCTCAATTTTCATGGGACGAGAACCTTTGGGTAAATATAGTCTAGCAATGATTGAAAATTCACCCAATTTGAGTCTTTCTGAGACAGCATGGGGGTCTGCATTTATATGAGAAATGTTCCCTTTCCTTCTAATGGAAGAATCAGACGTACCTTTAAAGCATGCAAATGAATGATTTACAGTGGATCCTTCATAAGTAGTGTTGTGTAGCAACACATCCATTTCTGGAACTGATGAAGTATTCTGGACATCCGTGGAATTAGAAAAAACATCGGTCTCCTATGTCACCGGATTTTCACCAGCCACAGAGATCCGTTCAATTTTTGGCTCCAAAAAACCACCAATCCTCACAGCGGCGCCGTGGAGTTCACCCTGGGAATCTGTCATAGGGATGGTTTTCGCCTCATCGACTGTCTAAGAGGGTTCACCAACAATGGAACCAGCGACAGCTGCTTCAATCCTTGCCCTCCGCACAACCTTCTGTGCTGACACTCCATCGATCTTCACCACACCGCCACCAGCATCTCGACCCGCGACATTACCAACGACCGCTGCATTAGTCACTACCGCAACACATCGCGCAACCTGCAGTGTCATGGTCTCACCATTCGCATAAATTATGATTTTTGTTAAATATTAAATTAATCATACATAGAAAATTATTTTTGAAAAATGGACATCATTTTTTTATTCTACACATCAAAAAATGGTTGGTGTAAATTTTTGTGATTTCTCTGAAATACTTGAATTTTTTATGAATAGTGAAATACCGTAATTTACAAAAATAAGCTAAATAAGCTATTTATAGTGTCATGTGTGATGTTCTGCTGATGTAATCCCACTTGGTTCGGGATCACATGATAAAATTACTATTCTTGGTCAGGGAATACTCACTATTCCTTGTCTTGTGAAGAAATATTAAACTAATGAATTTTATATCAAGAAAACCCTTGTCCCCTCCACTATAAAAACCACCCTTCACACCCTCATTTCCTCACACCTCTCAAGCTCCAATACTTATCTAAACTCTACCCAAACATCTTCCCTTTCCCCTATACCACGTTCAGGAGCCACTGCTCTCATCAAAATACCAAGCCTAGCTTCCTTAAGGAGAATCTCAAGAGAAGGATTTAAAAGGTAATTTATCTCCCTCTTCTCCTTTAATTTCTTTTCAAGTTCAAGTTCATTTCTTGATCTCTCCCCACCTATATTCATCCTAATTGTATTTTAACTCCAGTATTATACATGTACTAGAATGTTATGATGCTAATGGTATATTATATCATCCAACCCCTTTTCCCTCTTCATTTTATTTTATTAAAGAGAACATTATTTGTGAGGTGTTAATTTATCACCTTCAAGAACGACATGTTTTCTTCTTCCATTTCTTCCTCCAGATCTGGTCATGAAACCATTTTTATGGTTGAACAAGAATATGTTATATGTATTATTTCCACTTTTATGTTCTGGAACTAACTTATGTACATATTACTAGATGAGTAAACAAAACATTTTCGTTGTGGTCGAAAAACCGCCCAAATTAACCCAAATTATCATCATTAAATTTTTATCTAATGATTCATCCACATGGTATACAATGTAATTCATTATAAGATCGTTCAATATCCTGTAATATAATTAATAACATGTAATATCAGTTTTGGATGTTTACCCATGTTCTGCCTGAAATTTAATTTAAGAATACAAGTGAACCACTCAAGAAACCCATATAAACAAACAATCTCGAACAATGTTTTTTTAAACTCTATAACTCATACAAAGGCACATAAAATAACTTAATAAAACCATAATGAACTATATTAATTTAAAAAAATTTCTTTATTTCTAATTAATTAATATAATGTCATTATACAGGACATTAAAGAGAAGGAATCATTCGGATACAAGGTAAGGGGAAAATCTCGAACCCAATTTTCTTACTCCGGGTTCTCCATATTTCACTCTAAATTGGTATGGTCACTTCTTAAAAATAATTTTTTCATAATTATCTTACCTTTTCTGGGATATTCATATTTTCTAACGAAGCTTATGTCAATCCAATTTTTTTTCAAAAGAACTCTTCTTTTAAGAACTCAACTTTTACCTATCATTCATGGTAGATGGTTGTTGTATCAAGTATGTTATCCCCTCTTTATTTTGGGAACCCAAAGCTTATGAATGTATTCTTATGAGATGAAACCCATTACTTACCATGGGTTAGTTATGTTCATTATTGATATATATTCTATGTGGCATGCATGATAATGATAATATTATGAGGTGATGGGTGCGCCTTGAATTATATAGCACAATATGAATGTTTGAATGTGACGGGTGCACTCGGAATTATAGAGCGCTCCAATGCATTGGTTAAAGTGATTAATCTCATGAGTAAATATGAAATTATGTGGAAAAGATGCTATATTTTTTCACAATTATGTTTGGTAGTTAACCACTATGACATGATGTTTCATTTTTATGCATTGCCACATTTAAAGTCTTTTATTTATGCTCCTCTCATGTTCATGATCTTTTTCATATGTCATGATTATGCTCACCCCATGCTATATTATTCTTATCTATCCTCTTACTAGGTTTTTATCTCACCCCTTTTTATGAATATCCTCAGGTGGCTACATGTACTAAAGATAGGACAAGTGCCAATAAGATGCTAGAGAATAAGAAATTAAATAAATTTTTATGCTTGATGTTGTAATTATTATGTACGGTCCTAGTTTTCCCAAGACATTAAACCTTTAGACTCTATATGTGTTATAATATTATGTTGTATATCTTTAAAATGATGTAATAGTAAATTTAAGAAAAGGCATGGTCGCTATAACTGATGTTTTGAATAACCATGATGATTATGAAAAGATTTCATTGGCTATCATGATTTGGTATTACTCTTTTCCATTTACCTATTTTCCATACTTTCCATGATATTAAACATGATTCCCAATATTGGTAACCATTAAATCTTCATTCCCAACTTCCTCTATATCCATTTGAAGACTTCTTTTATCTTTGATTATAGACTACTCTTCAATAATATGTATCATGTTCACCTATAATTTAGAAGTTGGCACTCCTTCCTCATCCTCTCTTTATTCTTCTTATTATTTATTGGAGGGTTATTAATCTTTATATTTTTTCTCAATATTTTTTAAGGTTATTTATCTATGAGTTTCATTTTCAACTTGATCATTAGAGCATACCTCAGATTAAACCTTGATTTAAGTTCATCCTTTAGATTTTTTCTTCGATTTTTTCCTAACATTGGATTCTTCCTTTATTACCTCCATTGTTTAATTATACACTTTGGAAATGAATTCTAGATGATTAAATGCATTATTAAAATTTTCCTCCATACATTAGAGGAGATTCCTCTCAAGGAATGGGTGTGATTACGATACCCATTTCTAAATTTTTTCTCCTATCCAAGTATTTTTATCTTTATTTTTTAGTATTGAAATTTTTTGTAACTTATTTTACATTTTAATAACTATGTGTAAATATGACATCATTTTCACTATAACATGTAACCCCTACAAAAAAAACACAAAAAGAAATGGAATTAAAGATAACAACCTATATAAAATGTAAAAATATAGATAGTAGGGAGGTACGTGACTTGATTAACAAATGTGTCTCTATGGATTTTCAGGAGAAAAAATGACGAAACATTGATTGGGAGACACGTATCATCACATCATCTAGTCTTAATTAATTTTATTATTTAAAAATAATGATAAAATGATCATTAAAATTTCTAAGTAGTTGTATAAGAATGAAATCCCTCAGGTAAAACATATAGAGATAAGGTTGAAAACACACTTTAATTAAAAATTTAAGACTACTAACTAGATTTAAAAATAAATATATATTCTAAGAGAAAAAAGTGAAGAATGGTACCTAAAATTTTTAAACTCTAGTTTGTAAAATTTCAAAGTATAAAATGAATAATTAAATACATAAAGTTATATAAATCAAGTCCTAGTGAATATCTTGGTCTAGGTAAACACTCTATATTCTATAATATCACCTTTTATCATGGTCATGTACATTAGATTATATAAAATAATTGGTAACATAAAATCATTTATAAGCATAAAATTAAATAAATAGAGACTAATCTCACTCTCTCAGTCTTGAAATAATTTTCATGAATAAGTGAATAAATAAAGAATAAGAAAAGAAATATTAAGACTGAAAACCCATCATGAAAACAATAAAAATTTAAATTAATAAATCCATTCCCTTACCTCACAATATCTTGAACAAAGAATGCCCACTCTTGATATCCATGAGAAGAAGATACTAATATAAAATAAAAATAAAAAAGCATAAATACATTAAGTATAAACACATCATGTATCGTAACCAAAGAAGACTCTAGGAATTAGATTCTCTCAAATATCTCCACTACCAATTTCATAAACTAGTTTCCTCAAGATATATTCATCATATCTCCAATTTATATGTCTTATAAAGTCTCGTATATTCTTCATATCTTTCAAATTTTATGTTTTCCTTAAATTCATCTTATCTCTAAATTAATATTTATGATCACCCCCTCCCCCTCCCAATATAAATGTATTATCTCACATAAGAGAAGGTCGTAACATTTTTATCTTCTTGATATTTGTATTATTTGGAATTAAGGATTTCTCAGGTTCTAAATGAAACCCTCACTCATACATGTTTAACATAGTAATCAATGATATGTTACATGAAAGTTATGTTGTGACCACATATTTTCTTTATCTCTACTGTCTCAACATGTGTATGTGTCAAAATGTAATAAGAACATATACTCACTGTGTAAAAATATTTCAATCTTCTATTATATCCAAACCAACACAGTATGTTTCATTCATTGCATTGAGAATAACCTCCATTTGTAAACCATTAGCATTATATCAAGACTTCCACATCCATCCCACCATGAACAAACTCATTCACAATGTGAGATCCTTATAGTTTATCTTAAAAAAAATTGAACCACTCTATAACACTTAAACTATCTTAAAAAATGGACTAAATATTACTCCTAGTATGATAAAACACAACCTAAACATTTTTGTCACATCACTCCCATGAAGTTCATCAACCATATTATGGAAGATTTTATATTTGCATCAAGAAAATTTTAAAATCTTATAACCCCCACTTTGACAGAGTAACAACTATTTA
Organism: Viscum album; assembly: GCA_963277665.1. Classification (NCBI taxonomy): domain Eukaryota; kingdom Viridiplantae; phylum Streptophyta; class Magnoliopsida; order Santalales; family Viscaceae; genus Viscum; species Viscum album. The sequence goes on along the minus strand of OY728155.1, from coordinate 1,481,517,647 downwards.
AGATTCTCTCTAATGAAACTTACACAACCATCCTTAATCCTATCAAATTACTCTCAACCATCCTTATGAAGTCAAATATGTGGTGTGAACCATAGATATGTGTCACAAACATCATTTTCTTGAATGGTTCCAACATCCACATAGTGGATTCTCAATTGGTCTCTCTTGCTTTTTCACTCCCCCAATGGTGATTATTTTATTTATAGGGGTGTTATAAAGCTCATTAGAATTGAAAATGGTAGGTTTACAGGGTCTATAACTACTATAAAAGTGGCTTTTAATAGTGATGGTATTTATTATCTCTAGAAAACATGCGGATAAATTCCATCTTTATCAGTTCTAAAATAAGTGATGATAAAGTCAACCTTTTATTCGCACTAGAAAACACCAGTAAAGGGTACCCTTTATCAGCACTTTTTTTAGCACTGGTAAATTTTTCCCTTTATCAGCAATTTATTTTAGTGGTGAAAAATGACACTATTTATCAACACATTATTTTTAGCACTCATAATGGGTACCCTTATTCGGCACTTTTTTTTAGCACTGATAAAGGTCCAGAATAAAATGAAATAATTAAACCAATAAAAATTAATAATATACTAATAATCTTATTAATTCAATAATTATTATTAAAAATGAAAAAATTTAATGCACATATATATATCTTTTAAAAAGTAAAAAATAGTATATATTAAATTTATATATATGTAAAATGAACAAAATGAAATATTATACAAATAAATATTAAAAATGTGTAAATTAAGAAAAATATTCCAAAAATTATTAATAAAATAATTATTGATAAAAATGAATAAATTAAATATTCATATATATGGATTGTAAATATTAATAAATAGTATAAATTAAATATAGATATATAAAACGAATAAATTTTAATAATTAAAAAAAATAAAAATGAATAAATTATAAAACAGTTTTAAAAAATAATTAAAAAATTATTAATAAAAATGATAAGTATAATATAAATATATATATTAATTATAAATAGTAATAAACAATATGTATTAATTATAAATATATATAAAATGAATAAACTGTAATAATTAAAAACATATTAATGTCTTAATCATTTTTAATGTTGTTTGACTTTTCAATTTTATATATATCAAACATCCTGTGTTACATTGACTTCTCATACATATATATAATGAATTTTTATATACAATTCTCACACAATTATATTTACAAAATTAATTAAATCTTATATAGAACCACATACACCTAAAATTTATGTAATTTATTCAAATTTTAGTATATTTTAGAATTTCATTATAACGTGATATTTTTAATATAATATGTTTTTAATCGGTCAATTTTATTTATTTATTTATAATAATATTACACTTAGGGTATTATTTATTCATTTTTTTTTTTTGAATTTGGTCTTTTTCTCTTATTTATTTATATTTATTTATTTATAATATTTTAGTTTTTTCAGTATGTATTCATCTATACTTCAATATATATCCATTTTTTAATAATTTATATTTAATTAATAAAACTTATTCATTTTTTCAATATATTTTTACAATTTACTTATTTTTAATTACTCAATTTCAATCATTTTTAAAATTCATTTACTTAAGATTATAATGTTAAAAATATATTTTTAAATAAATATTTGCAATAAATATATTTTTAAATTTATATTTGCTATATTAAAAAATTTATATATATATATATAATTATTATAAATAAATTATTATTTATTAAATAGTTATAAATATAGTTATAAATAAATAAATAAATGTAAATATTTAATTAATTTTTAGATTATAATGAATTTCTTTAAATAATGTACTCAGCGAGACATGAACTCGAGACCCTGCCAAGACCCATAGGGGAAGCTACCACTAAACTGCACCCTAAGGAATATATATATATATAATCATTTTTTGAAGTATAATTCATATATTTATAAATAAATAATTATATATTTAAATAATTATAAAATTATAATAACTATATTTAAATAATTATAATTATAATTGCTTTGTTAGTGCTAAATATTTAGTACTGATAAAGGTTGATTTTACCAGTGCTAAAAAGGGCAGTTAAATGTAATCTTTATCAATGTTATAACATTAGTTCTGGTAAAGATATCTTTTATCAGCGCTAAACAAGCACTAATAAATATTCCTTTTATTAGCACTTATAAATTGTATAATGATAAAAGTGTCCATGATCTATTTAAAAGAACCCTAACCATGACTCAGCCGCTAGCAATTCTCAAGCTCTCATGGAACTCCCCTACTACCATAGCAACTTCTCTATGTTCCCATAGATAAATCAAAGATATAATCAATTATTTTTTTCCCTTTTCCTCTATCACAAATTGACATTTTGGGTTCTGTGGTTTGCTTTTTTCACTTTTATTAACCATGGAAAACCCTATATATCATCTCTCTATACCTTACTTACCTATACCTACACAACACAACCCCTAATCTATAAACACATTATAGTTTCATAAAAGTCCATTGTGAACAACATCTTCATCCTCTATTACAACTGACAGTGATTTTTTTGATGTTTCCATTATATTATTTCTTGTTACAATTTATATATTGTGGTGTCTCATTTTTTGGATCCAATTAATTTATATTGAACCAACCGACCAAAAATTATGTGTATTGTGAATATGTAATACACTACAGTCAACATTTTCATGATAACATAGAATTATATGTTTTAATTTTTGTTATAACAACAATTTTGTTATTATAGGTAGGTTGCTCAATATAGGATATATCATGGAATGAAGTCAGTGACTAAATGGATAAATATTGTGAATTACTACAAATAGAAAATCAATTTAGGTATATATAGAAAGATTTAAATATAAAAAAATAAAATAAAATTACTTATTTTGGTCTAGGATTCTTCATTATCTGAAAAAAGAGTGTGCCATCGATTGTAGATATTATGTTTGAAAATTTATGAATGAGATAATAAATCATGAAAATAACTACATAACTCTATAGGTAATTCATGAAGTTAAATACAATTTCATTAAATATATTTTATAATCATTTTTTTGAATATATTTTCTTAGTACTATCAAGATTGGCCACAACCTAGATACTCAAAAGAAGTAACATTTTTTTTGAGACAAGTGGGAAGTGTAATTTTTTTCAGAATGTATGCTGACAACAATTTTATGTGATTACCTACTATATATGATATCAACTATGATTTTTCACCTTCAAAGTATTTTTGATGTATTAATCATTAGTGTTATAATTATTATATATTATTTTTGATCTCTTTCTAGTGGTAATGTATAATTGAAGAAATCAATTTTTTTTTAAGGGATGACCTGCAAACAGTATAAATTTTGTTAAATGGTGGAGGTGGAGGTCGAGGCAGAGTCAGAGTCACAAACCGATGTAGATGAGTACGAAGAGGTGGGTACCGCGGTGGAGGAGGAGACAAAGCGCTGGCTTGAAAATAATAAAATTTTTGATCAATGAAGTAGAATGGGTATTAGACAAAGATTTTGTTTGAGAAAAATTGTTGACAAGTGCACACAACTCATTTCACATAAGATAAGAACCATTGTGAAAGTATTTTAGGCGGATTATTGAAATAATTATTTTCACCAAATTATTTTAGTGATTTTATATATGGTTGTAATCCACCTATAAGGTCATTATGTGTTGGAAGCATCAATTTGTCCACTAGAGTAATTGAAGTAATATATATTCAAACCCCAAGTATTAAATAGGTATATAATCCAAATTAAATGTTTGAATAAATATGTGTGTATTAAACCATCGATTCTAGCAGGTATATAAGATTACTATTAATGGAAAATGAGCATTGATATATTATTCTCATCAAGGAGGGATGGTGTCAAAATGTCTGTTTTTAGTTTAAAATTTACCTTTTTATACAAAAAAAAGTGATACTCAATAAAAGATAATAAAAAATTCTCTAATTTTTTTTATAATGGATGAAAATAATTCAATATTAATTTTTGATGTGTAGGAATCAATCTCATGTCAAACCCACACATGATGCAACCTGTATGACTAAAAGTACCTATTTCTGGTTTAAAATAAAATTTTAGTAAAAAAATGTGTCATCCTAAAAAACCAAGGTAACCCATTTGGATTATTTTAATAAATTATAAAAATGATTCATATGTCATTTGAGACATGTTGGAATCATCTTCAACTCAATATGACGCATGGTGTGACGATTATGACTCAATGTTTCATTATTAGTTTGAAATTGACATTTTAATACAAAAACGTTTTACTCACTGAAAACTAGGAAAATGAGCTTATATTTTTTAAAAAATTTAGGAAAATGATTCATAATTCATTTGTGACTTGTAGGAATTAGTCTCCTATCAGACCAAAACACGATGCGGCATGTATGACTAAAAGTGCATGTTTCTAGTTTTAAATGACATTTTATATAAAAACAAATGTGGCATACTCAATAATAATAAAACCCATTTTTATTGTTTTAATACTTTACTAAAATTATCAATAATTGTTTTAATATGTGTTTGAAATAGTTTTACCTCAATTTGTTGCACGGTGTGACCAGTATGACTCAAAAGGAATATTTTTATTAAAAATGTACATTAATTTTAGTGCAAAAAAACTAACATACACAAAACTAAGAAAATTCATTAATATTGTTTTAGTAATTTTTTAAAATTATCCATTGGTCTTTTTTATGATTTGGAATCTTTCGTACCTCAATATGACTCAATACATGACCAGTATGACTCAACGTTTTATTTATCAATTAAAAATTGACATTTTAATTCAAAAAGTGTCACTCACTAAAAACTGATAAAACTCACTTATATTTTATTAAAATAATTGATAATTCATGTGTGACATTTAGTAATCAATCTCATATGAGACCCACACAAAATACGACATGTTTGACTAAACATGCTTGTTTCTTCTGTAAATGGCATGTTAGTAAAAAAACAAATGTGGCATAATCAAAACTAAGAGAATCCATTTATATTGTATTTTTAAATTATTAAAATGATACATATGTCATTTGAGATGTGATAGAATCATCCAAACCTCAATCCAAATCACGGTGTGATTGGTATGACTCCAAGTGTGTCTTTTTATACAAAATTTACATTAATTTTAGAGGAAAAGACAACTGACATACTCTAAACAAATAAAAAACATGCATATTGTTTTTCTAATATATTAAAATGATCAATAAGTTATTATTTTTTTTATGAATCATCCACACCTCATTCCGACTCATGGTGTGACTAGTATGACTCAAAGTGTATTATGAGTTTCAAATTTACATTTTAATTCAAATAAAGTATTACTCAATGATAACTAAGAAAACAAACTCAGATTGTCTTGATAATAATGGATAATTATTTATAATTAATATTTTGATTTGTAGGAATCTTTCTAATGTCAAACCCACACATGAAGTGACCTGTAAGACTAAAATTTCATGTTCCCTTTTAAAAATGACTTTTTAGTAAAAAACGTGGCATTCTCAAAACTGAGAATAATCATTTGGATTGTTTGGATACTTTATTAAAAGGGTCCATTAGTAATTTGAGATTTCATTAAATCATCTTAACCATAATCCAATGCATGTTGTGACTGGTAAGACTCAAATTATGTCTTTCTATTCAAAATTGACATTACTTTTAGTGGAAAAAACAACTAACATGCTCAAAACTAAGAAAATGCATTCAAATTGTTTTTTTACTTTAGTAAAATGATCTATAATCCATTTATGACATGAATGAATTAGCCTTCCATAAATATGACACACGATGTAATCGGTATGACTCCAAGTGTGTCTTATTATTCAAAATTTACAATAATTTTAGTCGTAAAAAACAACTGATATACTCAAAACATAGAAAACACATTCAAATTGTTCTTGTACATTAAGATAATGATCCATATATAATTTTTGATGTGGAAGAATCATCCTCACCTCAATACGACTCACGATGTCACCAGTACGACTCAAGGTGTCTATTATTAGTTTAAAATTGGCATTTTAATACAAAAAAAGTGCCACTCACTGAAAATCAAGAAAACACACTTGTATTGTCTTGATAATTTGGAAAATTATTTATATTTCGTTTTTTACATGTAGGAGTTAGTCACATGTCAATCCCACACATGATGAAACCTGTATTACTAAAAGTGCATGTTTCTAGTTTAAAATGACATTTTAGTAAAAAAGCTAAGTTGTGTACTCAAAACATTGGAAACACATTCAGAATATTTTTATACTTTAGGAAAATTGTACATAATTCATTTGAGATGTGTCCAAATAATCCACACCTCAATATGATACAAGGTGTAACCGGTGTGACTCCAAGTGTATCTTTTTAATCAAAATTCACAACAATTTTAGTGGAAAAAATATATATACTCAAAACTGATAAAATGCATTCGTATATTTTTCGTACATTATGAAAATGATCCATAAGTCATTTTTGATGTGTAAAAAACATTAGAACCTCAAAATGAATCCCTCCAACTCCAAGTGCACCTTTTTATTCAAAAGTGACATTAATTTTAGTAAAAAAAGTTGAACACTCTATAATAGTTCTTTTTTAATAATAGTGTTTTTTCTTGTGTTTTTGTTGGACATTTTTTATCATTCAAATTATGTATTTATATCTAATTTTTCTAATTTTTTCTTTTGTTTATTGTTCTCTTTCTCATCATGTAGTGTGTTGTCACATCACACTACATGCTCTATTTCTGCGATTTTAGGGTGATTTAGTATCACACTATAGTATCTCTAATTATAAGCAATATTAACTGTGTTGATAAATTAATCCTTTATCTACTCTTGTAAATGTTTTAATGAAGGGTAACTTTATCAGTTCTTTTAATATCACTCATAAAGGGACCCTTTACTACTCCTTTCAGGAGTTCTAAAAAGGGGTCCATTTTTTAATGAATTTACAAGTGCTGATAAAGGAATCCTTTATCAATTTTAATTAAATGTGATAATAAATAGGTTCTTTTATCAATGGATTTTTACACTGATAAATCACTCATTTATCAGTGCTTTTATAGATTTGATAAAATCCTTGGACTTTTAACCATGATGTAGTAGTTATCTATTTCTTAGCACTGATAAATACCTATTCTATCACTATTAATGGCCTATTTGGTAGTATTGTATCCTGGTGTGGATGTGTGGTATTATGTGCAAGTGGTGGCATGTTTCTATCTAGAAAACATGATGTATTAATGAAACCGTATAATTTTTTGTTTTCATAGAACATTAATAATCCCCTCCATTCTTGAGACCCACATAATAATATATCATATGATAGCACTAATTTATATAAGTTAGTGTAGCACCAATATACCATGAACCTACATGCACTAAGCTCTCCTCTGGCTACTTGACCTATGCATATTTCCAACCCTATTCCAAGATTTGCATGTGTACTTATTATTTCTTGTCTGTATCTGTGTGTGTGTTTTTCTAGATATTTTGGATTCCACCATTTCCTAACACATGAAAAATTTTGTCTCTTTAGTAAATATATCATAAATATTTATATATTACAAAATTTTAAAAAAATCATTTTAATGATACTACTATAAATTTTATAAAATAATGAAAATTATTCCTGAATTAACAATCAAAATCTATAATTAGAGACATAAAATTTGATAATTTAATGCATCAAATATTTACATCTACATGCTATACTATATTATGGGATTTTTTTTTGTTATTCCAAAATAGTCATAGACCGATGTGAAAAGACTCGTGAGAGCTACATTGGTGGGAAATAAAGACTCTCCCAAAGTATCTTAGGTGTAATATGGATATGTTATTGGTGTATAGAAGAGGCAAGGAACTAGTTATCAAGGAATACACTAATATTGTCTTCAAAAAAGAACATAATGATTAGAAATCATTTTCAAGAAATGTGTTTTCCCTTAAAAGAGGAAATGTGAGAAATAAGAGTTCAATGATACTAGTGGCCACAAATTCTATAGTAGAGTATAATTATTTAGAATCTCTTATTATATCTAAAGAAGTAATTTTGCTAAAAAAATCCATCCAATAGATTGAGTTCATCTCTATAAGTATAGGGGTTATCACAATATATTTTGATAAAACTATAGTGGTGGTCCTATCCAAGGATCTAAGGTAACATCATCTAATATAGAATATTGTTCAATATAATTACCACTTAAGTGATTTTTCTCAAATGGGTGAGGTTACAATATGAATAGTATCCTTAAAATATGGAATTATAGGCCCATTGATAATTCCTTATCTTGGTAGAATTCCAAATATCATGTGATTGATAGTGAACTACGTGTTTTTACCAAGTAGATATTCTATAAGGGAGAGTGTATTAGAGATGGTTCCCGAAAACCAACTAAATTTTTTACATTTTATAATTATAATATTAATAAATACTTTATCACATCATATATTTTTGTACATAATATTAATTTGATAACTCATGTGGAGTATCTATTGCATTGAATGGTTATAGCAGTTACCAACTTTAATGGGAACATGGTAATTCCATGAAAATATTTATAAATACATTTTCTCTTTTCTATATGACATCATCTAATTGGAATCTAGTTTTGTTTTGACAATCGGGTGCTTGATTCTCATAAAAAATGTGTATTATTAACATGTTGTTTGAACATGGTAGCCTTTTAATAGGAGGTACAGAGTATAAACCTTCCAAAATGATTTTTATAAATTTTAGGTGTCATTAGATATTCCTATCTTTGGACATGTGTCTTTGTCCTTATAATTAAGATTATTATAAATTTATATCATGAATCATGTAATTTGATGTATTGTGAAAATCAATAATGACATACATTTGTGAAAATGTAGAATTAATTGGGTGCATCATAAGTGATATTAGAATAATTGAATAAGTCAAGAAAGGATTTATCCATTTTGAGTTAATTGATGAAGATATATTAGGACCATTTTTTGAAATGGAACTATTTTATTATGTCTATGTCCATAAGGGATTATATATTTGTTCATTTTAGACATTCCAAGAAAACTTACTCAAGTATATAGGATGAAAAAATAAAAAAGTAACCTACATGAAGAGATATGAAGAAAATTGTATTATATCACAAATTAATCATACATTTGATTTTTTGTTCTTGTGACATTATCTTGTTTCCCTATATGTTTTTCAATGTGTTTCTATAAACTAATCTAGGAATTTTAAAAAGTTTTCCTAATGCCACTGAGAAAGATTCCTAGAGGTTCACACGTGAATTGTATCCAGAATCATAGTAAAATTCTATCTGAATTTATTATTATGAATAAATATTATTCCCAACTTTTTGGAAAATAATTATTAATGTTAGTTCAATCACATCATTTCAATTTCCCATTATTTGAATTTAGAATATATATGATTTGAATATTGAATAAATATTTATTCAAAAATTGATGAATATAATATTTATTTATGTATTTATTAATATAGTGACGTTTATTTGTTGAAATAATTATTTATTATTCAATTTTTATAAATATTGAAGATGATTAATGGGTCGAGTTATGGGATTGATGAAAATGGTATATTTTATTTAATATCATTTAAATAAATAAATATTTATTTAATTTATAAATGCAGTTTCAGTATATGTGAGTCAACACAAGTAGTGAAATAAAAATATATTACTATTATTACTATTTTACATGGGTTTTACATGGATTTTATGTGGAATAAAAAATAGATTAGGGCCTCTATGAAATAACTAATTGTTTAACCCTATGTATATGACCATATTTAAATCATTTTTTCGGAATGTGAATTATCATCCATAGTGGATTTTCCTATGTTTTTTTGATTAAATCCATAGAGAGAACTTCAAGTGTGCACTCTCATTAATGAGAGATAATCCTCATTATCCCTCTCAACAATGATAGAAACAAATAATTTTCTATGAATTAAATATATCTTGTTATGATCATTGGTGAGTGATGAAAGAAACTTCGTTCATCCATACAAGCTCCTTGAATACCAATGAAGTTGTTCAGATATTCATGGAGCAAGTGTGGATGCCAATAGGGGGATCCTAGTTACGATTATTCACCAAAAAGAAGACACTGCGAGGGTAGATTCAAATTAGATCAATGAAAATATGAATTATAAATATTTAGTACTTATAGATTTAAATTAATTATAAAATATATGTAAAAATATCCTCTCTATGAAGATCCATGGGTTTTTTCATCTAGTTCTTTAGTTTTATTTGTTGAAATAGATGAAAAAATAGTTTTGGGAATGATTCTAACCACTTATTTTGTGCCTCAATATCGACATAGGTGGACATACTTAAGTTTTCATTTCATATCATAAAAATTTATATATTTAAAATTCCTACCATTTTTTCAAGTGAATCATTTCTCATTCTTACATTATGGTGGATTTACGGTGGTTTTCATGCACATTGTTTATTTTTTCACACATTTGTTGTTTCATAAATTAATTATCTAAATTAATGTTATTAATATGTGTAATTGCAAATAAAATAATACCACTACAATTTACCTTAAAATATTCCTCCTCTAGTTGACATATGAATGTATTCTGTGTTGTTCAGTTTATGATATGAGTGTATATTATTAGTTAGTGGGGTTGTATATTCCCCTAAATACTTCTTAGATGATATCTCATAATAACAATAGGAAGTTATCTATTAGAAATTACAATAACCATTACTATAAATTTCATTAAACCATATTTTCAAATAACGGTACTATATAAGGGACAATTAAGAGAATATCAAGGATCCATTATTTTATTTTTTGTCAAATAGAAAAATAATTTCATGATGTTACACTAATATATTTTTGAATTTTATTCTTAAACACAAACATAACATTGTTCCACATATCTATATCAACTAGAATGTGTATTAGAGTACTAAACCTAATATAACTAAATAAAATGGACTTACTGGTGTTAACTGGTTGACCACATGCATTCTATCAAACCTTTATTTTTTATCTTTACTTCTAAACATTATAATTGTTACTAAAATTTTCACTCTATGCTTCTCATGTCTTTTTACAATATCATCACATTTTCCTAATGGCTCACCATCAAGTTGTTTCTCACATCCATAATTTTGTTCACCTTCTATCATTTTCTCAATTTCAATATTGACACTATGTTGGTCCTTATGATAAGTTGCAGAAATAGGTGCATAATCCATTACCTACATAACAAGATAATAATTTAATATATACTACATAAATACAAGATAAAATTTATAATATTACTAGGAAAACATTTATATAAATAACTAAAAATATATTTTTAAGCCGCTTATTAAAATATTTTAATTCTTTAAAATTTTAAGGAATTTATCCCCGAAATTTGGTATCAAAATCCTCTCTTTATGACACATTCAGATGTATGAGGCCCCATCTACATTCATACCACTGTGAAATTATTGTGATATTCCAATTAAAGGTTAATATTTTATTGATTATTCATTTGACCATAAGGTTTTTTTGGACAAAAATAGAATAATTGATTGATTTCTATTATAGGATTAAAGTAATATATTACATGTACTACATGTGAGAAATCCCCTTGCACTGACGCCCCCCCCCCCCCCACCCCTTCCGAGATGACCCCACGCCCGAGCAGGGTGTGAGATAAAATCCCAGTAGGCTGGAACCCACGATGTATAAACCTTTCTATTTTGTGAAACAATAAAATTTAGTGCTCCTTTATATAAAAAATGCGGATAATTAATTATGTACACTAAAATAAATAACACGACCCGGGTTCCCAGTGGCACCCATCCCTAATAACCTACTTTGGCCTAAGATGGAAGTCTGAAAGGACTGCCTGGAAGTAGAATCTACAAATGCATATATATAAATCCTGAAAGATTAAGGTAAGACCATGAAGGGAATACCACCAAAGCTTGTTCTTTAACTTGGGGTCTAAGTAATGTGTTAATCAGGTGTGCTCCAACATACAATAAAAATATCACAAATCTCAAGAACTAACAGCGGCATTAAATATAAACCCTCAGTGCATCATTATTAATGTTCAAGTTTAGAGTTGGAGTCTGATCCCATCCTGAATGTATCGCTAAGGAAATCCTTCAATTTATCCAACAACACAAAGCATGTCCAATGAAATCTTTCGAAAGACCATGTATCGCTCGAGGCATGGCTTTACCATGAGTCTATCCCAATCTCAAAAAATGGGGTCGAGTGTCATCTGAGGCTGGCTTAGCCACATAGTCAATATATCCGTCTTGATGGGCCCTTTTGGAACCGGTGTCACTTATAAGTATTATAATGCACGGGGAAGTCTCATTCCAAAAAAGACAAACACCACCCTAAGATGTGTAGTGGTAACCATCAGGAACAGAGGGTCTAATTGTATCCCTTAATACAGGGCCCACCTCCTTTCCCCGCCCTGAATTTATATAATGTTTTTCATAGCAGCAGATATGACATAATCAGCATATAAAATCTCATCTTGAAAACTAACCAGATACACCCATGAATCACAAGGTACAAATTATACCTTATATCATAAAAACTTACCAAGGAAATATACCATATCAATATAAGCAGATAATTCAATTTTTGAATAAATAAACTGTTCACAAAAATAATTACCAATGATCCAAAAATTTATTGTTCATGTTCAATGCAACTATTTATTTAATTTAATTACAATAAACATGGGTTCTGCAACACTTTCATTTATTTAAATTATAAACCCGACTAATGAAGAAATATTCCGACCATGTCAGAATGCCAAAAGGGGTGTTCGAACTTGTTGAAAAAATTCAAAAAAAAATAAATTAATATATTTAACACTGCAACAATTAGGTGGTCAATTAAATTAATGAAATTGGCTGAAATTTCACAAAGCCGGTAGGCACCGACTAACGGCACAACGGTGTGTTTTTATAAACCACCATGAAATGGAGGGAAAGTGACTAGGAACCCTACCTTATAGTCTTATATGACTCTAAGATCTGTGGTATGCTTTTATTTGACCTAAAACAGATGAAAATAGAGTACTTTAGAAAAACCCCAAAATTGGGTAAAATTCTTCCACAAAAACCTGCACACAGAATACTTACCAAAAACATATGATTCTAATTTCTCAAGTTTATCCTTGCCCTAAGGTTTACTTCTCACTTGACAATGAAGAAATCGGACAATGGACAGAGGAGCTTCGGTCTTCCGAAGGAGTAGGAGGGGGTACACTGCCTAGGGGAGAGGGGGGCGACGTGAGGGAGAGGAGGAGGGGAAGAGAGGGAAAAAAGAAAGAAAGAAAAGGAGAAAAATAAAATAAAATAAAAACATGAGTAATATAAAACAAAAGGTAAAGGTAAAATAAAAAGAAAAGAAAAATATAATAAAAGGATGGAAAGGAAAATTGATAAAAATAATTAAAAATGGAAATCTCCCATTTTAATTATTTTTAATTTTCCCGTAACCCCCTTTCTATTTTATTTTAAAATTTCTTTTTATCCTTTCTTAAATTCTTTCAAATATTCATTAAATATATTATTATCCTTTTTCAACCTTTAATTAGTTATTTAAAACTTGAACACCACACTAAAGCGTGACATATCATTTTTCATAAAACATCTGCAGTTATTTAAATTAATTAAAAAGCTGCCCAGGACCTGTAGGGAGGTGTGCAGATGCACGCCTTAGGTTGCTTAAATAATTAGACAGTAATAAATTAAAAAATAGTTTGTATCTAATAAGTTCCAGGACATTACATAAATCTTTATCATTCTATTATAATAATTAATCTTATGCACATGGGAATTACCTTCATGTATCTATTTTTTCATCCATAGACATCTAATTAATATCACCCAACAAATTGAAGAAGCAGTGTGTAGACTCCTTGATTTCTTATTGACCTGTACATATGAAGCATATGAAAGGATTTACCTTTACATAGTATGGAATCTAGATTCATACATTTACGCATCAACACACTTACATTTAAACATTTATAAAATGATCATTTCTCATCAAATTTACATTTACACAAGTAGCTTTATACAATAACACAGTAGTGTAATTTTTAATTGATATTTATGTAGATCCGGAATCTTCAAATCACTTTATATATATGGTAAAATCATTGAACTACCTTTACACATCCTATGATTTACCTATATACTAGGTCGATTTACATCCTCCACTACAGAACATAATGAAAAGAAGAATATTGTAGTATATAGAAGGCTGAGAGACTTGACCCTACAACATGCCCCTCACCCCACCCAAAACCTTACCACCCCACCACCAACGGTGGGAAGTACTACACATATTCCCTTTAATAGCGTACAAAGTGGATTTTAATAGTTCTAAAAAATGAACTATTAATCGCAATGATGATAAAGGGGTGTCCCCTTTATCAATTCTAGAAATAGATCTAATAAAGGAGGCCCTTTATCAGCGCAGATGAAGGCTTTGTTGGCTGCAATGTGCTATTAATATAACAGCACACCTAGAAAAAACCTGTAAACCTATAATTTCAAACAATGTTGTATACATTTACTGTTAATACAGGAATAAAAATATGTTCAACAATAATATATACAAAAAACACTATTATATAAATTTCAAACAATTTTTTATATAATTACATATAAAAATATCCAAAAAACATTTAAAAACAATAATGTTTCAACTTTTGACGCTTGTTATACCATCTCAAAAATGTTCATTTATGGTATCATTTGCTGAAAAAATCATCTCAACCCAAAAACAATATTCGGCCTATATTAGAAAACCAATTTTAGGTTAGTAACACTATAAAAAAATAAATTAAACATTAATATGAAAGAATAAATTAATAAAATGTTAGTATTTAAATAAAAAGGTTGTATTTGAAGTTATACAAGTTACATTGTGTTCCTTATTGAGGTGGGGTTGATTCCTACAAATCACAAATCAGTTATTGATCATTTCCATAAAATATCAAAATAATCCAAATGTGTTTCTTGGTTTTGAATATGTCACTTGTTCTTCTACTAAAATTAATTTCAATTTTAAATAATGAAACATTTGGAGATATATTGGACAAAATGTGTGGCGTATTGAGGTGAATTTGAATCATACACATCACAAATGACATACAGATTTTTTTCCAAGAGTATCAAGACAATATGAATATGGTTTCACAATTTTCAATATGCCAATTTTGATTTTTTACTAAAATGTCATTTCAAATTGGAAACACACATTATTAGTCATATTTGTTGCATCGTTTGTTGGTTTGACATGACACTACTTCATACACATCAAAAATGGCTTATGAGTCGATGTCCTAAATTATCATGAAAATAATAGTGTGTTTTCTTGGTTTTTCGTGCATGAAATGTTTTGAACTAAAATATAAATTTTAAACTAATAACGGACACTTGTGGTCATAATAGTCAAACAATGCATCATATTAACATGGGGTTTATTCCTACATTTCACAAATGACTCATGGATCATTTTCCTAAAGTATCAAAAAAATAAAAATGTGTTTTATTAGTTTTCAGTACGTAACTTGTTGTTTTTTCTTAACATAATGAAATTTTAAATAAAAATGGACACTTTGTGTGATACCGGCCATACTGTGCATATTATTGAGGTGAGTATGATTCCTATACGTCAAACATGACATATAATTCATTGTAAAAAAATTTAAAAACGAATATGAATGAATTTTCTTGGTTTTCAGTATGTCACTTGTTATTTTTACTTAAATTAATGTCAACTTTAAATAAAATGAAACACTTTGAGTAATACTAGCAACACCATGCATCTTATTGAGGTATGACTAATTCCTACACGTAAAAAATGACATATAGATCATTTTCCTAAAGTATCAAAACAATCTTAATGTGTTTTCTTGGTTTTCAGTATGCTAGTTGTTTTTTTTACTAAAATGTCATTTCGATATGGAAACACGCATTATGAGTCATACAGGTCTCATCGTGCATCGTTTTGATGTGATACTACTTCATACACATCAAAAATGATGTTTGAATCATTTTTCTAAATTATCAATACAATCAGTGCATGTTTTCTAGGTTTTCAGGGAGTGCCACATTCTAAACTAAAGTTCAATTTTAAAATGATCATAGACACTTTTATTCATACCGGTCAGACCCTGCATCAAATTGATAACTGTTTGATTCTTATATGTCACAAATTTCTTATGGATCATTTTTCTAAAGTTTCAAAACAATCTGAATGTGTTTTCTCAGTTTTAACTATATCACTTTTTCTTTTTATTTAAATTAATGTCAATTTTAAGTAAAAAGACACAATTAGATTCATACTAGTCACATTGTGAGTCATTTGAGGTGTGGTTAACTCATTCACATCAAAAATGATGTTTGGATCTTTTTCCTAAAATATCTAAATAATATGAATGAATTTGGTCAGTTTTCAGTATGTAACTTTTTGTTATTACTTAAATTGATGTCAATTTTAAATAAAAAGAGACACTTCGAGTAATATTGGCCACATTGTGGGTCCTATTTTGGTAAGGCCGATTCATACACCTCAAAAATGACATATAGATCATTAACCTATGTTATCAAAACAATTAGAATATGTTTTCCCAATTTTTAGTATGCTGGTTATGTTTTTTTACTAAAATGTCATTTCAAATTGAAAACACACATTATGAGACATATAGATTGCATCGTGTGGCATTTTACATTGAGAATGCTTCATACATGTCGCAAGTGACTTATGAATCTCTTTACTAAATTATTAAGAAAATCAAAGTGTGTTTTCTTGGTTTTCAGTGAGTGAGACGTTTTGAACTAAATTGATAATTTTAAAATGATAACAGAAACTATTAGTCAAAACGGTCACATTTTGGGTCTGATTGAGGTGTGGTTAATTAATACATGTCAAAAATGACTCATGGATCATTTTCGTAAATTATCAATACAATACAAATGTGTTTTCTTGGTTTTTAGTATGTCACTTTTTCTTTTTTGCTTTAATTAATTTTAATTTTAAATAAATAGACACACTTGGATTCATATCGATCATGTTGTGCGTCGTATTGAGGTTTTGTTTACTCCTATACATTAAAAATGACTCATGGATCATTTTTCTAAAATACCAAACAATATGAAAGCGTTTTCTTGGTTTCTAGTATGTCACTTGTTCTATTTACTTCTATTAATGCTAATTTAAAATAAAAGGACACACTTTCAGTTATACCCGTCAAATCGTGTATCGTATAATGTATTGGTTGACTCCTACAAATCAAAAATCACTCATGGATTGTTGTCATAAAATTTCAAAAAAAATGAATGAGTTTTTTTTTTTTGATTTTAGTATGTTAGTTTATGTTTTTACTTAAATTAATGTCAATTTTAAATAAAAAGAGAAACTTTGAGTTATATTGGCCACACCATGCATCATATTGAGGTAATATTGATTCCAACATGTCTAAAATGACTTATATATCATTTTCCTAAATTATTAAGGAAATATTAATGTTTTTTATTAGTT
Source organism: Viscum album (assembly GCA_963277665.1). NCBI lineage: Eukaryota > Viridiplantae > Streptophyta > Magnoliopsida > Santalales > Viscaceae > Viscum > Viscum album. The sequence continues at coordinate 1,481,500,082 of OY728155.1, read as the reverse complement.
TCTAGTATTACATTTGTGTTTTTTTTACTAAAATGTAATTTCATACTAGAAGTAAACATTTTGAGTCATAACGATTTCATCAAGTTTCAGTTTGAGGTGATATTTCTTCATACATGTAAAAATCACTTTTGAATATCTGTCCTAAATTATGAATACAATCAAAGTGAGTTTTCTTAGTTTTTAGTGAGTGACACATTTTGAACTAAAATATCAATTTTAAACTAGTAACAAAAACTTTTAGTCATACCTGTCACATCATGCGTCATATTGAGGTGTGTTTGATTCCTAAACATCAAAATTGACTCATGGTTCATTATTCTAAAGTATAAAAAAAATAAAAATGAGTTTTCTTGGTTTTCAATATGTCACTTGTTTGTTTTTCTAAATTTAAAATCATTTTAATATAAAAATACACACTTAAAGTCATATCAACTGCACATCACATCAAATTGATGTTTTATTGACTAATACACATCAAAAATTATCTATAGACCATATTCTTAAAGTATCAAAACAATAAAAATTAATTTTCATAGTTTTATGTATGTCACTTTTTCTTTTTACAAAAACTAATGTCAATTTTAAATAAAAAGACACTTTGAGTGATACCAGTCTCTTATTCTTTTTGATCAGTTTTGAGTAGGTTATCTTCTTTGATATTGACTATATTGACCTAGAAATTTCCTAGATAAATATAAAATCATAGTAGATAAATATTACTTACATAATATAATGATATATACCAGAATAGTTTTGGTCTAGTGTGTTTCTAAACATAGAATCATAAAGAACTAGATTATAAGAGTCTATCATTAAGTTATTATTTATTAGAACCCTTTAAAGACATTTCATTTATAAAACCATTCTTAATAACCTATAGATAACAAACATAATAAAGGGTGATCATAGATGCCCAATAATTGTAAAAAAGGGAGATATTAATGATCATATAATGATAAAATGAGAATAGAGATTTTAGTAGGTGATATTAACATTAGAAATTCATACCATTGATATCTTAGATCATAATTGTAACAAATAATGGAAGTTTAGAAGACCTGAATATTAAAGGATCAAATAATGTTATAAACAAAAAACATACACTTCGAGTCATATCGAGCACATTGTGTATCATATTGAGGTTCATATGATTGATTTGTGACTGATTACTATACTATTCAAGAAAATTTTAATGATAGATATTTTGGGAGTTCATACTTTTCATTCAACTACTGATAAATACATTTGGTAGATATATCTCAAAGATTCAATTCAAATTTTATACAACATGGGGTTTCCTCTTCCACTCGAAAGGGACATGTTCTCTTTTTTCTAGATTGTTACAAATAGTTGAAAGGAAAATATGACTCCACAAAAGATCTGTATAAAAAACTAAATATGTATCATATAAAAATGATAAGGAAATTAACTTAAAAATAGTAGATAAAATGCTGAAAAAATTAATTAAATACATAAAAAGACACACTTTGAGTCGTATCGTCCACATCATGTGTTACCATGATTTCCATTTTATTTCGTTGTTCAAATTGAAACACTACATTGTCGAAATTTATCACATCCCTTCAAGTTCCTTCTACTAACTTTGAAGGATAGTGATAAATGTTGATAATACTGGGGTGAGATGGTTTTGAGGGAGAATAAGTATGTGGAAGACATTGTATGTATGAGTTGTCAAACATTTAATTTATATTATGTTAATATAGTAGATAATAGATAATATTATGAGGAAAACATATTAAATTAAATAAACTATACATTCTCATTGAATTTTGAGTTGCATCCTCAAATTTTAATCTCTCACAAGCTTGAATAGTTTCGAACAAACCTCCCCGACTCGAGTAAAGGAATCCACCTATATAAGAAAAAAAATCTTATGGGAGTAATACTAAAAATAAGTAAATTAAAAAAAAATATGAAATAATCTACTAATTCTATATAAGTCACATCTTCATGATATTTGTGTACATTCTTCTAACAGGTATACTGCCCATTCATTTCTGAGCACATATATTTCATCTTTTCAATATGAATCTTTTCAATAGTCATAGTAGTACTGGGAAAATATAAATACAAAAAGTGTTAACAAATATTTTAAATGAAATAGTAATTATCCTTGAAAATACTTCCTCATGGATGTTAGATTTTTCATGAAATTTGATCTCTCTCATAAATTTACAAACATAATAACCACAATATTTTCAATTGGTTTGTTTCAGACACTACAGAAACATTGAGTATAATAAGTAATTATATGTATATGTGTTTGGATAATGAAATATTTTTATATATACCCTAATACTTGTCCAGTCATTTAACTTTCATTCTTTGTGATCCTTATCCCCTGGCCTCATTCCTTGTTTTTCATGACATTTATATTCCACCCTATCATTATAAAATCCTCATTAAAAGATAATATAAATTATATAACATGATGTTTAGTTCTAAAATGTTGGATCTAGTGTATTAAATTTTGACATGTTCTATCATGTGTGGATGGTTTGTTGGATATCCATGCATTGAATCAAGGAAAAAATCTTTAGAGTATCCAAATTTACCACAATGAGTATCCAATGTTTCCTAAAAATACAAAAAAGAATAATTAATTAATGAAAAAGAAATATATTTGATATGATTAATTTTTATAGTTTTACTCATGCGCCATTGGTATTAAATAGAGTCTATAATCCAAATTTTTTCTTTCAAATTATTTGATCAGACCTGACACTATTTCATCCTTTATTAGGTATCTATTTTTTATTATTCTGTGGTGGTGATGTGAGGACTAACAAGTCCAAATTATTTCATAGGAAAATACCTTATATTTTTTTTCATATATACACTACCAAAAAAATATGAAATTTATTTAGTCATAATTAACACAATATATCATCATTTGAAAAATAAAATCATGAGAACATACTTCATGTATATATTTACAATTGAGCCACCTAGCCAATCATAGTAGAGGATTTCACTTGCACTCTCAACACAAATGAATCTTTGATCTTTCTCTCCATATATATTTTCTTCAAAATCATCTATGTGATTAGGACAATATTTTAACTTTTTATCCACATTAAACTTCAATGATAGTAAATGATAATATTGAACGGGAAGAGTAGTTGTTCTTTTAATAGATCTTTCCAATTAGTTGGTTCATCCTTTAGATGTTTTTGAGTTGGTCTTTAATTTCATCCCCCTAAAATTGTCTGTCTGAAATAAAATTCACCTGTTTAGATATTTTTTCATTAATTATTAAATTTTTATCTTTAACAATAAATTATAATGTAATACCACCTTGTCAATATATTTTTTTCAATATGTGATGTTCATTCAATGAATGTTCCCACATTTTTTTGATCGTAATAAAATGTTTCTCATGAATAGGAATATATAGCTTGGTGCATAGATCATGGGACATTCTAATTGACACTCACACATGACCATTTGGAAGTTGTTCGCTATGTAGCATGTTTTTTTGGATATTTAACATCATAGACCTCTCTACAAAGAGATGGGTAGGTGTTGATAGATATAAATAATATTTATTATAACCAAATATAATATCAATAAATGAACGTTATTGGTGTATGTATGATTCAAATTTCAAAAAAACCATTTATTAGAACATTGATTACCTTAGATAAGACATATCTTTGAGGGGAATAGAAAACCTCATAACTGGTGGGGTGGAGTGGGATCCTTATGAGGTGGTTTTTCTTGCGTTACTTCTTCTATTTTTATCCCCCCCACGAAATTTTCCATCATCCCTCTCTATCATTACAATTCTTCATCAAGGGTAGCTATTTTTTCTATCATCTATTTTATTAATTCACTTTGATCCTCCTCTTTTTTTTCTCAAAAAATTATTTGTGTGTCACCCCAAAACCCACACCTCTGATGATGCCAAACTATTCAGGTTGCTTTAAGTACACTGATAGTATGTTTTCATCTGGTATAGGTGTTTCTTATTTATGTGACTAAGTCAGATAGAAAATATAGTAAAATATGTAGTCATTTTTATCTAATAGAGAATTAAAGAAAAAAATATTATGTAATTCTTAGACATGTTTCCACACTTTTTTTGTGTTTTCATCTATTAGTATACCATCTTTATTTATACGTTCCTCCTTCCACAAAACATTGTATGAGATGGAAGTGTCTCTGGATTTTGAGCCATTAATTTGTATATAAATAGAGGAACATAATTATGTTTTTGTTTCATGTCACATAAAAGTATTTTTGTATATTTCTAATACGTACTGATTTTTTTTCAAGTGAAGAATACCCCATCCTTACTTTACGGTAGTGGTATGTTGGTTTTTCTACTCATTACTTATTTTCGTCACTCATTTGATGTTAGGTAAATAAAAAAATTGAATCAAAGTGATGAATAAATGATTCTTCAAATAACATATTACTGGCGGCCATTAAATGCATCCCACTCTTCTTAGGTAATCAAGTGTGCATAGATTAGCAGTGGGTGCGTGTTTATTTTCCGTTCAATGTCTTTAAGATGTTTTATTGTTAAAATTGTGTGAAATCTTCTTTGAATCCTTCCAACAAGAATTTATATGTATTTATCATGGGAGTAATCTACTATAAATACACTTTTCAATGGATGATGAAGTGTGAGTAAATGTTTTGTTATTTTATTTTTTAGTAAAATAAAGAAATGATATCAAAATTTTACCATAATCTCTTCCCACATCAGTGTCTTAAGCCCAAGTAAAACATGGTTCCGTGATTCTACATCAATTGGAATGTGTTTCAAGTGATGATTCCAATGTAACTACTAAACATGGCCATGTTGGCATTAATATGATATCCTCGTGCATTCCATATAACCTCATATTTGATTCCTTTTACATTCACCTAAATGATTTTTTCTAACACCTTCAACCTACAGTGCTCCTATTATTTTTTCATCTTCGGTCCTTTATCCCATACCATTTTGTTGGAATCAATATCGTCAATATGTTCCTCTAGAGCAGTAGCATCGGCACATGTAGATGGTCATTATACCTCTTCATTGGAACTAGTAGTAGGTTGAGAAACATGTTGTTCCTTACAAATGGGACCAATAGCACGTTAAAATGGTCATTCCTATGCACTGTGAGTAGCATTAGGATGAGAGACATATTGTGCATCAGGATTGGGATCACCAGTATGTGAAAAATGTCATTTTTCCACTGCACTACAAGAAGCACCAGGTTGAGAGACCTGTTGATCCTCGAGATTCGAAGCACCATCATGTGTAGAAGTCATTATCTATAGAACTAGTTTAACATTTCATTTAGAGTACATAAATGTAGAAGTAAATAGATAATAACATGTTGTAACATACTGTATATTACAAAAAATAATTAACATGACTATTGAACTCATTTTTTAAAGGCTGAAGGGATTTGACCCCTCTAGAGACTATCCAAATCCCTTCATTATGGTCTCATATGACCTTAAAAACACAATCTACATTGGGAATACTATGAAATGGTTGTGTCATATCAATGAAAGAGTCATCCTATGTTTAATTTTCATCTTATCATTCTTTGGTTTTGGTCGATAATAGAACAATTGACCACTTCTACTTTGTAGGATTGGAAACCAAAAATACATATACTGCCTTTGTTTCCATTATAAATGATATGTATTTGTATCATCCCTTACTGAAATCAAATTTCATTAATTTCAATTCATATATTTTAATGTCAATAATGTTATTAACCCACTTGCATTAAAAAATAATCACTTATAATATTGTATAATCCAATTCCCATAGTTGTTTGATGATGACAAGTTATGACATATTCGTGTAAATTGGATTTGTTTCCATAGTACCAAAAACTTGCATCACTTCATCTACATGTGTAACTCTACTATTTTTCATGCTACATTCTTTATCATGCTCATTTTTATATAACATATTACCATTAATTACATAACCATTTTAGGATAATACACACACATTGGTCCACCAGCTAGCCATTAAAGTCATATTGATATTGAATCTAGATTTTAATCTGACTCCATAAAAATATGGTCCTGAAACCATTATATAAACTATTGATTATGTGAATTTGATATCCATATTTTATCCATTTGTGGATTCAAATTCCTAATAATTTTTTTATTGGTTATAACATGTGGGGAAACCTCAAAAATATTACAAAAAAATTAAAGGTGTTACTTCTCCCAATCTATAATATTGATTGTGAAAACATCTCTTCCAGAAATTCCTTTTCCCGTAGGTCGCCCTGTGTGATGAGATTTTGGTAGACTAACTCTTTCCACGCCATATAGGTTTTTAGTACAGAATTCAATGGCTTCCTCAATCTAGATGACTTCTTTTTTTAAAATACCCTTTCAAAATATTATATACCATTCAATGGGGTAAATTCATCTATAGTGTATAGAACCACATTGTTGAATCTCTCTCACCAAATGAACTATCAAATGAACCATCATATCAAAGAATGTTTCCTAGAATAACATTTCCAATTCAAATAATATGATGAAAATTTCACTTTTCATAATCAACAATTTCTTTCAGTCTATAAATCTGTTTCATATATATTTGTTGAAGAAACAGAGCACATTTAATTTATGAGGGACATTTTTGGGAAAATTCAACATAAATCTATAAGAATATTATCTTTCATCAAAACATGGCAGTCATGAGATTTCATACACTTTAACATTAAATCAGTCATTTTCATGATGTTCTTGATATTTTATGAATACCCCTATGGAACCTTTACATTATTCAAAAAGTTATAATACTGATATCCCTCGTACCTAGAAATATTATAAGCAGTAATAGGAAAAGGTTCAATTTTCACCCTTCACTAGTGCTGAATATTCTCATATTCCCAAGTCAAATATGTCCAACCGATCCTCAATTTAATCCTTTTTTTTCTAGATTCATTTAGCAACGTGTCGATGACACTATCACGTATATTTTTTCAACATGCATAACACCAAGAAAATTTCTGACGTACATACAATTCATGTATAGTAATTCAAAAAAACTGATCTATTTTTCCAACCGGTTTTCATAAGGATTCTAGAAAACGTTTTACCTAAATTAGTTTCCACATCTTTTACTTTCTAAAATATTTTATCACCTATTAGTGGAGACAGTGTTGTAAATTATTTGGAACTTCCATTGAATTATTTATTATAATATTGTTACTTATTCCATTAGGGCATAAATCTACGATGTCATATAAACATGGTTTTCAATGAATGTTTCACCCTAATTGATTGTGTACCTTGTTTAGAAATAAGAAACCCTTGAGATACTTTAATTCAATATCCTGAAAAATTTCGATAAGTAGGAAAATTAGTTAACATCCCATAGAACATGTATCTCTTCATGAAATCTTCATTTCTGTAAGCATCATACAATGTAACACTTTAATACTAAAATAATTTCAAATCCTCCATCAATGGAGCCAAATAAAAATGAATATCATTACCAAGTTGTTTTGGTCCTGATATAAGCATAGAGAAGATGATTTATTTTCGGTTCATCCATAACCATGGTGGAAAGTTATAATTTACCAACGTAATTGTCCATGTTCTATGAGTCCTTATTTAAAAACCAAAAGGATTCACTCTAACTATAGATAAAACAAGACAACTTTTTCTCATCTTGTTTCCAAATTCAGGATACTCAAGATCAATTTTTCTCCACTGAGGAGAGTTTTTTGGGTGGCATAGTTTCTCATCTTTAATTCTTGTATATGTATTCCATGTCAATTATAGTGCAGTCTTGTCACTTCCATATAGGCACCTAAACATTGGAATGATTGTAATGTACCATACAAATTTCATAGGATAAGATTCATCTTTATTTTACTGATAACCTCCACACTTTAGGAATTTTGTATGTGTGTTTTAATCCTTGTGAAATAGTATACAATCATTTGGGATTGTGTGTATTTTTTAGAGATCATACCCATATAGCATAGCATTAATTTTATAATGTATTTTCATCTTCAGTGCACATTATCTTTTGGGATATTGTCATTCAATATAGCTAGTTGTTCCGTAAAACTGGCGTCACTATATCCATTGCCTGATTTCAAATTATACAACTTTATTACAGCTATAAATGATGTATATGTAGTGAAACAAGCATACAATGTTGTCTTTGCACAATGCATTAACTTCTCAAACTGTTTTGGGAATTCATGAAGTTTATCTTCAACTGCCATTGTCATTTCCTCAATATAATCATCATCATCATTCACATTTGTAATCACATCCTTGATAATGTATTCTTCATTTTCCATACTTGTAATCATATCAGGTGATTCTTAAAATGAATTGATTTCCCAAAAACTATCAACATTCTCTTTTTCACTATGTTTATTTCAACATTTAAAAGTTTGATCTATACTGTGGCAGATCAAGTGTTCTTCCAACTCCTATGGACTTATTTTTCTTGAATAACTACAAGGTAAATGGGGAAAATGGATTTTAAAAGGATCACATGCATGAACTTTTGAAAACATCATGAAGTCTTTCACTCCATCTTCATACTCCTTTTTCAAATAATTAGCATCCATCCATTATTTATTCATATCCATCCATTTTGATTCAGTAATATAAATATTTTAAAAAATAAATATACAAAACATTGATATAAAAATTAATCAAGTATAAAAAGGATATTAAAATTAATTCCCTTTTAGTATTTATCCCCAATATCCACTTTCCATAACCAAGGTCCTTCATTTGGGATCTTTTAGGAAAATCAATCTTCCTCTCTTCCATCCTTTCCTTCATTTGTCCAACAAAGAGAAAATCATCCACATAAATAAGTAAAATTAAAAAACTCTTACCATAATACACCATCATATAGTAAAAATTATTTACATTACACTGCATGAACATTGATTCTACCATGAAAGCATTGAAATTCAATTTACACTGTCATGGTTCCAACTTAAGCCCACAAAAACTTCATTTGATACTAGTACTGAAACTTCTATTCCATTTAGCATAAAAACTTCCAGTTGATCTATGTACATCTCTTACTATGAATCTATATGAATCAATATAATCCTAACATCCATTTGTTCTAGAAATAAACCTTCTATGGAAACCAAGTTGAGAACCATCTAAAGTTATTTACAGTATGACAAAAAGTATAATATAAATCTATTCCTTCTGATTATTGAAATACATTTACAAATAGATACACCATTAACTTTTTCCTATCATCCAGTTTCTCTTTTAGATGATAAATATAATTGTTCTATAGAAAACCCTTTCCCAAATCCAATTCTATTATCTGAAATGTATCAATATCCTAGAGGAAATTTAATTATTTCTTCATTTTGTAATAACAAAACAATGAGTTCAATAGTTATCCTTGGTTGAATCCAAAAAAATAGAAAATCCACCTAACTTAACCACACATTCCTCAGTAGGTACACTCCTATAGACTAAGAAAATCATACAACTAGAGGAAACTAGCTAGTGTGTGATCTAACTAGTGTAATATAAAACTAGACATATTTATTAATTCATAGGGTTCCCATGTAGCCAAACAAGTGGAAGTGAGAAATAAAAGGTCAATGGCCATAGCATGAATAAATATAATATAAGTAGTAAATCACATGTCAAAGATAACACCCTCACAAGAAAGAGACCATTTTCACATCCATGATCAAGCATCAAGCATTTCATATTAATAATCAATTGCATCTAACTCATGGAAAGGCCTAAATAGACATATCAAAAAATGGTCCCCCTAATTTAAACCAAGTAGGTGATGTTAGATACAAAGTAGGTTTAGGAGTTAAAATGGGTTTAAACATTAATTCACCTTTTGTGGGAGTGAGGTCATGATGGATATACTATGGGTTGGATAGAGTTAGTTGCATACCCTTTCGATAGTGTTATTATCAATATAATTGTCTTCCCTATATAATGTATTGGCTTTCCAAATTGTATAAAAATATAAAATTAAAAGTTTATAGAAAACTACATTTCATATGGCCTTTGAAAACTTTTTATAAAATCACAATTGAAATCCCATTAAAAACCAACCATTTACACAAATTCCTCTTTAAAATAACATAAATTTTTTAAAATAATCCAATCATTTCCAGGAACTCTTTCATAATAAAAGAATTAATTTTTTAAATTATTCAAGGAAATTTCATGACCTAATGGTTTTAATCATTTAACATGAATAAAAACCCTCTATATCATACCAATTTTCTTTTAAAACATCACACACCCCTTGTTAAAATTAAACCAATCTTAAATACCCTTTAAAAACATTCACATCCCTTTATGACATCCAATCAGGGGAGTTGACAAATAGTTGGGATGCAATCTATGTCCATGCCAAGTACATAAATCATTTTAAAGCTATTTAAACCCAAAAAAGCATATGTTGAACACATATAATTTTTTAATAAACATTTCAAAACACATGAATCATTTTAAGAGAGGCACTAAGGCATTTTCAGAAAGACATAAATCCCAAGAGAGGAACATTATAAAAGATACATGAATCAAAAATGACAACCATTTTAGGAAATATAAATCTATAAGACAACAAAATCTAACTTTATGGAAAATAATCAGTTTTTCATATAGTAATATCAAATGAAACATAAAACATGTGGAATTTATATTAGAGGGTCTTTCCTTGGGACCATTCTTCTTAAGGATCACCAAGTTTGAACGTCGCGAGAATATTTACCAAATTTATATGAGACTCCATCAACTAATAGTCATCTAGAAACTACATGATATATATACATATTTTGGAATTCCATATCAATTTAGAGGTCATCAAGATGACATAGTGGAGTCTTGGGTGATAGAAACACAATTATATTGGGTATCCACATTTATTTTTTAATTATGAATTAATCAAGTGATCATACATCATGGATTATTAGAAAAAGATTTAGTTTTCTTTTTCTTATTTCATTTATTGATAAGTAAAGGGTGATTTTTTGCAATATATTCCCGAAGTCTAATGTGTTGGGTGATTCAACCGACTGCGCAATTTGTCTAAAAATGTTCACATGGTTTGCGCATAGTCCCAGATCCTCCTCATCCATGTGTGGTTTCCCCTTAACCCCCAAAATATCTATCCTCAACCATTTGGAAACCAAGAGACACAACCATTCTTAGTTTAAAATTAATTGAAAACCTCATGAGAATCAAGTTTTCACCTGGTTCATACTAAACCATGCACACAAAGCCAATCCCCCTTACTAGAAAACTTCAAAATTATTGAAAATTAACATGAAGCCTCCAATCCTTATATGAACACATGTTCAACCACTTGATCCTCATCCCTCATCTCAAAACAACACTTTGAGGAATTACAAATCTAGTATATTCATTCTGTGTCTCAATTAAAAATTTGAGCCATCTAGTAAATGAAAATTCAACATCCTGCATAAATTTTCAGTTCTAGTGAACATGGGTCCTTTTAACCTTCCCACCATAATAATTATTATCCCCATGAATTCTTGGGGGTCATACATACACATTACCCAACCTACAATGGTCAGAAATTATTGAAAATGGTATTGTTTCATTTCTAAATGTCTGAATCACATCCAAGGCACATCATCCGACTTAGGGAACTCAACCATCCAAAACCCAATCCAATGCCCATTATAATAAACCAAATACCAATATGGCTCCATCCTAGGTCCATCTAAATAAAACATCGATTTTTTTATTACCCAATCACCTATCATAGTTATGTTTCTCACCATAATAATTCTCAACTTATCACTAAAATCTTCCCGTTATTACAACCTCCCCCAGTTAAAATTAATAAAAGAACAATGAACTCATTCTCCTAAAATTATCCCGGCACGGTTTGTGGCTAACAATGCCATAACATTCTTCAGAATTCCAATCAAAATTGGAACCCATCCTTACCATCAAAAAGCCACTGAAGTGGATGCATACCCACCATCCTTCGATGAAAAATGAACTTACCATCTTTTACTTGAAATCCCACTCAAACCTGAAACACACCTTTAATTTGAAAAATGATCCATCGTACATAGCTTGCAACATTAAATAACAACATTATGTGCTAACCCTAGTCAAACTATCCCCAGCTAACTCATCCCAAAAAATATTTTCTCCAATATTTTATCCCTCACCATCCCACATGATCACAATGTCCTTACACCTATTTTCATTCTAAAACAACTAAAACACGCCCACTAGAGTCCATACTAGAACCTCAGTAAGATTCCACCACCAGATCCTATACTGAGTCAAAACTGTAGTTGTACCCTAACACACCATCGACACACCTCCGACACAATCTCCACAATCCTGAAGCCGACACTCAGCAAGATCGTCCACCATAACTAATTTTCCATGGGAATTAACTATAGAATTTTGACATATACCTCAACAGACAGTTCCAAACACTTTCAAAATTTTAGCATGAGTGTCGCACCCCTACAGCCAACATGTAGCACCCCACAATATGAGTGTCATCCCTATCGCCTCACTCAAAAAAAATCCAAAAATCATAGCCAATGATCCATTTAATGCAACACATCTATCTATATATTAGGGATGGGGATCCATTTACTTAATTATAGTCCAATCATTTCATGAAATCAGTTGAACCAAAATCTATCTACATATTAGGAATTCATGATAATGTGGAAAAACAGCATACATGTGGTTGCAGTAGGGTCCAGCCACGGCAGAGTAGGGGTAGGTGGTGGTGGCGGTGGTGGTGGCGGCGTATGTCGCGAAGGGCTTCGCATGGGAGGTGGGTTTGGGAGGATTAGGGTTCGCAATGGAGGTGGGGTTCGGCGCGTGTTGGAGGTGGAATTAATTATACATATTTATAAGCTTATACATATAATAAATATCTTTTTTATAATTTTCTAATTATTTAAAGAAATAAATATATTTATTTATATTTATAACAATAACGAAAAAAATTATATATTTATTTGAATAATTATAAAATTATAACCAATATTTTTATTATATTTATAATTTTATAAATATATCTAATTACTATGTTAATTATCTATATTTGTAACATTATACATATAATAAATATATTTTTTATAATTTTATAATTATTTAAATTAATATATAATTATTTATAAATATAACTATATATTTATTTATTTAAATAATTACAAAATTATAAAAAAAAATATATTTATTATATTAATGATTTTATAAATATAAATAAATAATATATTTCTTATCATTTTGTAATTATTTAAATATATCTATATTTATTTATAATAATAATTATAAATATTTGTATTTATTTATCAATTTTTCAATATATTTAAAAATATATTTATTTAATTATATATATTTATAACATTATAATAATAAAAATAAAAATTATCATTTTATAATTATTTAAATAAATATATTTTTATTTAAAATTATAACTATAAATAAATATATATTTATTTGTAATTAAAAAATTATAATACATAAATATTTATTTATATTTGTAATTATAATTATTTATTTATTTTATTATTTATTTAAATAATTATAAAATTATTAAAAATATATTTCTAATTATATAAATATCTATAATTAATATGTTAATTATACTTTTATAATTATTAAAATATATATGCATTTACTTACAATTATAATTATAACTATTTTTATTTATGTATAAATATGTGTATATAAATATATAAAATTAATATATATATTATAATTATATAATTATTTAAATATATCTATAATTATTTATAATTATAATTATAACTATTAGTATTTATTTATAAATATTTTTATCTATTTGTAAATATATTTATTTAATTATATGTATTTATAAGTAAATTTATTCAATTATATATATTTATAACCTTATAAATATAAAAAATATATTCATTATAATTTAATAATTATTTACATATATATATTTATTTATAATTATAAGTATAAATAAATATATTTATTGTGATTTTATAATTATTATTTATTATTATAATTACAAATAAATATATTTATAAAGTATTTATATATAATTAAGATTTTATAATTATAAATATGATATTTATTTATTTATTTATTATTTTAATATATTTGTTGAATTTTATAAGTACTTCTAAGAACCTGATAGATTCCAGGGTATACCATGAATGAATCATATACCTAGTAAAGTATAGATAATAAAAAATAAGTTATCACATATGGAATACATGAATAAGAATAAGGGTGTAATGTATAAATGAACATTCATGATGAACACATAACTTATATGTTAGTCAATTATACTCACACATCAATATATTTGTTGAAAAAATTCATTGGAAGCATATATTTATTAAAATAAATCTTTATTTCTTTAATATTATAATTATAAATATATATATTTAATATGTATATATAATTATTTATAAATCTAATAAATCTAATAGATCCTATAAATATATTTATTATTTAAAAATTTATTATAATCATGTAATTATTTAAATATATATTTATTAAATTTTAATCTTATAAATACTTTTTTTTAAACAATATATATATATATATATATATTTGAAATATTAAAAATATATATATTAAATATAAACGTGCATTTTTAATTTAATGTATATAAATAAAAAAAATTGAATATAAATATAATAATTTTAAATAAATTTATAAAAAAATTATTATTAACTTTTACCAGTTGTAATAATATAACTGATAAATTCCCCCTTTAGCAGCGCTAAATAAAATACTTATTAAGGGTGCGCATTTATCAGTGCATTTTTTAGCCCTGATAGAGGGTATATTTATCAGCTCTTTCAGATAGTGCTGATAAAGGCCCTACTTTTATCAGCTCTTTTCTGCTTAGCATTGATAAAACCTAGTGCATCCCTTTCCCAAATTTGTTATAGTGGGGGTAGCCTAAGATTTACCTATACATAGAATATTAAAACAAATTTATAAACCTGACTCAATATCATCCTTGGATTCCATATATCTCTAAATTTTCCCTATGTATTCAAGAATTACAATCACAGTATCGTGATATATTTAGTATTGAAGAATACATCACATTAAATCATCTAAAATTAAAGAAACTCAAACCACTAGATCTATATTGTGATATACAGTCACTTGATAAACCACATGGTTTTTTGTCACTTGATATACCATGGGGCATGAGTTCCACTCACCTAATATATGGTGTGATATCATTTGATCAACAAAAAGACATGAAATCACTTGATCATCCTATATTTTTGTTTTCATCCTACCATGAAGTGTCTGGTAACATGACTTAATCAACAAAAACTAAATTCTTCATGTGTTGAATACCACTAGATTGAACATTCATTTCATGAACACATGAAAATGGAATCCACCATGTGTATTATTCAAAATCTTGGGGTTTTAAGATGAGATATATGGTAGATTTTCTCATTTAGAATGGGGTTTTTTAAATCTTGTGTGAACAGTGTATTAAAATATATAGTTCTGCCTTGAAACATCATCCCATATTGAAGTTTTATTCATGTAATATCTTCTTAATAATACAATTTTCTCCATCATTCATCCAAAAAATATGACTGGGTTTTGGTGCTCTCCTAAGGCCTATTGTGCCTCCTCAGATGTGAGATGCTAAGTACCATTATCATCCTTCATGTGTGGACAGGTTCTCTAGAATCCATGCATGCATCACCCTTTCCATCCTTTGTATCTCTTCAAAGCTACTCTAGTATAGCTCAACCTATGTGATCATTGTTGGGCTTCCCCTGTGGATCGCAGACTTCTCAAGTGTTGAGTTGGATAAGAGATTTAAAATTTCTATCTAACTCCTTAAATATTTCATTTTTTAAATATTAATTCCAAAAACATGAGACATTACCATACTTCCATTTTGATCTCCTTGTTATTCAATACTTCACCCCAACACAAGATTCATTGCTCAAACACCTCTTTCCATAAATATATTTCTAAAAAAATCAAGTAAATAACTCTCCATTATCATAAAATTATGATAAGAAACATTAAACACATTTTTCAAAGAATTTTCATCTAATATTTTTAAATATTAAAAAGTAATATATTTCATTGGATCTCTTTAAATAATGCTTGGGTTCTCCATATAAAACATCTAACTCACTTCTTATACAAATTTACATTCCATGAAAATAAATAAAACATAAAATGTACACATCAACAAAAAATCCTTTGTATTTATTGGAAATAACATAAAAATGGTAAGTCTATATGTGATGTATTCCACATCTTCCCCTTTATAATAAATCATTCATTTTACATTTTCTCCCCCCTTTCGACATAAAATAAAACGTTCCTAGGCATAATGTGTCAATTTATAATTATGCATCATGCTCTCAACCATTCCACTTTATGTCTAATTAATCTATGATAAGTGTAGAAAACTTGAGGGCTTGATATAGAAAACATTGTTGTCTCTTTAGAAAATGAAACCAAATTAATCTGGAAACTCTTTATCAGTATTAGAAACTATCCAAATATTAATGTTTATGACCATTGATGATTCTAATTATGATACTAATTTATGATGAGATATATCAACCTGAATTTCTATAACATAATTCAACACATAAGTTAAAAACATTCACAAACAAATAACTATATTTATAATAGATTTGGTATAAAAACCTCAAACCCACACTCTTGAATCATGTGATAAAATAATAAAAAATAAATTTCTGGATTTGATATAAATAAAGGTGACCCAATTTTCACTATACAAATCATAAAACATCAAAAATAAATATTGGATAACTTACATACACTAGGAAGTTTTAGGTTTATATAATTAGATTATTATTAAAGGGGGGTTATCAAAAAATCAATAAAAATGAAGGCCTTTGGGCCATTCATGCAGGATTAGGAAAAAAAACCAAAATAAAAAATACCCAATAATTCAAGAGAGTATATTTCAAACCATACCCATCTTTTTCATATTTTATATTGGGTCATCAAAATCATCCATATCAAACCCTTCTATGATTAATTTAGTTAACATATTTCTTGATAACCAGGGTAAAATTAATCATAAGAAGAGTGACCTCAAATTCTCTGTATGGGTAATAATTGGGAATGACAATTTAATTTCATCAATGATATTAAGATGAGCGTGAGGGTATGATGACATATTTAATGTTCATTATTATAACATAATAGATCTCATACCCTTAAATACTTGTATCATCAAATATAAAAACATTTAATAATGATTTAACAAAGTTATGATTTAAAAGAATAAATAATCATGAGCCATGTGATATCAATCTTGATCAATGGAAAATTTATAACCCATAAGAATCATAACAAAAACTTATTTATTTCTTGGTAAATTATCTTTATATAACCTTTATATAAATGTTGAAATTAAAATAACCATATGTACACCTTGAAATATAATTTTACAAATAACATTATCATTACCCAATGTATCAGAGAACTATATGGGTGCACCCATAATATAGGATATATTGGGGTCACCCAACACTATCTGGGAGCACCCATCATATAACAATGTCCATGAACCATAAATAATGTAAATGTAAATTATTCTTCATCATAAAATTCATAAAAAATAATTATTCTATTTATAACTTGATTGACCCATGTAAAAGAAACGGGTTCTAGAAAATCTATTTGAAACATGATTAACCCATAAAAAAGAAAAGGGTTCTAAAATAGTCTCCATGAAACAAGATTAACCCATGGAAAATAATGGGCTCCATGAAAATATCTTTAAAATATGATTTAACCATGAAAAATAAATTGGTTTCATATTAATATTTTGAAATAATCTTAATCCATCAAGATAAAGAATATGGATGGTATCATTACAAAATATCCCCATTGGATCATAAGTAACAATAAGGGTAATTGATGTTTTTTAGTGGAAATACCATTAAAAGATAATTAAAAACATTTTTTGAGGAAAATAATATTTTCATTTTTAAAATAACATTTAAAAACTAAAAATTAACAATATGTATTGAAATGATTTTCTTTGAAAATAAAATTGGAAGCATTTATTGCAAACATCAAGGAAAAGAATTAAAATGATATTATAAAGATCGATTCATGTCATAAATGTTAAAAAACAAAATACTATTAAAAATTCATTCAAATGTAACCCATTTATAAAATATTATGAACTTTCCATTTTATACCATTAAAAAGAAAGAAAAATATATTGTAAAAGGGATATAATAAATAATTTATATTTTAAAAAAAAAAATTTGAAAACATTTTAGAAAACATTGATATGGAAAGGAATGATGCAAAATCAAAAAGAAAAAAATACAATATCTATATCACTTAAAAACATATTTCATGATATTTATTTAATCAATATGGAAGGAAATTGAAACAAAACTTATGAACCACATTCATAACCATTAGAGAAGAAATATATTTGGTTTAAGGAAATAAAATCATATGATTTCCCAAAATTGAACCCTAAACATAAACAATGTTGAATAGGCGCACAAGTGGCATCACTCGTAGTTGTAGCTGCCTATTCGTCGGTAAACACTTAGGGCAGATCAGCTTGGATGACTAGATCCTCATGAATAGGAATAGCCTCCAAAAGATATCACATGGATTCCCCAGCCACATCTACTCATTAGGCTTGTAGTATTTTGAGAAAAATATGGGATAAAGGTTCCTTAATCATTATTATCAGTAAATGAAGTGTAACTATATGAAATAAAAGAATTATAGAAGTTGAGTGCCACCAAATCAAGATCTTCAGTCACTAAGGGGGGCTCCACCATAGGAGACCCTTCATCACTGGGTATCTCAATGGTTGGAACTAGATCCTATTTTGTTTTTTGAGAAGGAGAAGTATGAGAATGGAAACCATGTTAATGCTAAAGCCCGATGAAAATACGATTATGGCCAAATTCGAAACATACTCTTACCTTGAGGGGGATATATTATTAAATCATATGAGATGAATCCCATGTAGTGGATGTCGTTGTTGGTATTCTAGGGCAGGAACCCTGTAATTGATAGGAATGGATTTTAGTTCTGAAGATGTATCTCCAACCATTTTAGCCTCATTTGGTTCACTACTGACCTCATCCTCAGGCGCATGCTCCGGAGCGTGCTCCATCATGACCACTAGCACTTATTCTGCTCCCATAGTGGTGTTATCTTGGTAGGTATCAATATTTTCCTTCATTATATAAGTTCCAGTTGTTAAAATAAATAAGTGAAAAAGAAATGAATCAAAAATATATGAGTGAGTTATGATTACCATGAGAAGTTCATAAAACTCTAATATAGAGTCTATAATCTCATTACTCTCCTAGGGACTCCTATCCTCATAATTTATTGCCTAGATGCTTCATTACTATGCTCTTATTATTTTTCGTCCTCATTGATGTCATCCTTGAGTGAAGCCTCCTCCTGATCAAAATATTTTCCAAGAATCACTTTTACCAAAGTGGGGGTGGGGGCCTTGTATTAACCCTATTGGGATGAATAAAGATCCATATGTTGTAGGTATGTGTGGCACTGTTGGAAATTAACCACACCTTCATCCTGAATGTCCCCAAATTCTAGAAACTTGATCCCATCCAGATTCATCTTTGACAAGAGGTATTCGGGTGAGATTGATTTTCATAGTGTCCTCCAGGCAGACCAAGGGGACAAAAATTTAGCATCGACGACTGATTGTAAAAGATACCTCAACTTATTTCAAAGAGATGCTTTTTTCATCCCCAGGGTCTCTTCCATAACTACCCCCATTCAAGAGGTGGAGGTGTGTCGACAACCTGTGACATCCCTGCCAATGCAGTTCATGTTTGAGACATTCTGGATGTCTGGCTTGCCCTAAAGTGGCAGCTTGTTTGTCTCCCCAGGGCTTTGGATCCACTATCATTGACTCAATTACACGAATTCTTTTTCCATAAGATTGCCTATATATATAATGCCAAAAAATTATCATCATATCCCATCTACATGCCCATATTAACATTGTTCGGAGGCATCATAATGTTTTTCCTAGATCTGGAAATCATCAGCATACACCATTGTTGACAAAGGATATAGGGGTGCCTCTCTTTATGGACCCATGTCTACAATTTATTCACCACCCATTGAAGGTATCCGAACTTCCTAGAAAAAGTGGGATGTTTTGTATGGATTGTAGAATAAATTTCCATCAAAATTATCCATCAACAACCCACCTCATAAGCTTTGTAGGTACTCTCTTTTCTCCCATGAGCCTTGTTGGTTTTCCACCATCGAACCAACCAAGGTCTCTAAACGATAGAAGTTGAAGTTTTCATGGTTACCAAACTAACGTATGACTTTGACCTCATTCAATTTCATCGGATGGACTCCTGTAATGTTCATCAATGAGGTATATGGATTGGTTTTCAGTGGGATTATGGTGTTTGAGAATTCATATCCCCCAAGATTCCCTGTGATCCAGCTGTGGAGAAATTGAAATGGCCCACACATTCTTCTTGGTGTGTCCCCCCTTGAAATGTGACCCAGCATGTTGTATATCTTATCCAGCACATGTACTCCTAGGATGAGTCTACTTCTAGCTTCTAGGATTTCTAGCATCAACAGAATTCTTAGGAGGATCTCTATCCTTGTGTCCCTTAATGTAAGTAACCACCCACTAAGTAAAGTGGCGAGGGAAGCAGTGTAGAGATATAATGGGTCCCCATTCTCCATGACGTTGTACCCCCACTTCTAATATTATCCTTCCTTTAAGAATAACTAATATGATACAACCATCCCTCTATGAGATACTATTAGAGACTACATTCCCCAGCCCAACATCCTCATCTTCTTGACCTTAATGAGGTACAAGTCAAACCATGCCTGAAACAGGATATCCTTCTAAATGATTTTTATCTCTATCTTCTATCCAATTATTCTATAGTTGGAAGAATTTTTCATACTAAAATCCATCAATTGGAATGCGTCCAATCTAGTGGATATCCCACAGGTTGATGCCAACTTCCCCATGGTGGAGATGAAGCATGTTCATGTCTGAGGACTATTAGTTGAGGAGCTCTGGTACTAACTTCTGTTGGTGGTAGAAATTATACTATGATGTCCATACTTATTCCAATAGTCTTATGTCATACAACTCTACCCCATATTTTTAGAACGTATAGCACACCCAGCACGCACATGCCCATTCACTAGTGAAATTTTTTCATGATCATAAATCATATTCCTTCCTTCATCCCTTGATAATATTTCCCACACCGCTCTATAATGTGGTGTTGTAGTTAGAAGGGAACTCTTCCTCCTTGGTCTCATCCTCAATGACCATCATGGTCCTACCCTACAATGTGTAGATAGGAATATCTATATAAAACCTAGAATTATGGTCATGCACATTGATAATCACTTTGAGGATAGTCCTTATTCAATTGCATCAGCATGCCTAGTAGCATCTAGTTTTCTGAAATGACCCTTCAAGCCTGAAGAACCTGAGGATTTCTGCTCATGTTATCCCTTAGAGAAACAGAAGAAGACTCAATATAAGTAACTTCCTATGGGTTGGCCATTTCGTATGGATAAAAAATCAATAAGGTTGTATCATTCAAGATTTGAAGATTAATACAAATGAAATGGGTTTGTCCACAAGATCATGTAATGGACATGAAAAATGTTCACAATTTTGAAAACGCAATTTTATACAAGAAACGACAGATTTTCTAAATAGGTGTTTGAAGATTGATTTTTCACAAAGGCTGATTGATCGTACTCTAAAGGGGAAGATAAATTATTATCACATGGAATGTCAAGGTGTCTGTTCATAGACCCCCCCCCCCCCCCCCACCACCACCACCACCACCTTATTTATAGGCGTATACCATCCCTTTTGTGGGTGAAATACATTTTCCCCACCTGGGGAAAATTATTATGCACACCCAACAGAATTCATCCCATACATCGGTTTTTCCCTCAGAACACAACCTTATGGTCCCCTTTAATCTTTTATTTTTAGGGGTGGACAGATGTTGGTGCCGAAATCCACCTGAGTCTGCAAATGGATATGTTTGCTGAAATAAAATCCACATTCTGACTCATAAAATAATTCCAAACACGCTAAGGAAGGTGTGTGGAAGATTCCATGTGTACACACATGATTTATGTCCATAAAGAAGACTCTTATACCCCCAATGTGAGGTATCTCACCATCCTTCTATGCAGTCCATGAAAATCATCAAAAAAAAGTTGGGTGTAAGAGCTCATTGCTATGTGTAGGATGACTGAAAATGTCCATGACTCTTACACACCAAATGCGACATCAAACGACCCTTTGCATGGTAGACCACCGTGGAACCTGTAATGAATGTGTGGAAAACCTCTTCCATGCTCGAAATATTGTGTGGAATAACTAATACACCCCCATTCTTCAATGTGATCCTCAAGAAGTCAAAGTATCACTTTGGTTCATATAAGACTGCTCTTCTTTGATAGCAAAAAATCCATGGAAACCTCAAGGTAAATATCTTGCACAATAGGTTCCTTGTGGGTCCTTCATTGAGTAGGCCCATAGATTTTGAATCCTTACTCAAATTATTTTATGTCAAGACCATACAAAATACCCATATTGTGTGCACCTCTATCCTTGATTGAAACTCAATCTTATGATCAACCTTGAATTTTTCATGCAGCCATTGTGTCTTGTGCAAACCCTCTCATTGAATCTTCATGGGTTTCCCTTAATCCAAAGCACCATGTATGATCCCCTTTTTCATGCACTCATCATCCCTTGAGCACACCTCTTATGTGAAACCCTATAGTATTGTATGAAACAATTTATTGGTCCCTCTAAATGTGTCCCATATTCCCATAGTGTATGTGTTTCCCTACCTCTTTATTTTCAGCATAGATACGCTAATATCCATTACTTTTCTTCATAGGGACACAAACATAGACCTTGTGAGTGACCAATCCTCCAAAAAAAATTGAATTTGAATTTTTTTTAAGCCATGTCCCACCAAGGTGTGTGTTTGTGTGTGACAGTTATGTAAGCCCAAGGGATAAATAATGGGTCCCTGCGTCTATGTTGTTTGATTTAAAACTACCAAGAAACATCTTCCTCAACCCATGAAGTTAAACTATGAACATTAACCTATATATATAATGAAGGATGTCATGTGTATGAGTTACATAAAGTGAGTTCCTCCTCACATGGAATTCCATCCTCTTCATTGGGAAGATGCACTCCTACTTCTGTTTTCTACCTTGGATACTGGGTCAAAGAGGGGATGGGAACCAATCCCCTATCCTCCCTCTTTCATACCCTCGAAATATTCTCCTCAAGTATCCTCCATGAGTAAGAACCGATCTAAAGGAATGAGATTCTCCCCACATGTAATGAGATTCTCTTAAGGTAGCTTCTATGGGTACCCCCAAATTCTCTCATGTTGATGCATCTTTCATAACACGACTTTTAGGTCTACTTCTCCATCTTGTTTCTCACACCTAGCAAGACTCATGTTGTCTTATATGTCAATAGGGACCATAGAACCCATCCATCTCTACCATTGGCACTCCTCCTTAGGTGTAAGCTTCTGCCTCTATTCCGAACTACGTGGATTTTGATCCCTGCCCTCTATACAAGGTATGTAGGATGACTATTTGATGTTCAATCCCAACCAATGGTAAACTCATGTGATCCTTCCAAGGGATGTACTCTCATTATTTGAAACCTTCTCTTTTTTGGGACACATCTCTCAAATTCACCTCTATAGGGTGTTCTCATCTTTCTGTTAAGGCCCCCTCAATGAACTACATGGGATTTGATTCCCGACTCGTTGGGATACGTATGTAGCATCTCTAAAGTTCAAACCCAAAATACCCACAAATATATCCAATCCATCCCCTATATCCAATTCGTCCATAATCAATCTTGATATTTACCCATCCTACTACATTCTAGTGAGATCATATCATCCATTTGGGAAAATCTCAAGCGTAACCCCCACACAATCAAAACATGAAAAATCCTGTTGTAAAGGAAAGCTCCAATGTGTGATCCCCACACCATCCATCAAACTACATGGGTTTTGATCCCTGTATTATAAATGGGGTATGTATTATTCCTCTTTGGGGTTCAATCCCAACCAATGGTAAACCATGGTGCCCCCCACCCTAGGGTGAACCTCTATGATCCACCTTTAGGGTTGTCAAAATCAACCTTAATGGTGTGAAACATTACCTTTATGGGATACATCACATAGGATCCACCTCCAAACGCATTCTAAGCCACTCATCCGATAAACCTTCTTGAGTTCTCCCTCCTAGGGATGCACCTCTTTGAGTTTCCTTCATGGGGTGTACTAATCAACCTCATTCTGTCCCCGCAAGATGTTAAACCTGTGACCTATCTCATACAGCCACCTCATTCCAAGAATTGTAAGCCTAAGGTGAAAGGCTTGGAAGACATGCCTAATGAATTAGATAGCTCGTGATGAATACCAGACACCTCGAGTTCCGCACCCATGAGAATTCCTCCTACGAGGAAGATTACAGGTGATCCAATGTTCTAGAATCCAAACATGCCAGTGATTCCCAACCTGACAACTCCATTGACTGAAGGTTGCCTCCCTATCAAGACCCTTTAGAATGTCCATACATAAGCTGCATAATGAATTGGCATCCAAATAGAATAGTACTAGGAAGGAGTTCCATGAACAAAAAATAAATCTATGAGGGATACATGAACTAAGTGATGAGTTCCAAGGAGGAACCCATAGAAGGAGGAACATACATCCCATCATCCTATTTCGATCAAGGTGCATACATAATCATTGAAAGGGGTGGATGTTTCCCACCTTTGGAAATCAAGAATTTATGGCAACAGGAAAGTGATGCCAGCATCATGCCAGAAAATATGGCTAGCATTTCCCAATGAATGTATTGGAAAACCAGGTCACCAACAATTCCAACCAAAATAACATCCATGATTAAAAGGGATCCAATATAATTCTCCATTGAATTTTTTTATTGAACTCCTTAAAAATTATATCATCATAATTAATATAATATATCCCCATGGAGGGGTCTTTATATATAGCTAAACAATATTAATTTTTAAAAAAATCAAATATTTTTTCCCATTAATTGAAATAAAAAATATTTTACTATGTGATAAAGATATACATATACACACAAATATAAACCATATTAAACAAAAATAAATTTATATTTGTGTGTGTACATAAATAAATATATTAATGTGAAAAATATACTTAAATATATATATACATAGACACACAAAAATATAAACATATATAGAGCAGGGAGAGAAAATTGATGTTTGAAAATGTTGAACAGTAGGTTGAAGATTATTGTATACATGAAAAAAAATCCAAAACTATACAAAAAACACATCATGATTAGAGGTGGTGTCATGAAAATATATGTTTTAAATCGAATACCTTTGATTTAGGGAGTAGAATCATCAAGAAAATGATGTGGGGTGGGGTTTAGTATGTCATCCATATCAAGAAGAACTTCGAGGAAAATGGGTGGTGTAGTTAGGGTTTTATTAACAATATTGTATGATACTTATCAACACTTACTAAAAAGTGCTGATAATACTCTTTTATTATCCCTAAAATAGTAATAAATAATAAGTTAACAATTTTTACATGATGATTTTAGCATTGATAAAACTAGATCTTCATTATTGCTAAATTCATCATTGATAATTTCCAAATTAAACATACCTATTTTAAGATATTCATATTTACTATTACACATCTACGGTTTAATTTTATATTGATATCTTTATATGCACTAATTTTGGAACTACTATTAGTATATTATTTTGTGATAAAATTATCTTTGATAACTTCTAAAGACCAAAAAATAATATGAGAATAATTAAAATATGTATATATTATTAATTATATTATGAATATCAATAATTAATAATTACATTTCCATGTGAAAATTTCTATAATTAAATATTATTAATCATATAAAATGGTAAATATTTTTTTCTATATATTATGAATTATATAAACGTATGAATAATTATAAAAATATTAAAAAAATCACTTAAATACAAATTATTCACAATAATTTTTTAACGATAAAAATGTATAGTATAATAATTTTTTATTATGATTCTATAGTTTACATGAATTCATAACAACACACACTCATTGGCCAGTAAGGACATGTCACCCCCTCCAATGATTGACCTACTTCATAGCTAACCCAAAACATTTTTAATGGTTTAAAGAAGATCTTATTATTTGGGGTTTTAGAGACCCTAAGTTACTAACATTAAAGGCCCTTGATTATTTATATGGTTAGAAATGTCCCTAGTGAAATAGGCTTGAAGGCACAGGATTTTGTATCTTAAAGGGGCCTTGATTTATGGGTCCTAAAGGCCATAGTAATTTTTGTATGGTAGACCCATGATTTTTTAATGTTATGTTTCTCACCCAACTTCCCCATTAGATGATGTGTCTGAATCCATGAATGTGTATTACCCATGAATCTCAACCACATGTGTCTCCCACATTCCTTCCTTGCACCAACTCACCTACATTTCTTAATCATCATCCATGCATCACTACGTGCACGTGATTTTGTGTCTACTACCTTGAATCTACATCCAATGTCTCCATCATGTGACTCACCCACCATGTGCCCATAATATGGTAGTAGAACTGCATCACTCCTTCAAGCATTACCAAAGCATCATTTCTAAAGTTGTATGCTTCCCAACGTGTTTCCAATGCATGTCTGTATAACATTCCTTCTCAGGGTAATTTTTATTTTTGTCACACCAATCTCATGGATTTCCAGCCCCACATTAATATTTTTCAAATTAATATTACATTTAATATAAATTATATTTAAAATAATAAAAATATTATTATTATTTTATGGATGTATATATATATAAATAAATTATTAATGAAATAGTATTTTTTATCAACTATATTTAAAATATTAATTTATAAAAAACTTCATAATATATTATCAATAACAAAATACTAATATAAAAAATTAAGAAATAGATAATTGTATTTAAATATATTTAAAATATCTATTACATATGTTTATATATATATATATTACTACTAATTATATAGAAGTATATATTTTATTTATTATATATAGAAAATAAAATTATATATTAACAACATTTTCAAATTATTAATTATAATTCAAAAGAGTGTTATTTATATAATTTATGTCAAATATTTTTAAAATATATCATTAATCATATACTTTTATATTTATATTCAATAAGAATTCTTTATATATACATTCAAAAATATAAATTCTAAATATAAAAAACAATAAAAAAATAATTAAAAAATCAAGTATATTATTTTCCATCTAATATTTTATAAATTTTTCAAAGATACCCCTTTTTATAATTGGTGGAGGGGGGAAATCCAAACGAAAACTAATTTTTGGTATGGGCATAGAAGAGGTCTCAAGACCCAACCCACATGTCACTAACTACCCAAACCAAACCACAGATCCCACACCACATACCAACCACCATTCTAATTATAGTGTCATGTGAAGCCAATGACATACATCCCATCACTGTTCCTTAAGACCATAAACCAACACTTTTGGTCACTACCATACTGGAGGCCATATAGAGCTCTGAAGGAGGTAGGAGAAGCTAGAATTTCTATAATAAGGCACAAATGAGGATAACACATGTCGAGGAAGTAGAAATTGACCACATAGAAAACAACTACTGAGAGAATATTGCTACTACAACAATATCTTCTATAGTAAACCACCATTGTTATAGTCACCAAACTTTTATAGTTCATAGTACCTTTTAAAATACTAATAATATTCACCTCCATCGAATTAAAAACTAAGGCCTCTTCATTGTCGGTGCACCACCAGGGATGATAAATTTTATTAATTACTTGTTTATTTTAAAAATTCATTTAAAGATTTGAAGTTCCATTTTTCCAATTAATTATTTACATATATTAATTTCATTATTCTTATATACATGTGTGTGTTTGTGTAAATTTCTAAATAACCCATGAATATGTGTGTGTGTGTGTGTGTCATAGTTGAACCCAACATATAAATGTGTATATCTAGATATATACAATCCATATAAAATTAATTTTACTTAAATTTATATAAAATTTATAATAAATTGCATTTAATTTAGTATAAAAACCCTATATACATATAATATATAAAAAATTTGAAGATCCCAAAGGAATGAGATGATGAAATGTTTTTTTTTCTATGAGTGTTGTCAATATTTTAAAAATTCAATGAGTAAGTACTGCAAGAGATTTAAAAAGAATTTAATTTATAAGGGTGTTTAAAAATTAAAAAAAAATACATTAAAATTTCTTTATATAGGAAGAACATAGATCTATATACAGAGGATACACAATGAATATGTCTAGATGATTTACTCAGACAATAAATGAGACAGTTTGATTATGTAATAAAGTGACATGTAATATCTAAAGATTGTAATATTTATATTAAGTGTTTATCCAAGAAAAGTTAAGATGATTATGATAATCACTATCTAATATTTTACCTCTCCCCATGTCATAGTGGTTTCATGATCACAGAAACTCTCTTTTGTCTCTAATGTTTTCATTTTAGTGAATTTCATTCATTTTAATTTGACTTTATGAAATTTTATTCATAGAATTAATAGAGATATTATAGACTATTGAAATTTTTCTTCTAGAACCTATGAATGGATTGGACCAATCATATTTAATGCTTTTAGATCTTGAAATAATGTTGAAAGATCTGTAGAAGGCCTTAGATAAAAGAAATGGTGGATTCATTTAAAGGTGATGAGGTGTAGGCCGCACTAGGTGCCCAATCAAGAGAATCTGCCAGCTGATGGAATGGGAAAAATCACAATAGTCTTTAGGAATCCATTTTCTAACCAGTGAAGTATAACCATCTAGCTGATGGATTTAGGAAAATCTAAGATGTTCCAAACAAGCTGGATGTTCTAGTGTAGATAAATCAAGGAGCATTTATTAATGATCTTAAATGATTTAACTCAGTCCATTAAAGCCCCATATCCAAAAAAGGTACCCACATATCCTATAAATACAATAAATAGAGACATAAGGGTTCTTGGAATGCATCAAAAAACTTGTTAAACAACTCTTTTTTGTAATGAATGATGCCAAATTTCTAGAAATCAAAAAGATCTCTAAAATATCCCATATCAATTCTCCATCAATCTCAAAGGCCCTCATTTCCAACATATTTTCACAACTATCTAATCTAAAAATTTATACATCCATATGATAGATTTTGGGAGTTTATTTTTTACATGTTTTCACCAAGAAACCCTCTTTTTTCTCATCTCTGTCTAAAATGGATTCTAGCAACCAAAAAAATGAGTGATGAGTTCCTTACCTTCCAATGATGTTCTAATGGGTGATCATAAATAATAATTATACGGGAAGGGTTTCTTAATCATTTCCATGATAAAGGGACAAATACCATAAAACAATAAACCCAAGGGGGGGATACAAAGTGGATTATATTGTGATTTTTCCAAACTCCATCATATAACCTTGTTTTCTCTCTATTTTAATTTTTACATTAAATTATTCATCTCCATTACACATAATTTCATAAATTTTATTTTTCCATTTTTCATTTTCATAATAACTTAATTAGTAATGAAATTATATTTTAACTATGGATCTAATTTATCAATTCACTTATTTATCAATTCATTGCTTTATCAAGATTATCACATTATCATTTCAGAATCTTTATTTATTTATTTTCCTTCAAAATATTAACTAATTTTTAAAAGGTAATATTCCCCTTCCATTTTACTCCAACCAGTATCTCGAATAGAATAAAACTTACTGGAGATGCTTAATAAATGTTAGATTCATGATATGTGTAATTTCGTGAAGTTTAAAGTGTTCCAAAAAGTCATAGCACAAAATTAAGGAAGATAAGTTACCCCAAATTAATAACCAAAGGATATATACTATAGGAAGAAGTGTCATGAATTGTTGGTTGTGTGCATCGAAATGAAGTAGATTGGATGATTTAATTGAATGATAAAAGAATCTATGGAATGTATGGGTAAATAAAAATAGGGTAGAATCTTTTATTGATATATATGATATTTGTAATCCTATTTAATATAATTGACAATTATTGAGTTGAATTTGAAAAATATAAAGGAAAAAAACATTATGAAAGTAAGTACATGGCCCCAAAAAAATTTCAATGGAATATACTTGATGAAAAGACGTTTTTGGATCTTAAGGAAGGATTCGAGTTGAATAAATCTCATGGATAATTAACATATATTTTACATTGTTTTGAATGATTTAATAGTTTGAAATTTAGAGAATTTTTAGTTGGATAAGAACCAAAAAAAGATATTATCAAACAACTAAAAAATAAGTTATCCATAAGGTAAATCTATAGGATAAGGAATTATAGTTAGGGATTCTCTTAATAATAATATAAATAAGGGGAGTTTCAATTCCAAAGTGAAAGATGAAATAGTCACTGATCATGATAGGCATTTGTTGAAAAAAATCTGACATGTTGGAGAAATGAAATTCCAATTTATTGATCTAGATAATGAAGGAAAGTTAAATCTAATGGAGTTTTTATGGGTAGAATATATAGATATAAAATTATATGTTGATCAATAGATAAGTTGTTTGAAAATCATAATATTTAATTTTTATAATATAATTTATCCAGAAGATTATCCTGTTGAAAGATATGGGGAATGGAAAATATAGACAGTAAACTGTGGAGTTGATTGTTAGTTGAGAAGATGAGTTGATCAGAATATATGATGGTTCCATGATGATATTCTAAATATATAGTTTGAACATGTGTTAGGTAGATGTATAGATAAAAACAAATTCATATAAGCTTTATTTGATATTATTCAATAATTCATAGGCTACAAATTATTGGCATTGAGAAAAACGCATTATTGAATGATAAAAAGTTAGATGTTAAAGGACCAAAAGATGTTGGAGAGATTTTTTATAAAATTTATGTGAATTCAATATTAATTATGAGTATTTTTAAATATAAATTAAAAGTCATAAAAATTATGAAGGAAATTTTGTGATTCTAGTCGAGATTTTTAGAAGAGATGAATATTTTTTATGTTGAATATTATTGAGATTTAATAAAGTAATTATTTCAAATATTATGAAATTTTAGTGGGAATTTATTAAAAATAGAAAATAATAGGAGTATTAGAGATTAAAGACCACATGACTCAAAAAAATTGATAATTCTTTTTTATATAAATGATTGAGATCATTTAGATCAAGAGACACAAGAGGGAGAGATCAAAGCTGCTATTGAGATGGAAATAAAAGAGAGGAAGTAAGTGATTATCACATAAAAAAAATTTAGTAGTGTTGAAGAGGTTAATATATGGAACATCAAGTTTAATAGAAAATATATTTTTTCCATAATATGTAGGATTAAATATAGAGATCTAGACTAACATTACATGAAACTTATAAGAAAATATGAATGTTGATGTTCATCGAAGAAGTGGGTGATTTAGAATTATGTTACCATGAGAAGGGAAATTGAATTATGTGTAAGTTTTTTTAGTAGAAGATATGTTTTCTTTCTATGAACAATTCATGTTATTTTAGATTTTTTAAGACTCATGGGATCCAATTTAAAATGTAGTAATTATTAACCAATGCAATATGGTTCTTATTAACCTAAATCATATGGTGAAGTTATGGGATCCGTATATAACTTCACACAGAAATTGTTATTTATAATTAGATTATAGTGTAAAATCTATTTTATAGGAAAATAATAATAGAACAATGAAATTATTAGGTTCTCATATTTAGGTAATACCTTTTAAAAATCCATGATGCTGATTTTCCTACATCCTTTACTATATTACATGTGGTAATATGTATTTGTGAGTGCATAAAAATATTCATACATCCCTACTGAGATAGATATTAAAAAAACAATAAAGGGGGAAAAATTTTAAGATTTATTAATTTGGTAAATCTGGGACACACTTGATTCACCACCTCTCCCATATCAATGTGATTGCATAATCCACTAAGACTCTCAAGTGGTATCCGAGCTATGATTCCTCTAATTAGATATATAATTTTACACAATAATTTTGACTAATTTATATGATGTTTGTATTTAAAGAATATATATATATATATATATATTCTACTTCTATAAGATAAGGAATATATAGACATACCTTGGTTAAAGAAAACAGAATAAATTTTTATAGTAACTAAGCTCGGTGTTTTTGCTGAGAACCTAGGAAACCAAAAGAAAAGAGAATCTAAAAAGTTATGCAAGATAGCCTCTCAAAATCTATGAGAGGTTTATCTTCAACCATCGAGAGTTGCGTAATGTGGAATTTTTTCTAATTAATCCATTAAAATTTTCCCCATTGAGAATATAATTCCAATAGAAATGTATATGAATCTATTTAATCTATTGAATAATTTTACTCAATTATCAAGAATTATATAAAAGGTTTACTTTTTAAATTATTAAGATATATAATTTTATTTATCAAGGGACCAAATAATGAAAATAAACTTCTCAAATCAAAATCCAACAATATGAATAATTCAATGGACCTAAAATTTCAAAATTTCTAAACAATACCCGAATATATTGAGGAAAAATAACTATTTTTATTAAATTAAAAATTTAAGATTTCAATATAAGAATAAAAATTGAAAAAAAGTGTTTATGAGCAATTTTCATTTAAGGAATTTATTTAAGATATTTCAGGAATTATAAGATGGAATTTATAATTAACTGTATAATTTAACATAATAAAAATCAACTTAAAGGAAAGAATATGCATGAAGAAAAGGTTCTGAAGATGAAATTTGAATGTGAAGATAAGGGAAATTTCTTGATTATCTGAAGATCGCGTTAAAATTATATATTCATGAGTTTGAATTAAAATTTAAAAATATGGAAGTTAATAAAGTTGAATATTTATATAAAACTATGAGCATAGTTACTACCATAAATCCTATAAATAGTCTAACTAAATGAATGACTCAGACTAAAAGTAGATGATGTTTGAGATTATTAGAAGATACATCCTCCTTGAGTTCATAAATGAAGGTAACCCCATGTTATTGAAAATTTGGGTTCACTAATACCAATTATGAATCATTTTATAGTGTATGATACAATTCAATACTTGGACAAATATGGGAGAATAAATGTGTGGAGAAACCAACCACATCTCGAAATCTGTAAGAATGGAAGTAAATAGAATGTTATTCCCCATAAGGTGTTCCAAAGGAATGAGTTTATATATTAGAACATGATTATCCTTTTATAAACCAAATTAAAAAATAATATAAGTTGATCATATTTGTTGGTTATCGCTGGGTTTGTGGAAGGTTCAGATGATAAACCTTGGATAGTTGGCATAACACGAGAATAGTTGGAAAATCGATAATTCCTACATTAAGGTGTAGTGTAACTGATGTCAAGATGTGTTTTCTCATTGCAATCAATATTCATGGAAGAATAAAAAGAAATTTACTTATATAATATTTGAATATCTTTAGAAAATAAGTGAAATTTATGGAATAAGTGTCAACTATGATGATGAGTGATAGTTCATAGAATCCAAGCATGAATCAACTACAACTAATAAAAGAATGGAATAAAAATAGAAGGATAATAAATGGATGATATAGAATGAGACTTCATTGATAGTAAAGGAATAAAAATTACCATGAAAAACACACCCAAGAAGAATTTAAGGGAAGATGTCACTAAAAAGGGGATATTCCTCTATTGAATTAGGAAAGGATACACCGTGGATAGGTGTAGGAATACCATGAATGTTAATTTTTCCAAAATTATGATGAAACAAAAATCCAAATAAATTCATTAAATAAATAATAATATTGGTTTAATGGAAGGAATATCTAATGAATAATTTTAATGTTATAAAATTTTACCACAAAAGGGTAACATAACTGAAAATATGTAGTTGTGTGGAAGATGAAAAAAGAGTTTAAACTCTCTTGAAAAAAATATGACGTGGAAACCTTGATCAAAGAAACTAAATAATCAATGAAATAAAACATCTAATGATAAATGGAAAAAATATTTTTGTAAAGAATAAACCTTCAAGCAAGAAAGTAAAATATGTTCTAATGGTTTTCAATATAGTTTTTTCAAAATTACTACAAGAACCAAGGATGTTAGATGGAAAGTAAAAAATGTGTTTTTGTATATCTTGCAGACATTAATAACAAATTTCCTAAAAAATTGAATATTTGTGGTAAATAGAAGAAGACCATATTAGTTGTTGGAAAATCAAGGATGAAATAAATGATAAATGTGATGGATAATTGAGGAGATTTTCAAGATTGAGAAATATTTCCCAATAATAATTCTCTAAATAGAGGAAAAATGAAAATCTACATTATTCCTTCATATGATTTCAATGTTTCCATGAAGAGTAGAATTAAAGGTAAAGTAATTTAAGGTGAGATCTGAAGTTGAGAGTATTGTTAAAGTCTAAAAATTATTGCAACACCCTGATATTATAATATGTGATTTCCTTTTAATAGTTCAATTTGTTTGATAGATTTCTACACAAGCAACATCTAACATAAATAAAGCCATAATATATTTAGATAAAATATAAATATTTATGTATGAACATTTAAAACCTAGTCATTGAATTGGAGGAAATGAAATGGTGTAATCAATTTATTAATTATACATATATACTAAATAAAGGCTACTTCTTAGGTGAATAATGTTCAATTATTTTACCTAAAATGACTAATAAGATCATTTATTGTTTAAAAATTTATTTCTCAAAAAAATTTACTTTATAAGATAAAAATTTCTATTTCAAGAAAATTTATGATTAAATATAATTTATGTTTGGTTTTAATAATTGGTTAACACCAATTTATTTAGTAGATGATAATAAATTATAATAATAATAGTTTTATTTGAAAATGTCATTGTCCAGTTAAAAAAGTTTTTAAATTATATTTTATGAATTTATTCATAAATTGGATTTATAAACTTTTAATTTTTAATTAATAAAAAATTAACATCATTTTTTAATTCTACATATCAAAATTCATTTATTATAAATTTTTTGAGTTTTTCTTTCTGTAGAGGTTGGTTTTCAGTCAAAAAATATGGTTTTTTATAATATTGTAATTTTTATCATTTTACCATTATTTAAAATTGACGAAGAAATTTTTTAATCATTTTAAGTAATTAAATATGAATTTTATGACTGACATTATCCCTTTTAAAATTTTCTTCGAACATAGAAAACCTAAGAAAGATATT
This sequence comes from Viscum album, assembly GCA_963277665.1. Lineage (NCBI taxonomy): Eukaryota > Viridiplantae > Streptophyta > Magnoliopsida > Santalales > Viscaceae > Viscum > Viscum album. The sequence goes on along the minus strand of OY728155.1, from coordinate 1,481,464,688 downwards.
TTTATAACAAATTAAAATGATAAATTAATTTAAAAACAATTTTTCATCTTTCAATGAATTGTTATAAAATTTTTATTTATTTATTTCAAAGTAACACATTTATTGGTATCTCTTCACATTAAGATTGGGTTTTATTCAAAAAACATATGAGACACTTCTTCAAAATGTTGACATTCCTTGATAACAAATACAAATTACAAAAACTGGGCTCAACACCTTTTATGATATTTATATTTATTCAACTAGTAATTCATCGTTATATGGGATTGACCATTATAAATGATCTAAAAAATAATAAATCCATGTAAATGCATAAACATCATATATAAAACATTATCAATGAAGTGCTTTACACTTACATTTTGGTTATATTAATTCCAAAAAAAATTATGGGATCTATGTGAACATTATACCAAAATAATATTCGCTTTCAATGTGAAATATTCTTCACCTAAAATTCATTACATTGGAAGACTCCAATATTATTTAGGAATTTCTATTATAAAGATAATATTTTGTGATATTTTGATATTATTTATAATTTTAAATTTTTTATAGTACATTTATAATTTTTATACCAAAATATTAAGAGATATCTGATCATTATTTTGTACCAAAATATGAGTTGTGATCAGCTAATCGAGCTACCTTTATAAGTCTTGTATATTGTTTTTTATACGTAATTTATTTTTCAAGTAATAGTTTAATTTTAATTTATTTTTTATTTAAAACAATAATTTTTTTAATGTGCTCATTACTATTTCATTCAATCAACATTACCCAAGTCACCAAATATTCCATGAAAAATAAATTCAATGATTTCAAGGGATCCAATATTCTATTTCTTTTAGTTATTTTCTATTAACCTCCATAAAAATTACATTCATCATAATTTACAAAATATACCCCCATGGTGGTATTAAACCACAATACTAAATTATATTCCCTTTATGAAAAAATAAAATATTGTATACCATTATTTTTAATAAAAAATGATCACAACGTGTGAAAGACCTATATATATACATATAAAAATATATTAAATTCATATATATATATTTATATGTGTGTGTGTGTGTGAATAAATAAATATATTAATATGTATAATCTACATAAATATATATAAATATAAAAACAAATCTACATATAGCAGGGAGAGAGCATTAAGTTTTGACAGGGATGAACAACAAGTTTATGATCAATGTTCACATGAACAATATTAAAAAATAAATCCAAAACTACATCATGATCATAGGAGATATCATTAAAACATAAGTTTTTAATTGTATAACATCGATTTTGATAGTGGACTCATCCATAAAATGAAGTAGTGCGGAAGATTATGTCTTCCACATAAACTCAAACAAGAGGGTTGATGGGTGGTGTAGTTAGGGTTTTATTAAAAATTTGGTTTGGGCTTTATCGTCATATATTAAAAAGGTTCTTAGAAAAGAATATTTTATCGTCACCAAATTTATAAGAACAAAAAATTTAACATTTTATCAGTGCTAATTTTATCACTGATAAAAATAGATCTTTATCACTGCAAAAATTAGTTCTTATAATTTCCATAATAATTTTAACCTACTTTAGAAATTTTGAGTTACACTTACACATCTACTGTTTAATTTTGTGTAAATATCTTTATCATCCCCAATTTTAGCACTTATATTAGTAGATGTTTTTACTACTAAAATTAGCCCTGATAAATTCCAAATAGAAAAAAAAACAGTACAAGAATAATTAAAATATATACATATTCTTAATTATATAATAAATATCAATAAATAATAATTATATTTCAATGTAAAAAGATTATTACAAAATATTATTATTAATTCAAATGTTGAAATATTTTTTACTATGTATTATTATTTATATAACTGTATGAATAAATATAAAAATATTAAAAAATGAACATCAATACAAAAGATTAATAATAAATTATTAACTATATAAATATATATAATATTAATTTTTATTAATGACCTAGATCTTACATTAAAACATAAAAAACACACACTTATGGGCCAGTAGGGACTTTCCACACCCCCTCCTTGGATTGACATAATCTATAGCTAACACATTACATTTTTAGTGTTCTAATGACCATCCCATTCCCATTGGCTAAATAAACCATTTATTAATGGCCTTGATAGTCCTTGATTTTTATATCAATTAAAAGCTCTATAATGCAATAACCTTTAAGGCCCTAAATTTCATGGCCCGAAGATCCCTTTATTTAATTTTCCGAAAGTACTTAGTAAATTGTGCCTCCAAGACCCATACTTTTTTATGTTGTTTTTCCAACCCACCCACCCCATTTGATGAAGCACCTGAATCCATGAATGTGTACTTTCCATGCATCAATGTAGCATGAGTCTCCCTCACACCTGCCTTCAACTAGACTATCTGCATCACCCCATCATCATCTTTGCATCCTCGTTGGCATGTGCTTTCTATTAGCTTCCTTGAAGATACATCAAATGTCGACGGTTTATGAAGTTCCCACCATGATCCCATATTATGTCACCAGCAATGATCACTCTATCAAGTGTTACCAATGTAACATTTTTGAAGCAATGAACTAACAATCATGTTTCCACCACATATGGGCATAGTGTTCCCTCTCATGCACATGTTTGTTGCATGTCGTGCCAATCATATGGTTGACAGACCCCACATCAATATATTACTAATTAATATAAATTTTATATAAACTATATTTGAAATAATAATAAATTATTATTATTTTATGAATATAAATACAAATAAATTTTTCAATAAATTTTTTTCTCAACTAAAGGATGCCTATCAATATTTTAATATTTTTTATAATATATTTTTTATATAAAAACATTAAAATTAATAGTTTAAAATTTAATAATTGTAATAAAATATATTTAAAATTTCATATATATATATATATACTTATAATTATATAGATTTATATATTATGTTGATTGTATTTAAAAATTATAATTTATTATTAACTACATTTATAAAGTCTTAATAAAATTTAAAAATATTATTATTTATGTAAATGAATAAATATTGTTTAAAGTAAATCATTAATCAAATAGTTGTATATTTATATTCAAATATAATTATATGTATGCATACAAAAATATTCCTCCAAAATATAAATAAAAGTATAATAATAAATAAAAAAATGTATATTATTTTCCAACTAATTTTTTATAAATTTTCCTAGAACCCCCATTTTATAAGAGGGTGATGGGGAAATCCAAAGAAAAATAAATTAGGGGTGTCGCTGTAAAACAAAACACAAAACATGACCCACATTACACTATCCACCTGAACCAAAAAAAGATCTCATGTTGCACGCCAACCACCCTTCCAATTATAGTGTCCCATGAAGCCCACAATATATATCCCATCATTGTGCCTCAAGGCCATGAACCAACACTAGAAATAGAAATCGTACTAGAGACTATCGGTGCATCGAAAGAGGATGAAAAAGCTAGTGATTTTAGAATAGGGCACCAATGAGTGTAAATCACATCATGGATCCAGAAACCAACCACCGAGGACAAAACTTCCAAGATAAAATCTACCTCCATAATGGATAAGATGATCCAGAGCATCCAGAAAATGATCACATCATACTTAAGCACAAAACAAATAAAACAAAGTAAATACATAATTGAAAAAAAAAATCAACCCTAAGAGAGAGTGATGTCACTGAAGATCCCACCAATAAAATCCCAAATTGGATAACCTTTTAATGATATAATCAACAAACAATCTTTATGGAATTAATGATTGGAAAAGGAATTCTGAAAAAGAAATCTTTTATTCAAATCATATAAAACTTGCATATCCATTATTTCATCCTATAAATCCTTATAATTATGATGTTTCATACTAACAAATAATAAATAATATCATTATGATCAATGCATAATGATATTACAACAATATATAACTAGAAATTGAAGCACTTGTGACAGACCATTTGTGATTGGGTACCGTCTTAAATGACTCTTTGTATAAAACGTTTTTGAAAATAGTTTTTTCACAATGATCCATCGTGAAAAAACTATTTGCAATGGAAGCCCTTCTCATCATAAATAGTTTATTGGGGTTTTAAAAATTTCCATTTTTTGATGGGCATGACGTAAATACTTATTTTCAATGGGCTCGTCGTAAATACTTATTGGTGATGAGATTAACTACCCATCGCAAAAAAAACATTAAAAAATAATAAAATAATATGAATAAAATTTAATAAAATAATAAAATTAATAACTAATAAAAATAATAAGAATTTAAAAAATAAAAAACTATATCATAATCAAAAAAAATAAAAAAATAAAAACACAATATTCACAATAATTTAAAAATAATAATAATAATAATAATAATAAATAAATAAATAAATAAATATTAAAATAATAAAAATAATAAATAAATAATAAAAATAAAAATATTCATAACAGTATAAAAAATACACTATATAGAAATGTAATTGTACGTATTTATAAAAATATTTCAAAAAAATTATATTCAAATGTTTATCAAAAAATGTACATAAATAACTAAGGGGGAGGGTCATCTGGAGGAGCTAGATGAGATAGAGATTATGTTTGAGGGAACTTCATCCTTAAACCATGAGCGAGACGTTGCATATACTCCATCATCTGCTCATGTTTCTGCTACTTCCATCAATGCATCTCCTCCTCTTCCTACTACTACTATTATTAACAAAGATCTTCCTTCTCCCTATGCATAGTGTTTATATTCTCACTATGTGCTCATATCTACTCCTCATACTATGATTTATATGATGACGACTCTCTGTTATCTCCTCTCGAGATTCATGACGACATCACAATGGAACCATAATAACTCCCAGATGTCAATCGAGAGCTGATACCAACAACTTATCCATTATTGAAAGAATACTATGTTTCCTGCATCCATGTTGCATCATTAAATCCTATTACACTGGAGGTATGATTCTAGGTATTGAACATACTCTCAGCCTGTGTCTAAGATGTTGCAGACTTATATGACTCCTTTAATTTCACTTTAAAAATAAAATAGTTTAAATATTATTTGTAATTAATTTTTAAACTCTAAAAGACATTATACTGACCAAAATATAACGTTGGTGATCACCTCTAATATCTATAGTAATAGGGTCATTGTACAACCCCCCCCCCCCCCACATAAAGGTCTAACTCTATAATGTTGAGTTGTTCGACAACTTATATGAGTATAAATTAAACAGTTTACATTTCAAGTTATATAAATTATTAAAAAACACTTAATAAATGTTTCTAATGCATACTTAATGTATGACTAACAGCTCGATGTATCACCTCCTATCTCCCCTAGTTCTGTCAACCTAATAATGCTCTCCTTTGAAAAGTAGATCCCATTTAATATGAACAAAATCCATCCAAAACCCGAGATGAGATGTAATCTGGTTAGTGGGTACAACAAGACTGATCAAAATATGTGACTCCCACTTTCTGCATTATTTTCCTCCTCAGATTATGCAAAAAAATTGATGGTACCACTGATGTATACAACCTTCCCATGCTTTCCTTGTATATTCATGCATTCTATCATCAATGGGGTAACATAAAACCTACAAATAATTTATAATATAATTTTATTAATTAAAAAACTTTCAAAATAACTTTTATTTACAAACGTATCATCCAATAATCGAACATATAGTATTGAAAATTAATGGGAATATGATCTCATGTAATCAATGCTCTAGAAAACTGATTCTTCAATATAGCATATCCCCTTGCAATTACTATATGCAAAAGACTACTAAAAAGGGTGAAAATAATCATTCAATTATTATGTAAATAAATTAAAAAAAATTATTGAAAACTAAACAAAACACACAATTGAAAATACATCTGCATGCATGTATCAAAATAAAGATGTGGATGTCATTTGATGATAGGTTCGATAATCATGAATCTCGCAAGACTGTTTCCCCTCCAAGTCATCACTAAACCGCCAGATGTATAAGGGTTAGATGATGTACCATCAGGCTCGTCATCAGGTAGTAAGACTTCATCCAACTCCAAAATTATATCTGATAAAACAACTACAAAAAATGGCCTTTAACAGCGCTCAAAATGGCCTTTATCAGCACTAGGTAATTTCCAACAACTAGAGAAATATTAAAATCTCAATTGTTTTATTATTACTAAAAAACACTCCTAAAGGATCATTTATCATCACTTCTGTTAGAGCAGATAAAGGTGAATACTGCGGTGTGCTGTTATAGTACACTGCCCAACCAGTGAAGTGTGTTGTAACAGCACACCTCAGCACAAAAAACACAATGAAATTTTCAAAATAAAGTATGCATATGGAATTTAAATAAATATAAAACAATCTAGGATCGTTTTCCTAGTTTTGGTGATGTGATGCTCATTTTAAACTAAAATGATACTTATATATTAAAAAACACACTTTGAGTTATAATAGTCACAATATGTGACAGATTGAGGTCAGAAATATTCTTACACATCTCAAATGAATTATGGATTTTTTTCCAAAAATATCAAAATAATCCAAATGCGTTTACTTGGTTTTGAGTATGTCGCTTGTCTTTTTTAATAAAATTCCTTTTTAAAATGGAAACATATAATTTTAATCATACCTGTCATATCGAGTTTCAGTTTGATGTGATACTAATTCCCACATATCACAAATTACATATGAATCATTTTCCTAAATTATGAATACAATACAAGTTTGTTTTCTCTATTTTCGATGAGTGACACTTTCTGAAATAAAAAATTGATTTTAAAATGATAATGGAAAAATTGAGTAATACAGGACACATCGTGTATTGGATTGATGTGTGGCTTATTTCTACACATCACAAATGACTTATGGATAATTTTCTTAAAGTATTATAATAATCTAAATGTTTTTTCTTAGTTTTGAGTATGTTAATTGCACTTTTTACTAAAATTGATGTCAATTTTAAATAAAAAGACGCACTTGGAGTCATATTGGTCACACCGTGTCTCGGATTGAGGTGTGTCTAATTATTACATGTACCAAATGGATTTTGAATAATTTTTATAAAGTATCAAAATAATCTGAATGAATTTACTCAGTTTTCAGTATACCACTTGCCTTTTTTACTAAAATGTCATTTTAAACTGGAAACATGCACTTTGAATCATACCGATCACATAGTGTATCGGTTTTATATGAGACCAATTATTACATGTCACAAATTACATATGAATACATTTTCTAAATTATTAGGAAAATCTATGTGTGTTTTCTCAGCTTTCAGTGAGTGACATGTTTGGAATTAAAATTTCAATTTTAAACTGATAATAGACACATTGAGTCATACCAGGCATACCATGCATCAAATTGAGGTGTGGATGATTCATACATGTCACAAATGACTTATAGATCATTTACCTAAATTATCAAAGAAATTTGAATGCATTTTCTTTGGTTTCAATAGGTTATTTGTCCTTTTTATTAAATTTGAAGTCATTTTAAAAAAAGGCACTTTGGGTAATATTGGTCGCACTGTGTGTCAGATTGAGGTATGGTTGATTCATACACATATCAAATGACTTATGGATCAATTTTCTAAAGAATAAAAATAATAAGAATGTGTTTTCTCAATTTTGAGTACATCACTTGTTTCTTTTACTAAAATGTCATTTTTAAATAGAAACATGCACTTTGACCTATAATGATCACATTGTGTGTTGGTTTGATATGAGAGAAATTATTATACATCACAAAGGACTTATGAATCTATTTCATAAATTATCAAGATAATCTGAGTGTTTTTTTAGTGACTGGCATTTTTTGAACTGAATAGCCGATTTTAAACTGATAATGGACACATTAAGTCCTACTGATCACACCGTTCATAGAATTGAGGTGTGGTTAATTCCTAGACAACTTAAATGACATATAGATCATTTAACTGAACTATAAAAACAATCATAATATGTTTTTTGGTTTTGAGCATATAAGTTGTAAATTTTACTAAAATTGATGTCAATTTTAAATAATAAGAATCAAATAGAGTTATACCAGTCACAACATGTGTTGAATTGAGGTGTGGATAATTACTCAAGGTCCCAATGTATCAAAAACCATACTAAATTCAAGTGTTACCACACTTCCATTGTCTTTCTATGTTGACCTGCCAACACTATTGATTGACTCGATGTTCTTACCTGAAAACCCTTTCTCATTGTTAAAAGTCATAATAGCATAGGCTTTCAACATTGAGAAATATTTATTGGATAATGATATGAAATAAATATTTAGTGTTATATGTTCAACCAAAATATTCAATTAAAATAGAAATCATGGAACCATTGGCAAAAAGAATCAATTTATCTCTTTTGTGGCTTATTGTAGATATTTGAAAGAAAATATGAATTCCCAAAAGATCTAGGAAAAATAACTAATTATGTATAAGATAAATATGATAAATAAATTAACTTAAAATATTAGATAAAATCATGATAAAATTAATTAAATAATTAGTATAAATTCACCTTTTTCTGATGGTTAAATGCATTCATAACTCATTTCATTGTTTTCATTATCTCACTTGTAGGCTTGAAAAAAAGAATCCAATTGTACCATAAAATAATTTTTATATGAGTAATACAGAAAATAAATAAGTTAAAAATAAATATTAAAAAATACAATAATAATATGGATAATTATTTTACTGTGCAAACATTGTTGACCATGGAGTTATGCTGATGGTAAAGAAAGAATGAGGATAAAAAACACAAATAGACCTCACCAAAAAATCAATAAATGAGTGAGGAGGATCTGGATAATTTATCCACTATGGTTAGAATTATCCTCTAAATTAATTAAAAGTTGAAAGTTAAAGACAATTTTCATCCTTAGCAGCTCATCTCCCAGACATTTATCATTTCTTTTGTTGTTTGACACACATCCTCCATCTCTTGTGGACATGAACCTATGTTGTTGGAAATACTCTAAGATGTAGTCATCCATGGGTTTACTAATTCCTAGAGTATTATAAGTAACATAAAAGATATGGGGGATGAGTCTTAACGAAAAATATGCAATAATAACTATTCAATCGATGAAGCTGATGATGCTGACAATTGTACTTCATTGTGTTCTTTAAATGGAACAATGCCTCCCATTTGTGCGAATTACACAAATAGAACTAGTTATTCACTCAACACCTACATTTCCACCAACTCATTCTAGATAGAATCTCCACACAACCATATAAACAATAGAGTGAAGGGTGGGAAAGAAATGGAGAGGGTGGAGATGGAAGAATCAGAATATGCAATTGTAGTGTTGCGCAGCCCGAGGGTCTTGGGTTTCTACAATGTAATTTCAGCTAACAAGTGTATGTTAATGAAATTAATTTAATTTATTTTATGAATAGGTAGAGTTAAGGATTAATTACTTACATTTTTATCCTTAAAATTATCCACAAGTATCTTAATAAAACATTAATAAAATTATTGGTTGAGGATCTTTTTTAATGTTTTTTCGATAAAACTTGTTTTTTAATAGATTTTATTTTATTAAAAAAATTGAAAGTTTTTATATGATTGAAAAAAGAGGTCAATAGAGTCTTGTACATAGTTCACACTTACCTTGATATGAAATAAACTAGAATTGGGTTCACGACTTCCACCGTCAAAAACTATAAAATAGAGGTCACTCCTAATTCGATACATAGATAAATAAAGTGAATCTACCTATATATATATATATGTAATATATTAGTAACTTTATTTTAATATAATTATACATATATATATGTATGTTATTTATCATATCTAAATTTATTAAAATATACAATATATTACTCGATATATATATAACACAATTTTTTCTAATGAAACTAAAAAAATAGGATTAAAAATAATTTTTAAATTATATTAATTATAAATAATTTTTATTCAGGTTAATTTTGTATAAAATATAATTATTTAAATTTTGGAAAGTTTACTTATTTCAAAAAAATGTATATAGTTACCTAATTTTATTATTTTGAAAGTAACACAAGATTAAAATATTTTTTTGGTTATTTAAGTATAAATTATATTACTATTAATTAAATGTAGATATAGACCTAAAATGTTTATATATACCTAAAATTAATTTATAATATATTGAATTTGATAACTTCCATTCTATTTTTTGGAACAAATGATGTAGCAACCTAATGATTCTAGGGAGGCCATCTAATACACATTGACCCATATTTGAGATTTTAGGGAGGTCCATAAAAAAGTTAACATAAACCAATAAAACAACATAATTCTTAGTAATATTCTAGGAATGGTGTAACCATGGATTAAAAACAACATGGTCCCAAAAAATTATTATAAATGAAAGTAGATAAGGAAAATATTTCAATGCAAATAGTGGTACAAACAATACCACCAAGATCAATAAAGCATTCAATAGTAATCTTTTATTCTAAGCAATATATGTAACCTTTAATAAAGAATATCAAAACATAGTAAAATAAATACAACCCCAAACTAATTTTGAAGATAGATATCCACTGAAAATAAATAAATATTGTATCAACCCTACTTAAATATATCTTAAAAAACATAGTTTTGAGAATATAATTTTTTATGGAAACACCCTTACAATAGAATATTAAAAAATAATTTAAATAAATAAATCCACATACATTAATTTCATAAAATCAACTTATGTTGATGCATCACACCATAAATAGTCTAAGAATTGGTTTTATAAATCAATTTTCTCGTTCATTTAAGGTTTTTATATCCAAAACCTCCACTGTTTATAAAATGGAATAAATGTAAGAACCTGATTCTTCCCTTGAGTTATGGATCTTTCCTTTTCATTTTTTACTCAAGGAGATGGAGGAAAAAGAAACTTACATGTAGTGTCTATTCAAGTACACGTCATGTGAGGAGGGCATGTTGTATGATCCTAGTACACAACACTGTAATGGTCTGGCTAGGACATATATGGACACGGTGTGTATTTTTAAGAACACATCATATACTTTTCTAAAATATGTTAAATCAGGCAGTAGCCTTGTGTTTCTACAGAAGGATAGAGAGCTCATCCCATTCGATGAACAACCACACCAAGAGGTCGTTTTGGCTCAGATTATTCATCTGAACTTCATTTCAATCACTGTTAGATATGTTGGAACCCAATTGGTATCCTCTCAATTCTTCTTGTTCCTTTATTACTTATTTTCACTATAGATACAGTTATTGAAGGATTAGAATTATTGATAACTTTTAATATTTACCTAGTTCTAGGTAGAATTAGAGGCCGAAACTAGATGAGGATATTCGTATGAGTATGAGGTACGTGATATTAATCCTTTCATGAATTTTCATAATGTTTATATATGTCAGAGTGTCGCGTGCCCATTTTTAGGGTGTTGCAAGATTTATTATTTACCCTTATTGTTTATTATTAGTGTTTAGGTAATCTAATAAGTGTTTTAAAGTATAAATTAGGTTTTTTACCTAGATTTGGGGCCACCCCAAGGGTGTGTTTTCGTTGGAATGATTGATTATACCATTCGGTTGAGGTTACCTATGAGGCATGCCTTGTTTCCCTTATTTGGTTCTCAAGTATGAATTACATTTATAATGTAATTGAAATTCTGATAAATTATGATTGAATTGATTAAGGTTTTGGGTTTATTGATTTCCCCTTTTCCCCATGTCATGATTATGCCTTTTTAGGAATGTTTGGATTATTTTTCTCTAAATGTGAACATACCCATGTGAGTGATTTATTGTAACGCCCCGACCCTAGTTAACCAGAGTTGGTGCATTATTCTAATACATTGGCATGATTACAAGTAAATCAAGTCCCAAAGGACCGATTAGTTTAGCAGTCTTGGAAATTAGATTATATACATGAATGTTACATTGCACTTTAAGACATACAAAACAACATAAATAATCTTTATGAACACCATTATTATTTTAGCTTAACCCTGCATATTAATCACAATACACTTCTTGGAATCCTGGGAAAAATAAAACATAGAAAGGGGTGAGCTCAAATGCTCAGTAAGGGTAAGCAATACAGCGGAAACTTTCATAAATAAGCATAAACATTTAAGGCAATGTATAACTAAAACAAAAGCCTTTTAAACGTGAAATTAAGCATAATATGGCAAAGATAAAATAAAATAATTCCATTTACTTATTCACATGGATATTCTACTAGTCGAATAATCACATGCAATATCAATAACCAGTTTCATAACGATGGAATGCATAATTCCAGACTATCATAACCACGTAGCCAAGGCCTCGTTCCAAGACAACAAATAAGATTTTGTCAAGGCCTCGTGCCAAGACACTAGTTTGTCTCATGAGACCTACCGATGCATCGAGGAGATATAGTGGGCTCCAACCATCACTTATTAAGTCCAATGCATTCCTCATATGAAAAGGTCTAAACATAACATAAACATTTGTATTAAACTAGCATACGAAATGTCAATAATTTACCCATAAACCATGAATGGTATAAAAATAACACATCCACAGTCAAACATATCAATAAACCTTCAACAAAATATGGAATATTTGTATCATGATAAATCAACTTCAAAACAAGTTTAAAATCCATTAAATAATTTTGACATGGATGACAATGATTTTGTAAAACTCTTTGAGAGAAATACCCCTTTTTCATGAAAAAATTAAAAAGTCGCACAATTTATAAAAGAATTAATTTAAAGACATTTTTTAATCAAAGTGTCCCATACCACTTTGAATCTTTTGAAAGGAATTATCATTTTAAAAACATTCATGTCCATATAAATAAATCCTTAAAAACCATTTTGAATACATGGACATAAATGAGAAAGATTTATAAGAATAAATATTTAAAACATTTGAAATGATGTTTTAGAAAAATGTCCCTTAAAATAATCACTTTGAAAACTCTTTCATAAAACATGTACATTGATAATAAATATTTCCCAGTAGATACTTACGTAAAAACAACCTCGGATAATAAAGAGATTGTGAAATTAACCCTTACCAATTTGGTAACTTACGAAACATACAACCCATGAAAGAGTTATCATAAAATGAATATGTAAATACACATAAATTAAATTTTATTACACAAAGAATATAATTATGGGCAGTACATACACAACACAAAAGGTAATAGTGGCAATATGGCATGAATCTCACGGGAATAAGGAGTGAGATGAAAACCACTTATCTTGTACTTGTCCTTGGTTGAGGGTAGGTTAAACTCCTTTATAATGGTGAAATAATTATTATTAAATTATAAAAGAATCATATATATTAATATGATATCATATATGATCTTTTAACATTTCTTTGTTAATAATATTTTAGAATTATCGTCGTTTCGGGTGTTAACTTACTCATTTTCTTTTATATGTTTTGTCACATAAGCCATGTTTTCATGGATAGGTTGTATATTATTCATATCCAGAATGATATAAAGTCCTCAAAAATTATATTTAAATCATAAAATGATAATTATACTTGAATGGATACGATGGAGAATGAATCTCATCGCGTTCGTGGAGATGGTAGTCCGTACGTACGCACGAGCGACAATATCATTCTTTTGATATTAAAATAATATATAATTTGATGGTATATCATATATAAAGAGACATTATCATGTTATATTTATTATTTAAATGAATTACAAATCATTATTATACCCATCCAAATAATAATATATTGAATAATAATTACACCATGATGTGGAGACGGTAAGTCGTACGTATGCACGTATGGTGACATGTCATTCAAAGGATGTATAGAATACTGAATATGGTTGTACCATATTTATAATAATATTACACTACATAGGATATACTGGATTAATTATTTTAGAATGGGAATAACAAATAAAGAAGAAGTGGAAGAAGAAAGGAACTTGAAAAGGGTGGTGAAATCATTACCTCTTCTTCAGGTTCTTCCTTTTTATTTGATCAAAAGGGCTCCTTTGGATGGATTTCTGACTAAAGGAAGGCCTCTAGGATTAAGTGAGGGAAGTTGAGAGAGTATTTGGTTAGGTTTTGGCCAAACCAAAAGGCTTTGAAGGTGTGAATTAATGAGAAGGGGAAGTGCCCTTTTAGAAGAGGGGTGAGGGGCACCTTTGGAAAAGCTAGAAATATTATTTTATAATAAATTGATATTCGGTTTCTAATGGATCCAAATTGGATTATGTAAAGTTTACGGTGGTTATAGGTCGAAAACCACTCAACCAATAGGATTTAGACAGGTTTGGGTTACTATATTAACCTTATCATTAAGTATTAACTCTTAGTTAATTAGTTTCACTTTTACAATGTCTCTTTGTATATTTATATTATATGGTTAATAAACTTACTATATACATCCAAGAGACCCCAAAGTGGTCCATTAATGATACACCTATCATGATATAAGTCTCTTGGACGAACCATAGATTTCTAGGAATTTAATATCAATTATTAATATAATATTTGTTTTAAAAACTGTTTTATGTCTATTTTGACACTATTCAATAGTTGATTTTTGTAAAAATCATAACAGAATTATTACTTCGAAAAAAGTTAATTAAATAATTAATAACATGTACTATTAACCTATAAAATTAGTTTAATTCATAAAAAGTCTCAAATTATATTTATTTGGGTATTTATAATATCAATTATTTTAATTTTTCACTATTATGGTAATTACTGCAACATCATTGTGTCATTAATAAATTAAATTATTTAATGTCTAAAAATTATAAATAAAATATCATTATGTAAGAAATCTTTTTATCTTTCCAATTGATATTTATAGTCGAAAATCCAACATATATAACCCCATGTATAAATTGTTTTTCTAAAAGATATATGCTTATGTCATTTTTGTATTTATTTTAACTTAATTAAAATAAAGTGTCCCTATCACTTACAAGTGGCTCCATGGGGTCCCAAAATCGACCCAAAGATGCCCCTTTTCAGACATGTATCCCCCAATAAGTTCAGGACACGTTTTAGGGTAATTTAGTATTATTATAATATTATTTTTTAACCCTTATTTACCGGATTTACCCTTTAACCATGGAAAATAAAATATTTACCGAAATAATTATTCAAAATGTCTAAAAATAAAAGTTACCTATTTACACAATTTGGACATCCGGATTCCAAATATGTAATCCATTTTTCCAAATTTAAAACACATAAGTGGTAGAAATTAATTTAAAATTAATTCGTGCTGTCACAACAAAAAGCGTGTTTTTAAGATATAATAACTATCAAAAGATTGATACTTGTTTATGTTCGGTTTAATTGTGAAATTATGTCATATGACCAAAATTGTATTAAATGGTAAAAACATATTCTAAATATACTTTAAAACCACTCAAATTCAAAATTTATCACTATTAATTATTTTGATTAAAAAAGTTGTTTTTAATTAAAATTTAGTAATTTTCACTATTCATCAAAATATTAAAGTTATCTGAAAAGTACCAAAATTTCAACTTAGGCTAAATTAGAAACTCCAAATCCAAAAATGAAGTCCATTTTGAGAGATAAAATTTATAAAATTTCAAAAAGTGTATAATACTATCCATAACCGCTAGTTTGATTGGTTGTGGTGTGTGTTAGAACTCGAAGTGGCGTACAACACACGCTACTGTATTATTCAAAGGAAAGCATACCGTGGAAGCTTGGGGTTTTACATTGTAAATTTTTTGATGTCCCCATTTTAAAGAATAAATTTATTTAGTCAAATATAAAAATTTTAAAAATATTGGATTTAAAAAGGGTTTACTATTAAAAGTTGGTAAAAGTTCATTTTTGAAAAATACTTCTTTTATCTGAAAAAATGAATTTGTTCGTACATTATGTCTATGAAACTCATAATATGGATTCTAAAATTATAAGGATTTCATAAAGTTCAAAATTTAGTTAATACTATTCATAACCTCTTTTGAACGGCTTGTTTGGTAAGTCATGGTGCGCTTGAACTCTGTGTTGCGTGTAGTGAAAGTTATTGAATTATTTTAAAGAAGTACATACTATGAAATCATGGGGTGTTACATTCTTCCCTCCTTCAATAAATTGCGTCCTCGCAATTTTGATGTTGTTCTTCAGAAATAATGGTTGAAAATAGAAAATATCTTTCTGGGAAAACCCACATCCGAAATTTGGTTAATAAAATTTAGTCTTAATGAGAGGAATAGAGAAATGAAAGGGTCACCACCAAATTATGATCTCTATTAGGAGAACATTGGTGTAAATTAGAGACATCTAATTGGAGGAAAAATGTAAATATTTATAGGTAGTGATTGAGTTCATCAATCACAAACATGTTTAAAATTGAGGTCCTTAAATTCATCAATCTATAATGACTTAAAATACCATCGGTTCAACAAAACATAAGGTATTAGGATAACACATTTTTGGTTTTAAGATTCCTTCAATAAAGTATAAGAATTGATTTCTTTATAGAATAAGAGGAGAAGAAAAATATATACTTGACAAGTAGAGTTCTATCCCTTAACTAATTTCTACAACAAACTCATCTTTCACTCTAAAAGATAATAGAACTTAAAAAATATATTCTATTTATCTTTTTCGTTTGGGGTTAAAAAATGAATTTATAATTCATCTACTAGACCTTCTTAAAATAAACTACATTATTTAATCCAGTACATCTCGTGGGCCAGTGGAAGGCGATACACCCTTGTCACCCTTCGGTTGCGAGTTCAAGTCTCGCGGCCTTGCCGAATGCGACGGGTTGCCGCCCGACCTCCGGGTTGTCCTTTTATGGCAATCCAAAATAATCAAAACTAGAAATGTCCAAAATACTTCAGTCCAAAATTTATAAAGAAGGTAAACACAATGAAGATCCTTTTTTCCATGTAATAACATGTGATCACCTTCATTATGTATTCTTTTAAAACACTACAACATCCTGAATTACCATAAAACCTTATTGATTACATTCATGATCCCTTATTCCTTAAAGAATAATAGATATACTCCTTCAATCCAAAAATTTTGTAAACCCCAACAATTATAGAATATACAAATCATTAATCATTTTCAAGGTAGTCAAGAATATCCAATATAATTTATCCAAATCAATCATGTATTATACCAAAATCACTACCTCGGTATCAGAACCATATTATGGTTTATCTTTCTCTCAACCATATATTTTCCAAAAATTTAACCTGCTATTGAATCACTTTTCTTTGTTCCACACAATCTCACGTCCTTAATGAAATAGTACTGTAGTACAATCCTTATATACTCCATAATTATTATAACAAGTACATTGTTGATACAACACTCAAACGACATAATCAACATAAGAACTCTATTCATTCCTCTTCATCTGTGGTAGTATCATAACTTGATTATTATCCAATAGCATCATTTGCGGCATAGTCTGATGACGGGGACATAGGTTCGCGTAATGTCCAAATTCCTTACAAATGAATCATTGTACATTTGAAACCATTTTCTTACCCTTGCAGTCACGTAATTTGTGCCCTTTTCCTCCACACTTATGACAAACTCCCATTCTTTTCAGGAAAGTTCCAGGGTGTTTCTTCCCACAGTTATCACCTATGGGAAAATTCTTCTTTTCCCTCTTCCCTTTATCCATCTTTCTCTCTTCCATCCTTTTCTTCTATTTCTTCCCTTCAAAACCATAGGACTCCGAAAATTCTTTACTTATCTTATCAACACATGATATTATTTCTTCATATGATGATAATACGTGGGAGACTATTTCCCTTCTAAATTCTGGCTTAGAACCATGAAAGATATGATCTTACTTACTCTTTGGATCATGTGTATTACTGGAGTTCTCATTCCTTCTACTAGGCACCATTTCTAAACAATGAAATTCACTAGATTAGTTTATGAATAGCAATACCTGATCCCGAACTTGTAAAACACTTAACATAAATTAAACAGTTTATGGATATCATCCATAATCATAAAAATGTTATCTTTGAGTAAGTATATACTCATAATCACTTCATAATGGTTTGTAAAGAAAATGAGAATTATCCAAAGCATATCCCCCGGGAGTGTCATAACCAAGAGTGCAGAAAGTCCCATTGTCGTACACTAGTTCCAGTTAGAGTCTAGCTCAAAGCGGTGTTTTCGGGTTTTACCCCTAGGTACATCTGTGCTAGATCTGCCTCTACCTACTCGTATCCAGACAGGGATGTATTGCTTAGAAAACTCACAAAATATCTACAATACCAAAATTCTAGGAAGTTCTTCTATACTAATCCTCAAATTCTATCTTAGGGCTATGTGCTCTAATCAGAGTTTATCTAAATCTAGTTTCTAAGGTTATTTCTAAACTTCCTCTGATACCAACTGTAATGCCCCGACCCTAGTTACCCAGAGTCGGTGCATTATTTTAATACATTGGAACGATTACAAGGAAATCAAGTCCCGAAGGACCGATTAGTTTAGCAGTCTCGGAAATTAGACTATATACATGAATGTTACATTGCACTTTAAGACATACAAAACAATATAAATAATTTTTATGAACGCCATTATTCCTTTATCTTAACCCTGTATATCAATCACAATACACTTCTTGGAATCCTAGGAAAAATAAAACATAGAAAGGGGTGAGCTCAAATGCTCAGTAAGGGTAAGATATACAGCGGAAACTTTCATAAATAAGCATAAACATTTAAGGCAACGTATAACTAAAACAAAAGACTTTTAAACTTGAACTTAAGAATAATATGGAAAAGATAAAATGAAATAATTCTATTTACTTATTCACATGGATATTATACTAGTCGAATAATCACATGCAATATCAATAACCACTTTCATAATGATTGAATGCATAATGTCAGACTATCATAACCACGTAGCCAATGCCTCATGCAAAGACTACAAATAATATTTTGTCAAGGCCTCGTGTCAAAATACTAGTTTGTCTCATGAGACCTACTGATGCATCGAGGAGCTATAGCAGGCTCCACCCTTCACTTATTAAGTCCAACGCATTCCTCATATGAAAAGGCCTAAACATAACATAAACATTCATTTTAAAACTAGCATACGAAATGTCAATACTTTACCCATAAACCATGAATGGTATAAAACTAACATATTCATAGTCAAACATATCAAAAAACCTTTAACAAAATATGGAAGATTTTTATCATGATAAATCAACTTCAAAACAAGTTTAAAATCCATTAAATAATTTTGACATGGATTACAATGATTTGTAAAACTCTTTGAGAGAAATATCCCTTTTTCATGAAAACATTAAAAAGTAACACAATTTATAAAATAAGTCATTTAAATACATTTTTTAATCAATGTTTCCCATACCACTTTGAAACTTTTGAAAGTAATTATCATTTTAAAAACATTCATGTCCATATAAATAAATCCTTAAAAACCATTTTGAAGACATGGACATAAATGAGAAAGATTTAGAAGAATAATTATTTAAAACATTTGAAATGATTTTTTAGTAAAAATTCCCTTAAAATAATCTCTTTGAAAACTCTTTCATAAAACATGTACATGGATAATAAATATTTCCCAGTAGATACTTACGTAAAAACAACCTCGGATAATAAAGAGATTGTGAAATTAACCCTTACCAATTTGGTAAATTACAAAACATACAACCCATGAAATAGGTATGATACAATGAATATGTAAATACACATAAATTAAAGTATATTACACAAAGAATATAATTATGGTCAGTACATACACCACACAAAAGGTAATATTGGCAATATGGCATGAATCTCACGGGAATATGGAGTGAGAAGAAAACCCCTTACCTTGTACTTTTCCTTGGTTGAGGGTAGGTTAACCTCCTGTATAATCATGAAATAATTGTTATTAAATTATAAAAGAATCATATATATTAATATGATATCATATATTATCTTTTAACATTGCTTTGTAAATAATATTTTAGAATTATCGTCGTTTCGGGTGTTAAATTACTCATTTGCTTTTATATGTTTTGTCATGTAAGCCATGTTTATCAGGGATAGGTTGTATCTTATTCATATCCAGAATGATATCAAGTCATTAAACATTATATTTAAATCATCAAATGATAATTATACTTTAATGGATACGATGGAGAATGAATCTCAACGCGTTCGTGGAGACGGTAGTCCGTACGTACGCACGAGCGACAATATCATTCTTTTGATATTAAAATAATATATAATTGGATTGTATATCATATATATAGAATCATTATCATGTTATATTTACTATTTACATGAATTAAAAATCATTATTATACCCATCCAAATAATAATATATTGAATAACAATTACACCACGACGTGGAGACGGTAAGCCGTACGTACGCACGTATGGTGACATGTCATTCAAAGGATGGATAGAATATTGAATATGGTTGTACCATATTTATAATAATATTATATTATATAGTAGATACTGGATTCATTATTTTATAATGGGAATAACAAAGAAAGAAGAAGTGGAAGAAGAAAGGAACTTGAAAAATGGTGATGAAATCATTACATCTTCTTCGGGTTCTTCATTTTGATTTGATCAAAAGGGCTCCTTAGGTTGGATTTCTGACTAAAGTAAGGCCTCTAGGATAAATTGAGGGAATTTTATAGAGTATTTCGGCAGGTTTTGGCCGAACCAAAAGGATTTGAAGGTGTTAATTAATGAGAAGGGGAACTACCCTTTTATAAGAGGGGTGAGGGGCACCTTTGGAAAAGCTAAAAATATTATTTTATAATAAATTCATATTCGGTTTCTAGTGGCTTCAAATTGGATTATTTAATGGTTAAGGTGGGGATATGTCTAAAACGACTCAACCAATATTATTTAGACAGGTTTGGGTTACTATATTAACCTTATCTTTAAGTATTAACTCTTAGTTAATTATTTTCACTTTTACAATGTCTCTTTGTATTTTTATATTATATGGTTAATAAACATACTATATACATCCAAGAGACCCCCAAGTGGTCCATTAATGATACACCTATCATGATATAAGTCTATTGGCAGAACCTTAGATTTTTAAGAATTTAATATCAATTAATAATATAATATTTGTTTTAAAAGCTCTTTTATGTCAACTTTGACACTATTCAATAGTTGATTTTTGTAAAAATCATAAAAGAATTATTAATTCTAAAAAAATTAATTAAATAATTCCTAACATGTCAAATTAACCTATAAAATTAGTTTAATTCATAAAAAGTCTCAAATTATATTTATTTGGGTATTTATAATATCAATGATTTTAATTTTTCGCTATTATGGTAATTACTTCATCATCATTGTGTCATTAATAAATTAAATTATTTAATGTCTAAAAATTATAAATAAAATATAATTATGTATGAAATATTTTTATCTTCTTAATTAATATTTATAGTCAAAAATACAACATATATAACCCTATGTAAAAATTATTTTTCTAAAAGATATATGCTTATGTCATTTTTTTTATTTATTTTAACTTAATTAAAATAAAGTGTCCCTATCGCCTACAAGTGGCTCCATGGGGTCCCAAAATCGACCTAAGTATGCCCATGTATGGACATGTATCCACCAATACGGTTAGCACACGTTTTAGTGTAATTTAGTATTATTATAATATTATTTTTTAACCATTATTTACCGAATTTACTCTTTAACCATGGTAAATAAAATATTTACCTAAGTAATAATTCAAAATGTCTAAAAATAAAAGTTACCTATTTACATAATTTGGATATCCTGATTCCAAATATGGAATCCATTTTTCCAAATTCAAAACACAGAAGTGGCAGAAATTAATTTAAAATTAATTCTCGTTGTCCAAACAAAAAGCGTGTTTTTAAGATATAATAACTATCAAAAGATAGATACTTGTTTAGGTTCGGTTTAATTGTAAAATTATGTCCTATGACCAAAATTGTAATAAATGGTAAAAATATATTCTAAATATACTTTCAAACCACTCAAATTCATAATTTATCACTATTAATTATTTTGATTAAAAAATTTGTTTTTAATTAAAATTTAGTAATTTTCACTATTCATCAAAATATTAAAGTTATCCGAAAATTACCAAAATTTCACCTTAGGAAAAATTAGAAACTTCGAATCCAAAAATGAAGTCCATTTTGAGAGATAAAATTTATAAAATTTCAAAAATTAGGTATTACTATTCATAATGGCTAGTTTGATTGGTTGTTGTGTGTGTTAGAACTCGAAGTTGCCTACAACACACGCTACTGTATTATTCAAAGGAAATCATACCGTGGATGCTTGGGTTTTACATTGTAAATTTTTTGATTTCCCCATTTTAAATAATAAATTTAGTTATTCAAATATATAAATTTGTAAAATATTGGATTTAAAAAGGGTTCACTATTAAAAGTTGGTAAAAGTGCATTTTTGAAAAATACTTCTTTTATCTGAAAAAAAATGAATTTGTTCTTACATTATGTCTATGAAACTCATAATAGGGATTCTAATATTATAAGGATAATATAAAGTTCAAACTTTAGTTAAAAATATTCATAACCTCTTTTGAACGGCTTGTTTGGTAAGTCATGGTGCGCTTGAACTCGGTGTTGCGTGTAGTGCAAGTTATTGAATTGTTTTGAAGAAGTGAATACTATGAAATCTTAGGGTGTTAAATTTATGATTAAATCCATGAGATAGTTTAATTTACATGTGTTTATTTTTATATGATATGTGACCACATGATTAAATATGTTAAATCCATGTAATAGTTTAATTTACATGTGTCTATTTTTATTAAATAATTAAGAATGGGTAATTAGCAATGTGTGAGCCACAATCTTAGTTATAAGACATGGTTAGGATCATGTGACTAATTTAACCTTATATTCCTTTTTTAAATCATTTTATAGGTTAAAATACAATGGATGGACTCAAGAGGTTAATTATATGAAATCCATGAGTGATCCATGGATACGGTGGTCAGGCTCATGAGACTGATTTAAATGTCAAGTGAGCCTTGAATCTACTGAGGGAATTGAATATTATAATGAAATGACATATGACACATCTATCAAGCCAAAGCACAAGCATAGATTTGGTCTTCACTTATACTTGTTAGATGGTCTACTAAGACATCTATTGTTCTTACTTTTATATAGAGTTTTTTGAGATCCGGTTAGATCCTAAGACATATATAACTCAATGTAATTTAATTAATTAATTATCATGAAATGAACATAAATTAATAGTGGTGCTTGTAGTACTATTTACTTTTGAGTACTTCCTATCTTACTGCCTTCATTATTGTATACTGCATGTTATATATATTCCTTAATAGATTGGCACAGATCATTGATTATTACCTACTGGGATTCAGTCTCACACCCTATTTGGGTCATGTTTTTGGGCTAAAATAGAATGCATTGTTGCTGGTGTTGATAAGGGGCAGAACCCTTCTACATGTACTTGATATTCTATTTAGGAGTATGAGATCATGGGACCAAGCTGAGGCTTATTATGCTTCTTAGTTATCTTTTGTATTTATGTACCTTGGTATTGTATCTTGTACTTGATTTAAGTGTATCCTAGTTAGGATGATTTCCTAGTACATGTGACATTAAGCATCTTATATTGTATGTTATGACATCTAGTTATCCCTATTATTAATCCCTTGTTGTTTACTTTAGATGTTGGTATTTACTACTTATGCTATTATATATTATTTTTCTATTGTGTTACACTCAGTCAATGAGGGAATAGTTTCCCCACTATCACACCTAGGACCTCACTGCTAGTCGGAAGCCTCTGGTGTTTGGGGAAATGCACTTGAGGCCATGTGTTGAACTGTGTACGGAGCACGTTTGAGTGGCATCTAGATCAGGGATGTTATAAAGTTGTATGAAAGGATATTTTTTTCTAGTTTACCTTATTGTATAGTGACATTATACGGTGTTACAAAGGAAATGGATATTGGTAATAAAAGGTGTCTGGGAGTACCTATCCCCCATGTAGGGAAAATCCAAATTGCGTTGAAATGACTTTTGATTTTTTGGATTATAAGTTGTTGTAGTTTATTAAATTTCATCATTGGGTGACGCAATTTTTTTGTTCAATTATTATTGAAATTATTGTGGTTCTATTTTATTGCAACCTAACAAGATAGTGTTATTACATATCATACATCATATAGGAACTTGTTAAGAATCACATTCCATGCATTCATTCCATGTCATTTAAGATCATTACTGATTGCATGTTGTTGTGATAGATGTACTGCTAGATATCCATGCTATTTTGATAGATACCATAATGGATATATTGTAACACCTCGACCCCAGTTACCTATATTTGGTGCATTATTACATAACATTGGCATGATCACAAAAGATCAAGTCTCAAAAGTCTGGTTAGTTTAGTAGCCTTAGAAACACTAGATACAATCATAAGTCTTACATTACATGATAAAGTGAAAAACTACAACAACATAGTCTCCATAGTCCACACTCATAAACCCCTTAAAATATCCCTACAGATCAGTCATAAAATACTTCTTCAGATCCTGGGAAAAATAAAACATAGAAAGGGGTGAGCTCAGATGCTCAGTAAGGATAACAATATAGAGGAAACTTTCATAAATAAGCATAAAAATTTAAGGCAATGTATAACTAAAACAAAATCAATTTAAACATTAACTTCATCAAAATATAGAAAAAATAAAATGAAATTATTCCATTTACGTATTCACATGGATATTCAACTATTCTAATAATCACATGAAATATCAATAACAACTTTTATAATGATGGAATGCATAATGCCAGACTTTAATAACCACATATTCAATGCCTTGTGTCAAGACTAAAAATAAGATTTTATCAAGGACTTGTGCCAAGACACTAGTTTGTCTCATGAGACCTACCGATGCATCGAGGATCTATAGAGGGATCCACTCGTCACTTACTAAGTCCAATGCATTCCTCATATGAACAGGTTTAAACATAACATAAACATTCGTATAAAAACTAGCATATGAAATTTCAATAATTTATCCATAAACCATGAATCGTATAAAAATAATACATCCATAGTCAAACATATCACAAATATTTCAATACAATATTGAAGTTTTGTATCATAATAAATCATCTTCAAATAATCTTAAAATCCATCAAAGGATGTTGACATAGATGAAACCAAAACTATTTGAGAGAAATATCTCTTTTTTGAAATCATTTAAAAGTCATGTAATTATAAAATAAAATATTTACATTGAAAACATTCTTATAAGATTGTAAGGGAATCTTATACGATTTTATAACGGTGTAAAATAGTAGCACCCGCCATATAAGTTAAAAAAACATTCTTACCTTAATTTTGTCGAAAAGGTTAAAAGTACCTTATTTTGAAAATGACTAAAAGATTCCTTTCAAACCATTTTATAAAAAGAAAAACAAGGGTATAAATGAATTTAACCCATATTATAGTAAATAGTAAAAATGCTTTGGAATGCATTTTTAAGAAACATGGATGTGGATGATAAAGAGGTCCCAGTAGATAATTACGTATAAAAAACCTTAGATAATGGAGATATTTTGAAATTAACCCTTACCTTGTAATTTTCCATGGTCAAGGGTAGGTTAACCTCCTTTATAATGGTGAAATAATTGTTATTAAATTATAAAAGAATCATATACATTAATATGATATCATATATGATCTTTTAACATTTCTTTGTTAATAATATCTTAGTATTATCGTTGTTTCGGGTGTTAACGGATTCATTTGCCTTTATATTATTTGTTATGAGATTCATTTTTTTATGGATGGGATGTATCTTATTCATATCCAGAATGATATCAAGTCTTTAAACATTATTTTTAATCATCAAATGAAAATTAGTCTTGAATGGATACGATGGGGAATGAATCTCATCGCTATGTGAAGACGGTAATCCGTACGTACGCACGAGCGACAATATAATTCTTTTGATATTAAAATAATATATAATTAGATGATATATCATATATACATAATCATTATCATGTTATATTTATTATTTACATTAATTACACATCATTATTATACCCATTCAAATAATAATGTATTGAATAACAATTACACCACGACGTGGAGACGGTAATTCGTACGTACACACGTATGGTGACTGTTATTCAAAGGATGGATAGAATAATGAATTTAGTTGTACCATATTTATAATAACATCACAGTATATAGAAGATACTGGAGTTACTATTTTAGAATGGAAACAACAAATAAAAAGGAAGTGGAAGAAGAAAGGAACTAGAAAGAGGTGATGAGATATTTACCTCTTCTTCGGGTTTTTCCTTTTGATTTGATCAAAAGGGATCCTTAGGTTGGATTTCTGACTAAAGGAAGGAATCTAGGATGAAGGGAGGACATTTGAGAGGGTATTTCGGTAGATGTTGGCCAATCCAAATGGATTTGAAAGTGTGAATTAGAGAGAAGGGGGAGTGCCATTTTATAAGAGGGGTGAGGGGCACCTTAGGAAAAGCTAGAAATATTATTTTATAATAAAATAATTTTCGGTTTTTAATTACTCAAAAATGGATTATTTAAAGTATAAGGTGGGTATGGGTCGAAAACCACTCAACCAATAGGTTTTAGACAAGTTTGGGTTACTATATTAATTTTATCATTTAGATTTAACTCTTAGTTAAATAGTTTGACATTTACCATGGCTCTTTGTATTTTTATATTATATGGTTAATAAACTTACTATATACTTCCAATAGAACCCCAAGTGGTTCATTAATGATAAAAATATCATTATATAAGTCCTTTTTCTGAACCATAGATTTTTAGGAATAGAATATCAATTAATAATATAATATATGTTTTAAAAACTCTTTTATGTCAATTTTGACACTATTTGGTATTTTGTTTTTGCTAAATTCATAACAGCATTATTACTTCAAACTAAATTCATCTAACCAACCCTAATATGTTATATTAACCTATAAAAGTAGTTTAATTCATAAAAAGTATCAAATTACTTTTATTTTTATTTTTATAATATCATGTTTTTTAATATATCATTAATTATGTAATTACTACATCATCATTGTGTCATTAATAAATTAAATTATTTAACATCTAAAAAATATAAATAAAATACCATTTTTTAGGAAATATTTTTATCTTTCTAATTAATATTTATAGTCTAATTTATCTTATGTTTATCCCTATATTAAAAATATTTTAGTTATTAAACTTTGATTTTAACTCTTTTAACTCTTCATTAAATAAAATAATAATAAATATCCTAATCCAATCCAAGTGGACCAAAGAGGTTCATATTTTATTCCTAATGTTGTTTTTGGTCGAATTATACCTATCCAATAGAATTAGGACATGTGTTAGGGCATTGATAATATCATTTTTACCCTTAATTACTCTATTTACTTTTAACCGTGGTAAATAAAAGTAAAAGGTTACTATTCACCAAAAAAAATTTATCTTATTGAACCACATTTTACTCCATGATACTAACTGTGTCTCTTGGATTTTCAAAATTCAAGTCACATAAGCGGTAAAATTATGTTTTATTTGAAATTGAAAATTCTCCAAGGAGGTGGGTAAAAGACGGTGAAAAGTTCAGTAAAATTTTTATATATCTCAAATTATTATAAAATGACTCCAATGAATTAAATTGAACTTATATAGGTATTATGTATCTATTTTTACCAAAAATAAATTTAAATAAAAAATCAGTTTTAAACTATAACTCAGTGTTTTTCACTATTCATCAAAAATTTAAAGTTTTCAAAAAAATACAAAAAAATCACCCTAAGTTAATTTAGATATTCCGAATCCAAAAATGAAGTCCATTTTAAAAGATAAAATTTATAAAATTTCAAAAAGTGGGTATTACTATTCATAATGGCTAGTTTGATTGGTTATGGTGTGTTATAACTCGATGTTTCATACAACACACACTACTGTATTATTCAAAGAGAAGCATACCGTGGAATCTTGGGGTGTTACATTCTCTCATCCTTCAAATAATTTCATCCTCGAAATTTCTAGAATATTACCGCATGAAAAGACTCGGGTGGTTATTCATCATAAGTTCCTCAGGTTCCCATTATTGCCTCTTCCATCTTATGGTTTCACCATAGAACATTTACCAGATGAGTCGTCCGGTTTCTCAGCACTTATTCTCTTGTATCAAGAATATTGACAGGATCTTCGCAATAAGACATATCGGGTTCCAGTTCTAATTTTTTATAGGTGAGTACATGCGCTGGGTCAGGCATGTATTTTCTCAACAGTGATATGTGGAACACATCGTGAACTTTGGAGAGACTTTGCGTCATCGCCAAATAGTAAGCTATAGCCCCAATTCGTTCTAGAATTTTGAAAGGTCTGATTTACCTAGGACTCAATTTTCCCTTCTTACCAAAACGTATAACATCCTTCCATGGAGTAACTTCAAGAAAACATGATCTCCTACCTGAAATTCCAAATCCTTCCTTTGGTTATCGGCATAGCTCTTCTTCCTACTTTGAGCTGCTTTGATGTGAGTTTGGATTACCTGCACCTTTTCCATCATTTCCTCAACAAGTTCTGGGCCTACAAGTTTTCTTTCAGAAACATCATCCCAACAAGTTGGTGTGCGGCATCTCTTTCCATATAACGCTTCATATGGTGCCATCTAAATACTTGAATGGAAGTTATTGTTATAGGAAAATTCTACCAAAGGTAAATATTGATCCCACATACCTTAAAAGTAAAGTGATCATGATCTCAACATGTCTTCTAAGGTTTGAATATACCGTTCTAATTGTCCATAAGTTTGGGGTGGTAGGCAGTTCTCAAACGAAGCTCAGTATCAAGGGATTTCTGAAGACATTTGCATAATCATGAAGTAAAATGGGGATCATGATCAGAAACAATCGATAGGGGTACTCCATGAAGTCTCACAACTTCATTAATACATAGTCTTGCTAGATGTTCAAGTGGTAAATCTTCTCTTATAGCAAGAAAATGTGCTAACTTGGTAAGACGATCAACAATGACCCATATTTCATCGTTCTTTCTTGGAGTATTTGGTAGTCCCATGAAAAATTACATCGTAATATTATCCCATTTCCACTCCGGTATGGGAAGAGGTTACATGACTCCTCTAGGTTGTTTCCTTCCAACTTTCACTTGTTGAAAAACCATACATCTGGACACAAAATCAGCAATCTCCCTCTTCATGTTGTCCCACCAAAAATGTTCCTTCAAATATCTATACATTTTGGTGCTCCTAGGGTGTATAGAGAAATTTGAACTGTGAGAATCATCCAACAATTCTCTTTTTAGATCAGGTATATTGGTAACACAAAGTCTCTTCCCAAATTTCAAAATTCCATCTTCATACACAAAGTCACTCAATCTCCCATCATTCATATCTTTAATCTTTTTTTGAAACTCTTCATCATCGATCTGATAACTCTTTATCCTTTCTAGTAAAGATGGTTTGGAAAACATTTGAAAAAGTATTGATGTTTCAACTTCCATGGTGATTCACATATCCATCATTACTAGATCCATGAAAATAGGATCCATTTAAACTTGCATCTTGTTCAAAATTCCATGATCCTTTCTACTCAAAGCATCTTCCACCTTATTTTCCTTACCAAGGTGGTAGTGTATCATGCAATCATAATCCTTGAGTAGTTCAATCCATCTCCTTTCCCTCATGTTGAGTTTGTTTTGTGAGAAAATATACTTCAAACTCTTGTGATCAGTATAAATCTCACATTTTTTACCATAGAGATAGTGTCTCAAAATATTCAAAGCAAATATTACAACTGCTAACTCAAGATCATGAGAAGGATAGTTTTTCTTGTGAATTTTCAGCTGTCGTGATGCATAGGCAATAACCATGTCATTCTGTATAAGGACACAACCAAGTCCTTTCTTCGATGCATCACTATAAATAACGAACTGATCATTCCCCAATGGTAGAGGCAATATAAGAGCACTAACTAATCTTCTCTTTAGTTCTTCAAAATATTCTTCACATTGTTTTTTCCAAACAAATTTAACCCCTTTTCGTGTGAGATTTTCCTAATGGGTTAGCCAACTGGGCGAAATTCTAGACGAAACATCGATAATAACCTGCTAAACCAATAAAAATGCATACCTCGGTTATACTTGTTGGTGCTGGTCATTCTTGGATTGCTATTATCTTAGAAGGATCAACGGAGATTCAATCCTTAAAGACAATATATCCAAGAAAAGAAATCTCCTGAATCCAGAATTCATATTTGCTAAACTTCCCATATAATTCATGTCTTCTAAGAGTCTTCAGGATAATGTGCAAGTGATTTTCATGATCTTAGTAGCTTTTGGAGTATACCCAGATGTCATCAATAAATACCACTACAAATTCATCAAGATATTCCTTGAAAACTCTATTCATTAGATCCATGAAGACAGAGGGTGCATTAGTCAATCCAAAAGGCATTACTGTAAACTCTTAATGCTCATACCTGGTTCAAAATGTTGTCTTCGGAATGTCTTCCTTCTTCACACACAATTGATGATATCCAGATCAAAGTTCATTATTTTAAATGTATTAAGCTTCATGCAGTTGGTCAAATAAATCATCAATGCAAGGTAGGGGATACTTGTTCTTTATTGTTATAGCATTGATCTCCCTGTAGTTGATACATAACCTCATAGATCCATCTTTCTTCTTAACAAAAAGGATAGGGGCTCCCCATGGAGAAACACTAGGGTGAATAAATCCCTTATTACTCAATTCCTCTAGTTATTTCTTTAGTTCCACTAATTCCACAGTTTCCATTCTATAAGGGGTCTTCGATATGGGTCTTGAACCAGGAATTAAGTCAATGGAAAACTCAATTTCCCATTATGGAGGATGTCCAGGTAAATCTTCTAAAAACACATCAATAAATTCTTTCACAATAGGTACATACTCTATTTGAACATTCCTTTCCTCACCCATATTTATTTCATTCTCTTCCTCCCTAGTAATTGAATTTAGTTGATCTACGGGAGGTGGATCTAGATGAGAATTAGGTGGTGATGATTCTGCTCTAAAGATAAGGTGTTCTTTATCATCATCATCAAAAATCGTAACCTCTTTCTTCTTATAATAAATATTTGCATCATGGTCTGAAATCCAATCTATACAAAGGATTATATCAAATTGAATCATGGGTATGATGATGAGATCAGAAGATAAAGAACATTTATATGATCTAATGGGAACGGATTCACAAAACTTTGTTGCGATGATACTTCCCTTAGGAGTTTTAACTGAAAACTCCCTTGTTAAATAAAATTGGAAATATCTAATTTTATTTGAAAACATGGAAGATATGAAACAATGTGATGATCCAAAATCAAATAAATCATTTTCTAAACTTGAGGAAACCATTAAATTACCTGCCACCACATATTTCGGAGCTTCTACCTTAGTAGTAGTGATAAAATAAGCTTGGCCATGATCCCTTGGCCTTTTTTAGGTAAGTTCCCCTGACGCTTAGGACTTTTATTTGCATAATGTCCCATATCCCTGTAATTGTAGCATTGAACATCGGTAGCTTCTTTCTTCCCATTGCAATCATGAGCTTGGGGGCCTTTTTCACCACACTTGTAACAGACTCACATTCCCTTCAAGCAAGTAACAAGGTGTTTCTTCCCACATTTACTGTAGGATGGATATTCAACTTTACCCTTCTTCCCCTTATTTCCATTTCCAGATTGATCAGCATATCTCTTCTTCTCTTTATTTTCTTTAAAGTTGTAAGACTTAGAGAATTCTTTTTCTGTCTTGATAGCACATGAGATAATGTCTTCGTATGACGATAAGGATTGTGAGACTAATGCTTGATGGAGAAATGGTTTTAACCCATCAACGAAATGATAAATCTTACTTATTGGGTTACGTATAAAATCTTACACATGCCTTTATAACCCTGTAAAGTTAACCTCATACTTTGCGACATTCTCATCCTCCTTTTTCCTCAAACTCAGAAATTGCCTTTCCATATATGCTCGATGGTCAAGATAAAAGTACTTTTCTAAGAAAAGATCTTTAAACTCCCTCTATTCCATATTTGATACTAAATCATCTTACTTTTTGTTTTTAATCAATGACCACCATTGATCAGCATCTCCAGTGAAGCGGTAAACTGCCATGATAAATTTTCCACTTTCACTACTCCCCAAGGCATAGAATATTTTCTCTAAGGAATTTATCCATTTCTCAGCTACTGATGGATTTTTACTCCCATTGAATGTTGGTGGTTTTTTCCTCATGAATCGATCTAACATTGATCCTCCATGTTGTGGATCAGGGTGCTCTATACAGGTAAGGTTATTATTCATAACCTGAGTGAGTTGTCACGGTATGGTGATAAGCTGATCAAAACTAGTTGTATCACCATCTCCACTATAATTATCTTGAGCAGGAGGGAAACCCCTACATGGAGTGCGTGCATTGATACAGTTTTCATTCCTTCCACTATGCACTATTTCTAAAAAATGGCATAAACTAGATTAGTTTATGAATCGAAATACATAATTCTAAAATTCTAAAACACTTAACATAAATAGAACAGTTTATGGATATAATCCATAATCATAAAAAATGTTTTCTTTGAGGAATTATATACTCATAAACCCTTCATAATGGTTTGTAATGAAAATGATAATTATCCTAAGCATATCCCTCGGGAGGGTCGTAACCAAGAGTGCAGCAAGGCCCGTTGTCGTGCACCAGTTCCCATTCAAGTCTAGCTCAAAGAAATGTTTTCAGGTTTTACCCCTAGGTACATCTGTGCCAGAGTCGCCTCTACATGCTCATATCCAGACAGGGATTTATTTCTGGGAAAACTCACAAAATCACTACAATAAAAAAATTATAGGAAGTTATTCTATACTAATCATCAAAGTTTATCTTAGGGATATGTGCTCTAATCAGAGTTTATCTAAATCTAGCTTCCAAGGTTTGTACTAAACTTCCTCTGATACCAACTATAATGCCCTGACCCCAGTTACCCAGAGTTGGTGCATTATTACATAACATTAGCATGATCATAAAATTTCAAGTCTCGAAAGACCAGATAGTTTAGTAGCCTTAGAAACACTAGATACATTCATAAGTCTTACATTGCATGGTAAAGTGAAAAACTACAACAACATAGTCTCCATATTCCACACCCATATCCCCTCAGACTATCCCTGTAGGTCAGTCATAAAATACATCTTCACATCCTTTGAAGAATAAAACATAGAAAGGGGTGAGCTCAGATGCTCAGTAAGGATAAAAATATAGCGGAAACTTTCATAAATAAACATAAACATTTGAGGAAATGTATAACTAAAACAAACGCCTTTTAAACTTGAACTTCAACATAATATAGAAAAAAATAAAATGAAATAATTCCATTTACTTATTCACATGGATATTCTACTAGTCGAATAATCACATGCAATATTAATAACCACTTTCATAATGATGGAATGCATATTGCCAGACTTTCATAACCACATAGTCAAGGCTTTGTGCCAAGACTACAAATAAGATTTTTTCAAGGCCTGGTGCCAAGACACTAGTTTGTCTCATGAGACCTACCGATGCATCGAGGAGCTATAGCGGGCTCCACCCGTCACTTACTATGTCTAATGCATTCCTCATATGAACAGGTTTAAATATAACATAAACATTCATATTAAAACTAGCATATGAAATGTCAATACTTTATCCATAAACCATGAATGGTATAAAAATAACACATCCACAGTCAAACATATCACAAAACCTTCAATACAATATGGATGTTTTGTATCATAATAAATAAACTTCAAATAATCTTAAAATCCATCAAAGGATGTTGACCTAGATAAAACCAAAACTATTTGAGAGAAATATCTATTTTTTGAAATCACTTAAAAGTCACATAATTATAAAATAAAATATTTACTTTGAAAATATTCATATAATATTTTAATGGAAGCTTCTATGATTTTATAATGGCAGAAAATAGCAGCACCTGCCGTATAAGTTAAAAAAACATTCTTACCTTAATTTTGTCGAAAAGGTTAAAAGTACCTTGTTTGGAAAATGACAGAAATATTCCTTTCAAACCATTTTATAAAAATTCAAACAAGGGTATAAATCACTTTAACCCATAGTCTAGTAAATAGTAAAAAAAAATTGGAATACATTTTTAAGAAACATGGATGCGGATGATAAAGAGGTCCCAGTATATAATTACGTATAAAAAACCTCAGATAATGAAGATATTGTGAAATTAACCCTTAACTTGTACTTTTTCTAGGTCGAGGGTAGGTTAAACTCCTATATAATGGTAAAATAATTGTTATTAAATTATACAATAATCATATATATTAATAAGATATCATATATGATCTTTTAACATTGCTTTGTTAATAATATCTTAGTATTACCGTTGTTTCGAGTGTTAAGGGATTCATTTTCCTTTATATTCTTTGTTATGTGAGTCATATTTTTTATGGATCGTATGTATCTTATTCATATCCATAATTATATCAAGTCTTTAAACATTATTTTAAATCATGAAATGAAAATTAGTCTTGAATGGATACGATGGGGAATGAATCTCATCGCTATGTGGAGACGGTAATCCGTATGTACGCACGAGCGACAATATCACTCTTTTGATATTAAAATAATATATAATTGGATGTTATATAATATATACAGAATCATAATCATGTTATATTTATTATTTACATCAATTACACATCATTATTTTACCCATCCATATAATAATGTATTGAATAACAATTACACCACGACGTGGAGATGGTAAGCCGTACGTACGCACGTATGGTGACATGTTATTCAAAGGATTGATAGAATAATGAATTTGGTTGTACCATATTTATAATATAATCACATTATATATAATATAATGGATTTATTATTTTAGAATGGAATCAACAAATAAAAAGGAAGTGGAAGAAGAAAGGAATTTGAAAGAGGTGGTGAGATATTTACCTCTTCTTCAAGTTCATCCTTTTGATTTGATTAAAAGGGCTCCTTAGGTTGAATTTATGACTAAAGGAAGGCCTCTAAGATTAAGGGAGTACAGTTTAGATGGTATTTATGAAGAGTTTGGCTAATAAAAATGGCTTTGAAGGTGTGAATTAGAGATAAGGGAAAGTGCCCTTTTATAAGAGGGGTGAAGGCACCTTAGGAAAAGCTTGAAATATTATTTTATAATAAATTCATTTTAGATTTATAATGGAAAAAAATGGATTATTTAAAGGATAAGGTGGGGATATATCAAAAACCATTCAACCAATAGGTTTTATACAGGTTTTTGTCACTATATTAACTTTATCTTTTAGATTTAACTTTTGGTTAAATAGTTTGACATTTACCATGTCTCTCTGTATTTTTATATTATATGGTTCATAAACTTACTATATACTTCCAAGTGAACCCCAAGTGGTTCATTAATGATACACCTATCATTATATAATTCTTTTGTCTGATCATTAGATTTTTTGGAATAGAATATCAATTAATAATATAATATATGTTTTAAAAACTCTTTTATGTCAATTTTGACACTATTTGGTATTTTGTTTCTGCGAAATTCATAACAGCATTATTAATTCTAAGAAAATTCATCTAACCAACCCTAATATGTCATATTAACCTATAAAATTAGTGTAATTCATATAAAGTCTCAAATTACATTTAGTTGGATATTTATAATATCAATTATTTAAATAATTCATTAATTAGGTAATTACTGCATCATCATTGTCTCATAAATATATTAAATTATTTAATGTCTAAAAAATATAAATAAAATACCATTATGTAGTAAATAGTTGTATCTTTATAATGAATATTTATAGTCGAATTTATCTTATGTTCAGACCTATATTTAAAATGTTTTAGTTTTTAAACATTGATTTTATCTCTTTTAACTCTTCTTTAAATAAAATAATAATAAATGTCCTAATCTAATACATGTGGACCTAAGAGGTTAATATTTTATTTCTAAGGTTGTTTTTGGCCGAATTATACTTATCTAATAGAATTAGGACATGTTTTAAGGTAATAATAATATCATTTTTACCCTTAATTACCCTATATACTTTTAACCCTGGTAAATAAAAGTAAAAAGTTACTATTCACCAAAAATTATTTTTATCTTATTGAACCAAATTTTACTCCTTGATATTAACGTTGGCTCTCAGATTTTTCAAATTCAACTCATAGAAGTGGTAAAATTAAGTTTTATGTGAATTTGAAAATTCTCTTAGGAGGTGGGTAGAAGATGGTGAAAAGTTCGATAAAATTTTTATATATCTAATATTATTATAAACTGGCTCCATTGAATTACATTGAACTTATATAGGTATTATGTATCTATTATAACCTAAAATAAATTTAAATAAAATAAATAATTATTTAAATAAAAATTCGGTTTTAAACTATAACTCAGTGTTTTTTAACTATTCATCCAAAAATGAAGTCCATTTTGAAAGCTAAAATTTGAAAAATTTCAAAAGGTGGGTATTACTATTCATAATGGCTAGTTTGATTGGTTGTGGTGTTTTAGAACTCGAAGTTGCATACAACACACATTACTATATTATTCAAAGAGAAGTGTACCGTGGAAGCTTGGGGTGTTGCACATACCTACTACTGGGATAGGTGTATTGATACGTGTTATGTTTTGAATTGGATGGATGCCAATATTTGATCCATGAGGTTTATGGGCCCTCTTGGATATGAATTTAGTGGATCATGTTCCAGCCTTTTGTATAGATTTGTATTGTGATATGTTATGTTTGGGTTCCAAACATTGATTCGTGGGGTGTATGGGCCCTAATGGATTGAAATTTTGCATACCACTGGTTGGTGTTTCTATAGAATAGGGGTTTTCTTGTAAATCTAGAGTTTCTTTCCTGAAAAAACAAAACTAGTTTATATAGCGTGAAGTTCAATCTAACACGTTGTGTGTTCTTCCTGTTCAGGGAATGAATATTTCATTCTTGGTAACATGTCGTGTATTCGGATTACACGTCGTGTGTTAATTGACCATGTGTTTGGAAGTGTGAGAGAGAACATGGGATGTTTCTTTTTGTTTAGTTCACGTCATTTACGGTAGATACACACTGTGTAGTTTTACTTAGGTGGACCTCGTGTGACTCTGGCGATGTGGAAGTAGATGGCCCTTAGAGAGAACATGAGTACACTCCATGTGTCAGGCTGACACGACATGTACCTAGGATTTTGACATGCCTAGTTCAGTGGAATTAAATGACTTTGTTATATATTGAGGGTACACGTCGTGTGTAGTTTATACACATCGTGTATTTTTTTTCTGTCACCCTTTAAGGATATTTTCTTAGTTTATCCCTCTTTGTCATTTTTTCCACCCAAGAAGAGTCCATTCTGAGTAGTTTTCCACGTAGATCACAGTGGTGAAACCTATGGAGAATTATTAGGATTCCTAATGGGTGTTTTGGGGATTCTTTCTAAATGGAGAGGTTCTTCCTCCAGTTAGAATTTTCAGTTGTCACTTGAGAGTGAACTTGGTGTGAATGATCAGTTTGGTGTTCGGAAAAACATAGATTAGACCTATGACCTGAGATGAGTTATGAGATATCTCTCAGGACCTATTCTTCGAGGATGTAACATCCCATACATGAATAGCCACCCGAATAGTGCTAAACAGGTTGGGTGTTACTACCTTAGGTGCGCCTCCCTAAACACCAAAGTCTTTTGACTAGAAGAGAGGGTCTAAGTAGGTATAGTGTGGAGGATATACCCATCTCAGAGGATAATAAAGGTACTGGCCAAAGTAGAATATAAAATATGAGACTCTTCAAAATCGAATTAGATCCACACAGTGGAATCACTACAATATAAATTAGACAACAAAAGCGATAAACAAACAGAAGCAGTGGTATGTAAACACAACAATATGCTGAAACCACTTGTAACAACTACTATTACAGACAAGTCAAGCATCCATAGAAAGTAAAGATATAAAGGGGTGCCAATGGATAACCATCAATAGCTACAATAAACTAGGTAAGCATGTTGATACAGGAACGAAAGAAAATCAAGGTAAACTCTAACTAGGCATGACCTCAAGGTCCATACCATCTCCATGAAACAGCTAATACAATCCATATCCTAAAGCTGATCTCCTTCTTGAACATAAATCCATAAAATCTACATGCATCCTGAAGGTCCCGTGTAGGGTGTGAGATGAATATCAGTAGGATACCACCCAATGGGGCGTACCTCATATAATTGTTTAAGCAGGCATTCATTATAAGGAGAACAGTAAAAAGTACGATGCACAAATAATCATAAACTCCACTACTGCTCATCATCCACCATGGGGCATCACCTACATCGGTGAATGCCAAAATCTCTATCATGTAACCTAAAATTATGTGCCTCCTAACACCTCGTGTCTTAAGTACTGACATCCTAAAGGCACACCCAAACAAAAGTAACCCTACTCGAAAGCCCATGCTTTCCCATGACACAACAACCAAATGAGAAGTGTTGCATGTCCTCAAATGAGTACCGGAAGTACAGTGATGGCTTCCCACAAATAAGTAACTAGAGGGGATGCAATGTCTTCCCTCAAATCAGTAACCTAAGGGATAGAGATTTCTTCCCTCAAATCATGGAAAACCTCACCCCAAACCTGATAGCCTCAACATTATCCCCTGAAGGCTCCTCACCTTTCATGTGTCTTCCTATGGAAATCACCCCCAAACAAATTGTATATAACCACATCTATCAGGGGCCTCTAACTAATGAGTGTTCAAAACCACCTCATCACAGAGTCTACCTATTTTCACACTACTCAAAGTATTGGGTGAGCGATAATCACCAAAATAAGTTCCCAAGCCACAACATATCTGAAACCTTATGCCCCTATGAGCATGTCACTCAAGTCCGACGGAATCACCATCCAAGTAACACGGTCCAGGCCTAACCTGACCATGATACTACCTCAAGCTAACTTCCATGACTCCCAATCCAATGGTCATTACCACTCAATGTAATCCTGTCCAAGCCCAACCTATGATCAGCGCCACTCAAAAATACTTAGGCCATGCCCAACACAACTCGAAGGTTCCAGCATATGAAATATCAAACATCACATATATATAATCAAAATAAGTGATTCAAACAGTCAAAACAAACTAAATAGTTTAATTTTACTAGCCATGTTCCCCCTTAATCATGTTTAACAATTTTATACATAGTTTTTTAATCAAAATAGTTAAATTATACTCATTTTGGCACCCCCGAACAAAATTCCCTAAATGAGAAATAACCTCTAACCCGGCCTTACTCAGGAATAACAAGGTAAGGGAATTACTAACATCATCTCATAAAGCATATGGTCAATTAAATATAATTCAAAAAGGGTCTCTCTCAATACTGAACAGTGCGCTAAAAATCCACAATCCCCAAATGACCACAAAAACATGAAAAAGGTATGCACCACATAAATCAGACTCATAGGTGTAGGAACATCTGATATCAAGCACTAATTCTAAGAAAATATTCATAGATATACATTTTCTCCAAATCCTAGCAATTCTACATGGATGTAAAATACGGTGTGTGAGGAAAAGAAACTGAAAAAAAAGGATGTACGGGTTTAGCCTTTCCGATGTGATCCCATAGCCACTGACGAATTGAAGAAGAGACATAAGATGATGATTCTAGGGTAAGGTATGTTCTTAGGGATTATAGAATGGAGTTGTTCTGAAATTAGGGAAGAAGAATCTATCTTCTGAAATTAGACATGACACCCTCCTGTATAAATGAATAAAAAAAGTACACGGATTGTATGAAGGACTACACACCGTGATGTAGCTCGGTCTCTACTACAAGTTAAGTGGGGGTACCCACATGTCTTGGATGGGTCACATTGGTTGACAGGCTGCTAATATTCAGATGGTACATGGAAGGAAGATACATTGCATTTCAAGTAACACTACATGCCATGTCGTAGGAAATTCTTACACGGTCACCACACATCATGTACTTGGTAAGCCCATAGATTGTACACGCCTAACCCATACATGGAAGGTACATTGGCGTACATGACATGTAATCAGGAAATTTCCAGAACTTCCAATATTTTCCCATTTTTCTCAGAAACAAGTCAGAAATTCAAAAAAGGTATGTATTTTTACCCCATCCAAAAAACTCGGGTTCTTAAAATCTCCCCCACCTTAACATAGATCTTCCCCAAGCTATCAAACAAACCCCGAAGATGGAACCGAACATACCCATCCCCAAGGGGCTCCCCACCTTTGTAATTGCTTATCTCAATCTCAAACCAACCAAAAATAAAATCCAGAAAAGGTACAACAACCAATTTCATGGACCCATGGTCCTCCCATGATGCATCATCATCCCTACACCTCATCGGTGCTCCCATGTCATTTAATACACCCAATCATATCCCACACTGCATCTATGTCAGTGTCCATGAGTTCCTACATCCCAGGGACGTTCAAAGCTAAACCTGGTTCTATGCATCTCAGGTAACCCGCATACTCGATGCCCCGATGCATTCAGAACCTCATGTTACCTGCAACCTCAATACCTTAATTCCCACAATACATCAATTAACCCTCATCCTCGATGCTTAGGATTCCACACATATCATAGAGATAAATAAATATATCACACACTAAAAATGGTGCCAAACCCACTGACCAGTGTCTAGTCAGTCCAACTAAATACTGTGCACCTCATGCACTCATGTCGGACATGCCTAAATAGGCCTTGACAAACGAAAAAATGGAAATCACAGCCATGCATGTAGCATACCTCTGACCATCGTCAGATCACCAGCTCGCTCAGCCCCTGACAGCTCAACTATGTGCACCTGTCTGGACATAGGACTGCCTGAATCCTGTCCTCCATATGGTGCTACACCAGTCACCGGCCACTAACCCCTCAGCTGGGTCACACTGTCTTTTTCATGTCCTCGGCGTGCAGCAGAACCCCGGATACTATCACCTGGTACCAATCCTGAATCAACCTCATATGCATCATCTATCATGGTCCCTATCTTCCGGCTATATGAGAAGGTTTCCTGAAGAACCTCTCCAAATTTCTGACCTGTCCACATGCCTGAAACAACTTTCAAATCCTATCACACTAATTCCAGACATGACCTGGCTGACAACACTGAAATCAATCCACTGATAAACTGCCACAGGGGGGTCTAGCTAAGTCCTTTTCCTGACATCCTTGCTGGAACTCATCCCGACCTTGTTTCCTACTGTCTAAACAATCACCCGAAGTCATCATCCATCCTAAGTGAGACCTCTCTTTCTCATTTACCTATTCTATGATCGCGTGATTCACCACCTCTGAAAATGAACCCATAAAGAATGTATTTACATAGATCCTAATGGCATGTGGTAATCCATCCTCAAAGAGTCTCACCCATGCTGAGTCATCAGTTACCATACCAAGTTCAAAATGAGACATCTCAGTGAATGTTACAACATAGTCCATGAAAGACATGTCTCCTGGTTGAAGGATCAAGACTTCCCGATCTCTCTCTTCCCTCAGTGTCTCTAGGTAAAAGTTCTTGAAGAACATGTCCTTGAAGTCTTTCCATGCTAGTACCTCATGTTTGCGAGCCTGAACTGGCACATCCCACCAACGCTTTATCAATCCTCTTAGTAAGTATTTCTCCAGCTTGACCCTCCACTCGTGAGGCATCTCGAGCTACTTGAAGATCATCTACATGCTCTCTATCCAGTTCCCATATGCTTGTGGACCACCATCACCATGAAAAAGTGGAGGGTGCTATGACTGGAACTCCCACGTCAGATATTCCATAGATGGCTATGTACCATACGTCCCACTATCGATCCCCTGCAAGACACATACCGGGCTAGTTCGGAGCAGCTCGTAGAGCCATGACCCGAACACTGCTGAATCCATTTATTGTCCTACCTACACTGGATCCTGAACTTGATCCTGCTCATATGGCACTATACCATATCCCGCCTGATTCTCCATCTGATTCATCTAAAAGAAACCCACCAAACTCTCCCCTTTGCAACTCATGCCCATGGCTTCCCAGCCTCATGGCCTCCTTACTCGCCCTCAACAGAGTCAAGTATCAAAAGTATCATGGGATATTCCCACCCTGACAACCAATGTTTCCACGAACCGACCACTGAGTCGCCCAATATTGATGATCAAAATCACCTCAACCATAGTAACAGCCTACTCATACAAGATCTAAACCCAAATACCCTACCATATGCAATAATAAAAATATATATAGAGAATGGCATATTAAATTTCATAAAACAAGAAATTCTATCAGTAATTTAAACTTTCACATTTCGAAAGTATCTATAGCATGGAAATTGATATTATTCACATGGTATTATTGCTTCACAAGGCATACATACAGTTATGAAATTGAAATACCCTAAAATGTTCCTATCAAAAATCCAAGAAACATCCCATTTCCATACCATGAAAAGGTACAATTCTCCCTTACCTCATCAGTTCAATGGTCATATATCACAATCAATAAAATCACACACCATGTAAGCCACCAAGGTGGAAATCATAAAAATTGTAACCTAAGAAAAAAAAGAAAGCAACAATTCCCACCCAAAGAAACTTGTTCCATCCCTCATACTTGAGGTTATAGGAACCCAAGCACAAGCTTGAAACCTAGTTCCAATATCAACCTATCTCTAGGATACCATAATCGTAAATAGTAAAACAAGTAGAAATAAAAAAGTCAGTCTTGATCTCATTAGTAGTGAGTCAAAATCTACTATTAAATCTCTATCAAGAACAAAACTGCACTGATACCATTTTGTAACATCCTAGACCCAAACAGCCACCTAAATAGTACTGAATATGTCGGTCTTAATACATTAGGTTCACCTCCGTGAACTCCAAAGGTCACTGACTAGCAGCGATGGTCTAAATAGTTATAATGGGGAGGTTATACCCTCTCGGAGGATAATGAAGGTACTGGACCAAGTATAATATAAAATAAGAGTCTTTGTAGTCTCAAAACAAACCCATATAGCGTAATCACAACAATATAAAATAAATAAAAGAAGTGATAAACAAACAGAAGCAGCGGTATGTAAACACAACAGCATGCTGAAACCACTTATAACAACTACTAAAAATAGACAAGCCATGCATCCATCGAAAGTCAAGATATAAAGGGGATCCAATGGCTAAACAACAGTAACTACAATAAACAAGGTATGCATGCTAATACAGGAAAGAACCCAAAACAAGTTAATCTTCATCTAGGCATGACCTCAAGGTACATAACATCTCTATGAAAAATCTAATACAATCCATCTCCAGACAGTGATCTCTTTCTTGTTCATAAATCAATATAGTCTACAGACATCCCAAAGGGCCCATGTAGGGTTTGAGACGAATCTCATTAGTATACCACCCAATGGTGTGTACCTAATATAAGTGTTTAATAAGGCATGAATTTATAAGGAGAATAGTAAACATTATGATGCAAAAATAAACATAATCTCCACTTGTGCTCAGCAGCCACCATGGGGTGTCACATGCTTCGGCCAACACTAGAATATTTGTCTTGTAACTTGGCACCAAGTCCCTCCAGATACCTCGTGTCTCAAGTACTGATGTCCCGAAGGTATGCCCAAACAAAAGTAACCCTGCTCGAAAGCCCATGCCTTCCCATGGAACAATAACCAGAGGATCAGTGATGCCTTTCCTCAGATAGGTATCAGAGGGACAACGATGTCTTCCCTCAAATGAAAAACTGGAGGGACAGTGAAGTCTGTCCACAAATCATGGTGATCATATTTCTCCACCTGATAGCCTCAGTGTTATCCCCTGAAGGATCCACATCTTCTGCATGGCTTACTATGGAATGTACCGCCAAATAAGTTGGACCTAACTGCATCTATCA
Organism: Viscum album; assembly: GCA_963277665.1. Lineage (NCBI taxonomy): Eukaryota > Viridiplantae > Streptophyta > Magnoliopsida > Santalales > Viscaceae > Viscum > Viscum album. Next base: position 1,481,420,625 of record OY728155.1, on the reverse strand, counting down.
AGGGCCACTACCCAACGAGTGGTCAAAACCACCTTATCACTGAGTCTAGTTGTGTGCACACTACTTAATGATCCGGGTGAGCGGTAATCACCAAAATAATTTCCAAATCCACAAAATCTCGGACACCTCATGGCCCTGCGACCATGTCGCTCATGTTTGATGCCCTCGCCATCCAAATAACTCAGGTCATTCCCAACCTGACAGTCACACTACCTCAAGTTAATTTCCATGACACCCAATCCTGTTGTCAGTACCACTCAATGTAATCCGGTCTTAGGCCAACCTGTGATCAGCATCACTCCACAATACCCAGGCCATGCCCAGCACAAATCAAAGGTTCCAACATATGTAATGTCACACATCACATATATATAATCAAAATAAGTACTTCAAAAATGAAAAACAAACTAAACAGTTGAATTTTACTATCCATATTCTCCCTTAATCATGCTTAACAAGTTTATACTCACTAGTTTAATCAAAACTATTCAATTATACTCAATTGGGCACCCCCAGCCAAAATTCCCCAAATGATAAATGGCCACTAACCAAGACTCACTCAGGAATAAAAAGGTAAGGGAATTCCCAATAGCATCCATTAAATAATATGGTCAATTTGGTATAATTATACTAGGGTATCGCTCAATACCCAATGTTTTGCTAAAAAACGGCAACCCCCAAATGACCACAAAAACACACAAAAAGGAATGAAACACTAACCTCTGACTTGTAGACATAGGCACATATGATATTGAGCTCCAATTCGAAGCCAATCTGCATCGATCTACATTTCTGTCAAATCCTAATAATAATGCTCGGATGGAAACTATGGTGTGTGAGGCAAAGAAACTAGAATGAAAGGGGGTGATCGGGTTTAACCATTCATATGTGATCCCGCATCCACCAATGGATTGAATAATGGATGTTGGATGATGATTCTAGGGTAAGTTATGTTCTTAGGGATTTTATAATGGAGTTGTCCTGAAATTGGGGAAGAAGAAGATGTATTCTAAAATTAGATGTGACGCCCTCCTATATAAACGAATAAAGAATGTTCACGGTGTGAATGATGGACTACACATCATGTGGTAGATTTTTCCATACTATAACTTAATTAGGGGTATCCAAACATATTGGATGTGCCACACGGGTAAACACGCGATTAAGATTCAGCCGGTACGTGGAAGGAAGATATGCAGAAAGTGAAGTAACACTACACACTAGTTAGTAGGAAAAATTTACACTATCACCACACGACATGTACATGTTCAGCCCATAGATAGTATAAACCTAACCCACTCACGGTGTGTACTTTGGAGTACACATCATGTAATCTTTAAATTTCTTGAACTTCCCAGATTTTCCCAGCTCTCTCATAAACAAGTCTAAAATTCAAACAGGGTCAGGATTTTAACCCATTCCAAAAACCCAGTTTCTTACAGAGGATGTCTCCCTTTAAAGATGTGTCCATCTGGACTATGAGTGTCATGACCAGTCCTCAGGGCCCATGTCGTGACTACCCCAAGCCTGCCTTCCATAGGCCAGGGGCTGGAGACTAGCACAAAAGGTGTAAATCCCGATAAAAAGGGAAGGAATTTCCTTTATAAAAGTAAACAACACAACAGAGTACACAACTGAAGTAAGCACTAAGTAAAATGGGTACAAAAGTAAGTGCTGAAAGGTAAATGGGCCAGTATACAAACCCAACTGAAAGTACAATACAACTTAAATCTAGCACAACTGTAGTATAGTAAAACAACAACCATTGAGTCGTCCTACGGGAATTCAACCTGAAGGGTGGGTACAGATGGCCTCCTCAGCACCTCAAGTTCGTCTGTCCGCTCTGTGTACGTCTCTCCAAGTGGTCCACCTCTGGGTACCGTCCAGCTCAACAAGTCTCTACCTCGATTAGTGATTTCCATCATCTACAACCAATACAACATAGTGCGGGAAAAGCCCGTGCAAGGGTGAGTATACGATACTCAGTGAGGACCCTGAGATCCCCGAAGGTCTCCCAGAATCCACAAAGGATAAACCATAGAAAATAGATACAAACACGAAGTATCAACCAACACTACTTAGGTATATGCCCATACATATACCTAAGTTATCAACCACAGTACGGCTCCAACTCTCGAGCCCAAATACAACCCAGTCCACATAGGAAAGAAGTCAATCATATCGATGATAATGATTAAAAATCAAGACTCAGCTCATACAGGTATACATCTTTCATATAGTGATATAGATGATTAGATGTAGTCACTGATTCATCTAAGTTGTCGGACCCACACAGGATAAAAGACCAGCTAAGTTGTCGGACCCACACAGGATACAAGACCAGCTACTCTGCCGGACCCACACAGGATACAAGTATAGAGGTCAAACTATCAGACCCACATAGGAGACAAGAACAGTATTCATTTCCATCGAACCCATGGAGGATTCCAGTACGGTAGTCGTCGTAGTCGAACCCACAGAGGATTCTTGTACAGTAGTTGATGAAGTCGCAGCCAGTTCTAGGGTTCCCGCACACAACACGCTCGATTCTGGGAGGGTCTGATCCTCAAGCAAAGGGTTCGTCACATCAACTATCAAGAAGTATAGATTTGATGTACCCCAAAGTTTCATCTCGTCAAAAGGAACCCAACATGATAGATAGCGCATCAATCAGACGCCCGGTCTGAGAGATATTGACTTTTCCGTTCCAGGGGCCCAGTTGGAAATACGCTCGTTCCAAACCAGGCCGTTTTCCAAAGTTGTCTAAAACTCACATAGAGTATCGCAGAAGGACAAATACGTCACGAGGGTCCCATTTCCGCAGACAATTCATCGATCGGACACGCGGTCTTTTAGTTAATCACATTTAAGTGAAAACGGGCCCGACCCGTTAAGCCTAGTGGGCTGGTGGGTCGGGTCAACTTGGTTTTGGCGGGTCCGACCCGGAAGAGGGTCGGACCGGCCCGATGGGTGACGCAGCTCGGCCCGAGGGGCGCGGCCCAGCCCGGTAGGGTGCGGCCCGGCCCGGTAGGGTGTGGTCCGGCCCGACGCGGCACGGCCTGGCCCGGTCCGGCCCGGTGGGCCGTGGCTCAGCCAGCTGGTCGAGCGGTCTGAGGGGGGGGGGCAGTCCCCTGCGTTCCCGAACCGGCGGCGCCGCCCTCCCAACCGTCCAGCCTTCCTGGCATGAGTGGCCCCCACGGGCGGGCTATGGTCCCTTCAGCACGGCGCCCTCCTAGCATTTTATCTCTTTCATCCCGGCCGGCTGACAAGCCGTCTAGTTCGTTGCTGAGCGGCCCGCGGCGCACGGGTCGTGGTTCTCTACAGAGCAGCATCCCTTGTGGCACTGCGGTCTCTTTGGCCCAACTGGCTATAGTCAGCCTGTTCTTCGTTGGCCGAGCAGCCCGCGGTTGCTGGTCGTAGTTCTTCTGCATGCGGCAGCCGCCTTCGCTCATCACCACCCCTTCCAATGTGCCTCCATTGTGAATAAAATTCAGGAAAACATCGAAGGGTCGTCGGGCCGTGTTCGTTCGGCCTGCACCCTCCGCGTTAGGCGGTAACAGTTGGACAAAGTTAATCCAAAGAAAACATCACAAATGGGATAATTTATTCACTTAAAAATTATACGAAACCACTACCTCGAAAATGACGTCGCACGTCATCGAGCCGCGGAAGACAAGCGTCGCGGTAGTCTGGCATCGCAAAAGAACGGTGTTGTCCTTTCACCGATGGAGGAAGATTCGTTTGTGTAGCTGACGTGGACTCCTTGACATCGAGGTGCGTCCGAGGAAGATGCATCATTGGAAGAAGTCCTTTGCGTTCTTCGTCAGGAATATTCTTCGTCGAAGAAGGATCACCTCTCTTCTAAAATTCCAGAGCCTTCTCCAAGAAAAGATTTTCCAACGCAAAAGAAATAAAAAGGCTCTCAAATTAATAGAATTGACATGCAATTAAATTTGTTTCAAAATAGGTGCTTAATAATTAATGTAGACATTAATTATATGGGTTGGCACAATTGATGGGAAGAGGGAGGTGGAGAGGCTCCACCATTAATGAGGAGTTGTCAAAATAAATAGTAGAGAATTAATGGAGATTTGAGGGGAGGTGGAAGGGTTCGGGTTTGTGTGGTCCCCACCACACTAAATTCTTTCAGGGGAGGTTATGTAGGGTGTTGTACCACCCTTAACTTCCTCTTGTAGGCTATAACTACCAAAAATAAATAAAATTATGTTCCACAAATTTTATTTATTTTATTCTAAATCCCCAAATATTGACTCTCATCCCGCATAAAACGCAACTACAGTAAAGGTCCCCTTAAGTGAATATCGGCACTAGGAGTTCATCGGTGTCCTCGGATTTCAATTCCGAGCATCGGTTCAAAAGATAGAAAAACCCGCACGTACGTTTACTGAACATACCCGAACAAAACTTCAGAAATTGATTTCGGGCACACTGGGCCTCGGAATCAAGTACCGTCAGAAACTGGAGACTCGTAAAATTCCAAAGTATTTATGAAAAAATTTCCCTTGAAATTTCCGGGACTTTACAATGAGGTTAGGATACAATTTTATTTCAAGGATTCATTGTAAGATTCCTCTACTTATTTTTTGACCAAGAGAATCATGTGTAGGATGTCTCTGTCTTTTATTTGGTTACCAAGGATCCCCTAAGGGATGCCTTTTCTTACATTCTATTCTAGGAAGTCCCTTATAGTATCTCTCAACTATTTACATTTTTCAAGGATCCATGTTGTAGGATTCCTATATTGTTTATCTTTTGAGGATCCTGTGTAGGATTCCACCTTTATCTTTTGATCTAAGGATCCCTTGTAGTATGCCTTCACTAGTGTTACCTAGAGGATCCTGGGTAAGATTCCTCTCAGTGTTATGACACTTATTCATTATAAGGGGCTAGCCTATGGTAGATATTTCCAATGTTGGTACCGCCTAGGGGATGTTGTCCCTAGTTGGATGTTTGACTCTTTAAAAATGATACCCTTGTTCAGATGGGTGATCATTTTATCTTGACGCATGATATGGGAATTAGCATTGGGGAATGCTCAGTTCAGTATGTTAGACTTGCCTCAAGCATGGTCAGCTACTTAAGAGGTGGTGTGAACCTATCCTTCTATAAGTGATAGGAAACTTGGTACTTCGTCATCCATGTAAATGGTCATGTTGATGAAGTGATTTTGAGCTAGTTCTTGTGTGATCCATCTGGTACTAGGATTTAAAGGGTGGACAACCTAGGAATAGTACCCAGAATGTGTCATTTGTTCTTGTATACTCAGGGTAGTATATGTTGACATATTTAGTAGCTGCCGATTATTAAATGTGAAAAATGAGCCATCTAATTCGGTTAAATCATTGAGCTTTGAGATACTTTGTCTATTCTCAGATATCTCTGGAGTATAGTGACCTAAATGTCTTGGAACAAAGTTCTTCCCACTGCTTTTGAGGAAATTATATGATATAGATTTTTTGACACACTGATCGATTTAATTATGGATTTCATTCTAAGTGACATGATGAGGTGATCGTGGTTCATAGAATGACACTCATGTGTTTATGTTGGTGTTGAACAAGCACGTTTTTTGGTGGATAGTACCCCTTATCGACATCTAGGGAACTCCTAGGTATGGTGAATCATGTTGGTTTTTTAACTGTGTCCTTTCAGTTGGAAGGATCATAATCAAGGACCATTCATAAATGGTCAATTATACTTGAATACATTTGTGTCTTTTTAATCTTGTTTCAATTTGATGCTTGTTAGGAACACAATATCAATGCATTTAGCTATGTGCGGAGTCCTTGTGAGGTGTCACTGATCATGGATGGAGCTCATTTGTTAATTGTGCTCCATCATAGAAATTTATTTTGATAAAGGGGTTATGATCGGTTAAATGACGATGTGTTGGTAGGTGAAGCCGAGTTTTCATTTAGGAGGTCGACCAGTAGTGGTTTAACTATCCTTCACAGGTAATACATTAAATCCTAGTACCATTATCTTCTTTAAGAGATGAGAATGTCCATTATCTTGACATCATCATAGATTCACTAAGATAGCATCAGTTGTATGGTGTTCTATAGTTGAATTTTTTTTAGCTCGTTCGTGATCTATTCTTAGGTTTTTTTTTAGATGTGTGGTTTTAAATGAGTCTTCGTTAATCCTAAGTGATTCTTTGGTTCCCATTTAGGAATGCCTTGAATGGACTCTGGATTTCTGCTGCTTTCATTCATGTGACCATCGAGCTGTTCTTATGTGTACTTTTGGCCTTGTTACAAATACCCACTTATAACGGGGAATATGGATCGTTTTAGTGTGTTCCTTAGACTCTAGATTCGAGAATATTAGTTTATCTCAAACTTGTTTTTGGGCTCAGATGTGATGTTTTAAAAATAAGTATTGGTTCTAGTGGGATGGATCTAGGATTACACTTTCTATCATGTTGTGGGATGGAATTTTAATTGATCAAGGGATGGATTGGCAAAGGAGCATCACCGAGAGACATGTATAAGCTTTGGTGAATAGGATTTTTGTGGATTTATGGTGCTTTAGGAGCATGAATTATGTGTTTTTTTCAGTACATCAGCCTCCTAAGATGATAATTTTGGAGATAAGTTATTCATTGATAGTTTAAATAATTATCATTCATGTTCCTCATGTATAGTTTAAGTGAAATAGATTGAAAAATCTTCTAGTTTAAGGTGGGTGTAATGTGAAGGTCCTTAATTTATTTTTATGAAATCTTTCATGACATATTTTTATCAGGTCGGTTGAGGTTTGACCGTTTTTTCCTATGAGACTACTGATAATACCTCAGTTGTGTTTGGGTTCACCAAGTAAAAGTAAAATCATGTTGGTAGCATCACTAGAATGCTCAGGGGCTTGCTTGGAAGAGTTTTCGAATGGTGGAGGTGTTGTGGTAATGATGTCATTTGTGTTCTTCTTAACATATTCACAAAATTTGTACTCTTCCTACCAATTAAGGAAACCTTCAGTGTTGATGAGCTTCATATTTTGTACATCTGTGAGATTTTACGACTACACGTGGTTCCATATTCTATCATTTCATATAGGGATTCCTATTTTTTTCTCATTTTTTTCAAGGGATACAGAGGGAACTAGGTAGATAGGTGCTTCTGAGCATAACTTACCTCCCTTAGATAGATGGCCAATTAGATCGCATTATTCAGGTGCTGGAGGACATGCTTCAGGCATGCGTCTGGAATTTTGAGTGTTCTTGGGAAAGAAACATACCCTTTGTTGATTTTTACTACAACAATATATTTCAATATTATTTTAAGTTGGATCTATATGAGGATCTATATTATAGACCATGTTGATCACCCTTTTTTTGGCTGGAGGCTAGAGAGTAATATATGTTTTAACCTTGTCTTTTCGAGGAGACCATTGAGTAGGTATAGTTGATTTAGAAGTGGATGGCTACTACACAATCCTGTCAAAAAATTTATGTCAATCTCCGCAGTTTACCTTCAGTGTTTGAGGTTGGGGATCGAGTTTTCCTATGTGTTTCATCAAGTTAGGGACAAAAGAGGATTATGAGACAGGGTAATATTTCACTGATATACGTTGGGCCATTTTTTATTGTGGAAATGGTCGGGCCGGTTGCCTATTAGTTTCTATTACCTCAAAGGTACAAGGCTATGCATGACGTCTTTGACATTTCACTTTTGTGATGTTACATTTTAGACACATCTCATGCTTTTCAACCCAAGGAGGTTGAGTTACAGGTAGACACATCTTTTGAGGAGAATCTTATTCAAATTATGGATCGTCACATAAAGGTTCACTATAGCCGCTCTATTTCATTAGTATGGGTTCTATGGAAGCACGACCGAGTACAAGATGAGTCCTGCAAAAGGGACGTTGATGTAAAATCTTAGTGGCTGAAGTTGTTCACAGATATTTATTCACCACCCTTAGAAGGGAAATTTGGGGAAGAATTACTTTAATGGGGGAAGTTTATGAGAACTTGATTCTTCCCTTGAGGTTTGGATCCATTCTTTTCATTTTTTACATAAGGAGATGGAGGAATTAGAATCATACACATTATTTCTTTTCAATTACATGCTTTGTAAAGAGGGTTACATGACATATTATCCCAGTACGTGACCATTTAATGGTCTAGCCAGAACTTGTATGGACATGACATGTATTTTCATGTACATGTCATGTACTTTTTTAATTTTTTTTAAATCGGGCAGTATCCTTATGTTTTGTTAGATGGATAGAGGGATTTTCTTGTTCAATGAAAATCCATGCTGAGTGGTCTCTTTGGCTCCCGATTCATCATCTAAAATCCATTTCGATCAGTGTCGGAGGCGTTATAAACCAATCGGTAAGATATTAATTCCCATTGATCCTTTCTTCCGGATTTCTTTTATTGACCTAATTAGTGAAGTTTGAATGTTCTATCTATTTTTTTAGATCAACCTGGTTCTAGGATGAATTAAAACCTGATGTTGGATGAGGAGATACATATCAGTAGAAGGTTGGTGTTCTTATGCCTTTCATGAATTGACATTATGTTTATATATGCCTTAGTGTTGCGCACCCATTTTTGGGGTGTCACTTGATTTATAATTTACTATTATTATTTACTATTGGTGTTTATGTAATCAAATAAGTCTTTTAATGTATGAATTAGGTTTTTTACCTTGATTACGGTCCACCCCATGGGTGTGTTTCCCTTAGATTGATTGTTTATAGTCATTTGGTTATGGTTTCCTATGAGGCATGCCTTTTTTCCCTTATTAGGTTGAGTTGTATGAACTACATTTAAAATGTAATTGAGATTTTGATAAACTATGATTGAATTTATTAAGGTTTTGGGTTTAGTGATTACCCATTTTCCCCATTTATGCCTATGCCTGTTTAAGCAAGTTTGGAATGTTTTTCTTTAACTGTGAAACTACCCATGTGAGTGATATATGATTAAATCCATGTGATAGTTAATTCACATGTTTTTCGTGTTATATGATATCTTCCCAGGTGATTTAACATGTTAATGCCATGTAATAGTTTAATTTACATTTGTTACATGTATGAAATGATTAATAAGGGGTAATTAGCAATGGGTGAGCCACAATATTGGTTATAAGACATGGTTGGGCTCATGTGACTAATTGCACATTATATGCCTTGGGTGAATAATTGTCTCTGTTTAAAGAAAATGGAAGGACTCAAGAAGATAATTATATAAAAGCCATGATAGAACCACAAATACGGTGGTTGGGCTCCTGTGATTGATTTAAATGTCGAGCGAGCCTTGAATCTATTGAGGGATTTTGTGGTTGGGCTCAATTATAAGTGGTTATATGTCACGAGTTGACTGTTACTCTATATGGGGGGTCGACGGTCCTAGGCCAGACCTCAAGACTTGTATAATCTAATGGAATTGAATATTAGAATGAAATGACTTAGGACGTGTCTTCCAATCCAAATCAAAAGTTGGGATTTGGCCTTCACTTATACTTGTTAGATGGAATGTCGAGACATATGTTGTGCTTACTTTTATACGGAGTTCATTGGGCTTAGTCTAGATCCAACGACATATATAACTCAATGTAATTGAATTAATTAATGAACATGAAATTAATTTAAATGAATATCAATGCTTGTAGGACTGTTTACTTTTTATTACTTCCTAAAATACTACTATCATTATTTAAAACTACATGTAATATATATTCACTAATAGATTGGCATAGATCTTTTGTGGTTGTGTACTGGTTTTTAGTCTCACACCCTATTTGAGTCATGTTTTTTGTCCCAAATAGATTATATTATTGCAGGTGTCGATAAGGGTAAGAACCCTTCAATAGGTTCTTGATATGTTGTTTAGGAACAAGAGAGCATGGGGCTAATATGAGGCTTACGTTGATTCTGGTTTTTCTTTTTTATTTACATGCCTTGGTATTGTATCTTGCACTTGATTATAGTGTTCCTGTTTTGGCTACATTCCAAGAACATGTGACATGGAGCATCATATATTTTATGTTATGACACATAGTTATCTCTATTATCATTCCTCTATTGTTTACTTTAGCTATTGGTATTTACTGCTTCTGATATTGTATATTATTGTTCTGTTGTGTTACACTCTGTCAATGAGGGTATATTTTCCTCACTATCGCACTTAGACCATCACTGCTAGTCTATAGCCTCTGGTGTTTGGGGAAATATGCATGAGACCTTGTAGCCAACCGAGTACGGGGAACCATTGAGTGGCATCCAGATCCGGGATGTTACAATAATTATTTTTTTAATTGGTTTATTTGTAGACCAGAGGTGATTCACTAAGATTTCAAAACATTGACAAAATTATGCTTGGGGAGAAATATAGAGTATATATGTAGACAATGAAGAAAATTAATTCAAAACAATAATTTAAAAATACCAAAATAGTATATCCAAAATAGTAGTCAAGGAAACAAATGGTCATTTACAAAAGAAAAATAGTATATACCAACCAGAGAACAAATAAAAAAAATCAGAACCTACAAAGGAAAATTGAAACCCTCATATCCAGATCTCGAAATGAAAAATACAGGAAATAAAAACGGAACCTATAAAGGAAAACACAGTCCTACCTCATTTTCTTGAATGAAATCCAAGACCCTCAGATAAATATCTCGATGTTTTATTTGGAAACCCTAACTGAAACTAAACACTGGAATTTGGACGATGTTTGAGCAACTAAAGGTAGTGTGTTTGTGTGATTTGATGTTGTATTCACCAAGGAGGAGCACCGACAATGGGTGGCTTCTGTAGAAATCTCCTGATATCGTGACGGGTTCACAACAGGTTAGGATTTATTATTACATTGGGACACATTAATGAGGGCTTTTAAAAAATCGATGATAAAGAGTCCTTTTATCAACACTTATTACTAAAGTGCTAATGAAAAGCATATTTAGCAGCAATTTTTTAGCACTGATAAAGATTTCTTTTATTAGAGCTTATTACGTAAGCGCTAATAAAAAAATTAATTATAATTATATATAATTTTTTAAATATATATATATACATAATCAATATATATAAATATAAATTTAGTAAAAATATTTTTTATTTAAATATATTTATTATAATTTTATAATTATTTAATTATATAATTATTTATTTATAATTATATAAATATTTTAAAAAAATAATATTTATATAATTATATATATATAATATATATATATAGTGTAAATATATTCATTTTTTATGTAAATTTATTATAAATTTAGTAATTATTTAAATATATATAATTATAAGAATACTTTTTAAAAAAATTATTTATAACTATGAATATATAATTTTATAAATATAGTATGTACATTTTTAAATATTTTTATTTTTAAATATTTTTATTTTTAAATATTTTTAATTATACAAATATTATAATTTTTTAAAAATATTTTTTTAACATTATTAATGAATATCAAGTTTTAAGTACATGAATGTTAAAAATGAGAGAAATTGAATAAATTAAAAATAAGGGCACTTTAATAATATTAAAAAAATGGATAAATTTTGTGTGTGTTCATTGTATATAAAAATGTTTTAATTACAGATATTTGAAATCAATATTACACACATTTGATCTATGTTAAATTGAAAAATCAAACGATATTCAATTATATGTCAATTACTCTATGCAATTAGTCAGTATTTTTATGCATATTAATTTTTAATCATAAACCATTATTCACTAAATATATGACTATTTATTATAACCCAAATAAATATTTTGTATTATATAAATAATATTTATATATATTAATATATATCTATATATTTAATATATAATATTTATTAACATTTATAATAATCAACTTATTTATTAAATGTTTAATATTTTTCTCAATTTACTTATTTTTAATTTTAATTTGTTAAATTTTCATTTTCTATATCTATATATTTAATACATTCTATTTATTAGAATTTATAATTTATATATAGTATCTTAAATTTATTCATTTTTATCAATAATTATTTTTTTAATAAAATTTGTAATATTTTTTTAATAAAATCTTTTTTTATTTTTTATTTATTTCATTATTTCATTTTATTTATTCAGACCATTATCAGTGCTAAACAAATCCCTGATAAAGGATCCTTTATAAGAACTAAAAATATAGCACTGATAAAGGGTAAAATTTATCATCATTTTCTTTAGAGCTTATAAATATGCCATTTATCAATGCTTTTTTCTAGCGTTGATAAATACCAGTGCTGTTAAACGCCAGTTTTTTTGGTAGCGTAAACATTCTTTTTCTATATGGAACACAAAATTATTGTTATCAAAAAAATGTGTGAAAATTTTATTATATATAGATATATATTATTTTTGATTTTAACGATTATTTAATTGTGTAAATATTTATTATCATATTCATATATGATAGTGTCAATATCTTCATATACCTCCTTAGTATCATCAATTTTCGTGGGATTTTCATCTTCATTATATGTTTCTATTTCAAATACACTTGTTACATCAACAACATCATTGCCTCCACCGACCCATAATTGGGGGGTGTAATAATCGATATTTGTGTATCTTTATTGAATATATGGATTTGGAGTTGTCTCTTTAAAAATTTCAATTCCTTCCACTTCCGTGTAAAAATGTTCAATTTGAATAAATTGATTTTCCTGAGGTTTCATTTTTTATTATTATCCACCAATCACTCAACTCTCTTTAACCAGCACAATAATTTGAATAATAAATTGGATGTGCCTAATGAGACAATAAAAATGCTTCATTTATTGCAACAAGGATTATATATGTAATATTAAGTATTCCATGGCGTGGATGAACATAAAATCCTCTATCATTGTCCAACCAATGACATTTAAACATTGTTACGTGATTATGTCCCAGATTACATAGTTTAATTATTTTTTCCAACATGCCATAAAATTCAACATCACATTCTCTCTAATGATATCCCTTCAAGAAAACCCAACAATTCATTGTTTTTTTATTCACCATATATAAATGTGTGAAATCTAAAACTATTCAACACTTATGCATTATAATATTTAACCATTTTGGATGGTGGGTTTCCCAACACACACAATTGATTTTCAATTTTATCTGCATGTTGAGATACCTAATATTTTGATAATAATTATCAATATAACAAGTTATAAATTTATTTTATATGTTAAACCATAAATAATTTACATTACCAGTTTTTAAAACTGGTAGGAAAAATTATTTTTCTGGCATTCATCGAGAGAAAATGCTGTAATTTTTTGAGACTATTTTTTGATAGGATTATCAATATAATATAAAAATAAAATAATTTTAGTTTACATAAAAATATATAGAATAAATTATATGGTAACTCACATTACAAATGGTTTTATTTATTTACAGTTGATCATAACATATGTATGATCCCTATGATGTTTATCATCTGAAAACCATCATTCATGGAATCCAACAAAGTCATGTTTGGGATAATAAAAACAAATAATTGATTTCTCATTTCATCATCAACATTTTCCTTACTATGTCCCATGTAGTTATGGATTAAGGTATATTCAGATTCCAAATAATGAGAGAAGAAGAAAAAAAGTCCTCCTAGAAATACGCTTCTATAATTGATCCTTCAACCAATTCTTTTTTACGTACCTTTTTCTTCAATTTCTGTATGCATATCTCGAATGTGTACATCCATCGAAACTATTCTAGACCTCCTCATGTTACTTCATGTAGAAAATGTAATATAAAATATTAAATTGAATCCATGAAATCCATCTAGATTTTGTTTCCAATTTATATAAAATTAAAAGAATTAATTCTTATAGTCTACATAGTGCATCATAGTCTGTTGTCACCACACAAATGGCTTGTAAAAATATGATATTTTTATTAGCACATCCCAAATCATATAATTCAACAAACCTTAAATCCAATAAGTAAAATTATTTCCATTATAACACGACAATCATGAATTTTTAATCCTGTAATATGACCATTTCTGACATATCGTTCCAAATTGGAAACATAACCATACTAAAGCCTCAAATTTTCAATCTATTGATAAAATAATAAACTATTTTACTTGGAAATGTGTAAGATAATTTTGGCTTCATTAACTTCTATGATCTGACATTTTGAAATTGTTCATGTTCTATCCACCTACAAATTTTGGAAAGATCTAATCATTACATTACATTATCTTTGGTCTTCTGATGTTAGTCTAACACTGTATAAAATATATTATATAAATATTTTTCTCAATATGCATGACATCCAACATGTGACAAACCAAAAAATCAGACCGATATGGAATAACCCAAAAGTGATCATTTTTATCCAATTTGATTTGTCCCTAAAGACATCTATTTTCTATTAGTTTATAGTAAGTATAAAGGTAATGGAAGGTAATGAAGAGACAATAGGTTTTAACTCAATACTATAGATCATTATTGGAGGTCCAACTCTTTCAATTGTACCTTTTATAAAATGATTTTTGTTCCTCTGAAAAGGATGTTCAGTTGGAATAAATCTATGATGATTGTTGAAAAAAGGGTTACTTCCATTAATGAGAATAAAAACTTTATTGTCTCTTATATAGTATGGACATGATTTTGGACCATGTTTACTCCAAATAGATAACATGAAATATGTTGAGAAGTCAATAATAGTCCACATCAATTCAACTTTCATTATGATATTTTATTTCATTACAACATCATATGTACTGACACCATTACTCCACAATAAATTTAACTCATCAATTAGTGGATTCAAATAAACATTGATATTATTTTGTGGATGTATAGGAATTAATAAGGTGGAAAAGATATATAGCTCATTCATCAACATTCAAGGAGGTAAATTTTATGGAGTTATAAATATGGGCCAAAAGGAATATTGACTACTATAAGAACCGAATGGATAGAAATCGTTAGTAGAAATACACAATTGTTTTTCGTGAGATTTTGAATCTAAATATGTATGTGGTTGGTCAAAATGCTTCCATGAATCACCATCTGTAGGATTATTTAAGCTTTTAATGGTTGAAATATTTATATTGATCCATGACATCAATTATGTTATGTTCTAAGACATAAATAAATGTTTCAATCAAAATTTCAGCAAGAAATACCTCAACTATTTAAGAGGAATCAATCCAGACTTCCCTGGTTGAGCCTCTTTGTATCTTGATAGTCCACATATAGGAAAACTAACTAATTATTTATTTTCACCATAATATAATATGCCCACAGTTAAACATGCATGAATATTTCAATATCTAAGACCCAAATTACGAACCAGCCTCTTCCACTTATAGAAATTTTGTAGGAAAACAAATTTACTTCAAGTAATAGTCCTCTAACCAAAGAGAGTATCTGATCAAAACAGTTATTTGAAATTCTATTATCTAATGTAAAACACATACATTTTTCAACAGATTCGAAATTTATTATCTTTCAACCATGATATAAGGCATCCTCAGTGGACTTCAAAAACTTATAAAATTGGGATAGTTCCAACTTAGTATTTAAATCAATATCATCCTGAGTTTCAATTTGTTGAAAACATGAACCAATAGCTTCATTTATCATTGTTTTCTTACTAAATACAGTTTACTTTTATTAATTACCGTTACTATTAACTAATTATAGTGACTTAATGTCCAGTTCTACTAATTTTCACTAATTACCATTAATTTTTAGAAATTATTACTAATTACAACTAATTTTTACAAATTTTTACTCATTTTTACTAATTATTACTGAATGAAAATAATTATTATTAATTGCCACAAATTATTACTAATTATCACTAATAATCACTAATTACTACTATTTACCACTGTTTTTTACTAATTAATATTAATTTATACTAATTACCACTAATTTTTAATAATCACTGCTCATTTTAAATAATTACAACTAATTTTAAATAATTACTACTAATTTTAAATAATTATAACTAATTATTACTATTTATTACTATTTATTATTAATTATTACTCATTACTAATAATTATTATTGATTACCACTAATTATTACTGATTACCACTAATTATTACTAATTATCAATAATTATTACTGATTATTAACTACAACAAATTATTACCTATTATTACTAATTATTAATAATAATTAATAATTATCAATAATAATTACTAATTATTGCTTAAAATTACTAATTATTACGAATTATCACTAATTATCACTAATTATTACTAATTATTAATAATTTTTACTAATTATTACGAGTTAACACTAATTATTACTAATTAATGCTAATTAATTATAATTAACACTAATTATTACTAATTTCCATTAATTATTACTAATTATTACTAATACTAGAAAGCTCTGGGCAGAGCCCTTTTATTAAAAAAGGAAAAAAATACAGAAAATAGATATATGGGTTAATACAAGTATCATCCCCTTATGCAAAGAGATAACAAATGAGATCAAATATCATAATAAATCTGATAGGAATCATCATAGTCACCCTGAACATTGAAATCAAAATCAACAGGGTCATGAGACCTGGTGTCCATAAATGGATTCAGATGGAATATTCTTTTATATGTTTTTCTTTCCTGGGAGGAATAGGTTGAAAACCTTCATCATCCACAACAACATTTTTTCCTTTGGACAATAACTAACTATAAAATGGATTTTTTGGGAATCATGCCCAATATCATCCCACCATCCATGGATGCCCAGGGTTTCCTTTTATTTATTGATTTCCTCTTGAATCATTGAATGATTCCCATCATCACTCATATTTTTTCACCCCTCAATTTTTGAAGCAGATTCTTGCAAAAACTTATCCATTTCCAAATTCAACCCTGGTGTATGGTCACCCTCATCTACTTGGTAAATCTCTTGGTGTCCAAGAACTAACATCAGGGCCATCTCCCCTAACCCATGAATCTCCTTAATCAATTCCTTAGCTGAATGTGGTGAACCAACTCTAGCATGCATATTTCCTTTGTCAGGAGTGGGTTGTTTGTCACCAAACGAGTCTACATTGTTTTTTGTAGTCTGCTTCCCCAATTTCTTCTTACAAGAAACTTCATGGTTTCCTTTTGAGGAATAAAAAGAGAGAACCACATTCTCGTGACAATTACCCATGATATGACCTATAATTTGAAACTCTAGACAAAATTCAGGAATTCTTTCATATTCCACATTTAAAGGAACATCATCATCCATTGGTAAAGAAAAAATATTATGGATCAAGCTAGAGCTCAAGTCAACCTCAACTAATACCCTAGCATAGTGATTAAATATGTAAATCACAGTATTCCTATCCATCTGGATCGGAATTCCCACAGCTGATGCAATATCGAATAAGATCTTAGGATTCCACAGAATCCAATTATGGAAAATAATTTTTATCCTGACATGAGCTCTAGTATGTACTAATATTTACTAATTAATAAAAATTATTACTAATTAAAACTAATTATTACTAATTACCACTAATTATTACTAATTACCACTAATTATTACAAATTACCACTAATTATTACTAATTACCACTAATTATTACTAATTACATCTTATTGTTACTAATTATCATTAATTATTACTAATTGTTTCTAATTACTACTAATTATCACTAATTATCATTATTTACCACTAATTATCACCAATTACCACTAATTATCACTAACTACCACTAATTAATACTCATTATTATTAATTATTACTAATTATTACTAATTATTAATAATTATTACTAATTAATACTAATTATTACTAATTACCACTTTTATTTCTATTTATTAATAATTATTATTAATTATCACTAATTATCACTAATTATCACTAATTATCACTAATTATCACTAATTATCACTAATTATTTCTAATTATTAGTAATTAATACTTATTAATACTAATTTGTACTAATTAGTACTAATTATTACTAATTATTACTAATTATTACTAATAATTAAATTTTATCACTAATTATTTCAATTTACCATTTATTATTACTCATTATTACTAATTATTAGTAATTATCACTAATTATTACTAATTATTACTAATTATTATTAATTGTCACTAATTATTACTAGTTATAGATAATTATCATTATTTAATACTAATTATCACTAATTATCGCTAATTATTGGTAATTATTACTAATTATCGCTAATTGTTGCTAATTATCACTAATTGTCACTAATAATCACTAATTATCACTAATTAATGCTAATTATCACTAATTAATTCTAATTAATACTAATTAACACTAATTATTACTAATTATTACTAACTGCCACAATTTTATACTAATTACCACTAATTTTTACCAATTTCCACTAATTTTAAATAATTACAACTAATTTTAAGTAATTACAAATAATTATTACTAATTATTACTAATTACCACTTAGGGGTCTCAAAACACGACCCAACCTTGCCCGACCCGACCAACCGAGTGGGGTAGGGTTGGGTTGGGTTCCAAATTTCATATGCACAGGTTATGTCATTTCGGGTTGACTCGTGGTCGGGTTGGGTCAGGTCACGTTTTGGGAGACACATTACACAACCCAACCCAACCAACTCAGCATTGCCCCTACACACCCTGCAGACCAGCACGACGCCTTTCTTGCCACCCATCTCCATTACCACTTATGTGTCATTCCCCTTCCCTAAGTCCTCCATGTCGTGTGTTCCCTCACCCTCACTGTATTCCTCCTCCACTACCTCCATCGTATAGTGTGACTGCTGTAGACATGCACGTCGCCTTCACCTCCACCTTCGTCTCCACTACAACCACCATCCATAACCCCAGATCCAGCACATAATACCTACATATGAGAGAAACGAGCAACCTACTACTAATCCCACCCTCGACCGCCTCCTTTTTCTAGGTTGATTCGTCACCAAAGTACTCCTATTGTGGTTAGGAAGATGAAGCACTAAAGCATGTGAACCAATAATTGTTTTCCTCTTCCACCAATTGAAATTCCAAATTGAATTTTGACATCTTCTCGAACTCACGAGAGGAGAAAATTAAGCATCGCCTTACCAGAGGAGATTCTCCAATGTGCACCCCCCCTCCTCCTAGATGAATTCATAATAACTAGCACTGATGAAGCAACAAGATCAAGATCTTCCATAGCTGCTCCTCTAGAAACCGACCCAGCATACCGATGAAGGATATCGGGACTGACCTAAGATAAAAATGTCAGGGGTGGAAGCCTAAGATGAAAATTTTTGGGGGGAGCCATAAATCAAGATTTCAGGAGATCACAACTAGCTTGGACAAGTGCCTTGATGAAGGAGATCATGATTCACGACAGGCCTAGGATAAAGGATATCACCCATGTTGAACCCTCGATTATGGTCTAGTGAAAAAGAGATGGAGCTATGTGGAGAATGTGAAGGCGGTGTGCAGGATAATAATATGGGGAGATGACCTTTTTTTAAGTAACCTTATCGACCCAATCAACCCAACCCGATGTGAGACGGGTTGGTTAGTGTTGGGTCCGAAACAGAAAACATATATGACTTGACTTGATCCGACCCAACCAATTTTGGTCGATTCTGGTCCAAAAAAACCTTCAAACCTAACCCGACCCGACCCATGGACACCCCTACCAATTATTACTAAGTACCACTAATTATTACTAATTACCACTAATTAATATTAATTTTTTTTAGTTATTATTAAATATCACTAATTATTACGAATTAGTACCAATAATCACTAATTATTACTAGTTATCACTAATTATGACTAATTGTCACTGATTATCACTAAATATCACTATTTATTACTAACTATCACTAATTATTTCTAATTATTACAAATCTTCAATAATTATCACTAATTATTACTAATTATAATAATTAATGGAAATTATTACTAATTAAAGATATTTAATGCTAATTACCGTTAATTGTTATAAATTATTGCTAATTACCACTAATTATTACCAATTAGCACAAATTATTACTAATTATTACTAATTATTAATAATTATCACTAATAATAACTAATTATCAATAATTATTACTAATTACAACTAATTATTACTAATTATTACTAATCAACTCTAATTATTACTAATTAAATCTAATTAATACTAATAAATGTTGATTTTTACTAGTTATCAGTAATTAATGATAATTATAACTGAGGAAAACCAATTTTTAACAATTATCACTAATTACCACTAATTATTACAAATTATCACAAATTATTACTAATTATCACTAATTATCGCTAATTATCACTAATTATCTCTAATTATCACTAATTATCACTAATTATCACTAATTATAACTAATTATCACTAATTATCACTAATTATCAGTAATTGTCACTAATTATCACTAATTATCACTAATTATATTTAATTATCACTAATTATGACTAATTATGAATAATTATTATTAATTATCACTAATTAACACTAACTATTACTAATTATTACAAATTATTACAAATTAACACAAATTATTACAAAATAACACTAATTAATACTAATTACCATTACTTTTTACTAATTACCTTTAATTTTTACTAAATACCTTTAATTTTTACTAATTACTGCAAATTTTTACTAATTACTGCAAATTTTTACTAAATATTGGTAATTTTTACTAGTTACTGATAATTATAAATAATTACTTTTAATTTTAACAAATTACTGCTAATTGTCACTTATTATTACTAATTTTTATTAGTTTATTACAATCTTTTACTAATAACTGCAAATTATTACAAATTAATGTTAATTTTTACTAAATGCCACTAATTTTTAATAATTATGTTTATTTATTGGTATTTTTTACTAATTATTGCTAATTAATACCATTTGCTGCTGTTTTTTATTAATTATCGTTAAATATTAATAATTACAGCTAATTTTAACTAATTTGTGCTATTTTTTACTAATTACTGGTTATTATTACTAATTGCCCCTAATAATTACTAATTACTCCTAATTATTACTAAATACCTCTAATTATTACAAATTACTGCTAATTATCACTTATTATTATTAATTTTTATTAATTTATAACTATATTTTACTAATTAACACTAATTTTAAATAATTATTTGGATTTATCACTAATTTATACTAATTACAACTAATTAATACTAATTGCAGTTTTTTGCTCATTATCGTTAATTATTACTAATTACCGCTAATTATAGTTATTACCACTAACTAAAACTGTTTACTTTTTAATTAAAAATATTAATACTAATTAAATCTAAATATTAATAATTTAAAAAAAATACTGCTAAATATAAATAATTAAATGTAATTATAAATAATTTCATATAATTATAAAAAATTACTCCAAATTTACTCTAATTACGAATGATTAATAATAATAAAATCTATCAAAAAATAAAATAAATAATATAAAAATTTAAAACATTACATAAATACCATAAAAATGAATTTTTTATGGACTGCAAACTTCAAAATGTCCATCACCGTAAAATTTATTACATCTACTTGAAGGAGGAAAAAACTTAAGAATGGAGAGCTGAATTGGTTAATGGGGAGAAAATATTCGAGGGGTGGTGTATATATAGGTCAGATTAGTAGCGACATGGATTATTTGTGATAGGAACCCCATCGCAAATAGTTCCCACAATAAATGCTTGTGGTGGTTGATAAAAAACTAATTGTGATGCGTCCTATCACAAATACTCACCTATCAACATAGTATTTTTGATGGGTGAATAATCTTGTCAAAATTACCTTTACATGACCATGGGTATTTGTGACGGGACTTGGTTTCCATCACAAATGTGAATTCCCGTGTTTTGGCGGTAAGATGCGTCAACAATATTTATGAAGAGTTTATTTACCCGTCATAAATACATGTTTATTTAATAGTATTTGCAACAAGATTAGAATCTTATTGCAACTAACCCGTCACAAAAGGTCATTTTTTCCATAGTGAAAGCACCTCATAATCCTTTATTAAATCAAGGTAGTTTATGTTTGGGTTGGTTCCACCACCAAATTGATAAATACTATGAATTTATATAATGAAATACTATGGGAACATAATCACATTTAAAATATTATTTAAATATGTAAATAAGGGATTTTTTTTAATAGATGTTATATCAATATTTAATTCTGTAATTAATAAAACACACTTCGATCATCAAAACTACATGAAATGATTTTGGATCATATTAAATGGTTATAAAACATCCATAGTAGTAACACTAATTATCGATTAATGATAAACTTTGGATGAAGAATGAATACAGATGTCTCTATTATGAAACCGGTACGAATGATCAAAACTACAAACACTTGATGTGGAAAATCAATAGAATTCAGATAGAGAATGACTACATATGAACTGTATGGATGAAAATTGATATGAATAAAGTAACACCCCAAGTTTTAGAAACAATGCTGCTTTTATTATGTATTTTGATCATATAAAATACTTGGATTGATTTCTGGGAGTTTCCCTAAGGTCTTGGAGTGTTTTTTAAGGACTTCGTGAGGTGTGTGGTTCGAGAATAGTTGGTAGATACAATTAAGCATATATAAGAAACATTTCAAGAGATATTAGGATTCACTAGGAAGGTTCATGGTTTTTCCAAACCATGTGGGTTCCCAGAAAAAACCGTGTATGTGGAAACAATGGGGAAAGCACAGTTGGCACATTGTTTATATAATGGATCAAGACAACTATGTGAGGGTGTAGCCTTGGTAAAATAGCAGTACATGGTTAGAACATGGTTTCCCAAATCAATTGTCACAACCATGTGTCTCCCTATTTTTGGGAGGCTATAGCATGCACATGGTCGGCACACTGTTTGACAAACTATGAAAACTACATATATAGCATTAGGCTAATGTTATGATAATTATTATTTATTTCATATTAAAGACACAAAACGCTCATTATTCTCTTATTCTTCTAGGTTCGCAAACTCCTCCTCCTCCCTAGGATTCCTTGGAGATTCCCTTTGGTCCAGAGGTATCTTTGAATTATTCAAAGTGTGTTGGATATCCAGAATCATTGTAATCCCTTTTTCTTCCTTGTTCATTTTAGGTCTACTCTTCTCCTCTCCCTCTCTCTCTCAAATCCAAACACCTAATCCACCATAGATATATCTATGAGCTATAGAGGGAATCGTAATGGGGTCATGTGTTATCAATTGAATGGATGGTGTTGTGAGCTTGTGTCTAGAAGTTATTAGAATTGTTCTTCATTTTTTGTCATCTTTTGAGAGGTAGGTGGCTTCTCTCTCATCTCCACTTGTTCTAGAATTTGAAATCATTTTAAAAAAAAAATCCCTAAATATTTTTTAGAAACATGGTGTGGTTTTTTTAAGTTAACTAGTTTGAAATATGTTTTTGTAAATATGGGAAATTTTTTGAATTTTGGAAAATCCCTTTGTTTATAATTTTAAAATGACTGTTTTAAAATAATTGTATTATTTTGATGCCAGAAATATGATTGATGAAATTTTTTTAGGGACAATTTGATTTATATGGGGTGTTTTGGCATGAAATTTTCCATAATTGTGTTTTCATGTGTCAATGGGACGAATCATGGTCATGAAGTATTGTCTTTAAATTTGGATGGAGTATTGTCCTGACATACCATCATCAAGGAAAAAGGCGACAAGGGGTGTCACATTTCCCTAAAGTTACTATAAAATGTCACCCCCAATCCTCACTTCAAAATCCCTTCTTCTCTCTAAATCCCCCCCCCTCCCTAAAATAATCTTTGTGTGAGGTCATTCCGATGGCTTAAAAGAAGTGCTGATTTTATTTTGAAGCATCATGTCAAGGAAATTTTTTCGTATTAATTTTAGAGTTATTTATTTATTATTTGATTTTTTAAGTTAGTTATAAATATTTTATTTATTTAGTTGTTTAATTATTCATATACAGTTTAGAAATAATAGTTTTTATTAATATTGGTTATGTATAGATTAACTAATCAATAATAAAGGATTAAAGAATGATTATGTATAATGATTAACTAAAAATAATTAACTAATGAATACCATATGATTAACTAATGATTAAGTCATAATTAATTAAGGATTACGTAATGTTTAACTAATTATTAGATAACTAATAAAGAATTATTAAGTAATATTTAACTAATGATTAACTAATGATTAACTAAAGATAAGTATTGATTAAATTACTATTACATTATGATTAACTAATGATTAAGTAATGATTAAAGATTGATTAAGGAATGATTAAATATTGATTAAGTAATGATTAATTAATGATTAAATATTGATTATCTAATGGTTAAATATTGATTAACTATTGATTAATGATTGATTAACTAATTATTTATGATTGATTAACTAATGACTAAATATTCATTAGAAAAGTTATGTAAATCCTTTTGGAATATGTAATTATGCTACCACTTGAAAATAAGTCGGATTTTACTTCACATCTGAAGTTAGGCTCATCTCATCCAAGCTCTATTCTGTTGAAAAATTACATAGTATTTCTTGTATTTTATAAAGAATTCATGTGTTATGTAAAGGGTTTTTATGTCCATTTCAATTAATATGATCATAAACATCATTTTATCATGGATAAATAAATTGATTATATTTTTTCTCTTATATTTACCACACTTCCCAAACCATTATTTGACTTATTTTCTAATAAAATTTTAGATAATGAAGAAAAAATGTTTATATATATAAATAAATAAAACTTTATCTTAAAAAACACCCATTCTTAGATAATAACATATCTAAAACCACTCTACAAATATACTTTGATAAACCTGAAGACATTCCCTTTTATTTTGGTAATAAATACTTCATAAAAAATGCAAATAGACATGTCATGTCTTACATTATACCAGTAATAAAATTATGATGACCGTAATGTTCTATTTACATTTTACACTTAATAATTATTTCAATTTTTTACATATATATGGAGGATACTATGCTACTCATTGAGCTGTATAGGCATGTTTCACACGATGTGATAGAGGATTGTGATGTTTGGAGGGTCATGGTCTATTGAGCACACCATCATCATCACCTTCCTTCTCTAGCTACCATTATACCGTACCTATGTCGTGATGGGTTTTATGACATTATGGTATCAGATTTTACAATTTTTGATCATCACATACCTGTTATCCTCACCGAGATATGGAGAGAAGAGACACACACATTCCACTTGCTTGAGGCAGAGATAACGATCACCCATTTTAATGTGGTAGTCCTCCTCAGTCTTTCTATCGAGGGAGATATTGTTATATGGACCACCCATGGATACTAGCTTGATATTTTAAAGATAATTCTAGGCGTAAATATTTTTTCATGTTGGAATCCTCTAGTTTTAATGCTCACAAATCATGATTAATCTTGTTTCATTATGTTCATTTATAATCTTAATCTATTATGTTAATTACATCATAATATAGGTTGAAAATATTTGACTAGGTATGAGTCATCAGTCAGTGAATTAAAAATCACCATTCAGTCTATAAAATGGTAATGTATGAGTAACCATTGCAGACCCTATTGATATGAACTAGTCACTGTTCTAGTTCATAATTTTCACAAAGGACTAGACACGGTTGATATTAACCAGTCACCATTCCAATTTAGAATTTTCACAAAGGACCAGACACCATTGATATGAACTGGTCACCATTCCATTTCAGAATTTTCACAAAGGACCAGACACTATTAATATGATCCAGTTACTGTTGTAGTGACCTACTAGTTTAGAATTCTCACAAAAGAAAAGACACCATTCCAACCAGTCCAGAATGTTTGCAAAACCTAAGATATCGCTCTAAAGTCACCTCTCCTAAGACACCAATCTCTAGACACCATTCCTAGACAAAATACAAGTCTTCGCTCATGATACACTAGTCTCAAGACACTATTTAGGTATAAGGGACAAGTCACCACTCTTAAGACACTTGTCTCTAGACACTATTCGGGGACGAAGGACAAGTCACCACTCATATGTCACCACTCATATGTCATCGCTCATGTGGAACCATTCCGGAATTAGTCATTTATTCATCTATAATTTTAATTCAAAAATGTTACTAATGGTAATATTTGATCTATTTTATGATACTGATAAAATTAATGGTCTTTTTCGGGCTTGTCTGTAGGCAGTACGAGGTATGATGTACCTGCATGCGATGGATATCATGCTCCTTGTCGGCCAAAGGAAGACATATAGGAATAAATAAATTGTGGTGTGCAAGAATATTAAAGGGTGTGATACACAAGACCAAGTAGAAAATATTCACTCCCATCCTTCTAGATGAAAATATGGAAGAAATTGTTGTAAACCAAAGTGAGAATATCCTTATGGAAACATATCAATGTTAAGAGGGTTTCAGAGGAGTTTCTCAGCTCACTATAAACTAGAACACAGATCATTTTTGAAAAGGTGGTTTTGTGTCAATTTTCACAAAAGGACTTGAGATTCTAATCATCTACATCCTAGAATTCCATAAGCATCAAGCACATCACATATAGCATTATAAACCCTTTTTTATTATTTTTTCTCTGTTGTGTACATTTTTACTACGTTTCGAGATGTGTGTGTGTTTGTGTCATAAACACACACACTGTCCCCTGAGATAAGCTAGAGGATATAAGATATACTCACTCACTCATCTTTCTACATCATTTTTCTCCCATGTATAACTATGAAAGAGGTCCCTGTGTGGTGTGGTTGTATTTGTTTCCCCAAAAATAACTGTGGTAGAGGTCTTGTTGACCTGGACAACCTTTTGTTCTATTGTGAACCTCGATCCAAGGTGTTGATCAAGTTTATTAATATAAAATTATTGGTGGTAGGTGATCACAATGTTTAGATTACAATGTCTCTTCTTAAAACTGACTTTCTTGTTTTTATCCACTGTGTTTTTCAAATTTAGTTTTCACTATTTTCACACATATTTCAGAAAACTAATTTTTACTTTTGTAGTTAATCTTAATTAGTTTTTATAACTATTTTTTATTTAGTAAATTACTTTCAAATTTTATATCAATATTTCAAATTTGTGTAATTGAGAAGTATTCAATATTTTGAGAAATTAATTGAACATTAAAAACTACTATAAATCTGCTAAATCGGTTAACTAATTTTTTTTATAATTTAATAGGGGGATTTTTAAATCAATGTTTAAAATAGAAATTTTTATAGGAACTCAATTAACCACCCTCTTTAGTATCATACATTGACCAACATACGGTATCAGAGGTTATTTTTAATCTTCTATTATCATTGTTTTTTTTAAATATTTTCAACTATGATTTTAGTTGTGTTATAAAGATCTCTAAATTTCTATTATTTATAAATTTTTATCTCTTTAAAAAACCTATTATTTATTCATTATTATAGATAATAAATTGGAAGGTTCCACTAACAACAGAACTACCAACTTTAATGGAACTAATTATGCTCAATGGAAAATTAAAGAAGAAAATGTATTTAGAAAGTATGGGTTTTGAAATTTTTTCTTCCATTGTAGATGAATATAAGATTACCACTATTGCCCTAAATACTTGTGATGACCCAACCATGTATTCTTATAATAATAGCTTCAAAGCTAGGAATTCCTCATATTGTTCTTCAAGAAATGAATAATTCAGTAAAAATTTTGTATGTAAAGCAGCCCATGAAATTTTGGATACTTTATCTATTTCACATGATGGAACCACTAATGTTAAGAAAATGAGACTTAACACATATATTATTATGTATGATAACATTCATATGAATCCTGATGAACCTATATCTGACATGTATCTCAGGATCAATGATATTTTGAACACTATGATCTCTCTAGGATAGAATATTATAATAAAGGAACAAATAATGAGAATCCTCATATGTTTAATAGGATGATTGATAGGAACATTAGTGTTACTAAGGGATTCCTATTACATCATTACGTTTCCAGTAAAGGATCTGATAGGTAAACTAATGATGTATGAAGAAGAATCAAAAGTTAATAAGGAATAGGATGATGAACCAAAGAGAAAGTCGGTGGCTTTCAAGACCACTACTTCTAAACACAATAAAAAGGGGAAGGAATAAACTCAATATTATAGTTTAAGAAATGAGGAATCACTATCTGATAGTGATAAATAAATGGCTCAGATATCCATAAGATTTAATAAATTATATAATTAGAAGAAGTTTTTCAGAAAGCCCGACTACAAGGGAAAGTAATAAAATAAGGGAATCTGGAAAAAGGACTAGAAAAAAAAATTGAAAATGCTAATGTAATAGTTTGTTATGAGTGTAAAAAAATAGGACATTTAAAGGCTGATTGTACAAAATTTATGTAAAAAATTAAATATGAGGATAAATACATAAGATACAAAAAGGAAATGAAGGCAACATGGAGTTCTTATGAGGATATCTCTAGTGAATCTGAATCTTCACATGATGAGAAGGCTGATAAAGCTAGTATGTGTTTTATCACAGACACCTCTGATGTAACACTGAAATTTCATGTACATAATTCTTAATATTATGGATATTAATCTTACACTACAAACATGAAAAATGAAGAAAATTTTGAATATTGTAAAATGATTGAGGATACATGTAATGAACTGAATGATATGTATAAATATCTCAAGAAACAACGTGATTTTACTGCATCTATAAAGTTTGAACTCAATATTTAAAAGGAAAAGACTGGTCAAATACCTTATGATAATAATGAACAGAAACTATCTAATGAGAAATTAAATAAGGATTTATAAAAATTAACAAATGGTAAAGATACTTTAGTTCAAATTCTTTGAAAATAGGTTGATCATTAATATACTACTAGTATTGGCTATCAACATCATAGAATAAACCTTTATAAAGCTAAATTTCTATCAAAATATAGATAATCTAGTTTTATGCTTAGTTTTTTAAAATTTTATGCAAGTTAAAATGCTAAAACAACTTATACTATTGTATGTTTTTTTGGAAAAAATAATGGTTATTTTTTCAAATCCTTACATACTATTTATAGGAAACCCGTGAATCAAGTATGGGTTCCCAAAGCTTTTATTACTAATGTTATTGGACCCATGAAAATCTGAGTACCAGAGTATTTTCATGGTTAAAATACTTTTGTAGTTATGCTTGTTGAATATCACATGTGGAAGTCTATGGTACTTGGACTATGTATGTTCAAGACACATTAAAGGGGACTACTTGAGCTTCATGAATCTTATAAATATAGGTGGTGTTCATGTCACCTTTGGTGACATTGCAAAATGAAAAATAATTGGCCTTATCCAAATCAGTAACACTAATTCAATTTTAATTTCCAAAGTACTTTTTGTTGATGGATTAAAGTAAAATATGATTAGCATCTCTCAGTTATGTGATGATGGTTTCAATGTTAAGTTTGAAAATGATGCATGTAATGTGTTTAATTCTAAAAAGAGTTAGTATTTATTTCTTTTAGAAATGATAATGTTTATGCTATGAACATGGATTCTTTAGCTTCTCAAAATTTTTATTTCTTAAGTGTCTTTCATAATGAATCCTAGATTTGGAATAGGATATTAGGCCATTGTAACACTCACTCACTTAGAAATCTTGCAAGGAAAGGGTTAGAAAAGGATCTACCAAAACTAGTATTTCTAAATGAAAAAGTATGTAATCCTTCTAAAAAATGTTAGCAGCGTAAAATATCTTTCAATCCAAAGAAATATATTTCAACTTCTCAGCCTCTTGAATTGGTTCACATGGATTTGATTGGACCTTTATGATTTTCAAGGTTAAGTGGGAATCATTTTGTCTATGTTCTAGTAGATGAATTTTCTAGGTATACATGGACATTTTTCTTAGCTCAAAAAGATAATCTTGTTTTCATTTTATCAACTATGATTGAACAGTAGAAAACCTAAGTTGTCTTATAATTAAATCCTTAAGAATTGAAAATGACTGTGAGTTTGAAAATCAAGAATTTGAATCTTTTTTCCCACAAAATGGATATAGTCATAACTTCTCTACTCCTAGGACGCCCTAGAAGAATGTATTTTTAGAAAGAAGAAATATAAACTTATAAGAAATATCCCAAAGTATATTTAATGAATATGATTTACCTTTTTACTTCTGGAAGAAGATATGAATACAGATTTTCATATTATTAATTTAGTCTTAATTAGACCTATACTTAAGAAAACCCCTTATAAGTTGTGAAAAAATAGAAAACCGAAAGTTAGTTACTTAAAAGTATTTAGTTTTAAATTCTATATTCTTAACACTAAGGAAAATATCGATAAATTTGAATCCAAAAGTGATAAGGGAATCTTTCTAGGATGTTCAACCTCTAGAAATTCCCATATATTTTTTAATAAAAGAACAAAATGTGTGGAATAATCTGTACATATAAAATTTGATGAAATAGATCCACATTACTCCAAAACCTCCTTATAAAACCTTGAGGATGATCTATTAAATCATGATCTTAATCCTAAACCTTCTAATTCTTTTAGGAAATAATCAAATAGTTATAGAAGATCTCTATATTCTGACCATAGACAACCTAAACCTATATAAGAACCTGAATTGGCGATCCCTTATTTTTCTAGACCTGTTAGTACTCTTAAGAACCATACTTTAGATGTTATAGTTTGAAAATTAGATAAAGGGACTCGGACTAGATCTTCTAACCAAAATTAGGTTGAACATCAGGCCTTCTTGTCACAACATGAACCTAAAACATCAATTATGTAATCAATGATTAATTCCGGGTAATGGATATGTATTAAGAATTAAATCATCTTGATGGACATAAAGTTTGGAAACTAGTGGATAGACCTAAATACACCTTTAATATAGTCACTAAATGGGTGTTTCAAAATAAAGTGGATAAATATAGCACCATAGTAAGAAATAATGCAAGACTGGTTACACAAATGTATAATCAAGAAAAAGGAATTGACTATGAATAATCTTTTGTACCTGTATCTAGACTTGAAGCCATTAGAATCCTACTAGCCTATACAACACATTTTAATTTCATGATTTATCAAATGGATGTTAAGAGTGTATTCCTAAATAGTTATATAGTTAAATATTTTTTTGTTGAACAACCCCTCATTTTTACAAATCCTCATTTTCTAATTCATTTCATTAAATTAACAAAACTGTTTTATGGTTTAAAATTGGCTCTAAGATACGGGTATGATAGGCTCAACACTTTACTTATTTCAAAAGGTTTTAAAATTATAGATGATCCTACCATTTTTATAAAAAGAATTTCTAAAGATATTTTAGTTGTCCAAATCTATGTTGATGATATTATTTTTTTATCTTCCAAAAGTTATTTATGTGTTGATTTTTCAAAAATGATTCTAAATGAATTTGAAATGTGTTTAATGGGAGAACGTAAAAATTTTATTAGATTTCAAAATTTTCAAAATAAGGAATGTATTATTTTAAAACACTATAAATATACTAAATATATTTTAAAACATTTTAGTTTGGATAGCAATAAAAGTAGTGACACTCCTATGAGTACCACCTATAAATTGGATCTTGATGAAACTAGAAAATCTATTGATCAAACCAATTACAAACTTGTGATTGGAATTCTTCTCCACATGATTGCTATCTGACCAAATTTTATATTTAGTTTGTGAATGTGTGCTCATTTAAATTAAATCCTAAAGAGTCACATATTCTTACTGTTAAATAATTTTCAAATGCCTCAAGCATACTACCAAATGATGATTTTCTTATCCTAGAGGAAAATCATTTGAATTAGTTAGTTATTTTGAATCTGATTTTGGTGTTTGCAAGTTAGATAGAAAAAAAACCTCTGGAACATGTCGCTTTTTAAGAAAATCACTAGTATAATGGTGTAGTAAAAAACAAAATATTGTTTCATTATATATAGCTGACGTTGAATACATAGCTACTATTAGTTTTAGTGATTAGCTTTTGTAGATGAAATACACTTTTCTAGATTATGGATATCAAGTTAGAGATGTCCCTATAAACTATGATAACACAAGTGCTATTAACATCTCAAAAAATCTAGTTTCTCACTCAAGTCCAAAACTTATTAATGCAAGACATCACTATTTGAGAGACCATTGTCATAAAGGTGATATTACATTAGAATTTATTCGCACGGAACATCAACATGCTGATATTTTCACTAAGACATTAAATTCTGAAAGAATGAGAAACATCATACAAGAATTAGCTATAATCAAATTTGAGTAACTATTTGATGTCTCACCAGTTGTTGTCTCATCGGTTATTGTCTCTCTATTTTCGGTTTCACCGGTTGATGTCTCACCATTCGACATGACACCATTAATAACACGATGTAAGGACTCACCATTTTATACTTAGTAATTTTTACTGTATTGATTTTTTAATTGTTTGACTTCATTTTATTTTATACCACATTTTTGATTTATGACTTTAGAATCATTAAATGATAAAAATCATTCACTCTATATCACTTCTCACTTTACTCTTACTCTTGAACTCTATAAACCAAACCCTTCTCACTCGAACCCTTCATTATCATTTAAAATCTCTCTACATGTTTGGAATGGTGAGAATAGACAATAAATATTCTTCAAAACTGGATAAATGTCAGTCATTGAAGAGATTGAAAAAGGGTCCAATCAAAATTTATAAGGAACCTCTGAACCCTAGTCTCGTATATCTTGTAATCACACCAGAAAAGGAAGTGTGCGTAAAATGAATTATTTTGAGTATATTGCTTATTCTTGGGGTATTAGAATAGAAGGGTTGGGTTGACTGGTTTACCAATGACAAGAGACCCTTGTACCCGAAGCTTTTTTTTTTAGTTTTATTAGTATGTTGAATTTTCTTTTAATGCCAATAATGATTTTTTAGTCAGAAGATGGGTAGATAAAAAATGATTTTTCCTCTTTTGAGGCTATGGGATACTTTTTTTAAGGTACGTCATGAAGGTATCTTTCAGGATCATCAAGGAGTTCCTCCCCCTCCAAGTGATATATTCATCCTATAAGAGGCTTTGAGTGATTTAACAGTAAATGGAATGAATAGAATACTTATTTCTATTGATTCAGATGGAGAAACCTGATTGTTATTTAAGTTCATTAAAAATCTTATTTGTCCAAGGAAAGGTGATTTTTCTACCTTAAAATATCAAGATGTGTTCTTGTTATATATCTTAAAAAATAGTAATAAGATAAACTTGTGAAAATATTTTGTCCTTCATATGTGTGATATGATCAAAACCACCTGAAAATCCACTTCCCTATTCTATTCAAGATTCATTTTTGCAATGCTGCAAGTCGAAGGATTGGTAAAGTAGAATGAGGAAACTATAAGGGATTATGATTTTTTTGTCTAAGGAAATATGAAGATAAATGAAGATCAATTGGAATCCATGGAAAATGAATTGGGTTGAATACAATGAAAATATTTATGAGTATTTTAATATTTTAGATCATCCCTCAAGACCCAAGGATATAACTGACCCTATTTTGGAACCATATAAAATAGAAAAATATTTAAATAAGGAAATGGAAGCTGATTTTGAAAAATAAATTGTTTCTAAGAGGGGATGTAGTGAAGGTGATGATCATGAAAGTAAAGAAAATGTTGCTAAGGGTGAAGATGATAATGGGGAAGAGGATGATGTGGAAGACAATAATGATAATGAGAAATAGGAAGAATGAGAAACTATATAAGGAGAAGACACTATTGGTAAAGCCAATGAATCTAATAAACAATAAGTCTATTTACCTTATGCAAAGAGTATTGAACTTGCTGAGAAATTAGAAGAAAATGTTGTTGAGACTGAATTCCATCAAGAGATGGTATATGCTGTAGAAAGAGTTAAAGATATAGAGTCTCTTAATTCTCAAAGGGAAGCATCAGTTAAGGGGGAGAAAACCCTCAGTTTGGAAAGGATTGAAGTTCAAAGTCCTGTTGATCGAAGTTCAGTAGATACTCAAGTACATGTTTCAGAGATATTTTGATGTTGATGTCTCTCATAGATCCTAAATTAAGTAAATAGACCATTTAATTTTTTTTCAACTCAATCCCATCGCATTTAAAGATGTGGTTTCTATTCAAGAGCTAGTACATGTTCCTGATCCTACATAAGAAACCCCAAACTATGTCAGTCATAAAGATTTAAAGGCTTTTGGAGAAAATCTATTATCTGGAATTGGAATGCTTATGAAGTCACAACCTACTCCAATAACTAGCCTTATTTTAAGGGATGTTTCAATCCTCTTGGAGAAGTTAATATAGAAAACTCAACCCAAGATGCTTCATGAGATACAAGAGAAAAGAATTGAAGACAGTCTATTTAATGATGAATTTAAGTCCTTAAAATCATTGGTTGAGGAGATGAGGAAGGACTTAAAAGCTTCTCCTTCTCCAAATCCAGTTACACATCTTAGTGATGTTGATGCTGACATGCTCTTAGGAAAGGTTGTATCTCCAATTCAACCTAATTTCAATTCAGTGGTTGAAGAAGTTGTCAATCAAAACACAAAATAAGCTAATAAAATGTGTGGGTCTATGTCTACTATCAATTGACTAATGGATGAATATAAAGTCTATGTAGATACAGTTACTAGAAATATTAATGTCATCACCTCAGCTACTCCAGCCCAATCATATTTTGTATAAACCTCTCAGTTTTTAGATGGTTCAGTGATCAGATCTGTAATTAAAGAAGAGATTCAAGATTTGATCAGTGGTTTAGATCAAGAAAGCCTTGGTAAGATTCAAAATCACAGTTTTCATGTGCATGAAATTGTAAAATCTTAATCAAAATATTCCACTGATGCTCAATTATAAATTTCAAAGAAAGTATATTTCTTTTTAAATAGTATTTATACAATTCACTAGGTGACCAATAATTTCATGTATTTAGTGGAGAATTTGATGATACTTCTAGTGACATAATATTTCAAGTAGAAATTCAAACATTTTAAGGACATTTCACCTACCCATTATATGTTCATGGAGAACAATGATGACTTTGAGAAAGTAATGGAATATGGTGGTGAGGTCATCAAGGACTTCATCAATCTATTGAAGCCTCACATACACCATCACAACATATAAATTGTTTCTCTGGAAGCTTTCTCTCTGAGAACTGTCCTGGTGGATTATCCCACTTCTTCTACCCTTTTCTCACCCTTTACCATGACCCCTATTCAGGATCTAAGCCAAATCAGACCAGTCATTACTGAGTAACCATTACCTCATTATTCCTCCAGACCAAGCCTTACTCCTATTATTGAAGGTGTGCCTATACCTACTCTGTATCAACTCTGAATGTCCAACCACTACCACTTCTGCACCTACTAATTCTACACTTGATGTCTCTCACAAGGTCCAAGAGGTGGTGGACTTAGAGATGAAGTGATTAGATAATTTTTTATTGGGATATGATGTACTTTTTTTATTGTACTGTATTGATGTATTCAATGAAATGTGATCACTATTTTATTCACATGTTGATGAACTTTTGTTATTATTCTTAATTTTCATTTCCCTATATTCTTTTTGAGAATCCCAAAAGGGAGGAAACTCAAATATGACATTTAACCCACCTAAAAATATTTATGGTATTCATATGCTCTGCTATATGAAGCTTTACTACTACTAATCAAATCTTTGATACAAACATATGAGTATGAGCTATAATATTCTACATATATGATCTGAACCTATAATGGATTACTCTTATATTATTCTTTCTATTCAGAATTTAATATATATCTATTTATGTATTGATTTCATATAATCTTTCTAACATGTTGAGTAAAGTATTTATCCATTATTGTGATCATTATGTGTGTCTTGTAAATTCCATGATTTGTGACCATAAAAAAGGGGGATATTGTTGGACTCCACTAGTTTTAATGCTCACAAATCCTGATTAATATTTTTTCATTTTGTTTCATTATGTTTATTTATAATATTGATATATTCTGTTAAGTATTACTTTATATGAAAGGTTGAAAATATTTGGCTAAGTATGGGTCACCGGTCAGTGAGCTCATAGTCACCATTCAGTCTGTAAAATAGTACAGTATGATTCACCATTGCAGACATCGTTTATATGAACCAGTCACTATTCTGGTTTAGAATTTTCACAAAGGACCAAACACCATTGATATGAACCAGTCACCGTTCTGGTTCAGAATTTTCTAAATGGACCAGACAATGTTGATATGAACTAGTCACCATTCTGGTTCAAAATATTCACAAGGTACTGGACACCGTTAATATGATCTGATCATTGTTTCAGTGTATGGAATCCCACATTTTTATTACATAACTTCTCATTTCATTTTACAAACAGATGCTCTTTAAAGTCTAGTGTATTGAAAAAAAAGGTACATAATACATGAAAAAATAAAAAAATATTCTATTCCACATGAAAGGCTTATTCAAGGTTCATACCATGTACATTTATTTCATCTAATAACCTGGGTACATACATCAATGTAAAGGGTGAGTAGAAGGCCCAGTAAAGAAGACAAGTGAAACTATTTACATGTGAACTTGGGCGATATCAATAAGAAAAAGGGGAATATCATAAAGAAATGATAAAGAGGCCTATCATAACAAAAATAACATGAAACACAATATGAATTTGTGACTACAAAATTTAATTTAGACATTCATAATCATATCACAAAGTTCCATCCCCAAGGTTTCATAAAAATTACCAAGGTTATTTACCAAGGTATCGTAAGATTTATCATCTCTAGATATTAATTTATTTACCCAATTCATTAGAGCGCTATCAGGTCAAACCATTAATATGTATTTATTTTCATGTGATCCAGATCTATCATAATCAAACATTTCATTAATGACCCATAGAGAATAAAATAAATGTCCTTTATATCAAAATCATGGCATTTTAAAAAATAATTAAAAACATGATCATTATGTAATTTATAACCCATGGTAAGGGAATAAGGGATTTATGTATAAAAATTAAAGAATAAAATAAATCATTTTTATGTCTTGATGAATACCCTTGGAAATGATATAGGTTTGCATATTCACATAAATTAAATAAGATAATTTCTTGAGAAAAATAGAGAGATTTTTAGACAAAAATTCTCCAGCATAACGGCTATGAAATATGGTTTATAATCCATCAAATAGAGAGGGGACAGGGGTCACCCATTCATAAAAGACTCATAATATAGTTGAGGGACATAATATAATATAAATAAGAACATGTTATGGAAACATGAAAGACATACCACATAAAAATTATTATTATTTCCAATAGTTATATTGACCAATGGTCATATAATTGTCAAAACCCATTGGTCACATTTCATCTATACTTATATTTTTTTTTTTTTTTGATTATTACAAATTAAGACATAAATATTTAGTAAACAATATTTTATTCAAATGTTTTGGTCATTACATTTTTCCCCCTTAAGAAATTTCGTCCCTGGAAGTTTGCCTCCTAGCCTCAGAAGAGAAATGGTGTGGGTACTTCTGCCTCATAGACTCCTCAGGTTCCCACGAGGCTTCTTCATTTTTGTGGTTACTCAATAAAAATTTAACAAGGTGGGTAGTCTTGTTGTATAAAACTTCATCTCTATGATCCAAGATCTCCACCAGCTGCTCCTCATAAGAGAGGTAATGTTCTAGCTGTACCACCTCTAGATTTATTAGATGTAAAGGGTCAGGTATGTAATTCCTCAAAAGTGATACATGGAAAACATCTTGAACATATGCTAGATTTGGAGGAAGTTCAAGTCGATAGGTCACTACTCCTATGCGATCAAGGATTTCATAGGGGCCAATGTACCTATGGTTGATCTTCCCTTTCTTCCCAAACCTCGTGACTCCCTTCCAAAGTGAAATTCAAAGAAATACTTTGTAACCTACATAAAACTCAAAGTCCCTTCTATAGTTGTCATCATAGCTCGTTTACCGACTCTGAGAAGCCTTAATGTTATGTTGGATGGCATGAACATTTTATGTCATCTCTTGCACAAGATCAGGCCCAAGAATATTTCTCTCACCATCTTTATCCCAACAAGTAGGATTTCAACATTGCTTCCCATATAGATCTTCATAGGGTTCCATTTGAATACTCAATTGGAAACTATTGTTTTAAGTGAACTCAACTAATGGGAGATGTTGATCACATCCACCCTTAAATTCCATTGAGCATGTTTTCATCATGTCCCCATGTGTTTGAATAGTTCTTTCAGATTTTTCATTAGTTTGGGGGTGACTGGCCATACTGAATTTCAATTCATTACACAATGAATGTTGAAGACTTTTCTATAATTTTGATGTGAACCTTGGCCCACGATCATAACTGATATAAAGAGGAACTCCATGCAGCCTTACCACATCATTCACGTAAATCTTGCCAAGTTGATCAAGAGAGAAATATTTCTGAATAGAGATAAAATGGGCATTCTTAGAGAGATGTTCTACTATAACCCATATTTCATTGTTTCCTTTGGATGTTCTCAAGAGACTAGTGAAAAAGTCCATAGTGATATTTTCCCACTTCCATGCTGGTATGGGTAGGGGTTGTAATACCCATTTAGGAATTTTTCGCTCTGCATTCACTTGATCACATACGAAGTACCTTGTAGTGTAGTTAGTAATCTCCCTTTTAATATTATCCCACCAATAATGATCACTAAGGTCCTTATAAATTTTCATGATTACAGGATGAATAGAGAAAGTAGAGCTACGAGATTCATCTATCATCTCCTTCATTATTTATAGAATAGATGGAACACATAATCTTTTATAAAATTTCAGTAAACCTTCTTGATCAATATTGAACTTAGGAAACATCCCATCCCTCACAGCCTCAAACTTCTTCTGTTATGAAGGATCTTCTTTCTGATCTTTCTTGATATTCTCTAGAAATTATGGTTCAGAAATCATTTGGGATAGGTTTGATTATTTCCCTTCCCTTATAATTACCCTATCCATTTTCACTAGGTCTTGGATTAAGGGATCTCTTTGAATCCTCATCATGGATATAACAACTGGGTCTTTCCTACTTAATGTATCTGCAAAATTATTTTCTCTTCTGGTATGATAATGAATTGAACATTTATAGTCTTTAAGAAGTTACAACCATCTCCTATTTTTCATGTTCAATTACTTTTGTGTGAAAATATATTTAAAACATTGATGGTCTGTGTATATATCACATTTTTTCCCATAAATATAGTCCTCCATATCATCAGATAAAAAACAACCGTAGACATACAAGATATTGCATAGGATATTTTTTCTCATGAGTCTTAAACTATTTTGATACATAAGCAGTGACATTTTCATTCTTCCTGAGGATGCACCCAGGCCCTTTTAGAGATGCATCACTAAAAATAAAAAATCCTTCTTCGCTTGAGGGCAGAGTTAACATGGATGAAGTAACCAATATTATCTTCAACTCTTAGAATGTTTCATCATACTCCTTTGTCCAGATATACTTTTCCCTATTTCGAGTTAACATGGTTAACTGATTATAAATTCATGAAATTTTTTTCTTAAACCTCCTATAACATCCCACTAATCCATGGAAACTACTAATATTGGTTATTGTTGTAGTCTTAGGCCACTCCTCTACAAACATTGTCTTTGTAGGGTCAACTGTGATTCCTTCATTAGTTACAATGTTCCCCAAGAAAGAAACTTATTGTAACCTAAATTCACATTTTATGAACTTTCCAAAAATCCTATCATTCCATTAAGTTTGAAAAATAACCCTTAGATGATCCTCATGCTCCTCATGAATTTTGGAATATATCAAAATATCATCAATAAAAACTTACACAATGTTATAAAGGAAGTCCTTAAAGACTCTATTCATCATGTCCATAAAAAAAGCAGGAGCATTAATCAATAAAAAGGGCCTAAAAACAAACTCATAATACCTATATCTTGATCGGAAGGCTGTTTTTGGAATATATTCTTTCTTCACCCTCAATTGATGATAACTAGATCAAAGATCAATCTTCTTGAAGAATAGAGCCCCATGAAGTTGGTCAATTAAGTCGTCAATTCTTAGAAGATGGTATTTTATTTTAACTATAATCCCATTCAGTTCCTTATAATCAATTCATAGCCACACTGATCCATTCTTCTTCATCTTTAAAAAGTGAATATGTTCTCCCTAAGGAGGCACACTCAATCGGATAAAACCCTTCTCTAAAAAATCTTGGATTTGTTTCCTTAATTCTACCAGATCTAAATTTTCCATCATATACGGGGTCTTTGAAATCAGATGAGATCCAGGTATGAGTTCATTGGAGAACTATACCTCTCTTTCTGGGGGAGGTCGAGGTAACTCATCAAGAAATACGTCAATGTATTCTTGGGTGATGCTGACATTTTCTATACTTATACTCTAGTTTCCTTATTCTTATTCACTGATCAACTCCAAATAGTAGGATATAGGTCGTTCTTCTATACAAAGATCATGTCAATAAATATCTCCTTGGAAGATAACTGTAGGTTTCCCATTCAAGACTACTAAGATTTCCTTTCTTCTGAATTTGATATTAGTATTATAATTTGAGAACCAGTCCATCCCTAGTATAATGTTGAATTACAACATGAAAATGATTACTACATTTTTGATAATATTGTGCTCACTAAATTAAATACTAGAGTTTAAAAATACTATTTATGATTGTATAATCTCTCTTAGTGTCATAACAGATAACTGTACTTTTACCAAATTGGGGGTTGATTATAAATTATTTTCAAACATGGAGTAAATAAAAGAATGTGTAGAACCAAGATCAAACAATGTACTTTATATCTTTGAGAGAACAACTAGAGTACCTCCCAGTGCATCATTTGGAGCTTCAACATCAGTTGTCATGATAGCAAAAGCATTACCTTTCTCCCTTGGCCTTTGCTAAGGATGATGGTGATTCCCCTCTACTAGATTCATATTTAGACTATGATTGGAAAAGTTCCCAAGTCGTACACACTTATAGCATTTGGCTTTATGTAGGGAATTCACCATCTTCCCTTTTTTATTAGTGTTGTGAGGTTGAGGCTTCACCTCACTCTGACAATTTTTCATGATATGGTCATCCCTTCCACACATGTAGCACTTCTCACTATCGAGAAGGAAGTTCCCAAAATGCTTCTTCGCACATTTATTACATGTGGTACGTTTCAGTTTCTTTCCTCCTCTTTCCTAGTCATATATCCTCACTAATCATGGCTCTATTGATCACTTCTTGAAATTGGATTTATGAGACCACTACATCTCACCAAACATTGTTTCCACTTTTATAGCACTCCTTGCTTTCTCCTCATAGCTATCATACTCTCAGTTAGCTAGATTCTTCCACAGATAAGGTCTTAGTCCACCAAAGAATCTATCAACCTTCCCATTAGGATCCATGAAAAATGTTGAGAAGTAATTGGAAAGTCTTATGAAGTTCATCTTGTAGCTTCCAAAAAAATTATTCTACTTCTACTTCTGCTCATGAAACTCGGTCTCCATTTTTTTTCTCATTGAATAAGGTAAATACTTATTGAAGAAGATCCCTATGAACTATTCCCACTCCATAGCTTCAACCACCACTCTTTTCCTTGTGTTTTTAATCAGTTCCCACCACTGATCAGTTTCTCCCTCTAAGAGATAAATAGTAAGGGTGACCTTCTCTTGTTCTGAACAGTGGATCACATATAAGATTTTTTGATAAATATGATCCATTGTTCATCAATAAATGGGTTGGTAGATCTACAGAATGTTGATGGTCGTTGACACATAAAGGACTCAACATAAAGTTTTTCCCTTTATGTTGAAATTGGTCTCTCAGCTTGATTAAATTTATTTCCCATAACTTGAGTCAATTGGTTCATTATTGTCATGAAAGTTTCCATTATGGATTTCATTGAAGGGTCATCAATGCAAGGTTCATTGCAGTCACCATTTGCATGGTTACTCCTATTGTTTTCCATTTTCTAAAATAATAAAACTTTAGTGATAATATTATTTAATTTATTAATCTTTTAACTATAAAGTATTTTTAGGCCTTAAGAATTCAAACTTTAACATATCATTCTTTAACAACAATTATATTTCTCTATAAATGATTCATAATGATTCATTAAAAGATTGCGATTAACCAAACATATCCCCCATGAGTGTCAATCTAAGAGTCCAGCAAGTCCTGTTGTTGTGCACCAGTTCCCGTTTGAGTCTATCTCAATATAGTGTTTTCAGGTTTTACTGCTAGATATGTCTGTGCCAGAGCCACAGCCACATGTCTGTATCCAGACTGAGATTTATTTGTTAGAAAACCACTTACATAATATTTCACCAAAATACCATGTTGTTTTCCTATATTTAAAATTTTCTTTAGGGTTATTCTTGAGTTTTCATATACTATTTTCCACAAATAACTAAACTATCCATTGATACCAACTATGGAATCTTTCCTTTTTATTACATACCTTTTCATTTCATTTTCCAAACAGAGGATCTTTAAAGTCTAATGTCTTGAAAAAAGATATATAATACATGAAAACACAAAAAATTATTCTACTACACTTGAAAGGATTCATCAAGGTTCATCCTGTGTAAATTTATTTCATCTCATAACCTGGAGACATACATCAAAGGAAAGGGTGAGTATAAGGCTCAGTAAGGAAAACAAGTGAAACTATTTGCATGTGAACTTGAGAGATATCAATAAGAACATGGGGAATATCATAAAGGAATGATAAAGAGGAATATAATAATAAACATAACCTGAAACATAAATTTAATGTGTGGATACAACATTTAATTTATATATTCATAAGCATATCACAAAGGTTCATCCCAAAGGTATCATAAAAATTACAAGGTTATTCACCAAGGTATCATAAGACTTGTCATCTCTAGAGATTAATTTCTTTACCCAATGCATTGGAGTGATATCAAAGAACACCCTTAATATTTCTTTACTTTAATGTGATCCACATATATCATAATCAAACATTTCATAAATAACCCACAGAAAATAAAAGATATGGGTTTTATATCAAAATCACATCTTTTTAAAAAATGCTTAAAAACATAATTGTTATGTCATTTATAACCCACAAAAAGGGAATGAGGGGTTTATGTATGAAAATTACAGAATAAAATAAATAATTTTTGTTTATTGATGAATACCCCTATAAATAAAA
Organism: Viscum album; assembly: GCA_963277665.1. Lineage (NCBI taxonomy): Eukaryota > Viridiplantae > Streptophyta > Magnoliopsida > Santalales > Viscaceae > Viscum > Viscum album. Next base: position 1,481,377,419 of record OY728155.1, on the reverse strand, counting down.
TATGTTTGGTAATTTACATAAATAAAATAAGAGAATATCCTGAGAAAAATGGAGAGATTTTGAGATGAAGATGCTACAATATAACGGCTATGCAACATGGTTTTAGAAAATATTAAAAAGAGAGGGGATAGGAGTAATCCATTAATAAAAGACTCATAATATAGTATAGGTGAATAATATAATGTAAATAATAATATGGTATGTATACTTGAAAGACAAACCATATATGAGAGAACGTGAAAGAAAAAGAAAAGTGGAGAATTACCTTACGAAATTTTGGCAGCCTAACATCGTCACTTAAAAATTGAGAAAATAATTTTATGAGAGATAAAAGGGTATATAATCATTTTAACATAAAATTTAAATAAATAAAGATATATAATCACATACTCAATCTTAAGAAAATGGAAATTAAAATACATAACCTAAAAAAAGTCTTGACTAAAAGAGGTGGGTGAAAGGTTCAATTACCTTGATGAGTAGCTTCAAAAACTCGAATTTTTGGACCTTGGGGGATTTAGGGAACCTTGGGAGAACATATTGGGAGGTAATTAGACTAGATATTAGTTTAGTATGAATTTGGAATGAAATTAATGAAGGAATGGATTGGTATTTATAGAAAAAATGAGGGAAAGTTTTATTAATTACCAAGGGACACCTCCTTAGTGGTATTTGAAAAACCATGGGCTTGCCCATGGTATTTTCCCATGGTTTTGTCCAATTGGGACACCTAATATAATATTTAAAACAAAATGAGTTTAAAAACATTTTAAATTACATATTACATCATTATGATTTCATAAAATACACTGAAACTCAAAAACTTTATTTTTACTATTCACCGAAAAACAAAACATTTTATAAATATCTCATAAATTCTCCCTAACCTAATATCGATGTTCTAAATTCAAAAATGAACACAAAAATTATGAAAATAGTTTTCTAAATATGAAATTTTTAATTTTTAATTAAAATCACTATTTACCACAAAAAATACAAAAAACCTAACTAATAATTTCTAAAAGAGTTATTTACTTATGCTATTATATCATATTACCATTCGAGATGCCTAAATTTTTTTTGTACTAACATAAGTGAGGTTACTATTCCATTGGTCATATTTCTATTCATAAGGGTAATATTACTATTCATAATTTACTATTCATCAAAAAATATGTTGATCTTATCAGGCTCTAAATTTCATGCTAATCACAACTGTATTTGTCTGTTTTTTGAAATCATTTCACATTATTAATTATTTAATGTATAAAAAATATTTTAAACAACTATTTTTTCAATATTAATCAATCATATTAAACTCCTAAAAATTCATCCTATATTTATTTTAACATTTTAAATTCAAAAGAAATTACCATAATAATAAATAAACAATTTTATTTATACAAAAGGATTACACAAAGTAACTAAGGCCTCGTTACAAAGACCCTTATAACACCATAATAGGACCTAAGAGTAAGGTGTGAAATGCTGATAGAATCTTGGGGCAGCTCAGACAACATTTCTCGAGTGGTGATTTCTATCAACATAAACTTCTCTAGAAGGTGATTACATTCATGCTTAACAAGTTGATGCTCAACATGGGTTTGGTCATATAACATTTAAAAACTCAATGGTCATATTGACCAATGGTTATATAACATTAAAAACTCAATGGTCACATTTCATTTATAGTTATATATTTTTTATTGATTATGACATAGTGATACATTTATTTTCAGGAAACAAAATATTAGTTGAATGTTTTGGTTGTTACATAGTGACCTAGAAGTTTAGAATTCTTGCAAAGGACAAGACATTGTTCCAACTAGTCCTTATTTTTCACAAAGCCTAAGCCACCACTCTTAAGTCACCACTCCTAAGACACTAGTATCAAGACACCATTTAGGGATAAAGTAAAAGTCACTATGTAACGTCCCGGTTCCGGGAGCCACCCAGAGGCACCCTGTACCCGGTTGGTCACATGGCCTCAAGTGCATTTCCCTGAACGCCAAAGGCTGCCGACTAGCAGCGAGGGCCTTGGGTGTGATAGCGGGGAAACTATGCCCTCATTGACAGGGTACACAGTGGAAGAGAAAAAAAATAACAGCAATAGCGGAAGCAGTAGACATCCATGCAAGAGTAGACAATGACAGACTGATAAATAAACAACAGGAGCAGAAATGTATATAAATGATGCATGATGCACATATGTCTAGGAAAACAGCCAAACAGGTCACAATGCTGAATACAGTACTAAACCCAAGTACAAAAAGAAAACAGATGAGCAACTCCTCAGCATCGCAAGCCTCATCTTGGTCCCATTCTCTCCAACTCCATTGCAATCAAGAACCTGAAGTAGAAGGGCTCTTGCCCTTATCTATACCTGGAAAAATATAATCTTCTTGGGCCCAAAAGCATGGCCCAAATAGGGTGTGAGACAAGGTACCAGTATGCAACCACCCAAAGATCTGTTCCTAATAGTCAATGAATATATGGCAGGTTAAGTACAGTAAGCAGTAAACAGCAAGCAGCAAACAGGATAAAACACAGTAGTAACAATCCACAGTTTCTAGCATATAATCTACAAACAAGAAACAGCCACTCAAGCAAGTAGAACAAAAGGTAACCTCTGGGTAGTTCTCACAACCTAACCCCTAAGGTTCAACCTACAAGTACTAGCAACCCTCTGGGAGGCACACACAGTCTCACCCCTCTGGTTCAGCTAAATAATAGACTCTCTAAGGAAGCACTCACCGTCAATTCCCCCTATAGTCTTGTAACATACTAAAGGCTCTCTGGGGAAGCACTCAACATCTATTCCCCCTTGTGGCCCATGTTGAGGAACTACATACTCTCTGAGGAAGAACTCAATGTCAATTCCCACTATGGTCTTGCATCGTAAATTAAAGACACTCTGGAGAAGCCCTTACATCCATTCTCCCTATGGTCCCCTACACTAGGTTCTCACAGCCCTATATAAAAATTAACATGCATAGCGTGCGTATCAGACCAAGTAAATCTCAAGCACTACTTGGCTATCATTATAAGGCACAACAGCATAACAGTTCAACAGTTCCACTATCCTACAGCTAGGCATGGCAACTGGAAAAAAGCCGAACTATCAGAACAAGCATGGAAAAACATCCAGAGTACAGTAAAAGAATTACCCTACATACAAGCAATTACCTCTACTCAAGCAATCAAGCAAAGCATGCAAACAACATGGGGAAAACAGGAAACACGCAATACCCATTCAAGGGTATTGGTGTAATTTTCACAAAATATTCACAGACTTCCTATGGAAAGGCACAAACCACCTACCTCGATTCTAGGAGAAAGATATACATGAACCATGATGATTGATTCTCCTTAGAACATCGAAGATCTGAGAAAACGTCAAAAATGATCAACCAATGATAACATGAAAACGAGGAGGAATCAAGGAACAAGGTTAAATCAGAAGAGATAGCTTACCAAGGTGATCCCAACAAAATAGACAGTGGCTAAAACGGAGATCGGATAGAGGCTCAGGAGCTCGGGGAAGAATCGTGGTCGTACGGGTCGTTCTCAGATGAAGAACCTGAAGAAGGAGAGTGTTATGTCCGTCAGGCGCGACCCTATTCCGTTTAATGAAAAAAAAATACACGGCGTGTACTTCTAGGGTTCACGGCATGTACTCTGTTTTTCCATACTCTTCTTTAAGTGGCCTCCACATCACCCCTACACACCGTGTGTGTGGCTCGGACACGACCAACAAACGGCCTGGCGCGGCAAGGGAGTACACGGCGTGTACTCAAAAAGTACACGGCGTGTACTTCAAAATTTTCCAGAAAACCCCACTTTTCTCAAAAACACTAGGAAAATAAAGACATACCTGAAAACAAAGATTCGGGTTCTTACAAACTTCCCCACTTAAAAAAAATTTTCCTCAAATTTCCTTAAAGAGGTGGAGAAGGAGAAACCTCGAACAGCTTTGGGCACTATGATCGTACATCGGCCTCCATTTCTCAGGTCTCGTCCTGTACTCTCCCATGCTGCCATAGCACCCATACTAGAGTAACATACCGCCCACGGAAAACCTTCATACTGTGATCGACAATCTGGATAGGATGCTTTTTAAACGATGCATCCGCTTCGAGCTCAACATCCTCGGGCTGAAAGACATGAGACGGGTCTGAGAAGTAACGTCGAAGCTAAGAGACGTGGAAGACGTCGTGCATGGCATGGTACCTCTGAGGTAACTGAAACCAATAGGAAACCGGCCCAACTCTCTCCAATACCTCAAATGGCCTGATGTACCATGGTGAAATTTTACCCTATCTCTGAATCATTTTTTGTCCCAACCTGGGTGCGACACGCAGGAAAACCTGATCCCCGACCTCAAACTCCAGAGGTCATCTCCGCTGATCAGTATAAGACTTCTCTCGAGAGTATGTTGTGGCCATACTCTTCTGAATCAACTCTATCTGCTCTGAGGTCTCCAAAACAAGACGAGGTCCTAGAAAAGATGCCTCTCCTGCCTCTAGCTAGCATAAAGGTGATCGGTATGGCCTACCATACAAAGCGTCGTAAGGTGCCATCTGAATAGTCACCTGAAAACTGTTGTTGTAGGCGAACTCCACCAGATGGATATGCTTCTCCCAAGAACCACCAAAGTATACAGTGCATGCTCGGAGCATATCCTCGAGCACCTTTATCGTACGCTCGGACTGGCCATCTGTCTAGGGATGGTATGTTGTACTCAAAAGTACCTGTGTACCCAAAGCCTTCTAAAGTCCCTACCAGAACCAAGAAGTAAAGTGAACGTCCCTGTCTGAAACAATGGAGTGGGGGGACTCCATGCAGATGCACAATTTCTCGGATGTATAGCCATCCCAGATCATCAACACTAAAGGTCTCCTTGATCAGTAAGAAGTGTGAAACCTTCGTAATCTTATTGACGAAAACCAAAACTGCATCGTTCCCTTGAGGCGACCTCGACAATATGGTCATGAATTCTATCGCAACATCATTCCACTTCCACTCCAGAATGGGTAACTACTGTAAAAGGCATGCTGGTCGCTGATGCTTCGCCTTCACCTGCTAACAAGTGTAACACCTTAAGATGAAACCATCAACATCCCTCTTTATACCTGGCCACCAATACTAGTGATGAAGATCCTGATACATCTTGGTGACGCCAGGATGAACTTCCCAAACTGAGGAATGAAAATCCCGCATCAGCTCCTCGCGTATGTCTTCTGTCACCCATACGCATCCCTGGAAATGTAAGACCTCATCCTCGCCCACTGTCCATCCAGGAAGAGGGTCCTCTCCTGACATACTCTCCCGCAAGACTAAGCCTTTTGAGTCTGATAGCTACCTCATTCATACCCGATCATGAAGAGTAAGGTTAATAGCTATAAAAGATAGGAAAGTATGTCCTTGTCTATCATGCACCTATAGATACATCTCAAAGAAAAGAGCCACAAGCTGCCACTCACTACTAGCCTCCTGAACTGCCTGAATCTGAGTTCTCCTGGTCAACGCATCTACCACTGCGTTTCCTTTTCCCAACGTATAGGAAAGCTCGAAATCAAAAGACTGAAGATAATCAACGCACTTACACTGCCTCAGATTCAGATCACGCTGAGTGAAGATATACTTGAGACTCTTGTGGTCGGTGAAAACCACAAAGTGCTCTCCCAGAAGGTAGTGCCTCTAACAGTTTAAGGCATGAACAACATATGCCAACTCTAGATCATGTGTTGGGTAGTTACTCTCATGTGGCCTTACTGTCAAGACCCATACGCAACGACTCCAATTCCCTGAATAAGCACAGCGCCCAGTCCGATACCTGAAGCATCACAATAAATAGTGTAGATCTTGCCTAGCTCTGGAAAGACTAGTATCGGTGCTGATGTCAACATTCCCTTCATCTCCTTAAATGATGAATCACAAGAATCTGGCCATAAGAATTTCACCCCATTTTTGGTCAGACCTGTCAAAGGTGCTGCTAGGCATGAAAAGTCTTGAATGAAGCGTCTGTAGTATCCATCCATCCCTAGGAAACTCTGCACCTCAAAAACGTTCTTCGATAGCTTCCAGGAAACTATAGCTCTCACTTTATCTGGGTCCATGGATAAGCATGCCTCCGAGATGACATGTCCCAAGAAGTGAATCTGATCCATCCAGAAGTAGCACTTCAAGAGTTTAGCATAAATTCGATGCTCTCTTAGTGTACTCAGAATGATCTCAAGGTGGGTAGCATGGTCAGGCTGAGTGTGATATTACACCAAGATATCGTCCACGAAGACCACGACAAAGGAATCCAAGTAAGGATGGAACACTCGGTTCATTAGTTCCATGAAAACTGTTGGCGCATTCGTGAGACCGAACGGCATAACCGTATACTTGTAGAGACCATACCTACTCCTGAAGGCTGTCAAAGGTATATCTGATGGTCTAACGCACAACTGATGATAACTGGACCACAAATCGTTCTTTGAGAACATGCGGGATCCTCGAAGCTGATAGAAGAGATCATCAATCCTAGGCAAGGGATATCAGTTCTTGACCGTCAACTGGTTCAACTTCCGATAATCTACATAGAGCCTAAGGGTACCGTCTACCTTCTTCGCAAACAGGATAGGCGAACCCCAAGGAGAAGTACTAGGTCAGATGAAACCCTTCGCCTGCAACTCCTCCAACTGCTTCTTAAGCTCTTGCAACTCAAGTGTAGCCATCCTATAGGGAGGAATGGACACCGGTTCCACTCCTGGCACGAGCTCAATAGAGAAGTCTACCTCACGCTCAGAAGGAAAACCTGAAAAGTCCTCTGGAAAGACATCCTTGAAACGATACACCACTGGAGGAAAGTTTGACTGTGAAGTCCCCTGATCATCCAGATAAAGACTAGCAATATGAGTTTTAACCCTTCCTAGCCCATGATGCTCGAGTCCTTCTCAACTCGCCTGGACATCCCATCACCTTTATGAAGAAAAGATTCACCCTCCAGTGGAATGAAACTCACCCTGCGGCGATAACAGTCGATGACTGCCTGGAAGGGAACCAACCATTCCATCCCAAGAATGACATCATAGCATGTCATCTCTAGGACATAGAGATCCCATAAGAAGCGATACCCTACAACCTCAAGAGGGCACTCTTTGCACTGACGTACACGAGATGTCCTTGCTCCCAAAGGTGTGTCTAGTGTAAACAAGTTAACAGAAGATAAGATACAAAGCCCAAGGCTCTCCACAACAGCAACAAAGATAAAGCTATGCATAGCACCAGTATCGAAAAGAGCTGAAGATAGAACTGTGGCTACTAAAATTGTACCTCGAACTGTGGAAGGTCCGGGATCCTGCTCTTGATAGGTCTACTCCACCACAAAAGTCTGGCCTTCCTCGCAGCCCTATGACCCTGCCTGACCACTATGAGCTGATCCTCCCTGCTGATGCTGAAAGACTTGTGACTAACTTCCATGGAATCGACCTCCACCTCGGCCCGAACGGCCGGAAGAACTCTAGTTCCCCGAATGGTGAGAAACTGGTGGTGCCGCTCCTGAATGAGAAGTCATAGAAGAACCCCCGTCACCAGATACTGGTGAAAAAACCTAGCAGAAACGCATAAGGTGACCCATATTTCCGTAAGATCGGCACTCTACTGGGTCTCTCTGGCACTACGGCCTCATGTGCCCTGCCCTTCCACAGTGGTAGCATACTACCTGGCTACCTGAAGATGTATCTTGCCTCCTCAAATCACCACTCGTAGACTCCCTATGGAACTTCCTAGTGTCAACTGGAGGAACACAAGCTCTAGAAGCAGAACCGCTCTGGCTCGCAGCTCCGGAGTCTCTCAGATAGCGCTCCGCAATCAGTGTCTGGTTGACGATGGAAGCGATGGAAGTCAACTGGAAGATAATCAACTGCGAGCAGATCTCAAGCCTGAGACCATCCTCAAAATTAATTGCTAAGAACACCCCACTTCCATCCCGGAGGGGTGTGAAATGCTACAGATCGGTGAAATGAGAGGAATACTTCATGACAGAAAGAGTACCCTGCTCTAGACTTATGAACTCCCAGACTCGAACGGCCCTCAGGGTCTCCGGGTAGAAGTAGTTGTAAAACATGCGCTGGAACTCCTCCCAAGCCATAACCTACTGATGACCCGCCTGTGAGATCACGTCCCACCACCTCTTGGTGGAGTCTTGTAGCATATAAGTGGTGAGCTTGACCCGGAGGTGTCTCCAGATGCTCAAATATAGTCAGCATGGCTTCCAGCCATGACTCTGCAGCCTATGGTCCTCCTTCCCCTGAGAAAGTAGGAGGGTGCGGCTGCTGGAAAACCTACGTCAAGTCTTCCATAGATGAGGTAGGAGTCCGTGCTCCCTAAAAGGTCTGCATCATCCTCATAAATCCTTCCCTGAACTGCTCATCAGCGCCTGAAACTAGTACGACAGTCGGTGCCAAGGCTGGCCTGACTGGAGGATCGGTAGGAAGTCCCTGATCAGCCATATCTGGCATCTGATCACTGTCTGACAACTGATGTACAACCGGGGGACTTCTCGGAGGCATAGCTCTGAAAGATCAAAAGCATACCTTAGATCAGGAAAACAAGGATAGAGAAAAAATGAGTACAAAATGGAAACAGGAAAAGAAAATACTAAAGATTTACAAAACATAACTACATGGCGTGTATAAACTCTACACAGCGTGTACTTAACTCTATTCCCCTGCTCGTGTCTCCTTTCATGGCTAACCCACATTGTCTTCTTAAACTGAGACTACACGGCGTGTTCACTGTGGACACAGCGTGTAGTGGACAAGGTTTCAACGACCCGTGTTGTTAGTTACACGGCCGGCTACACGGCTGAGACTACACAGCGTGTTCCGAACACGCACGATGTGTACTTGAAGATTTCCCTAACCCGTGTTGTTGGCGACATGGCCAAGTACACAGCTGACCCTTACACGGTGGGTTCCAAACAAACACGGTGTGTATTAGAGGAGAGAACACTGACCCGTGTTGTTCGTGACACGGTTGGGTACTGAGAACAAGGATACACAACATGTTCATACACAACATGGCGTGTATGACACGAGCTTCCTCGACCTGTGTTGTTAGTTACACGGCCGGGTACACAGCTTACTACTACACGGCGTGTATAAAATCTACACGGCGTGTTCCTGGAGATTTTTCACAACCCGTGTTTCTCGCTTACACAGTCAGTGACACTTTTTAAAACTACACGGCGTGTATATATAAAGTACATGCCGTGTATTCCAGGTTTTTCTGGGCAGTAGCTCTGAAACTGCAGCAAAGCCCAGAAGACACTGAAAAACGAGCAAAGAGGTGAAAATTCCGATCCGTGAGGGCCCATACTCCCCACAAATCAAAGCTTGGCATCCAAAACAGTCACATATAAGGAGAAATAGGTCAACAATTCACCAATTTCCAATTCAAGAGGACCCATAACACATCAAGAACCAAAAATTAGTGTTCATTTAAGAAAGGTAGCAAACAAACAACCTTTCTATCACACTGTAGAGATTCCATCAAATCATCTATCACAATAGCATTCAATTGATAATGCACCCTAGATGGCATGGAAAGAATTCATGGCATGTGATTTCTAACAAGTGCCTATATTATGCATGAGATGGCATACCCTCATATCATTGGGTTGCGACGAAAATAGAACCAGAATAGCAACAACAGTAGCATCACAAAACATGTGAATCACTCTAGGTGAAATCAAATCAACTGTAACATAGCAAAACCAGACAACTGTAATAAGCGAGGTAGATTGGTTTTTCCCAGTACACGGGTTAGCTACTCCCGAGCATAGCTTAATACCAAGTACCGAATCCATCTTATCCTTGGATAAAAGCTCCAAACAGTAATCAAGAGAAAGAAACCCCCTCTGATACCACTTTCTAATGTCCTGGTTCCGGGAGCCACCCAGAGGCGCCCCGTACCCGTTTGGTCACATGGCCTCAAGCGCATTTCCCTGAACACCAGAGGCTACCGACTAGCAGTGAGGGCCTTGGGTGTGGTAGGGGGAAACTATGCCCTCATTGGCATAGTACACAGCGGAAGAGAAAACAAATAACAACAATAGCAGAAGAAGTAGACATCCATGTAAGAGTAGACAATGACAGACTGATAAATAAACAACTGGAGAAAAAAATTATATAAATGATGCATGATGCACATATGTCTAGGAAAATAGACAAACATGTTACAATACTGAATACAGTACTAAACCCAAGTACAAAAGGAAAACAGATGAGCAACTCCTCAGCATCGCAAGCCTTGGCTTGGTCTCATGTTCTCCAGCTCCAGTTCAATCAAGAACCTGAAGTAGAAGGGCGTTTGCCCTTATCTATACCTAAAACAATATAATCTGCTTGGGCCCAAAAGCCTGGCCCAAACAGGGTGTGAGACAAGGTCCTAATAGGCAACCATCCAAAGATATGTGCCTAACAGTCAGTGAATATATAGCAGGTTAAGTACAGTAAGCAGTAAATAGCAAGCAGTAAACAGGATAAAACACAGCAGTAACAATCCACAGTTTCTAGCATATAATCTAAAAACAAGAAATAGCCACTCAATCAAGTAGAACAAAAGGTAACCTATGGGTAGTTCTCACATCCTAACCCCTAAGGTTCAACATACAAGTAATAGCAACCCTCTGGGAGGCACACACAGTCTCACCCCTCTGGTTCAGCTAAATAATAGACTCTCTAATGAAGCACTCACCATCAATTCCCCCTCTAGTCTCGTAACGTACTAAAGGCTCTCTAGGGAAGCAATCAACTTCTATTCCCCCTGTGTCCCATGTCGAGGAACTACAAACTCTCTGAGGAATCACTCAACGTCAATTCACCATGTGGTCTCGCATCATAAATTAAAGACACTCTGGAGAAGCCCTTACGTCTATTCTCCCTATGGTTCACTACACTAGGTTCTCATAGCCCTGTGTAAAAATAAACATGCATAGCATGCATATCATCCCAAGTAAACCTCAAGAACTTCTTGGCTATCATTCTAAGGCACAACAGCATAACAGTTCAAAAGTTTCACTATCCTACAGCTAGGCATGGAAACTGGAAAAATGGAAAACTGGAAGAACAAGCATGGAAAAACATCCAGAGTACAGTAAAAGAATTACCCTATATACAAGAAATTACCTCTACTCAAGTAATCAAGAAAAGTAGGAAAACAATAAGGGAAAAACAGGAAACACGCAATACCCGTTCAAGGGTATTGGTGGAATTTGCACAAAATATTCACAGAATTCCTACGAAAAGGAACAAACCACCTACCTCAATGCTAAGAGAATGATATACATGAACCACGATGATTGATTCTCCTTAGAACATCAAAGATCTGAGAAAACGTCAAAAACCTCAACCAACGATAACTTGAAAATGAAGAAGAATCAAGGAGCAAGGCTAAAGCAGAAGAGAGAGCTTACCGAGGAGATCCCAACGCAATCGACGACGGCTGAAACGAAGATCGGACAGAGTCTCAGGAGCTCGGGGAAGAATCACGGTCGTACGGGTCGCTCTCGGACGAAGAACCTGAAGAAGGAGAGTGTTCTGTCCATCAGGCACGACCCCGCTCCGTTTAATGAAAAAAAAGGAAATACACAGCGTGTACTTCTGGGGTACACGGTGTGTACTCTGTTTTTCCGTACTCCACTTTAAGAGGCCTCCACGTCACCCCCACACACCGTGTGTGTGGCCCAGACACAGCCAACACATGGCCTGGCGCGGCAAGGGAGTACAAAGCATGTACTCAGAAAGTACATAGCATGTACCTCAAAATTTTCCAGAAAACCCCACTTTTCTCAAAAACACCAGGAAAAGAAAGACATACCTGAAAATGAAGATCCAGGTTCTTACACACTACTCCTGAGACACTAGTCTCAAGACACCATTCAGGGATAAAGGAAATGTCACTGTGACTAAGACACCGGTCTCAAGACACTTTTCAGGTACAAAGGATAAGTCACCCCTCCTATGTCACCGCTCCTATGTCACCGCTCCTATGGCACCATTCCAGACATAGCCATTTCTTCATCTATCATTTAAATTAAAGATGGATAATAATATTAATATTTTAGCTATTTCATAATACTAATAAAATAATGATCTTTTCAGCCTTGTCATTAGGTAATATGAGGTACGAGGGTCCTACGTATAATGGAGATCATTATCCTTGTCGGCCAAAAGAAAATATTCAGGAATAAATAAAAGGTGGTGTGCGATAATATTAAAGGGTGTGATAATTAAGAATAATTAGAACATATTCACTCCCATCCTACTAGCTAAAAATAATGAAGAACCTTCTGTGAACCAAATTGCAAACATCCTTATAGAAACATATCCAATTAAAGAGGATTTCAGAGGATTTTCTCACCTTGATAGAAACCTGAACATAGAGAATTCATGACAATTTGATTTTGTGTCTATTTTCAAAAAAGGACTCGAGATTCTCACCTGTTACATCTATGAATTCCAAAAGCATCAAGCACACCACACACAGAATTCTAAACTATTTATCATTATTTCTTCTCTATTGTGTACATTTTCACTATTTTTCAAGAAGTCTGTGTTTTTGTATCATAAACACACACTATCTCTTAAGATATTCTAGAGGATATAATATATCCTCACTCACTCATATTTATACATCGTTTTTCTCCCACATATAATTATGGAAGAGGTCCCTGTGTGTCCTGGTTGTATTTTGACTCCCACAAATAGGTGTGGTAGATTTCTTTTCAATCTGGATAGCCTTTTGTGATATTGTAAACCCTGATCTAGGGTCTGGATCAATTTTATTTATATAAATATCTTGGTGGTAGGTGATCACTAAGTGGAGAAGACAAGGTATCTTCTTGAGACTAAACCAATTATTTTTATACACTGTGTTTTTCTAAAAAAATCTATGTTTTCCCACATATTTCAGAAAACTAAATATTACATAGATATTTAATATTCGTTAGTGTTTATAACTTTTTTTATTTAGTAAATTACTACGAAAATTTATATTAATATTTCAAATTTGTGTAACTGAGAATTAATCAATCTTTTTTAAAATAAATTGAACATTCAAAACTATTATAAATCTGCTACTTCGATTAATTGGTCTATTTATAAATTAATTTAGGGATTTAAATCAATGTTATAAAATACAAATTTTTATATGAACTCAACTCACATCCCTGTTGAGAATCCAACTCTAAACAACACTATAGATGATGATGCTAATGATGACAGATCGATATCAATGATGTGGCATGATATTATTTTTTCAATGTTACTCGATGATTATGATTAGTAGACTATCATTCATCATGCCAATGCATATATATTATAGATTATTGGAGGAATATTGTTCCTTGATCACTCATGTATGCATGCACACATGATGTATCTAGGCATACTGGAGGATTTTTATCGGGTTGGGTGATACAATTGGGGATCGGCATGCTTGGAATACATATATTATTCCTTATGCACAACATTCCACTATGATCACACATATCTTGGGAGATGCATCATCCTTCTTTAGATGTGGGCATGTGAGAGCATCCATCCCCTCTCTCCCATTATTGATGGTCCAGAGATGCAAATCAATGTGTTGTGTGATGCTCTGTGTGGATGCTGGTATGATCACTCATCTCTATTACTTTCTATTTCTAGCAGGAGTTATTGAATTTAATTTATTATTATTTATCACTTTCAATGTGGTATTTTATAGGTGGAGTTAGGAACACCACTTCGACAGTGCTCTGAGATGCAATTTGGGGGCATACCCTCTCATGTCAAACTTTCTACTTCCCACTGACGTAAGTATATAAAATATTTCATTAACTATTCAATTTCATAATATCATCATTTTTTCACCAACAAACTATTTTGAAAAACATCACTTTTCGTTTCAAATTACATGGATGACATACATGGCTTTATTAGGAAATTTTCTCACATGCTGTATTATTGGACTTCAAGATGTGATAGTTGTACTTCCTTTTATTCAATTTTATATTATTGAGTGGCACCAGCCTAATAGAGTTATGTTTCAGTTTGGCTATTTTTAGTGTATCCCATTTCCACTGAGACAGTCACCGATGCTTCATTCTGTTAAGCAGATAAGGATTCTAGATGTTGATTGACACCGAAAACATGCTGATTATCTTGAACTCTAGGTTATTCCAGCATCATTTCATATCGAGGTAATGTGTATGATGTGATTCCATCAATCAGAGCAGTTATAGTAAGAGTCGTGGTATAGACTAAAGTCTATAGTGTTTCTTACTCTACACGATAGAGGGCTTTGGGATCTGGTGAGTCAATAAATTTCCATTAGCTTGTTTATTGTAACATTTTATAATTCATTTTGAATCTCTTTACATCATATGTGACAACAATGGATTATCTGCATGTTTGATCCTGAGGAGGAGGAGGTTACTAGACAGGAAGTGATCCATGTTGTATTGTAGGGGATGATCTCAGCTTATCATGCGGTTCACGAAAGTATCATAGATTTTCCACCCCAGGGATATGAAGTTCCTACCCAGGGAGTAGAGGTTCCGACTCAGGAAGCTCTTACAATAGCTTCTAATGTAGAGGATTCATGATGATGATGACATAGACTGCATCACGTTTCACGTGAGGCCTCACATGTTCCATAGGTTGTGGTTGGCCCTATAGTAGTCCATCCTTATCTGATTGGGGATGGGTATCATGAGTCATGAGATCCATTTGTGTTTTCAGGATATATACTATTTTTTTTTGATACAGCTCATCCAAGCTTCTATCATGTGTCATTTCCCATGCCTCCACCTTTTGTGCCTGAGCATTCATAGGCTGTATGGTTTCCCCGGGTGATGATGGAAGGTCATTCTACTCGCCTAGTTAAAGAAGTATTGGGTGGACCTGAAGAAATCTAGTTGACACTTCCTCCCATTGAGACATAGGTCGAGCATCCAAAAGTAGAGGTTCCAGCACCTGAGGATCATGCCTCTCCAATTCATCATACTCCACCCTAGCAAAAAGGTCAGTGATCTCAATACATGAATCTCATTCACACACCAAATTGTGGGATGGGACCTCACCATAGAGAGTGATTGTACTCATTCATGTATATTTTTAATATTAACATAGAGGATTTGGAACAATAATGTATTCTATCATCTATATGATTTTATATCTATTAAAATGATGAAATTATTTTTACTATCAACCATTTTTACATGTTTAGCCACTCTTTAACCTTTCATTTATATTTTAGTTACATTTTATACTTTATAAGCTTTCAAAGTTGTCTACTTGAAATGTAGGAAAACATATTAAATTTGATGTAGGTAACTTTAAAATATTATAAAATTGAAACTATAAAAACAATGTAAATAAAACATAAAATGAAGCCTAATCATCTAAAACGTTATTCAAAATAAAAATAATTTCATAAATATAGTAAATAATTGAAAATGAAAGGAATTTAAAAATATATTATAAATACAATTGTAATGGTTAAAAAAACAATATACTATGCCACTAAAATTATTTTTCATTAATTGTTTTATGAAAAGTTCATTATTTGGAATGGTTTTTTATATATCCAGTAAGTGTTTCAAATTTCATTTAGATTGTATTTCTACTTTTTTAATTATAGAATTTAAAAGCTGTTAACTTCAAACATTATTATGTTTCATGTAAGTGACTGTGAAAGCATATAACATAAAAATATAAATACATTCTGAAGGATAATTGATAAAGTGACTCAACATATAAAACATAATTGAAAATAAACAAAATCAAAAATATAATAAGTAAAATCTAATTTACATGTCACAAAATTTATTTCCTAAAAGCATAACATTTTCACTCTCAAATATTAATGGACATAATTATAAAAAATAAAATAAACATAATATATATTTCAAAATATAAATCATATATATTTTTAAATATACAAAAATGTATATTTAGAAAAATTGTTTTTGGTGAAAGGTGGCATCCTGGATGTCGTCGTTCCGCATCGTTTAAAGAAAATTAATAACATAGATTTATTTTTTAAAAAATTCAAAAAATGTATAAAAAATCATATTGAAATATATTATATATATATATATATATTTATTTAAATATTTATTTATAAAATTAAATTTTTAGGTGTTAATATATAGAAATATGAATACGTTTGTATAGATTTAATTATAAATACAACTACATTATGAAAAATGATAAAAATTCAAAACCATAATATCAATATGAATACAAACTCTAGGAATAAGTTCAGACCCCATTGAAAATGGGAAAAAAAATACCCCCTTAAATTGTGTTGAAGTTCTATCATGTGTTAAAAAAATTAGGATACCCTGACTAAAAACTCTGTTTTGGAGGCCTTCTAGGTGTTTTTCCTTGAAAAATGTCACTAGGGCTCTCTTAATCACTAGTGTGTAGAACTCTTCACAGACTTAGATTTGATATGTGGTAGAGCTCAAACAGACACTCAGATCAAAATTTATGGTTGTTTGAAGATCAAGATGTTTTTTTAACTTATTCTAGATCTTTTATTCATTTTTTGATTTTTTTTTTCTTTCTTCAATTTGTTATTAAATGACTATTACTCGATAATAATTATAATATTATTAAAAGTGTCCCTTTTATCAATGATTTTATACAGGCATTGATAAAGACCCCCCCCCCTATTAGCACTTTCATACTAGTGCTGATAAAGGGTATTTTTTAAAAAAAATATTAAAAATAATATATTAATATTGATATAAATATAAAAAATATTTTTTAAATATGTTTTAGATAAAATAAATAGGCATTTACGCTTGATATATAAGAAATTCAGTGAAATGGATTAAAAAATAATTTAACATTTTTAATTAATAATTAAATAATTATTTTCGAGTAAAAGTCATTTAAAAACAATTGAAGATAAAAAAATTAAAAAATTAAAAAAAGATCTAAAATAAGATGAAAATGTAACTCGGACTTCAAATGGTCATAACTTTTGATCTGGGTGTCCATTTGGGATCAATCACATACCAAATTGAAACCTGCGATGAACCCTACTTTGTGGAGGCCCAACAATGAGCTCTAGGAGCTCATGTCACATTTTTCACCCCCAAAAAGGACTGTAAGGCCTCTGAAACAAGTTTTTTAGTCGAGGTATCCAAATTTATTAACATTGGATGGATTTTTGGCCTCGTTTAAGGGGGTTTTTTCCCTTTTTAGTGGGGATTGAATTTATTCTCAGGGATTAAATTAATATTGATATTATGGATTTCAAATTTAATCATTTTTCATAATGTACTTTTATTTATAATCAAATATATAACAATATATACATATTTTTTATATATTCACACATAAAAATTTTAATTTTATAAATAAATAAATAAACATATTTACATATAAAATATCATTATAAATATATAAACCATATCTAAATAAAAAATAATATCCATTTAATTATATATATATATATATATGAATATTTATATACTTATATAATGTGTGTTTGTGTGTATATATATATCTAAGAATGTCTATATTAACAAATTGATATATATTATCTATATATTATTATATATGTATATAAATATTAATATATAATATATGTAAATAATTAAAAATATATATAATTATATTTATAAATACACGCACACATATATATATATAATATATGTATGTATGTTTGTTATATATATATATGTATGTATTTATTTATTTAAAAACACAAGTTAACACAAATATTTTTTAATAAATGTATTCAAAAATATATATTAATATATGAATAAATATATGGATAGAAATTATAACTAGATATATATATATATATATATTAATATATGAATAAATATAAAAATATAAAAATATAACTATATATATATATAATTATATATATTAATAAATGAATAAATATATATATATATATATATATATATTAATGTATCTATATATATATATATATATATATATGAATATATATATATATATATTAATATATGAATATATATATATAACATAAAATAGAGAACAAGATAAGATGAATGAGTGGTAAATGTGTAGACGTGTATGGGAGAGGTTTGGGGTTTGAATCCTCGTGGAGGCAGGGGTGCACCTAGCACTTTTAAAGAGGGGGTCTTGTAGTGCTAATAAATGGGGTTTGGATTTTATTTTTCATTTGCTGATTTGTTTACCTTTTTAATTTTTTTTACTTTTATCAGTGATTTTTTAGCACATTTAAAGAGATATTTTATCAGTGCTGATAAAAGAGACATCCCTTTTAACCGCACTTCAATTATCAGCAATTTTTTAGCTCTATTAATATATTTTCTAGTGAAGTTAAAGTCTTGTTATGTAGTAGTGAGCCATGATTTTTTTATGGCATGAATGGTCACTAATGTAATACCCTTAAAGGCCCAATATTTTGTGGCCTGAAGGGCCCTTGATTTAGTGGTCCCAAAATCCCTTATAATTTCTAGATTGGAGACCCATGATTTTTTATGTCATGTTTCCTACCCACCCACCCCATTCGATGATGCACATGACTCTATGAATGTGTATTTCCCATGAAACCCAGTCAAATGAGTCTCACACACACCTTCCTTGCACCAACCCGTCTCTATCATTCCAACATTATCTATGTATCACTACCTATATGTGCCTTTGCTTCCACAACCTTAAAGCTACATCCAATGGAAACCTCTTTGTGAAGTGCACACTGTGCCCCCAATTATTGGTACTTATCACTCAGTCACTCCATCCAACATTTCCAATGCATCATTGTTGAAGTTGTGAACTTCCCGGTGTGTTTCAACGGCACATGTGCATAACTTGTGTTATTTTTTATGTGTGTATTTCAGGTCGCACCAATCATGTGGTTCACCCTCCCATGTCAATAATATTACTAATTATTATTAAATTGAATATAAACTACGTTAAAATTAAAAGTAAATTATTATTATTTTAAGAATATAAATAGAAATTACTTTTCTAATAAAATAATTTTTTTATCAACTACATGAAAAATATAAAAGAATAAATTTTAGTCATGCCACACTCAAATTTAGGTGGGGAAGGCTGGCGCGCGGTGTTTGATTTGGCCTCACACAAGCATGGTGTGACGCTATATGATCATGTTACCTGATATCCTTTTTTGTAGTTGTGGTGGTGCCTGAGTGACAAACCCCATAATCTTCCATAAAAAAGACCTAAGTTAAAATTCTGGAAATCTATTTGGGGGATTTACATTGAAGGTAGTGATGCACATGACATGAGAAAATAGTGACGCATGCCTCGCAACATAGGCCGAATGATGCAGCTATGACATGGCACTATGACGCGGCACTGGACCTTCAGACAATCTTCTTGGGCCATGTGGTCATGATCCTACAAGCTATATAATGAGTCTCCCTCTACCTAGATAGAAATATGTCTTAGATTTTAATAATAGAAAGACGTTTTCACCCCAACATTATAAAAAATGTATAAATATGATTCATAATATATTATTAATTACAAAATTATAAAATTTATTGTTAAAATTTTAATATTTGTACTTTAACAGATTTACAACTTCTAATATACAAATATATTATTACTAATTATATAGATGTATATATTTTATTGATTGTATATAAAAAATAATTAAATTTTAAATACATTTAAAATGTATTAATAATAATTAAACATATTATTATTTATATAAATGAAGAAATATTATTTAAAATATATGATTAGTCATATAAATGTATATTGATATTCAAAAGTAATTATTTGCATACATACCAAAAGATATAGAGTTTTTTTTACATTTTTTCAAAAAAATAATTTTAAAAATATGACTAGGTTAAAAATATTTTTTTTACATCTCAAAGGCGGCACACCATGTGCCGCCTTTGGGGAATTTCAGCGCTGAAGAAAGGCGGCACCTGGTGTGCCGCCTTTGGACAAAAAAAATTAGTAAAAATTTTAATTTTAACTTTTTGTTTTTTTATATATTTTTTGAAAATTTAAATTGTTTTTATTTATTTTTTCTTTAAATTTTTTTTGTTTTATTTTATTTAGATATATATAGGTTTTTATTTTTTTTGTTTTGTTTTCTTTTCTTTTTTTTATATTTAAAATTGTTATTTTTATTTTTTGTTTTGTTTTGTTTATATATATATATAAACAAAATTTTAGAGGAGGGGGTGTTCTTTTTTTTATTATAATAGCGTAGATCCGGTTAGCGCCACTTCAAGTAGGGCTTTGGTTTTTCTTATATTTATTATATTTATTATATTTATAATTATACATTTATTATAATTATATATTTTTTATATTTATTATAATTATTATATTTATAATTATATATTCATTATAATATTATAATTTTCATAAATAGAATTATATAATTATAATAAATTTATAATTTTAAATATAATAAATATAAGATTTTAAAACCACCTATTTGAAACTTCAAAATTTTTCAAATACGTGACTTTGAAAGACTCTAATAGATAAACTATAACACCAATAAAAATGAAACTTTAAACATTGATTAAACATATAACAAATATTTGAAAAGAAAAGAAATTTCATAAAAAATATCAATGAAAAATAATTTATAAGCTTTCAAAACCAACTATTTGAAACTTAAAAATGTTTCATGTTCGTGAATTTGAAAATAAAAGGAATTTCATCAAAAATGTTGATGACAACTAATTTATAAGCTTTCAAAACCGCTAACTTGAAACTTAAAAATGTTTCAAGTATAAATATTTGAATGACTATAAAACATAAAATATAACACCAATAGAAATGAAACTTTAAACATTGATTAAACATATAAAAAATAGTTGAAAACAAAAGGAATTTCAAGAAAAATGTTGATGAAAAATTATTTATAAGCTTTTAAAACTGCCAACCAGAAACTTAACAATATTTCAAGTATGTGACTTTAAAAGACTATAAAACATAAACTATAAGACCAATATAAATGAAACTTGAAACATTGATTAAAAATATAATAAATAGTTGAAAAAAAATAATTTCATCAAAAATGTTTATCACAACTAATTTATAAGCTTTCAAAACCACTAACTTGAAACATAAAAATGTTTTAAGTACGCATCTTTGAAAGACTATAAAACATAAACTATAAGACCAATCTAAATGAAACTTTAAACATTGATTAAAAATATAAGAAATAGTTGAAAACAAAAGGAATTTCATCAAAAATGTTGATGACAACTAATTTATAAGCTTTCAAACCCACCTTCTTGAAACTTAAAAATGTTTCAAGTACACATCTTTGAAAGACTATAAAACATAAACTATAAGACCAATCTAGATGAAACTCTAAACATTGATTAAGAATATAAGAAATAGTTGAAAACAAAAGGAATTTCATCAAAAATGGTGATGACGACTAATTTATAAGCTTTCAAAACCACATACTGGAAACTTAAAAATGTTTCAAGTATGCATCTTTGAAAGACTATAAAACATAAATTATAAGAGCAATCTAAATGAAACTTGAAAATTTGATTAAAAATATAAGAAATAGTTGAAAACGAATGGAATTTCATCAAAAATGTTGATGACAACTAATTTATAAGCTTTCAAAACCACTAACTTGAAACTTAAAAATGTTTCAAGTACGCATCTTTGAAAGACTATAAAACATAAACTATAAGACCAATATAAATGAAACTTTAAACATTGATTAAACATATAATAAATAGTTGACAACAAAAGGAATTTCATCAAAAATGTTGATGAAGACTAATTTATAAGCTTTCAAAACCGCATACTAGAAACTTAAAAATGTTTCAAGTACGCATCTTTGAAAGACTATAAAACATAACCTATAAGAGAAATCTAAATGAAAACTAAAATATGGATAGCCCCTCATTTTTTCTGAATTATAAATCACATATCAAACATGGTTGTATTCTCAATTTGTTTTATTGTTTTGTATGTTGGTGCATGATTTGTGTTTTCTTTTTGTTTACTAATGTTTTTTTGTCTACATAAACACATAACATATGTTAAATAAAGTACAAATATCACATACTATATGCTATAAACAATAGTATTAACTCAAAGGATATGGTATAAAATATATATCATATAACTAAATAAAACATGTTTTAATAGATAAAAAATATCAATGACATCAGAAATGTGAGTTCATGATTAAATGTCCTGTCAATAGCGGAATTTTATCTAAAACACTAAGGATGTCTTCATTCACTCTCACTCATAGGTTTACCATTGTCTCCTCTCCTCCATCGAATGGTTTGAACACAGGGGAGCCCGAATTAGAGGGTTGATCTAGATATGTGAGTGATATTTCGGTAAAAATGAGGGGATGTCCATATTTAATGAAACTGAATTGGGGGGTTAATATGGACGTAGAAAGCTGTGGTGGTGTGACCCTCAAAACAAAATAGCACATCCCCACAACTTCCTATATACATATTAACCTCCCCATCCAGTTTCATAAAATCTGGACATCCCCTCATTTTTACCGAAGTTAAAGATACATTATTAAACCCGCGCTTTTGAACCCCCTTGTCCAAAACAAAAAATTATTTAATTGATGGAAAATGATTTGCCGCATTTTTAAACATTGGACACCATTCAATAAGAAGCTCCTCAAGAGAAGGTAAAATATTCAAATCATTATTTTTGGCTACTTCCACCCATTCTTGTAGCTTCAGTGGATTTCTTATAGAAAGATTTCTAAGAGGAGGAAACACACTTGTACAATCTAAGCCATAATATTCCATTCCAATATACTTCACACTCCTCAAATAAAAAATAAAAAATTCTTAAAGAACAACGGATTAAAAACAAGAGGTTCAGTCTCAAGACAAGACTTAGTCCTTCTAACTTTGTCGTAGCATTCAGATGCATTCCAGCAATGAAAACCTCAACCAGCTTCTCTGCTTTACACACAATAGAAACTTCTTTGCAATTTTGGCATGCCCCTGAGTATAAATCAACCTCAAAAGCTCTAGATAATTTTTCTTGATAAGGTGAGATGAGAAGGGAGGTATTATACCATCAAGAAGAGAGATTCTAGGAATGTGCAATGCTATGAAAAACCTTTAGATGAAATGTGTCAGTTCCCCACTAGATGTGCATGTTCCTCCAAAATTTTCAGGCTGGAGATAATCCAACTTAAGTTCCACATAGCCTTATGCCTTCCATGGATTAATGTCAAACACTTCATCCCATTTGTTTACTTTATGTGGATGTACAACCTCATTCCTTTGAATATTCACATTACCATGGACATATACAATCATCATTTTGCAAGAAAAACTACTAATCTCATGTTCACTAAAATACCCCTTAACGTAAGAATGATACAAATAGTGTAAGTACCCAATAGCAAGATCCCAATCCATTTTGAATGGGCTATGTGGAATCATTGGTGTTTTTATCTGATTAATAATTTAAAAGGTTTCAAAATCACATTCCTGAAACTCAAAAATGTTTCAAGTAAGTGACTTTGAAAGCCTATAAAATATAAACAATAAGATCTATTGAAATGAAACTTAAAACATGGATTAAACATATAATAAGTAATTGAAAATAAAAACCATTTCTTAAAAATTGTTTATGAAATAAAAATATAAGCTTTCAAAAAAACTTCTCGCAACTCAAAAATATTTCAGATATGAGACTTTGAAAGCCTATAAAATATAAACTTAAAGACTCATATAAATGAAACTTAGAACATATATTAAACATATAAGAAGTAGTAGAAAAGTAATTAGTTAATTCTGGTGAGGGGGAAAACTGTTAGACCCTAAAATTGAAGGATAATGAGGATGACAATGAAACATCAACCCCCACGCCCACCCCTTCCACCCATTCAACCAACTTCGGTAACTCATATAGAAGTAGCTTTTCAAAAAAATGAAATGTCACACCACCACATTTTCCAACATATATATTAACCCCCCAATTCAGTTTCATTAAATTTGGACAACCTCAATTTTTACCAAAGTCAAAGATGCACTATTAAACCACCACTTTCAACCCCCGCCTCAAAAATACAAAATCCTTTAAGGGGTGAGAAATGATTCGGTGCATTTTAAAACATTGGGTGTCTTTCACAAACGAGCTCCTCATAACATTGGGTGCCTTTCAACCCCTTAATCGTTAGTTAATCACCCCTTAAACATTCTTTAATTACCCCTTAATCATCACATAAACATTCCTTAATTACCCCTTAACCATCCTCTAATCATTCCTTAATCATTAGTTAATGACCTCTTAATCACCCCATAATCGTTAGTTAATCACCCCTTAATCGTTAGTTAATCACCCCTTAAACATTCCTTAATTACCCCTTAATCACCCCTTAATCACTCCTTAATTGCCCCTTAATCGTCACTTAATCATTCCTTAATTACCCCCTTAATCATCCCTTTAATCGTTAGTTAATCACCCCTTAATCACTCCTTAATTACCCCTTAATCATCACTTAATCATTCTTTAATTACCTTAATGACCCCTTAATCATCCCTTATTCATCACTTAATCACCCCTTAAACATTCCTTAATTACCCCTTAATCACCCATTAATCATCCATAGTTAATTACCCCTTTAATCATGACTTAATTATTCCTTAATCATCATTTAATTATTCTATAATTATCTCTAAAATATTAATAAATTATTATTATCCCTAATTATCATTCATTAATAATATTATATTATACATACTTTAATCTAACATTAAATAAATTATCCCTAATCATCATTCATTAATAATATTAAATTACATATACCTTAATATAACATTAAATATTAACTAATTAAAGCATTAATAATATAACTATATATTTCTTTTCTTTAAAAAACTACTACTACATACTTAAATATTTAAAATTAACTATTACAATTAAATAAATAAATAAATTTAAAATAAAAAAAATACCTCTAAATGAAGCTTTACACAAAAATCTTGTACTCCTTGCGTCTCTGGAAGCACCACGAAGGAAAACTCAACTTAGAGAGAGGAGCTCTCAAAATTTTAGAGAGAAGAGGGATTTGTGAGTGAGGGAGGATGAGTGGGGCGGCTCCCTTTTATAGGGATTTTTTTTGGCGAAGGCGGCACCTGGGCAGCCGCATTCGGCCATTTGAAACACGAAAGGCGGCTCTTCCAAAGCCGCCTTTCGCAGAAAACAATTCGAAAGATGGGCAATGGTGTGCCGCCTTTCGTTTCCCCAAAGGCGCAAGGCGGTTTCTGGTGAACCGCCTTTGCCCCAGCGGAAATTGAACCGAAGGCGGCACACCATGTGCCGCCTTTAAGATGTAAAAAAATAAATATTTTAAACCTGGTGGTATTTTTAAAATTATTTTTTTGAAAAAATGTAAAAAAAAAACTCAAAAGATATATCTCAAAGACAAGAACAATACAATAATAATTAAAAAATATGTATATTATTTGTCTACTATTTTTTTATAAATTTTCCCGGAGACCCCTTTTATAATGGTATGTGGGGGAAATACAAAGAAAAACACATGGATAGGACGGTCTTGGAACGAGACCCAAGACCCGTGCCACCTGGCACAATCCACATCAAACGAAACACGGATCCAATGCTGTCTCATGAAGCCTACCACATGCATCCTATCACTGCGCCTCAAGACCATGCGCTCGCACCTGTGATTTCCACCACACTGACGGTCTCCTGGAAATCCAAAGGAGCCTGGAGAAGCATACGATGCCGGAACAGGGCACCAATGAGGATAAATCACATCCCGGAAGACACCGACCATAGAGAAAACACCTCTCGATAGAAAATCCTCCTCCGGAAGGGACAATAGGGGCAAGCCATGAAGAAAACGAAGACATTACACTGTAAGCACCGAATAAAAAAACAAAGGAAACACAAAAATGATACAAAATCAACCCCAATACTGAGAGACGTCACTGCCAAGCCCTCTAATATAATCCCAAAATAGCAAGGGAGTCGGCGCACCCACAAAGATGGATGAACGAAGGACATATCGGAATGAGCATAGGGTTCTAAAGGGAAACACATTCAAGCCAAGGGGAAAGAAAACACCAAGCCACAAAAAAATCACATTTCCTAGCGTGGGGAAGAAAAACCAATATTAATAACTATATTTCAATTTAGAGGGGATTGTTTTCAAAATGTTGTTAATTAATATTTAATTTTCTCTCAACTATATTTAAAATAATACTGTTTTTTATGAAATATAAATAACATATGTGATAATATAATATTTTTTTTATCAATTACAAAAAAATATAAATGTATTGATGTTTTTCATAATTTATTATTAACTATATTACATTAAAATTAAACGAATTTAAATATTTATAATTATATTTATCATGTATTTCAAATATATAAAGATATTATTATTACTTAGGGTAGATATATATATATATATATATATATATATATTGTATTAATTACATAAAATATATAAATAATTTTTAATTAGATAAAAAAAAATTATTATCTAATATTAAAAAATTAATCTTAATATAAATGAGTAATTTTTTTTAAGAAAATCATAATTTATATTTTTGTGTGACTTTATTCATTAATAATTATATGTATGCTTATAAAATGATCTAAAATATACATTTCAAATTACATAAATATAAATATTAATTACTAATTTTAGTATTAATATTATATATATTTTTTGAATTATAATTATTTTACATCCTATAGGTTATAAGAAAACGAAACAACTCACACACCCATGAACCTACAAGGATAGACAAACCCCCCTCCAAGTGTCAACCCACTCCATAGTAGGCCCATTATAATTTTTAATAGCCGTAAGGCCTACCATTTGATATTAAAAAGGACTTGTGGCTCAAACGCCCAATTTCATGGATTAAAATCACTTTTTTGATGAATATTACTACCGCAATATCTTCTATTGTTCCCCATTGATGTTACAATCCCCAAACTACTACAGTGTTACAATACAAACTATAGTACTTCAGATATTCACCTCCACCAAATTTGGAACTAAGGTCTCTTTTCTCTCGACACACCACCACTTGCCACCATTTTTTGAATTATAATTATTTTATAATCAAGGGTTATTAAACCGGAACCAAAAGAGAGGAGATCAACACATGTTGTTTACAATTAATTTAATTAAATAAGAATTACTTCCAAGGTAATTATTTCTTCGTTGATGCATCCAACCACATATATATAGTGCGCCACCATTGTGTTGTAGAATCCAAGCATAGGATTCCTTTAGTGGCGATCCTTACATGCTCCACAAATCTCTGGACATCACCGAAGGAGTCTCAGGGTGCAAGCATCAAATATCCTTACGCTTGCGATTCCACTTTCGACCTCCTTGAGAACCACTTCCAAAGCGTTCTCCTTGATCCGGGGGATGATGATCTCTCTCATTCTTGAGAGTGTTCTTGGAGATAGATGAACTCTATAGGCTTGAGATCTTTTCTCCAATCCGTTGTGTACAACCATTTTCTTGGCTAGGGTTTTGAGAAAATAATCATAATTGGGTATTTATATCGCTAAGGATAAAATAAAATAATTGTACAAGTGCCCTTATTTATTTTATTAATCCTAGAAAAACCCAATGTCAAATAAAAATAATTATAGTATTATTATTATTATTTCTTAACACGTACCTAAATTTCAAATTATAATTAAATATTATTTAATAAAATAATATTTAACATTATTATTTTTCACTGGACCCTTGAACTCAGTCTGCCAATCCTCAACCTTATTTACTAGACCCTGAATAATGTATATTTATTTATTAAATAAATATGACTACATTATTTTCCAATAAATATATAAATATTATATTCACTAAATAGAAAATAAATATTTATTAAATATTATCTCCACAATATATTTTCTCGAATAACTAGTGTCCGAATAAATCTGATCAGGAATCCATGAATATTTTTTTTTAAAGGTTGGGGTCGAAGCCTCAATTTATTATTTGAAAGCAAAGACCTCTTTAGACTGGGTAGAGGGAGACCCATTACATAGCCCGAAGGCCCAAGGCCAAGTGGCCTAAATACAAGGCTTGAAAGCCCATTTTTTTGGCCCAAAAGACCCCACGGTGAACAGTACTGCTACAGTACCTGCGCTGCTACAGTACCTGCTACAGTACCACCACCGCTACAGTGTCTGCTACAGTCCCTCCGCCGCTATAGTGCTGCCGCTGCTACAGTGCCGCCCTTGCAACAGTGGCATCAGACATAGTAGCCTAAAATCCAATGTTAACATCAAGCAACAAGCTAAGGTACCCATAGAGAAAGAAGATAATGCTGCAACGGCATGCCACCTCATACGAATGTTTACCGTGTAATGTAATCCCTTTATCTTGATATCTATAATCGAGCGGGTTGCATTCTAGTTCCATCAACCCATGTGCTCGATTTCTCTATCTTTGACTTCCGAAAAATTAAACTTCCCTAGAGAACACCATGTCTATAGATTTATTTAGGATATATCATTTCCATCAAGGGGACAGAGACATCAACTTCTATTAATGAATAGAAGGGACACATCCTTTCTTGCATTATTCATTAATTTAGTATTACTCGTGACGCACCCAACATATCCTACCTCGCCCCAAGCATATGTCGTCACGGTTTTCTTTAATACATTTAAGTGCACGACTCATAATACTCATTAATAATAGTCTTAATATCTAAGGACCAATGCAAGAATCAGCAGATAGGCACATCCAATGACATATATAAATGTGGATTTCCTACGGGTAGGTCTTGTTCTCATAATATCCCCCAAGACATTACCAAGGGCATACGCAATGAGAATGTGCCTCAAAGTCCTATGAGTCTCCAACCCTAATTGTAACGACCCGAAATTTTGAATAAATCTTGTTTCCTAATTTTGTGTGTTATTTTATTTTTATACTCAACAAAACTGTTTCATTGGATAACATGAGTATAATTAAAATGAGACTGTTGGGTTTTGACTGTTATATGCCCATTGGTCAATATGACTGCTGGAAACTAAACGTTTTGTTTTCTTTTGTCTCTAAATACAAGTGATCTTGGTTAATTAATATAGAAAGAAGATTTGATGGCCTCACCCAGTAGTCTTGGACCGATCGAAGCCCATCTAACAGAACTTGGGAAAGAGGTAGCCCCACTGGGCTTTGATTTGGACCAAACCCAAGCCATACTTCATCGTGTGAAGCTAGAACGGAATCGCCTTCGCAAGAAGTTCAAACTGATAGAAATTACTACACGTGCGATGTTGGCCGAGCCTCCCTCAGATTCTCTCACCTTAGCACACCTTACACTTAGGTCCTATGCTGGTGTGATAAGGGGCTATGTAAGGAGACCGTAACTGCCTTGTGTAATCCTTTGTTTTAAATAAAAATTTTGATTTCTTCTTATGATGAAGTTTATGAATTTTCAAATGTCTCGATAAATATAGTATGCATATTTTTGGTGAATTTTAGAGAAAGGATATTTTAAAAATGTTTATGTAAACCTTAAATAAATAAAAATGTGTAATGATTTTCAAAAAATGGTCTTATACAAATATGTTCAGTACGAAATTTAGAGTCTAATAAGATCAACATGATTTTTGATGAATAGTAAATTATGAATAGTGATTTTATGCTTAGGATTAGTAATGTGACTAAATGGATTAGTAATCTCACTTAAATAAAGCATTAATATAATCTAGGCACCTTGATTAAGTAATGTGATTCAATAAAATGGTTAAATAATGGTTTCATAAATTATTAGTCAAGTATTAGTTTTTTCAGGTGAATAGTGTTTTTTAATTTAAAATTTAATTAAAAAGAATTAGAAAATTATTTTTATATAATGGATTTCATTTTTGAACTCAGAGCATCGATATTATGTTAAGGTAATTTTTGGGGATTTTTCTGAAAAAAATGAATTTTTGGTGAATAGTGTATTTATTTAAAAATTAAATTAAAAATATTTGGAAAATTATTTTCATAAAATAGAGTTCATTTTTGAAATGAGAGCATCGATATTTGGTTAAGGTGAAATTTTGGGATTTTTCTGAGAAAGTTGAATTTTCGATGAATAGTGAAAATACAGTTTTTAAGTTACGGATGTTTAATGACATCATTAAATGATGTATAAAGTATGTAATCAATATGGTCAACTTATGAATAGTAAGATAAGGTATGAGGTGTCCCAAGTGGCCAATACTATGGGCAAATACCATGGGAAAGCCCATGGTTTTGCAAAAACCACCAATGAGGTGTCCCTTGGCCATTAATGCCTTGTCCCCTCACTTTCCCTATAAATTCCAAGAAATCCTCTCATCCATTCGACTCCCCACTCCCCCCAACGAATTTATGGTCTCATTACCTCCCAAGGATTCCTCCCAAGGTGCCCCCAAGCCCTCAAGGTCCAAACCTTTGAGTTTTAAGAGTTACGTTTTAAGGTAAGGGATCCGACCTCTCTCTTTCTTTTCAAGTAATCTCTTTTATGTCATTCCTTTTATGCTCCATGTTCTTATGTTGGAGGATGTTCTTTTATATTCAGTATACTGTCCTTTTTATGTTCATATGATGAGAGACCCCCTCTTACTCTCATCATTTCATTTTATGAAAGTTTAAGTGGCACCGTTAGGCTGCCGAAATTTTTGAGGGATTCTTTCACCCTTCTCATTTTCAATATCTATTTTCATGTCAAGTCTTTCAAGTTCCTTTTTATTATGTTGGGGTATGATTCTATATCTATCATACTGAACCCTTATGTTCATATGATGAGAGACCCTATTTTTATCTTGTCAATTCATTTTTGGTTGATGTTTAAGTGACGCCGTTAGGCTGCCGAATTTTTAAGGGATTCGTTCGCCTTTCTCATTTTTCAAAGATCTACTTTCATGTCAAGTATTTCAAGTTCCTTTTGTATTATGTTGGGGTATTATATCTATATCTATCATACTGATCTTTTATGTTCATATGATGAGAGACCGTATTTGATCTCGTCAATTCATTTTTGTTGAAGATTAAGTGACGCCGTTGGGCTGCCGAATTTTCATAAGAGAAATCTTACTTTTTGTCTTCCTTTCATGTTCTTCATTTCATATGGTATATCTTTCAAATTTCATTACCATGTTCTCAAATACTTTATATTCTGTCCCTCTACTGTTTTATGGGTCATTTATGAGTGTTTGACTTATGTCCCCTCTCTTTTCAATGTTTTCTAAAACCCCGAAACATAGCCGTTATGCTGCAGAATTTCCGTCTCAAAATATCTCTCTCTTTTTCTAAAGTACTTTTATTTTATTAAGTGAATACTCAAAGATCTTTCTTCAAAAGGGGTATTCACATATATACCAAAATTTTTTATTTTAAATTATGGGATTTACATACATGAGACCCGCTCTCCCCTTCCGTGGGTTTAAAGTGACGTAAAGATCATGTCTTTAAAGCAGTTTTTAAAACATTATGATTATGAAATGAAACCCATTTCTTTTATGCTATATGGGTTGTTTATGAAATTATTTATGATTATATATGTGTCTCACATGATAATAAAGGCAAATTTAAGGGTGCGCCCTGATAGCGCTCCAATGCATTGGGTAATGATGTAACCACTAGAGATTACAATTTTCACGATATCTTGGTGAATAACCTTGGTAATTTTCAAATGACACCTTGGGGATGGACCTTGGTGATATGTTCATGATTTTCTATATTAAATGATGTAGCCACATCTTAAAGTTATGTAAAATGTTATTTTTATTATGATATTCCACATGATTTCTTTCTCATGCCTTAATGTTCTTTTTCATGACATTGTTGAAGTATCACAAGTTCACATGTAAAATGTTCCTCTTGTTTCCCTTACTGGGCCTTCTGCTCACCCTTTCTTTTGATGTATGTCCCCAGGTTATGAGATGCAGTAATGAACCTAGGATGAACATAAGGAGAATCCTTTCAAGTGTTTATGAATAATGTTTTTTTTGTTTCATGTATTAAGTTCCTGGTTTCCAAGACACTAAACCTTAAAGATCCTCAGTTTTGTATAATGTAATGAAAGTTTATGTGATAAAAAGGCGGGATGCTATATTTGGTATCAAAGGGAGGTTTAGTTATTAGTAGAAATTAGGATATGAAACTTTAGGAAGAACCCTATAGAAAAGTTTAAATATAGGAAATCTTCCTGGTATTTTGGCGAGTATTGAGTAAGGGGTTGTCAGGAAAATACATCCCTGTCTAGATATGAGCAGGTAGAGGCGGCTCTGGCACAGATGTACATAGGGGTAAAATCCGAAAACACCACTTTGAGCTAGACACGAATGGGAACTGGTACACGACAATGGGCCTTGATGTACTCTAGGTTACGACACTCCCGGGGGATATGCTTTGGTAAATTCATAAGCTTAGTATGAACCATTATTAAAGGAAAAAAGATAAAATAAAATAAAGATTCACATAAGAATATATGATCATGGATAACCACTACTGGAAATACACTATTTCCCAACGGTTCACAACCATTGGGAAAGCCCCTCAAACCGTTGGTATATGATATACCAACGGTTCTCCCAACCGTAGGGAAGCAAGCCGTGGGGAAAACCTTTCCCAACGGTTTACTGGAAACCGTTGGGGTAGGCTGACAGAAGGCACTCTATCCCAACGGTTTCTCCCAAACCTTTGGGAAAACCAAATATACCTTAACTATCCCAACGGTTCTTCAAAACCGTTGGGATAGTTTTCCATGGGTGAACTCTTTCCCAACGGTTCTAAACCGTTGGGAAAAGAGATATTTACCAACGGTTCGTCGAACCGTTGGTAAAAACTTATTTAGGATTATATGCCAACGGTTTAAAACCGTTGGCATACCCTATGCTGCAAATTGCAGTAGCCTGCAATTTGCACAGACCCTCTCCCCTGTACATCAGGCACCTCTCATCTCATCAAGCCTCATTTTCACCTCATTTTAGATCCAACTATTGTACCTGTAATAAAATAAAACATACATATACAATTACGAACAAATTCATACACATTTAACATATAATGGATCCTAAAACTATACACATCCATAATTAAATTACAATTCATAAACATACATAATTCATATATAATTCAATTTAAAATTTAGATGACAATTATATGTGGAATCCGATTGAGGCGGGGATGATTGGTACACGTCACATATGACCCATGGATCGTTCTCCTAAAGTTTCAATGGAAACCGAATGCGTTTGGTCGGTTTTGCGTATGCCAGTTCTTTTCACTTATAATCCTACCCATTTTAAACAAAACAGACACAGTTAGAGCGGTGTTGGCCACACCGTGCCTCGGATTGAGGCGGGGATTATTCGTACACCTCACATGTGACCCATGGATCGTTCTCCTAAAGTTTCAACGGAAACCGAATGCGTTTGGTCGGTTTTCCGTATGTACTTAAAATGATGTC
Source organism: Viscum album (assembly GCA_963277665.1). Lineage (NCBI taxonomy): Eukaryota > Viridiplantae > Streptophyta > Magnoliopsida > Santalales > Viscaceae > Viscum > Viscum album. The sequence goes on along the minus strand of OY728155.1, from coordinate 1,481,343,944 downwards.
CATTTTAATCAAAAGAGAGCCACTTAGACTGATCCCGGCCACACCGCGACTCGGATTGAGCCCGAGTGGGCTCGTACATGTCACATATGACTGATGGATCGTTGTGATAAATTATCAACAGATTCGGAATGCGTTTGGTCGGTTTTGCGTATGCCAGTTGTTCTTTTCACTTATAATCCTGTCCATTTTAAACAAAAGATACACAGTTAGAACGGTGTCGGCCACACCGCTCCTCGGATTGAGGCGGTATTGACTCGTACACGTCACATACGACCCATGGATCCTTGTGCTAAAGTATCGACACAGTCTGAATGCCTTTGGTCAGTTTTTCGTATGTCACTTGATGATTTTCACTTAAAATGACGTCTTTTTGAAACAAAAGACCGACACTTTGAGTGGTGTCGGCCACACCACGTCTCCGATTGTGGAGGGGTTGATTCGTACACGTCACATATGACCCATGGATCGTTCTCCTAAAGTTTCAACGGAAACCGAATCCGTTTGGTCGTTTTTCCGTATGCACTTAAAATGGTGTTAATTTTAAACAAAAGAGAGCCACTTAGACTTATCCCGGCCACACCGCGACTCGGATTCATCCCAGGTTGGCTCGTACACGTCACATATGACCCATGGATTGTTGGGATAAATTATCAACAGATTTAGAATGCGTTTGGTCGGTTTTCCGTATGCCAGTTGATGCTTTTCACTTAAAATGACGTCCTTTTGAAACAAAAGACGGACACTTTGAGTGGTTCCGGCCACACCGCATCTCTGTATTGAGATGAAACCACCGTGCAACATTCTAATTATTATTCGTGATGTGTACGCACATACGACACGTCAATCGGACGCGCGGTTTGAGCGGTACGGCTCAATATTCATGTTTTAAGTGATGCGCGCGCTTCGTAAACGCGCGTGAGGTGGGTCCAAATGGGACGAACGAAGTCAGAATGACATGAAATCAGATGAAAAATACAGGTGAGTGATTTCTAAAGTGGTCGAGCAGACGACACGTCAATCGGACATGCCGTGTGCCCGTGGTGACCGACAACGCAGTTCTGGTGTCATAAACGGCCAAAACGGGCGTCCAACGGTCAAATTCATAGCGGACGACCTCAGATTGAGCTGAAACCACCGAGAAACATTCTAATTATTATTCGTGACGTGTACGCGTAGACGGCACGTCAATCGGACGTGCGGTTTGCGCGGTACGGCTCAATATTCGTGTTTTAAGTGATGCGCGCGCTTCGTAAACGCGCGTGAGGGGGGTCCAAACGGGCCGAACGATGTCGGAATGGCCTGAAATCAGACGACAAATACGGGACAGTTATTTCTGAAGTGTTCGAGCAGACGGTACGTCAATCAGACGTGCCGTGTGCACCCGGTGACCGACAACGCAGTTCTGGTGTCATAAACGGCCAAAACGGGCGTCCAACGGTCAAATTCATAGCGGCCGACCTCAGATTGACCTGAAACCACCGGGAAACATTCTAATTATTATTCGTGAAATGTACGCGTAGACGGAACGTCAATCGGACGTGCGGTTTGCGCGGTACGGCTCAATATTCGTGTTTTAAGTGATGCGCGCGCTTCGTAAACGCGCGTGAGGGGGGTCCAAACGGGCCGAACGATTTCAGAATGGCCTGAAATCAGACGACAAATACGGGTGAGTGATTTATGAAGTGGTCGAGCAGACGGCACATCAATCGGACGTGCCGTGTGCGCGCGGTGACCGACAACGCAGTTCTGGTGTCATAAACGGCCAAAACGGGCGTCAAACAGTCAAATTCATAGCGGACGACCTCGGATTGAGGCAGGGTTGACTCGTACACATCTCAAATGACCCATGAATCGTTGTCTTAAAGTATCAACACAATCCGAATGCGTTTGGCCGGTTTTTCGTATGCCAGTTGATGTTTTTCACTTAAAATGATGTCCTTTTGAAACAAAAGACATACACTTTGAGTTGTTCCGACCACACCATGCCTCGGATTGAGGCGGGGATGATTGGTACACGTCACATATGATCCATGGATCGTTCTCCTAAAGTTTCAATGGAAACCGAATGCGTTTGGTCGGTTTTGCGTATGCCAGTTCTTTTCACTTATAATCCTACCCATTTTAAACAAAACAGACAGAGTTAGAGCGGTGTTGGCCACACCGCGCCTCGGATTGAGGCGGGGATGATTCTTACACCTCACATATGACCCATGGATCGTTCTCCTAAAGTTTCAACGGAAACCAAATGCGTTTGGTCGGTTTTCCGTATGTACTTAAAATGATGTCCATTTTAATCAAAAGAGAGCCACTTAGACTGATCCCGGCCACACCGCGACTCAGATTGAGCCCGAGTGGGCTCATACATGTCACATATGACTGATGGATCGTTGTGATAAATTATCAACAGATTCGGAATGCGTTTGGTCGGTTTTGCGTATGCCAGTTGTTCTTTTCACTTATAATCCTGTCCATTTTAAACAAAAGATACACAGTTAGAACGGTGTCGGCCACACCGCTCCTCGTATTGAGGCGGGATTGACTCGTACACGTCACATACGACCCATGGATCCTTGTGATAAAGTATCGACACAGTCCGAATGCCTTTGATCGGTTTTTCGTATGTCACTTGATGATTTTCACTTAAAATGACGTCTTTTTGAAACAAAAGACCGACACTTTGAGTGGTGTCGGCCACACCGCGTCTCCGATTGTGGCGGGGTTGATTTGTACACGTCACATATGACCCATGGATCGTTCTCCTAAAGTTTCAACGGAAACCGAATCCGTTTGGTCATTTTTCCGTATGTACTTAAAATGGTGTTCATTTTAAACAAAAGAGAGCCACTTAGACTTATCCCGGCCACACCGCGACTCGGATTCATCCCGGGTTGGCTCGTACACATCACATATGACCCATGGATTGTTGGTATAAATTATCAACAGATTCGGAATGCGTTTGGTCGGTTTTCCGTATGCCAGTTGATGCTTTTCACTTAAAATGACGTCCTTTTGAAACAAAAGACGGGCACTTTGAGTGGTGCCGGCCACACCGCGTCTCCGGATTGAGATGAAACCACCATGCAACATTCTAATTATTATTCGGGACGTGTACGCGCATACGGCACGTCAATCGGACATGCGGTTTGAGCGATACAGCTCAATATTCGTGTTTTAAGTAATGCGCGCGCTTCGTAAACGCTCGTGAGGTGGGTCCAAATGGGACGAACGAAATCGGAATGACATGAAATCAGACGAAAAATACGGGTGAGTGATTTATGAAGTGGTCGAGCAGACGGCACGTCAATCGGACGTGCCGTGTGCCCGCGGTGACCGACAACGCAGTTCTGGTGTCATAAACGGCCAAAACGGGCGTCCAACGGTCAAATTCATAGCGGACGACCTCAGATTGAGGTGAAACCACCGAGAAACATTCTAATTATTATTCGTGACGTGTACGCGCAGACGGCACATCAATCGGACGTGCGGTTTGCGCGGTACGGCTCAATATTCGTGTTTTAAGTGATGCGCGCGCTTCGTAAACGCGCGTGAGGGGGGTCCAAACGGGCCGAACGAAGTCGGAATGGCCTGAAATCAGACAACAAATACGGGACAGTGATTTCTGAAGTGTTCGAGCAGACGGCACATCAATCGGACGTGCCGTGTGCACGCGGTGACCGACAACGCAGTTCTGGTGTCACAAACGGCCAAAACGGGCGTCCAACGGTCAAATTCATAGCGGCCGACCTCGGATTGACCTGAAATCACCGGGAAACATTCTAATTATTATTCGTGATGTGTACGCGGAGACGGAACGTCAATCGGACGTGCGGTTTGCGCGGTACGGCTCAATATTCGTGTTTTAAGTGATGCGCGCGCTTCGTAAACGCGCGTGAGGGGGGTCCAAACGGGCCGAACGATTTCAGAATGTCCTGAAATCAGACGACAAATACGGGTGAGTGATTTATGAAGTGGTCGAGCAGACGGCACGTCAATCGGACGTGCCGTGTGCGCGCGGTGACCGACAACGCAGTTCTGGTGTCATAAACGGCCAAAACGGGCGTCAAACGGTCAAATTCATAGCGGACGACCTCGGATTGAGGCGTGGTTGACTCGTACACGTCTCAAATGACTCATGAATCGTTGTCTTAAAGTATCAACACAATCCGAATGCGTTTGGCCGGTTTTCCGTATGCCAGTTGATGTTTTTCACTTAAAATGATGTCCTTTTGAAACAAAAGACATACACTTTGAGTTGTTCCGACCACACCACGCCTCGGATTGAGGCGGGGATGATTGGTACACGTCACATATGACCCATGGATTGTTCTCCTAAAGTTTCAATGGAAACCGAATGCGTTTGGTCAGTTTTGCGTATGCCAGTTCTTTTCACTTATAATCCTACCCATTTTAAACAAAACAGACACAGTTAGAGCGGTGTTGGCCACACCGCACCTCGGATTGAGGCAAGGATGATTCTTACACCTCACATATGACCCATGGATCGTTCTCCTAAAGTTTCAACGGAAACCGAATGCGTTTGGTCAGTTTTCCATATGTACTTAAAATGATGTCCATTTTAATCAAAAGAGAGGCACTTAGACTGATCCCGGCCACACCGCGACTCGGATTGAGCCCGAGTGGGCTCGTACATGTCACATATGACTGATGGATCGTTGTGATAAATTATCAACAGATTCAGAATGCGTTTGGTCGGTTTTGCGTATGCCAGTTGTTCTTTTCACTTATAATCCTGTCCATTTTAAACAAAAGATACACAGTTAGAATGGTGTCGGCCACACCGCTCCTCGGATTGAGACGGGATTGACTCGTACACGTCACATACGACCCATGGATCCTTGTACTAAAGTATCGACACAGTTCGAATTCCTTTGGTCGGTTTTTCGTATGTCACTTGATGATTTTCACTTAAAATGACGTCTTTTTGAAACAAAAGACCGACACTTTGAGTGGTGTCGGCCACACCGCGTCTCCGATTGTGGCGGGGTTGATTCGTACACGTCACATATGACCCATGGATCGTTCTCCTAAAGTTTCAACAGAAACCGAATCTGTTTGGTCGTTTTTCCGTATGTACTTAAAATGGTGTTCATTTTAAACAAAAGAGAGCCACTTAGACTTATCCCGGCCACACCGCAACTCGGATTCATCCCGGGTTGGCTCGTACACGTCACATATGACGCATGGATTGTTGGGATAAATTATCAACAGATTCGGAATGCGTTTGGTCGGTTTTCCGTATGACAGTTGATGCTTTTCACTTAAAATGACGTCCTTTTGAAACAAAAGACGGACACTTTGAGTGGTTCCGGCCACACCGCGTCTCCGGATTGAGATGAAACCACCGTGAAACATTCTAATTATTATTCGTGACGTGTACGCGCATACGGCACGTCAATCGGACGTGCGGTTTGAGCGGTACGGCTCAATATTCGTGTTTTAAGTGATGCGCGCGCTTCGTAAACGCGCGTGAGGTGGGTCCAAATGGGACGAACGAAGTCGGAATGAAATGAAATCAGACGAAAAATACGGGTGAGTGATTTCTGAAGTGGTCGAGCAGACGGCACGTCAATCGGACGCGCCGTGTGCCCGCGGTGACCGACAACGCAGTTCTGGTGTCATAAACGGCCAAAATGGGCGTCCAACGGTCAAATTCATAGCGGACGACCTCAGATTGAGCTGAAACCACCGAGAAACATTCTAATTATTATTCGTGACGTGTACGCGCAGACGGCACGTCAATCGGACGTGCGGTTTGCACGGTACGGCTCAATATTCGTGTTTTAAGTGATGCGCGCGCTTCGTAAACGCGCGTGAGGGGGGTCCAAACGGGCCGAACGAAGTCGGAATGGCCTGAAATCAGACGACAAATACGGGACAGTGATTTCTGAAGTGTTCGAGCAGACGGCACGTCAATCGGACGTGCCGTGTGCACGCGGTGACCGACAACGCAGTTCTGGTGTCATAAACGGCCAAAACGGGCGTCCAACGGTCAAATTCATAGCGGCCGACCTCGGATTGACCTAAAACCACCGGGAAACATTCTAATTATTATTCGTAACGTGTACGCGCAGACGGCACGTCAATCGGACGTGCGGTTTGCGCGGTACAGCTCAATATTCGTGTTTTAAGTGATGCGCGCGCTTCGTAAACGCGCGTGAGGTTGGTCCAAACGGGCCGAAAGATTTCAGAATGTCCTGAAATCAGACGACAAATACGGGTGAGTGATTTATGAAGTGGTCGAGCAGACGGCACGTCAATCGGACGTGCCGTGTGCGCGCGGTGACCGACAACGCAGTTCTTCTGTCATAAACGGCCAAAACGGGCGTCAAACGGTCAAATTCATAGCGGACGACCTCGGATTGAGGCGGGGTTGACTCGTACACGTCTCAAATGACCCATGAATCGTTGTCTTAAAGTATCAACACAATCCGAATGCGTTTGGCCGGTTTTCCGTATGCCAGTTGATGTTTTTCACTTAAAATGATGTCCTTTTGAAACAAAAGACATACACTTTGAGTTGTTCCGACCACACCACGCCTCGGATTGAGGCGGGGATGATTGGTACACGTCACATATGACCCATGGATCGTTCTCCTAAAGTTTCAATGGAAACCGAATGCGTTTGGTCGGTTTTGCGTATGCCAGTTCTTTTCACTTATAATCCTACCCATTTTAAACAAAACAGACACAGTTAGAGAGGTGTTGGCCACACCGCACCTCGGATTGAGGCGGGGATGATTCTTACACCTCACATATGACCCATGGATCGTTCTCCTAAAGTTTCAACAGAAATCGAATGCGTTTGGTCGGTTTTCCGTATGTACTTAAAATGATGTCCATTTTAATCAAAAGAGAGCCACTTAGACTGATCCCGGCCACACCGCGACTCGGATTGAGCCCGAGTGGGCTCGTACATGTCACATATGACTGATGGATCGTTGTGATAAATTATCAACAGATTCGGAATGCGTTTGGTCGGTTTTGCGTATGCCAGTTGTTCTTTTCACTTATAATCCTGTCCATTTTAAACAAAAGATACACAGTTAGAACGGTGTTGGCCACATCACTCCTCGGATTGAGGCGGGATTGACTCGTACACGTCACATACGACCCATGGATCCTTGTGCTAAAGTATCGACACAGTCCGAATTCCTTTGGTCGGTTTTTCGTATGTCACTTGATGATTTTCACTTAAAATGACGTCTTTTTGAAACAAAAGACCGACACTTTGAGTGGTGTCGGCCACACCGCGTCTCCGATTGTGGCGGGGTTGATTCGTACACGTCACATATGACCCATGGATCGTTCTCCTAAAGTTTCAACGGAAACCGAATCCGTTTGGTCATTTTTCCGTATGTACTTAAAATGGTGTTCATTTTAAACAAAAGAGAGCCACTTAGACTTATCCCGGCCACACCGCGACTCGGATTCATCCCGGGTTGGCTCGTACACGTCACATATGATGCATGGATTGTTGGGATAAATTATCAACAGATTCGGAATGCGTTTGGTCGGTTTTCCGTATGCCAGTTGATGCTTTTCACTTAAAATGACATCCTTTTGAAACAAAAGACGGACACTTTGAGTGGTGCCAGCCACACCGCGTCTCTGGATTGAGATGAAACCACCGTGCAACATTCTAATTATTATTCGTGACGTGTACGCGCATACGGCACGTCAATCGGACGTGCGGTTTGAGCGGTACAGCTCAATATTCGTGTTTTAAGTGATGCGCGCGCTTCGTAAACGTGCGTGAGGTGGGTCCAAACGGGACGAACAAAGTCGGAATGACATGAAATCAGACGAAAAATACGGGTGAGTGATTTCTGAAGTGGTCGAGCAGACGGCACGTCAATCGGACGTGCCGTGTGCCCGCGGTGACCGACAACGCAGTTCTGGTGTCATAAACGGCCAAAACGGGCGTCCAACGGTCAAATTCATAGCGGACGACCTCAGATTGAGCTTAAACCACCGAGAAACATTCTAATTATTATTCGTGACGTGTACGTGCAGACGGTACGTCAATCAGACATGCGGTTTTGCGCGGTACGTCTCAATATTCGTTTTTTAAGTGATGCGCGCGCTTCGTAAACGCGCGTGAGGGGGGTCCAAACGGGCCGAACGAAGTTGGAATGGCCTGAAATCAGACGACAAATATGGGACAGTGATTTCTGAAGTGTTCGAGAAGACGACACATCAATCGGACGTTCCGTGTGCCTGCGGTGACTGACAACGCAGTTCTGGTGTCATAAACGGCCAAAACGGGCATCCAACGGTCAAATTCATAGCGTCCGACCTCGGATTGACCTGAAACCACCGAGAAACATTCTAATTATTATTCGTGATGTGTACGCGCAGACGGAACGTCAATCGGACGTGCGGTTTGCGCGGTACGGCTCAATATTCGTGTTTTAAGTGATGCGCGCGCTTCGTAAACGCGCGTGAGGGGGGTCCAAATGGGCCGAACGATTTCAGAATGGCCTGAAATCAGACGACAAATACGGGTGAGTGATTTATGAAGTGTTCGAGCAGACGGAACGTCAATCGGACATGCCGTGTGCGCGCGGTGACCGACAACGCAGTTCTGGTGTCATAAACGGCCAAAACGGGCGTCAAACGGTCAAATTCATAGCGGACGACCTCGGATTGAGGCGAGGTTGACTCGTACACGTCTCAAATGACCCATGGATCGTTGTCTTAAAGTATCAACACAATCTGAATGCGTTTGGCCGGTTTTCCGTATGCCAGTTGATGTTTTTCACTTAAAATGATGTCCTTTTGAAACAAAAGACATACAGTTTGAGTTGTTCCGACCACACCGCGCCTCGGATTGAGGCGGGGTTGATTGGTACACGTCACATATGACCCATGGATCGTTCTCCTAAAGTTTCAATGGAAACCGAATGCGTTTGGTCGGTTTTGCGTATGCCAGTTCTTTTCACTTATAATCCTACCCATTTTAAACAAAACAGACACAGTTAGAGCGGTGTTGGCCACACCGCGCCTCGGATTGAGGCGGGGATGATTCGTACACCTCACATATGACCCATGGATCGTTCTCAACGGAAACCGAATGCGTTTGGTCGGTTTTCCGTATGTACTTAAAATGATGTCCATTTTAATCAAAAGAGAGCCACTTAGACTGATCCCGGCCACACCGCGACTCGGATTGAGGCGGGGTTGATTCGTACACGTCACATATGACCCATGGATCGTTGTCCTAAAGCATCAACACATTTCGAATGCATTTGGTCAGTTTTTTGTATGTCACTTTTTGTTTTCACTTAAAATCTTATGGAAATTCATATAGAATATTTTTATATCATATTTAGTATGGATTAGATTTTAGTTGATCGTGCTATGAAACATTTCAGAGCTAATGAAATTAAGGAAGGTGGAGGGGCTGTCCGGGGGGCTGTCCGGGGGGGCTGTCCGGTGGGTGTCCGGGGGGCTGTCCGGGGACCAAGGAGGAGGGTGGGGGGGCTGTGCGGGGTCTGTCCGGGGGGTGTTTGGGGGTTGTTCAAGGGGTTGTCCGGGGTTGTTCAGGGGGCTGTTCGGGGGTTGTTCAGGGGGTTGTTCAGGGGGTTGTCCGGGGGTGTTCAGGGGGCTGTCCGGGGGGTGTTTGGGGGGTTGTCCGGGGTCCAGGGGGGGGGGGGTGGGGGGGGGGGGTGTCCGGGGGGCTGTCCGCGGGGGCTGTCCGGTGGGGGCTGTACGGGGGGCTGTACGGGGGGCTGTACGGGGGGCTGTCCAGGGGGCTGTCCGCGGGGGCTGTCCGGGGGGGGGGGGGGGGTGTCCGGTGGGTGTCCGGGGGGCTGTCCGGGGACCAAGGAGGAGGGTGGGGGGGCTATGCGGGGTCTGTCCGGGGGGTGTTTGAGGGTTGTTCAGGGGGTTGTCCGGGGTTTTTTAGGGGGCTGTTCGGTGGTTGTTCAGGGGGTTGTTCAGGGGTTGTTCAGGGGTTTTTCAGGGGTTGTTCAGGGGGTTGTCCGGGGTTGTTCAGGGGGTTGTCCGGGGGGTGTTTGGGGGGTTGTCCGGGGTCCAAGGGCGAGGGTGGGGGGGTTGTCCGGGGGGCTGTTCGGGGGGCTATCCGGGGTCCAGGGTGGAGGGTTGGGGGCTGTACGGGGGGCTGTCCAGGGGGCTGTCCGCGGGGCTGTCCGGGGGGTGTTTGGGGGGTGTTCGGGGTCCAAGGGGGAGGGGGGGTTGTCCAGGGTCCAAGAATGAGGGGGGTTGTCCAGGGAGTTCTCAAACACACAACCACTAAAAGACAACAACATCCATAAAAACAGACAATATATAAAAATAACTCAACTCCAATACTATACTACGAGTCTAAATAAAACCAACAACTAGAATAGATTAAACATCAAATCTCATTAATATAAGTCAAAAATGTAACAGATCAATATTTCCCACATCAGCATCACCATCACCATCATCGTCATCATCATCATCACCCTCGTCATCGTCCTCCTCATCGTCCTCACCCTCCACAGCGCCTTCCTCCTCGCCTTCGCCCTCCTCCTCGCCCTCCTCATCTCCCTCCTCTTCCGCATCAGACTCCTCGCCATCATCATCTTCAAGCTGGACATCGACCTGACCACTACTGGAATTGCCACCTGGTGCACCATATATAGAATGTATCGACGACATGTATTCATCAATCGCTGGGCTGGCCTCTGCTTGAAGTGTTGGACGTAGAACTTCAATAAATTTCATAAATGCACTGTTTGCCCTAGCAGACTGTTCTGCCGTCTCTGTGGCCCTTTTCTCAGCCTGTTCTGCCTGTGCCCTAACTTGCTGCAGCTCGGTGGCACTACAACTCGTACCTGAGGCAGGCCAATACCTCGTCGGGGCTATCCTAGGTCGGCAGCGTACTCTGCCAGAATGATCATCTCCCAACACCTGATGTAAGTGATCAGATGGCCCAAAATTGTCTGCTTCTTGGGCATCGAGGGCCTCTAAAGCATCCTGTTACAAATATAAATATATTATTAAGTTACGAAATAGATATTAAAATATAAAATCAACAGATTAAAACTTACAATCTGCTGCTGAGTCGCTTCATTGACAGCACTTCCATCCTTTTTTCGTCTACTCGAGCAAAATAGTTTTGCTCGAGGCACACGTCCTTCAATATTTTGTACTTGCCTCTACAATGACATTGAAAAAAAAAAGTTATATCAAATTTTTAGCAAATGATTAAATAATTAAGGAAACAAAAGAAAATGTAAGTCGTAAAGAAAACTTATAAACAATTGTCATACCTGCTGCCTCTCATGATCCGACATCGTCGTGCGTCCTAGTGTATGGAGGTATTTTTTTGCATCAATGTTTTTTTTATTTTTTCCAGATGATTCCTAAATAAAATTCGATAATGCAAAGGATAATATTAATGCAAAATTTGAAAGTTATTATTTAAATACCTCAAATGTAATTCATACCTTAAACTGGGTACTCGTCCAATGAGTAATCATCTGACGATACTGCTCTATAGGACAATCATCCACGATTGGTACCGCCTCTAACTCAGTGCCAACTCTAGCACGCCAACCAATATACAACTCATGCTTGTAGGCTCTCCAAAGCTCGCCTAAATCCTTTAGACATGCCAGTCGTGCACCCTCACCATCAGGAAAATTAAATCGAAGTTGAAATCAAAATATTAATTCATATAAATACAAAAATAATTCATGGCATTAAATAAAACATATTTTTTTACCCATATCTCTGCCCAAGCTCTATCTTTGACCTCATGTGGCAAATGTCTCCACGACAGCGGGCTGACGGGAATGATGTCGGAGTATTTGGCAAGCGTCGCCATAAAACTACGACATTGCTGCCCTGTTTTCTCAACCATCTGATTGTCTTCATTATATTCCACCATAACCTGTGTGCAACGGTTCCACACCGAACGCATGCGTGTACGGCCCCGCCCCTGCCTCCTATCAGTAGATGTATCTGTCATGAAAGAAAAACAAATATATGTTATAATGAAAATAAATATTGCTATAAAAATTTGTGAGGGTTTTATAAATATACCTGCGCTAGTCTGATCAATGAGTGGCGCTGGATCCACAGAACCTGATGGAACACCCTCTGGTGGAACAGGAGTCGAAGACGATGGAATATAAAAGCTCGGAGAGACAGAAGTAGAAGGAAAAGAAGATGGAACAGCTGTATGACCTGATGCTGACTGGGGAGTGGGAATCATCATGGGATGTGAAAATGATGGGGCAGAAGATGCAGAAGGTAGCGAAAACATGGGAGGTCTAAATATCCCGTGTGTCCCTAACGACACACCGGGATCAGAATGTGGGAAGGCTGAAATGTCAGTGGGAGGGGCAGGGTCTAGTTGGGCACGCACAGCTCTACGTCCACCTCTGGTACGAACCCTCCTCGTACCACCGGCCTGAGTACTAGGACCAGTACTAGGCTCCTCGTCGAATAACTGTCGACGTAATGGTGGATCCTACAAAAAAGTTTACAAAAAAAATTAATCACATGACATTATATATTCTGTAAATATATATATATATATTTGAAATAAAGTACTCACTATAGGCACTAATGGTGGAATGCCCATCTCCTCCATCCGATGATTGTTCTCCGCCATTTTTTTTCTTCGTCTCTCTTCAATTGGCTTCATTTCCTGCATTGGAAAACAAATATGTAATTAATTAGAAAAAGAAAATTAATGTGTAAACCAAAAAACTAAATATATGAGGGAATGAGGGGATTCATTGGTAATTTAGCTATCAATTGTTTTAGAAGAGCTTGAATGAATTTAATAAAACATACAAGTTGTAATGTTCACCAAGTTAGAAATATTGTTTGATTTGGTTTGAATACAGTTCAATTCCAAATTAGAAAATGCAATTCAAATAAAACAGCAACCAATAAACATTGATAATTCACATAACGGTCAAGTCAGCTAAAACATATTTGTGATCAATACTAAATAAATATGAATATTACCAACCTTAACAACCCAACTCGAGGTAAACCAAAAGAATTGAGAACATGGATGAATGATTCTATATATTTCCAACCACAACTTCAGGTTCACAATCAACTCTGACAATTGAGCTATTGGATTCATCAAAAGATATAAATGGATTGGTTCCAATGGCAATAGGGACAGTGTCAATTCCATCATCAGCATCATCAAAAATATGTCTTGGAATTACTTCAACTATGACACCAAATTCAGGTTGAAGTTGATCTTTGACATAAAAAACTTGTTTAGCCATTGATGCCAACACATATGGTTCTTCGGTTGCAAGAGTGCGGGTCATATTAATTACTCGAAATCCACAATCATTAATAAATGTGCCATGTCTCGTCATCGAATCAAACCAATGGTATTTCATCATTGTGACTCGTCCATGAGAGTAATAATCCAATATTATTATTTTCTCAACGACTCCATAATAACCCACATTTTCAAGTCGCGGTCTACTATCTGATGCACTGGCATAACAATCTGTTGTGGCAGTAACCATAATACCATCATGTTGTGTTCTCATGTTTTTGGCTCGTTCAGTGACAATAAATCTGTACCCATTGATAACAATTGATTTACAGTCACGAACCACAGTATTAGGACCAAAAGCCAAAGCTCTTATTTCCTCAGAGACAGAGTCAGCAGATAAACTCAATACCTGCAATATAAATGACAGTTAAACTTAAGTAAATATTGAAATAATTAATTTAAACAGTAATATTTTTACCTTCAATTTTAACCAAGCAGAAAACTCTTTGCTATGAAAAGTCTCTCTCCTTCTCAAAGATAAAGAACGATGCTTCCTATTTATCATTGTTTTATGTTCCCTGTAGATAAAAAAATATGAATAGTTTAACAGATATATATGTAAGATATACATATTCAATTTTGTTACCTGATATAGTCATCGAACAAATCACAGTTGAACAAAACTGTGCGATGTGCCATCTCCCGCTCTTCATGGCTTAATGTCTTCAATGTATATGATCCAGGAATTCCTCCTGTTTGAGGAAGTGATGGAAAACTGGGTTCAATTTGCTCATATTGTTCTTCTTCATTTCTCATTGGTCTGTTTATTCTTGTAGTAAGATCAGACAAATACATTGAACAGAAATCCATACATTCTTGAGCTAAGTAACCGTTCACGATAGAACCTTCGGGATGATTCTTGTTTCGAACATAAGACTTTAATGTGAACATATTTCTTTTAGTTGGATACATCCAACGAAAAGAAACAGGTCCTCCGAGAAGTATTTCAGTTGGAATATGGACAGTCAGATGCAGCATGCATGTGAAAAATGATGGGGGAAATATTTTCTCCAACTCACACAAAATTAATGGGGCATCTGTCAACATTTTTTGCAAGAAAGACTTGGACAACTTCTTAGCACAAAGATCTCTAAACAAATGGCACAACCGAATAACACCCACCCTTACATTATTGGACAAAAGATGACGGATTGCTATTGGAAGCAACTCATGCAGTAGAACGTGATAATCATGAGTCTTCAAAGATTTTAGCTTCAACTCTCTTCTGTTGACCCGTTTATATATGTTTCTTGAATAGCCATCAGGAACTCTAATAGTCTCTAATACTTCCAAAAATTGTTTTTTTTCAGTAGGTGTCATCACATAAGAAGCACATGGAAGTTGCCATTTATTTTCACTGATACACACAGGATGCAATTCTGGTCTGATGCCCCAATCCACCAAGTCACGTCGAGATCGTAAATCATCTTTTGTCTTCCCCTTAACATTTAGAAGAACTGAAAGCAACATTTCACATATATTCTTTTCAATATGCATTACGTCTAAGCAATGACGTAGCAAATTGGTTGACCAATAAGGAAAATCAAAAAAGATACTCCTCTTCCTCCAATTGTAACAGGTTTCTGTGGAAACATTTTTTCTCTTTCCAGATTTCATTTGACCGTTTCCGAACGAAAAACTGAAATCTTTCAATTCATTAAGCACATCAGTTCCATACATACGCTGAGGTGGATCATCGGTCTCTATAGTATTATCAAATCTTCGACGATCCATTCTATATGGACGATCCTTTGGCAAAAATCGTCGATGTCCCATAAAACTGAAACTACAACAATGTTTCAGTCTTCTGGATCGTGTATTCTTCATACAAACTGGACATGACAGTTTTCCCTTCGTGCTCTATCTAGACATCATTGCATAATCCGGAAAATCATTGATTGTCCACATAAGCGCAGCGCGCATCTGAAATATGTCTTTCGAACATGCATCGTATGTGCGCACACCCACATCCCAATGAAGTTTCAACTCTTTTATTAAAGGTTGCATGTATACATCAATATCAATGCCGGGATCAGAAGGACCAGATATGAGTATACTCATGAAAGTGAAATATTTTTTCATACACAACCATGGGGGAAGATTATAAATGTGTATCAAAACTGGCCATGTGCTGTGCGAAGTAAGCATCTGCCCAAACGGATTAAAACCGTCGCATGAAAGACCCAGCCTCAGATTACGCACGTCAGCTACAAAATCAGGATGTCGAGCATCAAATCTCTTCCATGCAAATCCATCTGCAGGATGAACCAACTCATCATCAGTCTTCTTTCTCTCGGTATCATGCCATCTCATTTTTATTGATATGTCATCAGACATAAAAAGATTCTGGAGTCTGGGGATCAATGGAAAGTGCCACATTACTTTCTGTGGAATGCGAGATGGTGTTCCATCAGATTTTGACTTCCAGCGGGATGTGCCACATTTTATACATTCATTTCGTTCAGCGGTTTCCTCCCAGAATAAACTGCAATCTTTCAGGAAAGCATGAATTTTGTTTCTTGAAAATCCAAGTTCCTCAACTAACTTCCATGCCATATAGTGGTTTGAGGGAATATCTGCATCATCTGGAAGTAAATCCTTCAAGAGGGTAAGAATGTAATCGATTGCTGTATTAGAAATCCCATAGATAGTTTTCCCATGAAATAATCGGATTAAAAATTCCAGCTTTTTCATTTTATCGCATTGTCGATATACTGGAGTCGTGGCAGCATCATTCAATTTTTTCACCCTATCAATATCATCATTTTCACTAGATGCATCAGCTGTCCTCATATCGAAGTCTTCTTGAGTCGAAATCCTTTCTTTTTCATGATGACGAATAAACGGAAACCGATCATCTAACAAATTCTCCATTCCAGTCTTTTCATTTCGATCATCACCAATTTGAGATTTTGTTTTCTCCCCATTGTGATACCACAGAAAGTAGTTTGGTTGAAACCCATTTTTGGTTATGTGGTAGCTGACTTCTTCACGGCTCAACCAAGGTCTACCAACACAATTGGAACATGGGCAGTGTATGCGACCACTATCTGAAGCATTGTGAAATGCAAAATCTATAAAGCTCTCCAAATTGTTTTGAAAATCGTCTGAGATCCGATCAGTTTCATACATCCAACTTCTGTCCATTCTGTAAAAAGAATTTATATAAGTCATTTTGTCATAAACAATTCAATAGGCATTAACTATAATAGAAAATACATTTAAGTAAACGATAAAGGAAGAAAATAATCAAGGTATCAACTACACATGTCAAAAAAACATACAAATGTGTTATTGAAAAAATGTAAAACCAACAAGAACTTAATGTGTTATATCACATAACAACATGACTCATCCCATAACCATATTAGTAGGGTATCATGAACATGAATAACATCAACCTTGTGCCATCCTCCTACCCTACATGACCCCAACCACATGCCACATCTTATTATAGCCTTATCACATCACACCTCACCGAAAAACACTAGGGAAATCATAGTACATCTCACCTGAAGACACATGGACAATCACATCGCATCTTGCCTAAAAACACATGGTCAATCACTTTTGAAGGAAGAGTAGGGGAGACATGGTAGCTATCCAAACATATAACCACCATCCTAGATATTAGAAAAAATACTCATAACTCAAAACCTCTGATCGTTGGTAAGTTTATCCAACTCTGGTTGGGAATGTGTAGAAATAACATAAAAATACATGATATATAGATAGCACAAAATACTCAACCTATGGGTTCACATTAACTACATAATCACACACTTCACTACTACCATAAAACACATAAACCACACCACCACCACACAAGACGCATAGCATTGGAATATAATTCTACATTCAATAAGTCTATCTATGGAATTATCATAAGAATCCATGTATCAATTGGAATATAATTCTACATTCAATAAGTCTATCTATGGAATCCCTCCCTTGGATCCATGTATCACCCATGGCTTAATCAATATTCAAAGAAATGAGTCTATCCGTGGAATTCCACTATGAATCCATTTATCACATAAAGCGTATAAGTTAATAGAAACAAGATTATATACCTGGCATCCTAATAGAATCCATGTATCACTATTTACTATTAATCATTTAATGAATTCCATTTCATTTAAACAATTCATTAAACATACCAAGGTCAAAAACAAAGGTATTTAATACAACTCACCTCAAAATGGCGACTCAATCAAATAATAACCTGAAAAGAATGAAGCTTCATTTACTCATGTTTTAATGACAAGATAATGAGATTCCCTTGCTTAATAAATCAATTCCATATCATGGTCTCAACATAACTCATAATGGCTATCAATTCAATGAAAATTCAAGCACTCACATGGGAATTTTTAATAGAACACTCCTAACAAGACTATAAAGATATCACATGCATTAGTTATAATATATCTAACATGGTAACATAAAATATAAGATAAATTCAATCCAATTTCATAGATTCATAGCATAGTCTCTACTTTACTCACATTGGCAAGGCAATACAATTAAAACATGTGTTAAAAAATAATTGGCATTCATGTGTTAAAAGGGGAATGCAAACCATAAAATACCCTTAATTAATTTAATTTACAATTCAATTCAGAAATCGAACAATCAATTCGATTTATATAACCTTTCACAAATGACATCCCATGTTCAAGGGGTAAAATCTAAAAAGGAATTTCCAAGAAAACTCACCCTTAGGCAGGTCCGGCCGGCAGTAGCTCCAAAATCGCCTAAACTGATGGGAAAAATGAAAATACATTTAAATACTATCCAAACATTTGAATACGTTTTCAGATAAAGAAGAAGAATAACCTGAAGAAGAGCTGGAAGATTCAAGGTCCGGCTGTCAGTACCTCCAAAATCGCCTAAATCGGCTGCTGCTTCCATTTTAGGGTTGTGTATCGCGAATGGGGGAGAGAACAGGTGGCTGGGAATTTGGGGAGAACCTTTGCCAACGGTTTTTAAAAACCGTTGGAATATGCATATCTATCCCAACGGTTCTCTAGAACCGTTGGGAAAAACCTCCCCAAAGCATACCTCTATCCCAACGGTTCTCATGAACCGTTGGGAAAAGCTATCTATCCCAACGGTTCTGATGAACCGTTGGCAAAAACCTGGTAAAATCCATCTATCCCAATGGTTCACATGAACCGTTGGGAAAAAACCTCCCAGGGAACATCTATGCCAACGGTTCTAATGAACCGTTGGGAAAAACCTCCTTTACCAACGGTTCTATGAAACCGTTGGTATGTAACTGTGGGGAAAAACCCACATTCCAGTAGTGAACCTAGATTGGAACCTAGGGGATCACAAGTTAGGGAATACTTTTCTTCTACAAGTTTATCCTTTTATTCTTAAGTTTCCTTTTCATGATTATTGGCTAAGTATTTAAGCCCCCTAATTATACGTTCTTTTCTTAGTTAATGGCAGAAAATGGAAGAGCATGTCCCAACAACCAATGTGATAGGAAATGTGATGATTTCCCTATTAATGTGACAGAGATGATGAGAGATCAAGTTGAACATATTGTGATTATGCCAAACCAGCTATCAAAAATCACAATTAATAATTGGTACTTAGTTGAATGCCCAAATTCATCAAGGAATAAGAAGAGAAAGTCTCGAGGATGTTCATCTGATAAAGTTGATAAGGGAAAGAAGACCAAATTTCTTTTTTGCAAAAAGTGTGGGAAGAGGCACCAAGGAGAATGTCACAAAGGAACCGGGAGATGTTTTGAGTGTGGAAAGATAGGGCATAAAGTATCCAATTACTTTAAAAAAATGGATAATGTGATGAATGTAGATAAGATTCGATCTAATGTACCTTATACATTTTGATGTCATAAATGTGGAGAAGTTAGACATTATCCAAGGCAATGCTCTCTTGGAATGGGTGAGAAGCATGATGAGCATCAACAATCTTAGAGGACAAGGGAACAATGCAAGTCCTATGCTGATATGGATCATGATGACTGAAGTACATGTAACTTCTTCGCAATAATTGTCTATGTCATGTTGTATTTTAGTTCGTGCTCTATGAGAATATCCTTTATGTTTTCTAAGATCATCGAGTCACTACCTAAGATGATTTTATATCATTAAGGAAGACATCTATTGTTATGTACCACATGTTTATGTAGTGAAGTTGTTCTTTAAAAAAACGTGATTAGGGGATTAAAAGATGATTATTATTTTGGAAGATGTTCACTATTTTGGAAACCCTATTTGATCGAGGTAAATAGATTACTACGGTATTTTCTTTGAGGAGTAATGGTTGACTTATATTTTGAATAATTGATGAATTTAAGGCGAACTTATGGTATTATAGGTTACTTATGGAAATTATTGACCTATCTTGGGGAAAATATGTTTAGGTTATTTACTTTTGTTATAAGATGTTAGGAGTGGTTGATTTTGTTTGGAGATGAATGATAAAGTTTATCTTGGAAGACTATGTTATCGAATCCTTCTTGTATTGGGTTTCAATCTTAGTTTGGGTTATTTTGAGGAATTTTAAGGACAGTTATTTACAGAATGATCTATGATGAACTCTGGGTAGTACCGTGGAACTTTGAAGATTTAAAAGTAGTTTCCCTTCCTATGTGATTCTTTCTTTTTGAAGAGTTGTTTTTGTAACACCTCGAGATTTTATGAAAAATATTCTTTTTAATTTCATTAATGTCTTGTGTTGTACGCTACACCAAAAGGAGCTTGCACAACACGTATCCTTGACTTGCCTTTCATTACACGCAATCGCGACCTTCCTTGATAGCGTGTGTAGTACTCAATACCGAGTTTCACTAAACAACGATATGCTATTAAAATATTATTAAAACTAGCCGTTATGAATAGTAATAACCACTTTTTGAAATTTTGTAAATTTTTATTTTTCAAAATGGAATTAATTTTCGGATTTTTAATATCGAAATTAGCTTAGGGTGAAATTTTGGTGATTTTCGGATAACTTTCATATTTTGATGAATAGTGAAAATTACTAAATTTTAATTAAAAACAACTTTTTCAATCGAAATAATTAATAGTGATAAATTATTAATTTGAGTGGTTTTAAAGTATATTTAGAATATATTTTTACAATTTAATACAATGTTGTTCATTGGATGTAATTTCACCTTTAAACCAGACATAAACAAGTGTCAATCTTTTGGTAGTTATTATCTCTTAAAAACATGCTATTTGTTTTGACGACGGGAATTAATTTTTAAATTAATTAATGCAACTGATATGTTTTGAATTTGGTAAAATAGACATCATTTTTGAGTTCATAATATCAAATATAGCTTAGGCCTAATTTTTGGTATTTTTCTGAACACTTTCAATTTTTGATGAATAGTGAAACCACTAAGTGGTAGTTAAAAAAAACTGAATTTTTCATAAAACTTAATTTTACCGCTTCTGTGAGTGGAATTTCAAAAATCCGAGAGACACGGTTGATGTCAGTAAGTAAAATGTGGTTCAATGAGATGAAAATAATTTTTGGTGAATAGTAACTTTTTACTTTTATTTACCACGGTTAAAAGTAAATAGGGTAATTAAGGGTAAAAATGATATTATTATTACCCTAACATATGTCCAAATTCTATTGGAAAAGTTTAATTCGACCAAAAACAAGCTTAGTAATAAAATATGACCATTTAGGCCCACTTGGATTAAATTAAGACATTTATTATTAATTTATTTAAAGAAGGGTTAAAAGAGTTAAAATCAATGTTTATTTACTAAAACATCTTTAATATGGGGTTATACATAAGATAAATTCAACTATAAATATTCATTAGAAAGCTAAAACGATTTCCTACATAATGGTATTTTATTTGTAATTTTTATACATTAAATAATTTAATTTATTTATGACACAACGATGATGCAGTAATTATCTTATTAATGAAATATTGACATAATTGATATTATAAATACCCAAATAAATATAATTTGAGACTTTTTATGAATTACACTAATTTTCTAGGTTAATATGACATGTCAGTATTGATTTAATTAACTTGGTTCGAACTAATAATTCTTTTATGATTTTCACAAAAATCAATTACTAAATAGTGTCAAAATTGACAAAAAAATAGTTTTTAAAACAAATATTATATTAGTAATTGTT
Source organism: Viscum album (assembly GCA_963277665.1). Lineage (NCBI taxonomy): Eukaryota > Viridiplantae > Streptophyta > Magnoliopsida > Santalales > Viscaceae > Viscum > Viscum album. The sequence continues at coordinate 1,481,322,460 of OY728155.1, read as the reverse complement.
ATTTTATTCCTAAAAATCTAAGGTTCGGCCAAATGACTTAGATAAGGTTATATATATTAATAATAAACAAATGGGGGTTCGTTTGGCTGCTTATAGTAAGTTTATTAACCATATAGTGTAAGAAAACAAAAAGACACGGTAAAAGTTAAATTATTTAACTTAGAGTTAAATCTAATTGATAAGGTTAAAATAATAACCTAAACTTGTCTAAATTATATTGGATGAGAGGATTTCGATCCATACCCACCTTAGCCTAGAAATAAATCAATTTTGAGCTATTTAAAACCGAACTTGACTTAATAATAAAATAATATTTTTAGTTATTCCAAAGGTGCCTCTCTCCTCCCTTATAAAAGGGCACCTCCTCCCTCTCTTCCTCACACAACTTTGAGCCTTCAAGCTCGGCCAAACCCTGCCAAAATCTCTTCTCCACTTCCCTAGAAAGATCCTAGAGGTTCTGGTCTTCCTCAAAGACCAATTTTAGTACCCTAAGAGGATGTCTCAAAAAGGCGCTTCAAAGAAGAGGTAATTTCCGTTACCGATTCTTTCACCTTTATTTCTTCTTCCACTTCTTCTTCTTAGGTTGTTTCATTATGAAGTAATAACATCAGTATCACTAATATACTGATATGTTATTATAAGTATGAAACAATCCTATTTCACCATCTATCCATCCTACAGAAAACGAAATCACCACGCGTGCGTACGTACGGAATACCGTCTCCACGCCGTGGTGAAATCTATTTTCCACCACCACCTTACTTGGATGGGTATAATGGTGTAAATAATAACTATATATTATTATTTTAAAGTGGTATTGATTCTGAAATAATATACATACACTACAATACAGTCCCACAATCATGAGAACGATATCATCGCTCGTGCGTACGTACGGACTACCATCTCCACGACGCGATGAGATTCATTCTCCACTTTAACCATTCATGAATGATTATAAAGTATATATAATAAGTAATCATGAAATATATGACATAATAATGATACTGGATTTATGTGTATATATATGTATGTCATCTACTTAATTCTGTTCAACTCAATAAGGAAATGAAAACAGCGTTCATGCGTACGTACGACCTACCGTCTCCATGAACGGTGTATTTCTTTCCATTTACTGATTTATTATATATATGTATATTCTGAATATATATATATATAAATCATGTTTTATATTCTGTAATTAAGTAATCATGATCTAAGTAATCATATGAATAATTACAAGTCAAAACACGGACGACAAATGAAACAATTTTACCCAAAACGCTCTTTAACAAGGAATTTACAAAAGAACGGGTAATATAAAGTCATAGGTGAACCATATATGATATAATAAAAATGAGTATGATTCTGGAATAAGTCAATGACATTATTTAAATCATTATACAGGAGGTTCGGACACTTACGAAGCAAATCAGACCTAAGGTAAGGGAAATATCACAATCTCATTTTTATCCGAGATTGTTTATACTTTGGTATTTACTGGGGTGTATTTTATCATCCACATCCATGTTTCCTCAATATGTAATATTATTTCAATACACCTACATTTTTTAAATCCAATTTTACCCTTCGGTGAGTTTTTTGTAAAATATATGAAAGGTTGTCGTTTTTCGTACGAGGTATTTTTTGACTTTTTCGACAAAAGTACGAGAAGAATGTTTTTTTAACTTATACGGCATGAATGGATTTTTAAAAAATTATTTCCAAGAAGCTTCCTTTAAAAGTTTTCAAGTTTATTTTTAATCAAATTCTTTTAGTTTAAAGTTGTATGACATGTTAAGAAAGGAAAAATGTTTTTGAAGAAGAAAGGATATTTTCCTCAAGAATGGAGTTCAAGTGTTTTATCAAAATTATTTTCCATCTAAGATAATAAATGGTTCTGTTTTTATCCCTATTATTACATTGATTTGATTATGTTATGATGGAATTATTTTTATGAAATCATTTATCTTATATGAGTTGTTTTATGATGTCATGTTGTTTATAAATCCCATTTTTATTATATGGATTATGCTATGATGTATGGTTTATGATTTTGTGGCACACATAATAATGGTATAATTATGAGATGGGTGGGACCTATATCTCCCTCCAATGCATTGGGTAAATATTTTATATCTCATGAGATAGACATGGCTGGAACGGTAGGTTATACCGGTTCAGTGAAACAGGACTGAAACGAGGGTGACTCGGTTCAGAAATGGACTTTGTCCACTAAGATAGTCTTGGCAATGAGTCTTGACTAATAAGATATGATTCTCTATGATTATGTGTGTATTCCACAAAGTTTCATGTTTTAAGTTATGATTATTGGGATTACATTTCACTACTATGATTTATCCCATGTTATGAAATTATGATCTCTTTTGCAGGTTAAGATTTCCAAAAGATATGTTCTTATGAATATGACGTGATTGATATTTCTTTTGTTTACCCTTACTAAGCATTTGAGCTCACCCTTTTATGTTTTCTTTTCCCCAGGACATAAAGAAAGGATTTAGGTTTAAAAAAAATAAGATCTTTATGGGAGATGTTGAAGATCTTTCACCACGATTAGAAGATTATATTCCGAGTTTCCAAAGACACTAAACTATTACGATCCTTGTGTGTGTGTTTTTGTTATGTACTAAGTATTCTGCAAAAGTAATGTAATGTATATGTACGTCAAGATACGGGTCTCTACAGTTGGTATGAGAGGAAAAGTTTAGTCAACCTTTGGAAACTAGGATGCGAAAACGTTAGTGAGATCCCTAGAGATATTTCTAAAGTATGTCTAGGGATGCCCCTAAGGTTAAGTATACGTATAGGTTATAGTCCTAGAATTGTGCTAACGATATTAGAATTAAACCCAAGATGTTAGATATTGAAGGTACTTCCCCTTTACTATGTTGTTTTCCCTAGCATTATTTTTGCCTCTCACACTATTCTTTTTGGGTTTTAGAAAATTGCTGGAAACAAGATGATTCACGATATTGGAGGATATGATGGACAATGGAATGATATTCTTCATGAGCAACCAAATGAAATGGGATTTGGAAGTCCAATCATCATTATTATGCCGAATCAGAAATCTCATAATATGATCAATAAAGTAAAATTTGGTAAGTTTCCTAACTCGGCTAATAAGAGAAAGATGGAGTTTCATGATGATCATAGAGGAAATAAAGTTCAATTTTCCCTATGTAAATCATGTGGGAAGAGGCATCAAGGAGAATGTTTCAAAGGAACTGGAAGATGCTTTGGGTGTGGAAAAGAAGGACACAAAGCCAGTAAGTGCAAAGGAAAAGGTTCAGTTAACACCAGGGATGAGGATAATGGTATTGCTACGACATCAACAATAGTTAAATGTTTTAAATGTGGAATGTACGGGAATTATGCAAACCAATGCCCTAAGGTAAAGTCTCATGAAGAGAATCAGTATGGTCATATGGGTAGTATTTATGTTGATGATGATGAAGAGACTACAAATGATATGTGAGATGAAAGAATTGTTGAAGCTCGGTCAATGGTTTAAGAATGTAGTGGAATGATTACATGTTTATCATGTGTAATGTTGTATAAGTAATCTCATGGTACTATGGAATAAAGACACATCTAAGGATTTTTACACTGTTGTCTTTCCTTGAGTTTTGAAAGTGTATGATTAATGGTACCAGTATCCATTAAAGGATATTCATATATTTTTGGAATGTAGATGATATGCGCATAATGAAGGGATAAGGAGAAAATTAAATGTTTGATAGTATTCATGAGCTCATGACTGATATAAGGAGAAGGTTATATCATGGTTTGAGTATATAGAATTTTGAGGATTTTGGTATGTGGAAAGTGTTAACGTTTAACTGCATTCATGTTTTTACTAAGGTTCAATTGGTATTCAAGAGAATACAAGATTAAGGCCTTTGAATGTTTAGAATGTGACCAAAAAGACATATCTTATGATATATGGGGATCAACGATGGTATTAAATCTCTGGTAATCATTTTCACTATATTATGAGAGTGGACTGCAGTATTATGGATAAGCCTAAAGATTGGAATGGATTATGTTAGACATAAGTTAGTATTGTTTAAGTATAGAACCTTTTTTCGATATTATTGATGGGATGATATAGTAATGTAGTTTTAGAAAAAGGACAACCTATAGGACGGGCGACAACCCATCACGTTGGACAAGGCCGTGGGAATCGAACCCACAACCGAAGTGCGACTGGCCTTTATCGCCTACCACTGGCCTACAGGAAGTCCTTGTTTAGTAGAAACTAGTTTTATTATATTAAGCAGTATGATATATGAAGTATAAGTCCATTTTAAGAACCATATATGATTAATCTCACTATAGAATGACTTATGTATATTTAATAACTTTTGCTAACCTTTTGTTTGAGACAGATGGAATGACCCGTCATTCTATCACATGATCTGCTAACACTTCACGAATAACAAATTCAACTTCATTTCTTTAAGAGATGAAGTGGAAATTGTCCAAAGAACGACAAACGGTGAGACTATACCAAAATCACGAAAGTATTTCTTCTATTTCCAATTTCATCAACTTTAGGGAAATGATCTTGAAAACCAAAAATGTTGTCTTAGTGCTCTTATATCCGATGAATCATATGGTACCTTAGATCGTCACAAATTTATGGATTTGTGATTGCTAGCTTTTCCATAGCCATGTTCTCTACCACTCTCCATCAGAACATGATGGTTAGATTTCTCTTCCATATCCATATTTTCACCTATGTGGAAACCCAGTGATTAGTTTATTTGGGTAACCGTTACGTTTCATACTTTTGTTTTTAAATATTGGTTTTGCTATTCCTTTTTACGATGTGGGTTTCTATTAAAGAAACTTTCAAATAGTAAACCATTTATAACCCCGACGAATTTCGAGGGCGAAATTCATTTTAAGGGGGGTAGAATGTAACACCCCGAGATTTTATGAAAAACATTCTTTTTAATTTCATTAATGTCTTGTGTTGTATGCTACACCAAAAGGAGCTTGCACAACACGTATCCTTGACTTGCCTTTCATTACACGCAATCACGACCTTCCTTGATAGCATGTGTAGTACGCAATACCGAGTTTCACTAAACAACGATATGCTATTAAAATATTATTAAAACTAGCCGTTATGAATAGTAATAACCACTTTTTGAAATTTTGTAAATTTTATTTTTCAAAATGGAATTCATTTTTGGATTCGTAATATCGAAATTATCTTAGGGTGAAATTTTGGTGATTTTCGGATAACTTTCATATTTTGATAAATAGTGAAAATTACTAAATTTTAATTAAAAACAACTTTTTCAAACGAAATAATTAATAGTGATAAATTATTAATTTGAGTGGTTTTAAAGTATATTTAGAACATATTTTTACAATTTAATACAATGTTGGTCATTGGATGTAATTTCACATTTAAACCAGACATAAACAAGTGTCAATCTTTTGGTAGTTATTATCTCTTAAAAACATGCTATTTGTTTTGACGACGGGAATTAATTTTTAAATTAATTAATGCAACTGATATGTTTTTAATTTGGTAAAATAGACATCATTTTTGAGTTCATAATATCAAATATAGCTTAAGCCTAATTTTTGGTATTTTTCTGAACACTTTCAATTTTTGATGAATAGTGAAACCACTAAGTGGTAGTTAAAAAAAACTGAATTTTTCATAAAACTTAATTTTACCGCTTCTGTGAGTGGAATTTCAAAAATCCGAGAGACACGGTTGATTTCAGTAAGTAAAATTTGGTTCAATGAGATGAAAATAATTTTTGGTGAATAGTAACTTTTTACTTTTATTTACCACGGTTAAAAGTAAATAGGGTAATTAAGGGTAAAAATGATATTATTATTACCCTAACACATGTCCAAATTCTATTGGATAAGTGTAATTCGACCAAAAACAAGCTTAGGAATAAAATATGACCATTTAGGCCCACTTGGATTTGATTAGGTCATTTATTATTAATTTATTTAAAGAAGGGTTAAAAGAGTTAAAATCAAAGTTTATTTACTAAAACATCTTTAATATGAGGTTATACATAAGATAAATTCGACTATAAATATTTATTACAAAGATAAAAAGATTTCCTACATAATGGTAGTTTATTTTTAATTTTTAGACATTAAATAATTTAATTTATTTATGACACAACAATGATGCAGTAATTATCTTATTAATGAAATATTGACATAATTGATATTATAAATACCCAAATAAATATAATTTGAGACTTTTTATGAATTACACTAATTTTCTAGGTTAATATGACATGTTAGTATTGATTTAATTAACTTGGTTCGAACTAATAATTCTGTTATGATTTTCACAAAAATCAATTACTAAATAGTGTCAAAATTGACAAAAAAATAGTTTTTAAAACAAATATTATATTAGTAATTGTTATTTTATTCCTAAAAATCTAAGGTTCGGCCAAATGACTTAGATATGGTTATATATATTAATAATAAACAAATTGGGGTTCGTTTGGCTGCTTATAGTAAGTTTATTAACCATATAGTGTAAGAAAACAAAAAGACACGGTAAAAGTTAAATTATTTAACTTAGAGTTAAATCTAATTGATAAGGTTAAAATAATAACCTAAACTTGTCTAAATCCTATTGGATGAGAGGATTTCGAACCATCCCCACCTTATCCTAGAAATAAATCAATTTGGAGCTATTTAAAACCGAACTTGACTTTATAATAAAATAATATTTTTTTGTTATTCCAAAGGTGCCCCTCTCCTCCCTTATAAAAGGGCACCTCATCCCTCTCTTCCTCACACAACTTTGAGCCTTCAAGATCGGCCAAACCCTGACAAATTTTCTTCTTCACTTCCATAGAAACATCCTATAGGTTCTGGTCTTCCTCAAAGACCAATTTTAGTGCCCTAAGAGGATGTCTCAAAGAGGCGCTTCAAAGAAGAGGTAATTTCCGTTACCGATTCTTTCACCTTTATTTCTTCTTCCACTTCTTCTTCTTAGGTTGTTTCATTATGAAGTAATAACATCAGTATCACTCATATAATGATATGTTATTATAAGTATGAAACAATCCTATTTCACCATCTATCCATCCTACGGAAAACGAAATCACCGCGCGTGCATACGTACGGAATACCGTCTCCACGCCGTGGTGAAATCTATTTTCCACCACCACCTTACTTGGATGGGTATAATGGTGTAAATAATAACGATATATTATTATTTTAAAGTGATATTTATTTTGAAATAGTATACATACACTCCAATACATTCCCACGATCATGAGAATGATATCATCGCTCGTGCGTACGTACGGACTACCGTCTCCACGACGCGATGAGATTCATTCTCCACTTTAACCATTCATGAATGATTATAAAGTATATATAATAAGTAATCATGAAATATATGACATAATAATGATACTGTATTTATGTGTATATATATGTATGTCATCTACTTAATTCCGTTCAACTCAATAAGGAAACGAAAACAGCGTTCATGCGTACGTACGGCCTACCGTCTCTATGAACGGTGTATTTCTTTCCATTTACTGATTTATTATATATATGTATATTCTGAATATATATATATATATAAATCATGTTTTATATTCTGGAATTAAGTAATCATGATCTAAGTAATCATATGAATAATTACAAGTCAAAACACGGACGACAAATGAAACAATTTTACCCAAAACGCTCTTTAACAAGGAATTTACAAAAGAACGGGTAATATAAAGTCATAGGTGAACCATATATGATATAATAACAATGAGTATGATTCTGGAATAATTCAATGACATTATTTAAATCATTATACATGAGGTTCGGACACTTACGAAGCAAATCGGACCTAAGGTAAGGGAAATATCACAATCTCATTTTTATCCGAGATTGTTTATACTTTGGTATTTACTGGGGTGTATTTTATCATCCACATCCACATTTCCTCAATATGTAATATTATTTCAATCCACCTACATTTTTTAAATCCAATTTTACCCTTCGGTGAGTTTTTAGTAAAATATATGAAAGGAATCTTTTGTCGTTTTTCGTACGAGGTATTTTTTGACTTTTCCGACAAAAGTACGAGAAGAATGTTTTTTTAACTTATACGGCATTAATGGATTTTTAAAACCTTATTTCCAAGAAGATTCATTTAAAAGTTTTCAAGTTTATTTTTAATCAGCTTCTTTTAGTTTAAAGTTTTATGACATGTTAAGAAAGGAAAAATGTTTTTGAAGAAGAAATGATATTTTCCTCAAGAATGGAGTTCAAGTGTTTTATCAAAATTATTTTCCTTCTAAGATAATAAAGGGTTCTGTTTTTATCCCTATTATTACATTGATTTGATTATGTTATGATGGAATTATTTTTATGAAATCCTTTATCTTATATGAATTGTTTTATGATGTCATGTTGTTTATAAATCCCATTTTTATTACATGGATTATGCTATGATGTATGGTTTATGATTTTGTGGCACACATAAGAATGGTATCATTATGAGATGGGTGGGACCTATATCTCCCTCCAATGCATCGGGTAAAGATTTTATATCTCATGAGATAGACATGGCTGGAACGGTAGGTTATACCGGTTCAGTGAAATAGGACTGAAACGAGGGTGACTCGGTTCAGAAATGGACTTTGTCCACTAAGATAGTCTTGGCAATGAGTCTTGACTAATAAGATATGATTCTCTATGATTATGTGTGTATGCCACAAAGTTTCATGTTTTAAGTTATGATTATTGGGATTACATTTCACTAATATGATTTATCCCAGGTTATGAAATTATGATCTCTTTTGCAGGTTAAGATTTCCAAAAGATATGTTATTATGAATATGACGTGATTGATATTTCTTTTGTTTACCCTTACTGAGAATTTGAGCTCACCCTTTTATGTTTTCTTTTCCCTAGGACATGAAGAAAGGATTTAGGTTAAAAAAAGAAGAAGATCTTTATGGGAGATGTTGAAGATCTTTCACCATAATTAGAAGATTATATTCCGAGTTTCCAAAGACACTAAACTATTACGGTCCTTGTGTGTGTGTTTTTGTTATGTACTAAGTATTCCGCAAAAGTAATGTAATGTCTATGTACGTTAAGCTTTGGGTTTCTACAGTTTTATCTTACCCTTTTTGTTTTTTGGGACAATGTTTAAAGATAGAAGAAATTGATAGTTAATCTTTTGTGGATTACATGACTCTCAAGAAGATGATTCTTGTGTTTTGATGAGACCACTTGTTTTTGAATGCTCATCATTTGGAGAAAATATTTTTTTTGGTAGAAACTTATTAAAGGATGAAACTCTACTTGAAGGTTGGTATATTTCCTTATGTTTTGTTCTATGTTGTAAGTGAATTCCTCAAAATTATGAAAAGGAACGTAAAACAAAAACATTGTTGGTCTACGTTTCCTACTTGGTAATCAAATACCATTTACAAACATCATAAGTTTTGGATTTTCTCGTGGTTAACTTTCTCCTAATCATGTTTTCTATCACTCTCCCTTAGAATGTGACCCTTGGTTTTTTTCCTTCATGTCCATGTTTTCCTACATGAGATCCTAGTATGGGTTAACTCGGGTGACCTTTTTACTTCCCTTTATTTCTTTTAAAGTAATAGTTTTAATGACTCCTTTTCTGGTGTGGGACATTCAATGAAATTTCAAAACCCAGTTTTAAAAATTACGAGGACGCAATTCCATAAGGGGGGAAGATTGTAATGACCCGAAATTTTGAATAAATATTGTTTCCTAATTTTGTGTGTTATTTTATTTTTATACTCTACAAAAATGTTTCATTGGATAACATGAGTATAATAAAAATGAGACTGTTGGGATTTGACTGTTATATGCCCATTGGTCAATATGACCACTGGAAACTAAACATTTCATTTTCTTTTGTCTCTAAATACAAGTGATCTTGGTTAATTAATATAGAAAGAAGATTTTATGGCCTCAACCAGTAGTCTTGGACCGATCGAAGCCCATCTAACAGAACTTGGGAAAGAGGTAGCCCCACTGGGCTTTGCTCTGGACCAAACCCAAGCCGAACTTCATCATGTGAAGCTGGAACGGAATCACCTTCACGAGAAGTTCAAACTGATAGAAATTACTACACGTGCAATGTTGGTCGAGCCTCCCTCGGATTCTCTCACCTTAGCACACCTTAAACTTAGGTCCTATGCTGGTGTGATAAGGGGATATGTAAGGAGACCATAACTGCCTTGTGTAATCCTTTGTTTTAAATAAAAATTTTGATTTCTTCTTATGATGAAGTTTATGAATTTTCAAATGTTTGGATAAATATAGTATGCATATTTTTGGTGAATTTTAGAGAAAGGATATTTAAAAAATGTTTATGTAAACCTTAAATAATTAAAAATGTTTATTGATTTTCAAAAAATGGTCTTCTACAAATATATTCAGTACGAAATTTAGAGTCTAATAAGATCAAGTTGATTTTTATGAATAGTGAATTATGAATAGTGATTTTATGATTCGGATTAGTAATGTGACTAAATATATTAGTAATCTCACTTAAATAAAGCATTAATACAATCTAGGCACCTTGATTAAGTAATGTGATTCAATAAAATGGTTAAATAACGGTTTCATAAATAATTAGTCAAGTATTAGTTTTTTTAGGTAAATAGTGTTTTTTAATTAAAAATTTAATTAAAAATATTTAGAAAATTATTTTTATAAAATGGATTTCATTTTTGAACTCAGAGCATCGATATTATGTTAAAGTAATTTTTGGGGATTTTCTGAAAAAAATGAATTTTCGGTGAATAGTGTATTTATTTAAAAATTAAATAAAAAATATTTAGAAAATTATTTTCATAAAATAGAGTTTATTTTTGAAATCAGAGCATCGATATTTGGTTAAGGTGAAATTTTGGGATTTTTCTGAGAAAGTTGAATTTTCGATGAATAGTGAAAATACAGTTATTAAGTTACGGGTGTTTAATGACATCATTAAATGATGTATTAAGTATGTAATCAATATGGTCAACTTATTAATAGTAAGATAAGGTATGAGGTGTCCCAAGTGGCCAATACTATGGGAAAATACCATGGGAAAGCCCATGGTTTTGCAAAAACCACCAATGAGGTGTCCCTTGGCCATTAATGCCTTGTCCCCTCACTTTCCCTATAAATTCCAAGAAATCCTATCATCCATTCGACTCCCCACTCTCCCCCAACGAATTTATGGTCTCATTACCTCCCAAGGAGTCCTCCCAAGGTGCCCCCAAGCCCTCAAGGTCCAAACCTTTGAGTTTTAAGAGTTACGTTTTAAGGTAAGGGATCCGACCTCTCTCTTTCTTTTCAAGTAATCTCTTTTATGTCATTCCTTTTATGCTCCATGTTCTTATGTTGGAGGATGTTCTTTTATATTCATTATAATGTCCTTTTTATGTTCATATGAATAGAGACCCCCTCTTACTCTCATCATTTAATTTTATGAAAGTTTAAGTGGCACCGTTAGGCTGCCGAAATTTTTGAGGGATTCTTTCACCCTTCTCATTTTCAATATCTATTTTCATGTCAAGTCTTTCAAGTTCCTTTTTATTATGTTGGGTTATGATATCTATATATATCATACTGAACCCTTATGTTCATATGATGAGAGACCCTATTTTTATCTTGTCAATTCATTTTTGGTAGATGTTTAAGTGACGCCGTTAGGCTGCCGAATTTTTAAGGGATTCGTTCGCCTTTCTCATTTTTCAAAGATCTACTTTCATGTCAAGTATTTCAAGTTCCTTTTGTATTATGTTGGGGTATGATATCTATATCTGTCATACTTATATTTTATGTTCATATGATGAGAGACCGTATTTGATATCGTCAATTCATTTTTGTTGAAGATTGAGTGACGCCGTTGGGCTGCCGAATTTTCATAAGAGAAATCTTACTTTTGTCTTCCTTTCATGTTCTTCATTTCATATGGTATATCATTAAAATTTCATTATCATGTTCTCAAATACTTTATATTCTGTCCCTCTACTGTTTTATGGGTCATTTATGAGTGTTTGACCCATGTCACATCTCTTTTCAATGTTTTCTAAAACCCCGAAACATAGCCGTTATGCTGCAGAATTTCCGTCTCAAAATATCTATCTATTTTTCTAAAGTACTTTTATTTTATTAAGTGAATACTCAAAGATCTTTCTTCAAAAGGGGTATTCACATATATACCAAAATTGTTTATTTTAAATTATGGGATTTACATACATGAGACCCGCTCTCCCCTTCCGTGGGTTTAAAGTGACGTAAAGATCATGTCTTCAAAGCAGTTTTTAAAACATTATGATTATGAAATGAAACCCATTTCTTTTATGATATATGGGTTGTTTATGAAATTATTTATGATTATATATGTGTCTCACATGATAATAAAGGCATATTTAAGGGTGCGCCCTGATAGCGCTCCAATGCATTGGGTAATGATGTAACCACTAGAGATTACAATTTTCACGATATCTTGGTGAATAACCTTGGTAATTTTCAAATGACACCTCGGGGATGGACCTTGGTGGTATGTTCATGATTTTCTATATTAAATGATGTAGCCACATCTTAAAGTTATGTAAAATGTTATTTTTATTATGATATTCCACATGATTTCTTTCTCATGCCTTAATGTTCTTTTTCATGACATTGTTGAAGTATCTCAAGTTCACATGTAAAATGTTCCTCTTGTTTCCCTTACAGGGCCTTCTGCTCACCCTTTCTTTTGATGTATGTCCCCAGGTTATGAGATGCAGTAATGAACCTAGGATGAACATAAGGAGAATCCTTTCAAGTGTTTATGAAGAATGTTTTTTTTGTTTCATGTATTAAGTTCCTGGTTTCCAAGACACTAAACCTTAAAGATCATCAGTTTTGTATAATGTAATGAAAGTTTATGTGATAAAAAGGCAGGATTCTATATTTGGTATCAAAGAGAGGTTTAGTTATTTGTAGAAATTAGGATATGAAACTTTAGGAAGAACCCTATATAAAAGTTTTAATATAGGAAATTTTCCTGGTATTTTGGTGAGTATTGAGTAAGGGGTTGTCAAGAAAATACATCTCCGTCTAGATACGAGCAGGTAGAGGCGACTCTGGCACAGATGTACATAGGGGTAAAATCCTAAAACATCACTTTGAGCTAGACTCTAATGGGAACTGGTACACGACAATGGGCCTTGCTGCACTCTAGGTTACGACACTCCCGGGGGATATGCTTTGGTAAATTCATAAGCTTAGTATGAACCATTATTAAAGGAACAAAGATAAAATAAAATAAATATTCACATAAGAATATATGATCATGGATAACCTAGATTGGAACCTAGGGGATCAAAAATTAGGGAATACTTTTCTTCTACAAGTTTATCCTTTTATTCTTAAGTTTCCTTTTCATGATTATTGGCTAAGTATTTAAGCCCCCTAATTATACTTTCTTTTCTTAGTTAATGGCAGGAAATGGAAGAGCATGTCCCAACAACCAATGTGATAGGAAATGTGATGATTTCCCTATTAATGTGATAGAGATGATGAGAGATCAAGTTGAACATATTGTGATTATGCCAAACCAGCTATCAAAAATCATAATTAATAATTGGTACCTAGTTGAATGCCCAAATTCATCAAGGAAGAAGAAGACAAAGTCTCGAGGATGTTCATCTGATAAAGTTGATAAGGGAAAGAAGACCAAATTTCTTTTTTTCAAAAAGTGTGGGAAGAGGCACCAAGGAGAATGTCACAATGGAACCAGGAGATGTTTTGAGTGTGGGAAGATAGGGCATAAAGTAGCCAATTGCTTTAAAAAAATGGATAATGTGATGAATGTAGATAAGGTTCGATCTAATGTACCTTATACATTTCGATGTCATAAATGTGGAGAAGTTAGATATTATCCAAGGAAATGCTCTCTTGGAATGGGTGAGAATCATGATGAGCATCAACAATCTTAGAGGACAAGGGAATAATGAAAGTCCTATGCTGATATGGATCATGATGACTGAAGTACATGTAACTTCTTCGCAATAATTGTCTATGTCATGTTGTATTTTAGTTCGTGCTCTATGAGAATATCCTTTATGTTTTCTAAGATCATCGAGTCACAACCTAAGATGATTTTATACCATTAAGGAAGACATCTATTGTTATGTACCACATGTTTATGTAGTGAAGTTGTTCTTTAAAAAAAACGTGATTAGGGGATTAAAAGTTGATTATTATTTTGGAAGACGTTCACTATTTTGGAAACCCTATTTGATCGAGGTAAATAGATTACTACGGTATTTTCTTTGAGGAGTAATTGTTGACTTATATTTTGAATAATCGATGAATTTAAGGTGAACTTATGGTATTATAGGTTACTTATGGAAATGATTGACCTATCTTGGGGAAAATATGTTTAGTTTATTTACTTTTGTTATAAGATGTTAGGATTGGTTGATTTTGTTTGGAGATGAATGATAAAGTTTATCTTGGAAGACTATGTTATCGAGTCCTTCTTGTATTGAGTTTCAATCTTAGTTTGGGTTATTTTGAGGAATTTTAAGGACAGTTATTTATAGAATGATCTATGATGAACTCTGGGTAGTATCGTGGAACTTTGAAGATTTAAAAGTAGTTTCCATTCCTATGGGATTCTTTATTTTTGAAGAGTTGTTTTATCTTACCCTTTTTGTTTTTTGGGACAATGCTTAAAGATAGAAGAAATTGATAGTTAATCTTTTGTGGATTACATGACTCTCAAGAAGATGATTCTTGTGTTTTGATGAGACCACGTGTTTTTGAATGCTCATCATTTGAAGAAAATATTTGTTTTGGTAGAAACTTATTAAAGGATGAAATTCTACTTGAAGGTTGGTATATTTCCTTATGTTTTGTTCTATGTTGTAAGTGAATTCCTCAAAATTATGAAAAGGAACGTAAAACAAAAACATTGTTGGTCTACGTTTCCTACTAGGTAATCAAATACCATTTACAAACATCATAAGTTTTGGATTTTCTCGTGGTTAACTTTCTCCTAATCATGTTTTCTATCACTCTCCCTTAGAATGTGACCCTTGGTTTTTTTCCTCCATGTCCATGTTTTCCTACATGAGATCCTAGTATGGGTTAACTCGGCTGACCTTTTTACTTCCCTTTCTTTATTTTAAAGTAATAGTTTTAATGACTCCTTTTCCGGTGTGCGACATTCAATAAAATTTCAAAACCCAGTTTTAAAAATTATGAGGACGTAATTCCTTAAGGGGGGAAGATTGTAACGACCCGAAATTTTGAATAAATCTTGTTTCCTAATTTTGTGTGTTATTTTATTTTTATACTCAACAAAACTGTTTCATTGGATAACATGAGTATTATCAAAATGAGACTGTTGGGATTTGACTGTTATATGCCCATTGGTCAATATGACCGCTGGAAACTAAACATTTCGTTTTCTTTTGTCTCTAAATACAAGTGATCTTGGTTAATTAATATAGAAAGAAGATTTTATGGCCTCACCCAGTAGTCTTGGACCGATCGAAGCCCATCTAACAGAACTTGGGAAAGAGGTAGCCCCACTGGGATTTGCTCTGGACCAAAACCAAGACGAACTTCATCATGTGAAGCTAGAACGGAATCACCTTCACCAGAAGTTAAAACTGATAGAAATTACTACACATGCGATGTTGGCCGAGCCTCCCTCAGATTCTCTCACCTTAGCACACCTTAAACTTAGGTCCTATGCTGGTGTGATAAGGGGATATGTAAGGAGACCATAACTGCCTTGTGTAATCCTTTGTTTTAAATAAAAATTTTGATTTATTCTTATGATGAAGTTTATGAATTTTAAAATGTTTGGATAAATATAGTATGCATATTTTTGGTGAATTTTAGAGAAAGGATATTTAAAAAATGTTTATGTAAACCTTAAATAATTAAAAATGTGTATTTATTTTCAAAAAATGGTCTTCTACAAATATGTTCAGTACAAAATTTAGAATCTAATAAGATCAAGTTGATTTTTATGAATAGTGAATTATGAATAGTGATTTTATGCTTAGGATTAGTAATGTGACTAAATGGATTAGTAATCTCACTTAAATAAAGCATTAATATAATCTAGGCACCTTGATTAAGTAATTTGATTTAATAAAATGGTTAAATAACGATTTCATAAATTATTAGTCAAGTATTAGTTTTTTCAGGTGAATAGTGTTTTTTAATTAAAAATTTAATTAAAAATATTTAGAAAATTATTTTTATAAAATGGATTTAATTTTTGAACTCAGAGCATCGATATTATATTAAGGTAATTTTTGGGGATTTTTCTGAAAAAAATGAATTTTCGGTGAATAGTGTATTTATTTAAAAATTAAATAAAAAATATTTAGAAAATTATTTTAATAAAATGGTGTTCATTTTTGAAATCAGAGCATCGATATTTGGTTAAGGTGAAATTTTGGGATTTTTCTGAGAAAGTTGAATTTTCGATGAATAGTGAAAATACAGTTTTTAAGTTACGGGTATTTAATGACATCATTAAATGATGTATTAAGTATGTAATCAATATGGTCAACTTATGAATAGTAATATAAGGTATGAGATGTCCCAAGTGTCCAATACCATGCGAAAATACCAGGGGCAAGCCCATGGTTTTTCCAAAACCCCCAATGAGGTGTCCCTTGGCCATTAATGCCTTGTCCCCTCACTTTCCCTATAAATACCAAGCAATCCTCTCATCCATTTGACTCCCTACTCTCACCCAACGAATTTATGGTCTCATTACCTCCCAAGGATTCCTTCCAAGGTGCCCCAAGACCTCAAGGTCCAAACCTTTGACTTTTAAGAGTTACGTTTTAAGGTAAGGGATCCGACCTCTCTCTTTCTTTTCAAGTAATATATTTTATGCCATTCCTTTTATGCTCCATGTTCTTATGTTGGAGGATGTTTTTTTATATTCATTATACTGTAATTTTTATGTTCATATGATGAGATACCCCCTCTTACTCTCATCATTTCATTTTATGAAAGTTTAAGTGGCGCCGTTAGGCTGCCAGAATTTTTGAGGGATTCTTTCACCCTTCTCGTTTTCAAGATCTATTTTCATGTCAAGTCTTTGAAGTTACTTTTTATTATGTTGGGGTATGATCTCTATATCTATCATACTGAAACCTTATGTTCATATGATGAGATACCCTATTTTGATCTTTTCAATTCATTTTTTCTTGAAGTTTAAGTGACGCCATTAGGCTGCCGAATTTTTAAGGGATTCGTTCGCCTTTCTCATTTTTCAAAGATCTAATTTCATGTAAAGTATTTCAAGTTCCTTTTGTATTATTTTGGGGTATGATCTCTATATCTATCATACTGATATTTTATGTTCATATTATGATAGACCGTATTTGATATCGTCAATTCATTTTTGTTGATGTTTAAGTGACGCCGTTGGGCTGCCGAATTTTCATAAGAGAAACCTTATTTTTGTCTTCCTTTGATGTTCTTCATTTCATATGGTATATTTTTCAAATTTCATTACCATGTTCTAAAATCCTTTATATTCTGTCCCTCTACTATTTTATGGGTCATTTATGAGTGTTTGACCCATGTACCCTCTGTTTTCAATGTTTTCTAAAACCCCGAAACATAGCCGTTATGCTGCAGAATTTCATTCTCAAAATGTCTCTCTCTTTTTCTAAAGTACTTTTATTTTATTAATTGAATAATCAAAGATCATTCTTCAAAAGGGGTATTCACATATATACCAGAATTTTTTATTTTAAATTCTGGGATTTACATACATGAGACCCGCTCTCCCCTTCCATGGGTTTAAAGTGACGTAAAGATCATGTCTTTAAAGTAGTTTTTAAAACGTTATGATTATGAAATGAAACCCATTTATTTTATGCTATATGGGTTGTTTATGAAATGATTTATAATGATATATGTGGATCACATGATAATAAAGGCAAATTTAAGGGTGCACCCTGATAGCGCTCCAATGCATTGGGTAATGATGTAACCACAAGAGATTACAATTTTTACGATATCTTGGTGAATAACCTTGGTAATTTTAAAATGACACCTTGGGGATGGACCTTGGTGATATGTTCATGATTGTCTATTTTAAATTATGTAGCCACATATTAAAGTTATGAAAAATGTTATTTTTATTATGATATGCCACATGATTTCTTTCTCATGCCTTAAAGTTCTTTTTCATGACATTGTTGAAGTATCTCAAGTTCACATGTAAAATGTTCCTTTTGTTTCCCTTACTGGGACTTCTGCTCACCCTTTCTTTTGATGTATGTCCCCAGGTTATGAGGTTCAGTAATGAAAATATGATGAACATAAGGAGAAGCCTTTCAATTGTTTAAGAAGAATGTTTTTTTGTTTCATGTATTAAGTTTATGGTTTCCAAGACACTAAACCTTAAAGATCCTCAATTTTGTATAATGTAATGAAAGTTTATGTGATAAAAGGCGGGATGCTATACTAATAGCCTGTATCATTTGTGTCCATCAAATGATATCATCCGGCTATAGAACACATATTAAAGAATAGTGTCACTACCACAGATAGTGCTTTTAAAGGTGCTAGAAAATGATTTTAACGATGCTAGAAAAGTGCTATTAATCATAGAGAATATAAAGGGGGGTCCCCTCTAACAGTGCTAAAAAAGCACTAATAAAGGGTATACTTTATCCGTACTAAAAAAATAACTGATAAATTCCCCCCCTTATCAGCTCTATTTTAGTGCGGATAAAGGATACTTTTTATCAGTTCTATTTTTGTTGCGCTGATAAAGCCCCACATTATCTACACGCGAAATAGCGCTGATAATGTGGGAATTTATAGCACTCTAAATAGAGATGATAAAGGGGCCCTTTATAAATTCTCTATATAGAATTGATATCAGCCTAGCTGCATGTGATGTGCTATTTATATAATATCATAGCCACCAGCACCTGCACAACAAACACACACACCACCTGCACAACACATACAAGAATAAAGCAGCACACATAATAACAAATTAGCGCACACAAGGGTTTGGAAAACAAATCTATATACATTTCAAAAAATGTTTTATATAATTACATTTACAATTATCCAAAAAAGCAGTAGAAAACCTTAATGTTTCATCCTTTGACATCCGTGATCCCCTCTAAAAAATGTCCGCCAATGGTATTAGTGGCTGAACAAATCATCTTAACTCAAGAAAAAGGTTCAACCTATATAAGGGAAAAAAATATTATATTAGTAATACTATATAGAAATAAATTAAACATTAATATGAAAGAATACATTAATAAAATGTCAATTTATAGTAAAAAAGACACATTTGGAGTTATATAGGTCACACATGTGTTGTATTGAGGTGGGGTTGATTCCTACATGCCACAAATGATCTATATATCATTGTACTAAAATATCAAAACAATATGAATGAGTTTTCTTGGTTTTGTGTATGTCCCTTGTTTTTTACTAAAAATTAATATTAAATTTAAGTGACATATTTTCATTTAAACTAGTCTAATCATTCATTGGACTGAGGTTTGGATGATTCCTACACATCACAAATGACTCATCGATTGTTGTTCTAATTTATCAAAACAATCCAAATGGGTTTGCACAGTTTTTAGTATGACAATTTTGTTTTTTACTAAAATATCCTTTCAAACCGAAAACATACATTTTGAGTAATACCATTCACAACATGCATCGGTTTGAGGTGAGACTTATTTATACACGTCATAAAGAACTTTCAAATACCTCTCCTAAATTATGAATAAAATTATAGGGAATTTTCTTGGTGTTTAGTGAGTGAAATTTTTTGAGCTAAAATGTCAATATTAAACTGATAACAAACACTTTTAATCATACTAGTCAAACTGTGCGTCAGATTAAGGTGCAGTTAATTCTTACACACTGTAAATGACTCATGTATCATTATCTTAATGTAACACCCCGAGATTTTATGAAAAATATTCTTTTTAATTTCATTAATGTCTTGTGTTGTACGCTACACCAAAAGGAACTTGCACAACACGCATCCTTGACTTGCCTTGCATTACACGAAATCGCGACCTTCCTCGATAGCGTGTATAGTACGCAATACCGAGTTTCACTAAACAACGATATGCTATTAAAATATTATTAAAACCAGCCATTATGAATAGTAATAACCACTTTTTGAAATTTTTTAAATTTTATTTTTCAAAATGGACTTCATTTTTAGATTCGGAATATCGAAATTAGCTTTGGGTGAAATTTTTGTAATTTTCGGATAACTTTCATATTTTGATGAATAGTGGAAATTACTAAATTTTAATTAAAAACAACTTTTTCAATCGAAATAATTAATAGTGATAAATTATTAATTTGAGTGGTTTTAAAGTATATTTAGAATATATTTTTACAATTTAATACAATGATGGTCATTGGATGTAATTTCACATTTAAACCAGTTATAAACAAGTTTCAATCTTTTGATAGTTATTATCTCTTAAAAACACGTTATTTGTTTTGATGACGGGAATTAATTTTTAAATTAGTTAATGAAACTGATATGTTTTGAATTTGGTAGAATAGACATCATTTTTGAGTTCATAATATCAAATATTTCTTAGGCCTAATTTTTGGTATTTTTCTGAAAACTTTCAATTTTTGATGAATAGTGAAACCACTAAGTGGTAGTTAAAAAAACTGAATTGTTCATAAAACTTAATTTTACCGCTTCTGTGAGTGGAATTTCAAAAATCCGAGAGACACGGTTGATGTCAGTAAGTAAAATGTGGTTCAATGAGATGAAAATAATTTTTTGGTGAATAGTAACTTTTTATTTTTTTTAACCACGGTTAAATGTAAATAGGGTAATTAAGGCTAGAAATGATATTATTATTACCCTAACACATGTCCTAATTCTATTGGACAAGTGTAATTCGACCAAAAACAAACTTAGGAATAATATATGACCATTTAGGCCCACTTGGATTATATTAGGACATTTATTATTAATTTATTTAAAGAAGGGTTAAAAGAGTTAAAATCAATGTTTATTTACTAAAACATTTTTAATATGGGGTTATACATAAGATAAATTCGACTATAAATATTCATTAGAAAGATAAAACGATTTCCTACATAATGGTATTTTATTTGAAATTTTTAGACATTAAATAATTTAATTTATTTATAACACAACGATGATGCAGTAATTATCTTATTAATGAAATATTGACATAATTGATGTTATAAATACCGAAATAAATATAATTTGAGACTTTTTATGAATTCCACTAATTTTCTAGGTTAATATGACATGTTATTATTGATTTAATTAACTTTTTTCGAACTTATCATTCCGTTATGATTTTCACAAAAATCAATTACTAAATAGTGTCAAAATTGATATAAAATAGTTTTTAAAACAAATATTATATTATTAATTGTTATTTTATTCCTAAAAATCTAAAGTTCACCCAGATGACTTAGATAAGGTTATATATATTAATAATAAACAATTTGGGGTTCGTTTGGCTTCTTATAGTAAGTTTATTAACCTTATAAGTGTAAGAACACAAGAAGACACGGTAAAAGTAAAATTATTTAACTTAATGTTAAATATAAATTATAAGGTTAAAATAGGAACCTAAACTTGTCTAAATTCTATTGGATGAGAGGATTTCGACTCATCTCCACCTTAGCCTCGAAATAAATCAATTTCGAGCTATTTAAAACCGAACATGACTTTATAATAAAATAATATTTTTAGTTATTCCAAAGGTGCCCCTCTCCTCCCTTATAAAAGGGCACCCCCTCCCTCTCTTCCTCACACAACTTTGAGCCTTCAAGCTCGGCCAACCCCTGCCAAATTCTCTTCTCCACTTCCCTGGAAACATTCTAGAGGTTCTGGTCTTCCTCAAAGACCAATTTTAGTGCCCTAAAAGGAGATCTCAAAGAGGCGCTTCAAAGAAGAGGTAATTTCCGTTACCGATTCTTTCAACTTTATTTCTTCTTCCACTTCTTCTTCTTAGGTTGTTTCATTATGAAGTAATAACATCAGTATCACTCATATACTGATATGTTATTATAAGTATGAAACAACCCTATTTCACCATCTATCCATCCTACGGAAAACGAAATCACCGTGCGTGCGTATGTACGGAATACCGTCTCCACGCCGTGGTGTAATCTATTTTTCCACCAACACCTTACATGGATGGGTATTATGGTGTAAAGAATAACTATACATAGTTATTATAACATCATAATGATTCTGATATATTGTATCATCCACTCCAATTCAATTCAATTATCATGAAAATGATATCATCGCTCGTGCGTACGTACGGACTACCGTCTCCACGACGCGATGAGATTCATTCTCCACTGTAACCATTCAGGAATGATTATAAAGTACATATAATAAGTAATCATGAAATATATTACATAATAATTGTACTGTATTTATGTGTATATATATGTATGTCATCTACTTAATTCCATTCAACTCAATAAGGAAACGAAAACAACGTTCATGCGTACGTACGACCTACCGTCTCCATGAACGGTCTATTTCTTTCCATTTACTGATTTGTTATATATATGTATATTCTGAATATATATTATATATAAATCATGTTTTATATTCTGGAATTAAGTAATCATGATCTAAGTAATCATATGAATAATTACAAGTCAAAACACGGACGACAAATGAAACGATTTTACCCAAAACGCTCTTTAACATGGAATTTACAAAAGAACGGGTAAAATAAAGTCATAAGTGAACCATATATGATATCATAACAATGAGTATGATTCTGGAATAAGTCAATGACATTATTTAAATCATTATACAGGAGGTTCGGACACTTACGAAGCAAATCGGACCTAAGGTAAGGGAAATATCACAATCTCATTTTTATCCGAGATTGTTTATACTTTGGTATTTACTGGGGTGTATTTTATCATCCACATCCATGTTTCTTCAATATGTAATTTTATTTCCATCCACCTACAATTTTTTAAATCAAATTTTACCCTTCGGTGAGTTTTTAGTAAAGGATATGAAAGGAATCTTTTGTCGTTTTTTTCGTACAAGGTACTTTTTGACTTTCCGACAAAAGTACGAGAAGAATGTTTTTTTAACTTATACGAAATGAATGGATTTTTAAAACATTATTTCCAAGAAGCTTACTTTACAAGTTTTCAAGTTTATTTTTAATCAACTTCTTTTAGTTTAAAATTTTATGACATGTTAAGAAAGGAAAATGTTTTTGAAGAAGAAAGGATATTTTACTCAAGAATGGAGTTCAAGTGTTTTATCAAAATTATTTTCCATCTAAGATAATAAAGGGTTCTGTTTCTATCCCTATTATTACATTGATTTGACTATGTTGTGATGGAATTATTTTTATTAATTCCTTTATCTTATATGAATTGTTTTATGATGTCATGATGTTTAAGATTCCCATTTTTATTACAAGGGTTATGCTATGATGTATGGTTTATGATTTTGTGGCACACATAAGAATGGTATCATTATGAGATGGGTGGGACCTATATCTCCCTCCAATGCATTGGGTAAAGATTTTATATCTCATGAGATAGACATGGCTGGAACGGTAGGTTATACCGGTTCAGTGAAACAGGACTGAAACGAGGGTGACTCGGTTCAGAAAGGAACTTTGTCCACTAAGATAGTCTTGGCAATGAGTCTTGACTAAAAAGAAATGATTCTCTATGATTATGTGTGTATGCCACAAAGTTTCATGTTTTAAGTTATGATGATTGTGATTACATTTCACTGCCATGATTTATCCCATGTTATGAAATTATGATCTCTTTTGCAGGTTAATATTTCCAAAAGTTATGTGCTTATGTATATGATGTGATTGATATTTCTTTTTTTACCCTTACTGAGCATTTGAGCTCACCCTTTTATGTTTTCTTTTCCCCAGGATATAAATAAAGGTTTTAGGTATAAAAAAAAGGAAGATCTTTATGGGAGATGTTGAAGATCTTTCACCAGGATTAGAAGATTATATTCCGAGTTTCCAAAGACACTAAACTATTACGATCCTTGTGTGTGTGTTTTTGTTATGTACTAAGTATTCCGCAAATGTAATGTAATGTCAATGTACGTAAAGCTTCGGGTCTCTACACTTAATGTATCAAAACAATCCAAATTTGTTTTTTTTTGGTTTTTAGTATGTCACTTGTTCTTTTTACATAAATTAATGTCAATTTTAAATAAAAACATATTTGGATTTATACCGGTCACATCATTAATCATATTGAGGTGTGGTAGATTCTTACATGTCACAAATGACTCCTGGATCATTATTATATTGTATTTAAAGAATCCAAATGTGTATTCTGGGTTTTCAGTATGTGAGTTGTGTTTTTTTTACTAAAATATCATTTCAAACCAGAAACACGATTTTGAGTCATACTAGTCACATTGTGCATAGATTTGATGTAAGACTACTTCATACATGTCAAAGAGGACTTATGAATCACTGTACTAACTTTTTAATACAATTAAAAATCATTTTATTTGTTTCTAGTGAGTGACATGTTTTGAGCTAAAATGTAAATTTTAAACTGATAAAAACACTTTTAGTTATACTGTTCACACCGTGCATCAGATTGAGGTATGGTTGATTCCTATACATCAAAAATGACTCACAGATCATTTTCCTAAAGTATCAAAACAATCCTAATTCATTTTCTCAATTTTCTGTATGGCAATTGTTCTTTTTTACTTAAAATAATGTCTATTTTAAATTAAACAGAACATTTGGATTTATAGTGGTCACATCGTTCATTTTATTGAGGAGGGTTTGATTCCTATATTTCAAAAATGACTCATGGATTATTTTCCTAAATTATATAAACAATCTGAATGCATTTTCTCTGTTTTCAGTATGCAAGTCCTGTTTTTTTAAACTAATTAATGTCAATTTTAAATAAAAATAGAAAATTTGAGTCATACCGATCACACCATACATATAATTAAGGTGATTTTGATTCATACCATTCAAAAATTACTTATAGATCATTTTCCTAAAGTATAAAAACAATAAAAATGTTTTTTCTCTATTTTTTGTATGTTAATTTAGTTTTTTTACTAAAATATCATTATAAACTGGAAACATGAATTTTGAGTCATACCAATCGCATCGTGCATCAAATTGACATGAGACTACTAATTACACATCACTAAGAACGTATGAATTGTTGTCCTAAATTGTGAAGATAATCAGAGTGAGTTTTCTTGGTTTTTAGTGAGTGTCATGCATTGAACTAAAAGTTCAATTTTAAACTGATAATAAAAACTTTTAGTTATATCGGTCTCAATGTTTATTGGATTGAAGTGTGGTTGATTCATATACATAAAAAATAACTGATGGATTGTTTTCATAAAGCATCAAAACTATCTGAATGCATTTGACCAGTTTTCAGTATTTAAGTTGTGTTTTTTTGGTATATTTATTGTTAATTTAATATAAAAATACACACTTAAAGTCATAATGTTCACACAGTGCATCATATTTAGGTGGGGTTGACTCCCACATGTCACATATGACTTATAGATAATTTTCTTAAAGTATCAAATAAATTCTAATGAGTTTTTTTAGTTTTCAGTCTGTCACATTTTTTTACTAAAAATACTGTCAATTTTAAATAAAAATAGACACTTTGAGACACACTAGTCACATTATCATGATACTTGTGTACATTCTTCCATTAGGTATGCTGCTCATTCATTTCTAAATGAATTTACATTATCTTATGAATATGATTCTTTTCTAAAATCATGGTAGTAATGAAAAAATATAAATACAGAAAAGAGTAATAAATATTTCAAAAGAAATAGTAATTTTCTTCAAAAATACCTCTTCAGGGATGCTAGTTTATTGATGAAATATGATCTCTTTCATAAATTTTCAAGCATAATAACCATAGTCTTTATTGTTTGTTTGTTTTAGACACTTTATAATCATTGATAAAAATAAGTATTTTTTTTGGGTTTGGATAGTGAAATCATATTATATATACCCTGATTTGTAACCAATCATAGTACTTGTGATGTTTCTTGTCATTTCCCCCTGGCCTCATTCCATGATGGAGACGATATTCACGCACCGCCATATTATAACATATTCCCCATTAAAAGATAATTTAAATTATATAACTAAATGTTTAGTTCTAAAATTTTGGATGTAATTTATTATAAATTGAAAACCGCCATTATTTGTGGTTGGTTTGTTGGATATCCATGTAGTGAATCGAGAAAAAAATCATTAGAGTATCCAAATTGATCATAATGAGCATCCAATGCTGCCTAAGAACAAAAAAAAAGAATAATTAATGAAATAAATTAAAATATATTTTATATGATTAAATTTTAGAGTTTTACCCCTAAATCATTAGTATTAAGATGAGGCTGTCATCCATAATTGTTCTATTAAACAATCTGAGCAGGCCTGCCACTATTTCACTCTCTTTCTCAAAATCTATTTTTGTTTGTTCTGTAGAGGTGACGTGAGGACTAACGAGTAAAAAAAATCATGGGGAAATCCCTTCAATTTTTTTTCATATATACGACTATGAAAAATATGAAATGTGTTTAGTTATAATTATCATAGTATATCATTTATTGGAAAATAAACTCCTAAAAACACACCTCATGTATAGATTTAAACCTGAACCGCCTAGCCAATCATACTACAAGAACTCACTTACATTGTCAACACTGATGAAATATGGATCTTCCCCATTGTACATATTTTCATCAAAAATATTTGTGTGAGTATCACCGTCTTCAAATTCATATTCAGATGATCCCGTAATGATAATAAATGAAGATATAGAACGATCAGTATTAAGGTGCTTTTGGTAGATCATTTTGATTGTTTGGTTGATCCTTGAGATGGTTTTGAGACATTATTTCTTTTCACACCCTTACCTATGTATATCTATAATACAATTCATCGGTTCATACCTTTTTTCATTAAATATTACAGGATTATCTTGAAAAATAAATTGGAAATGAATACGTCCTTGTCAGCATGTTTTTTTACATGATGTGACGGCAATGCGATGAATGTTTCAAGAGATTTTTTAACCTTTTGAATATATTCATCATCAATTAGAATAGGTAGCTCGACGCTTGGATTATGGGCTACGTTAATCAAAACATTGACATGACCTATTGGATGTGGTTTGTTGTGTATCATGGAGTTCTGGATATTGAACACCATAGCCCTCACATCAAGATGATGGGTGGGTGTTGATAGATATAAATCAAAGTCATTTTAACCATGTAAAATATAAGTACAGGAAATCTATCAGTGACTATATGATTCAAAATTCAATGAAACAATCATTAGAATATTGATTCCCTGAGTTAAGACATGTTTTTGAGGGGACTGGCTCACCTCAAAGCTAGTGGGGGTGGGCCGAGATCTTTACGTGATGGTTATTCTTGATTTGTTTCTTCTCTTTCCCCCCACCATCAAATTTTCCATGAACTCACTCTAAAATTACATATGTTCTTCTAGGATAGGTATTCATTCTCTTAGAATTTTGATTTCTTCACTTTGATCCTCCTCTTGTTTTTTACTCAAAAAAAGTTCGGGGTTTCACCCCAAAACCCACACCTCTGACGTGTCCATACTTTTCTGCCTTCTTTAAGGCTACCAAAAGTATGTCTTCATGCAGTTTGGATATTGGTAATTCCTACGAATTTTTTAGATAAAAAATATAGGAAAATAAGTAATCATTGTTATTTAATATTGATTTAAAAAAATATTTATTTTGTCATACTTAAATATTTTCCAACACTTTTTGAGTGTTTTAATCTATTAGTATCACATATTTATTTAGACACACCTCCTTCCATATCAAATGGAGTGGGATGGAAGTGACTTTGGATTTGGATTCATCAATCTGCATATAAATAGAGAAACATAGTATTGGTGTTGTTTTATTTCACATTAAACCTATTATGGTATATTTAAAATACATACCAATTTTTTTCAAGTGAATCATATCCTATTCATACATTACGGTAGGGGTAAATTGGTTTTGATATTCATTCCTTATTTTCAGTACTCAGTTTCTATATCATAAATAAAAAACCGTTAATCAAAGTGATGAATACACGTATCATCAAACAACGTATTACCAAATACAATGTACCTAAAAAGACTGCTCCGTACGATGGCTTGTAAACACATCCCACACTCCTTCGGATATCAGGTGTGAATAAATAGGATGAGGGTGAATGTTTATTTTATATTCAGCGTCTTTAAGATAAAATATCATTAAAATTATTCAAAAGCCTCTGTGAATCCTTACGGAAACCCTTAATAAATATTCCTTCTGTGATTCATCCACTATAAATTCACTCTAAAAGGGACGATGAAGAGGAAGTAAATGATTCGATATTTTTTTATTAGTAAATTAAAGAAATGATATCATAATGTTACCATAATATCTCCCCACACCAGTGTCTTAAGCCCGGGGACAACATGGTTTCATAACGTTACATCAATCGGCACACATTTCCGAGTGACGATTCAAATGTAACTACTAAACATGGCCTTGTTTGTGTTAACATACTAGCCCCACTTATTCTATCCAACCTCATATTTGATGCCTTTTACTTTATCCTTAATGATTTTTTCAAACATCATAAAAATACGGTGCTCCTATTTTATTTGCACAAATAGTGTTTCGTTTCATACCATTTCCTCGGTTTCAACATCATCAATATGTTCCTCTGGTGCACTAGCATCGGCATGTGCAGATGGTGGTTATACCTCTACACTGGGAGTGGCAAAAACCTGTTGGTCCTCTGCACTATGTGAAGTAGTAGGTTGAGAGACCAATTATTCCTCTGCACTACAAGCAACATCAGGTTGAGAGATATGTTGTTCCTCAGGATTGGTAGAATCATCATGTGTAGAAGTCAATATCTATAGAAGTAGTTTAATATTTAATTTATATTACATAAAAGTAGTAGAAAATAGATAATAACATAAGGTAACATGATGTATATTACAAAAAAAATATAACCTGAATATTGAAATCTATTTTTTAAAATGTTGAATGGATTTTACCTCTCTGTCGACTATCCAAATTCCTTCATTATGGTCTCGTCTGACATAAAAAAACATATACATAGGGACTATTGCTGAATTATTATGACATCCTAATTAAAGGGTCATCCTCCATTGAATTTTCATCTGACCCTTCAGTGGTTTTGGTTGATAACAGAACAATTGACCAATTTTAGTTTGCGGGATATGTAACATAAAATACATGTACCGCCTATGATGCCATTTTAAATGGTTTTTCATTGTACCCTTCCTTACTGAAATCAAATTTATTGAATCCTAACTCATCTATTTTAACAGAACTCCAGTTATCAACCCACATGCATTGAAAAATTGGCACGTATAAGTTCATATAATCCAACTCCCATATTTATTTTATGATGCCAAAGTATGACTTATTCCCATAAATTGGATTTCGGTCCTTAGAACTAGAAACATGCATCACTTCAACCATAAGTGTAACTCCACTATTCTATAGGGTACGTCTTCATCATGTTATTAGTATAAAATGTATAACCATTAATTACATAAGCATTCTAAGATAATACACATAAACTTTGTCCTCCATCTTTCAATTTAAGTCATTCTGAAATTGAGTTCGGATTTTTATCTGACTCCTTAAATATATGGTCCCAAAACCATCCTATAAACTATTTATTAAGTGTATTTGATATCCATTTTTCATCCCTTTATGGATTCAAATTC
This sequence comes from Viscum album, assembly GCA_963277665.1. Classification (NCBI taxonomy): domain Eukaryota; kingdom Viridiplantae; phylum Streptophyta; class Magnoliopsida; order Santalales; family Viscaceae; genus Viscum; species Viscum album. Next base: position 1,481,292,590 of record OY728155.1, on the reverse strand, counting down.
ATAATAATTTCTTTGTGGGTTTTAACATATGGGTCAACCTCTAAACTATTATGAAAAAAATAAAGGTGGCCCAACTCTTGATCTATAATATTGATTGTGACAGCCTGTATTACAGAAATTACTTCGCTAGAAAGCCACCCAGTGTGATTAGATTTTAGTAGACCAATTCTTTCTACACCAGAAAGGTATTCAGTACAGAATTCAACGACTTAAAAAAATATCACTTCGCAATATAACCATCTGACCGACATCGATTTTTGACACACCCTTTCTGAATCTTTATATACTGTTCAGTGGGATACATCCATCTATAGTGTATAAGACCACATCATCGAATCTCTATTTCTAAGTAACCTATCAATTGAACCATCATATCAATGAATATCGGTGGGAAGAACATTTCTGATTCACATAATATGATGAAAATATCACTTTTCATACTCGATAATTTTTTTGGGTCTATAACATCATTGCATATAGATTTGAATAAGAAACAGAGCTTCATAAATGTATAATGGGAATTCTTGGAAAAAAATTTAATATAAAACTATAGGAATTAGATCTTGCAACAAAATGTGGAAGTAATGTGATATTATACCCTTTAACTTTAAATTAGTCATTGACACAATGTTCTTGATATTCGATGAATACCCCTCTGGAACATTTATTTTATTCAATATGTTTCAAAAATTTATATCTCCCCTACCTGGAAATAGTGTAAACAGTTGGAGGAAGAAAAGTTCAATTTTCACCTTTTACTAGCCCCAACTCTTCTTGTATTCTCATGTTAACCATTTCTATCCTAGCCTTAATTCCATCCTTTGTTTTTTCATGTACATTTAGAAATGTACTGATGACACTGTCACATACATTTTTTTCAACATGCATAACATCAAGAAAGTGTCTGATGTATAGATAATTCCAGTATGTAATTCAAAAGAAAAACTAATCCCTTCATCCAACTGGTTTTCATAATTTTTTTCAAAAACGGTTTAGGAAAATCAGTGTTGACATCTTTTACTTTCTCAAACAGTTGATCTCATATTAGTGGAGACAGTGTTGTACATTCTTTTGAAATTCCATCGAATGATGTATCCCAAGATAGAAACTTATGTCATTAGGGTAGAAATCTATAATGTCCTAGAAACATGGTTTTTAATGAATGTTTCAACCTAATTGACTGTATACCATGTTCATAGATAAGACACCCATGAATTCATTTAATGTTATATCCTGATAGATTTCCATAAGTATGAAAGTCATTTATCATCCTGTACACCATGGCTCTCAAAGTTAAATCTTCATTTCTATAAGCATAATACAACATAACACTTAAATCCCAAAATAATTTCAAATCTCTGATCAATAGATCCAAACAAACATCAATATCATTACCTGGTTGTTTCGGTCTTGATATAAGAATAGATAACATTTTGTTTTTTCATTTCATGCATAACCATGGTGGAAAGTAATAATTTACCAACAAAATCAGCCATATAATATGAGTGTTGCTTTCAAAACCAAAAGGGTTCACTCAATATCTAGATAAGACCAGAATAAGGTTTCTCCACTCATTTCCAAAACCATGATACTCAAGATCGATTCTCTTCCACTGAGGAGAGTCTACAAGGTGACTTATTTTTGTTAGGGTTGGTGTCCTGAGAACCAAATGTTTTGTACTTTGATAACATGAATGTATACATATTATATATTGTTAATTTTTCTGCATGACTATAATATAATAATGTCCTGGAATATTTGTTGCATTGATAAGGTCATGGAAGATCCCCTATATGATGAGAACCTTGAAATGATATAACAATATTCTTAAATAAAGTTCTATGGTTGGATGAAATACCATGATAGGACACCTAGTATACAGACTATCATGTTCGAGTACTTGTAAGAAGATGAGACTCTCTTTCAAGGAGTTCTCACTTAGTAATCTCCAATATGGGAGATTATGAGAACAAACCCAGTGGTAGTAATTATGCATGTCTTGGTGTCATCAGACATTACTATCTATGATCATGTGTGATGATCCTTAGACTGGAATATTATCATTAACTCATGTCATGACTCACACACTTAGATTTGCTGATGAAAACCGTCACGAAGACAGTTGGAGGGAAGTAGGGTACGTTGGGTGCGTCATGAATGACATGTTGTTAATGGATAAGTCAAGGAAGTATTTTTCCCTTCCATATTTATGGAAGAAGATATCTCAGTCCCTTTTATTGAAATAGAACTGTCTCTCAAAATCCATGGCCATGGTGTCACAACGAGTTTATTTCTAGAAGTAATGAATAATAGACCAAGTATATAGGTTTATGAAACTGCCATGAAACCTTCTTGATGAGATATTGAGACAAAGGGATTAAATTATAGAGTAAGTGTTCATATGAGATGACACGTAAATGCAACATAAACTTCTTTCTATTGGGTGCCTTGAACCATTTCTAGACAGTAATCTTGGACTTTAGGCAAGCCCACCTAATGACAATGAGAAAGAGGCCTAGAGGGTTACACACTAAGTCAATCCAAGTATCTCAAGTAGAATAAAGATTATTCCCGTATGTGGTTTAATAATAATTCAAGGAAGCCTAAATCATTTTAATGTTAGAGGAAGAATAAAATTAAAACAAGAAATACATGTCGTGTACATTTAATGTACACGCCGTGTAGTTTTCACTCTGGAAAGGAAATGAAAAATGAAAAAAAGATATACACTATGTGTACATTTAATGTACATGCAATGTAGTTTTCAATGAAAAACAAGTACACTCTATGTATTAATGATTACACACCATTTAGTTTTTTCAGTCCGGATTTTGAGAAGATAATATCATTTTATTAAATGATATTTAGTATAATCAGTGTGGGCGCATGTCAAGGAGTAAATAATTCGACAAGGGTTTTTCAATAAGGGTTAATGAAATAAATAAAATGCATAACACATTTATTTATTTTCATATCTCTATAACCTCAAACCCTATTATAAATATCCTCACAACCCCAACACTTTTCCATAGAATCGTTGTGCAAAACAATTCTGGAGAATTCTCTCAAGACCGAAATAACTCCATCCTCCAATAACGCTCTCAAGAACGAGAAAGATCCACCTCTATCAGATCAAGATGATCTAAGGCAGACAATGCAAGCAAAGGCTTCTCCATGATAGCACTCAGAGATTCCTTTGGTGATGTCTAGAGATACGTGGTGAATGTATGGATCACCGCTAGAGGAAGTCTACACTTGGCTTCTGCGACGCAGTGAAGAATCACATCAGAACGTGATCAGAAATATCAACGATGAAATAAAACAATACAAGGTAATTCTTGTCAATTAATTAAATTAATTATAATCAACCTGTAATGATCCTTCCTTTTTGGTTTTAGGAATTTTCTTCCTCTTTGCCTATTTCTACGATTCAATCCATGGATTCTGGTATTTATCATCGTATTGATCATGGATTGATAATTGCTAATGAAAAAAAGACAAGTTGGCACATCCACCCATGAGCTTTCACTGCACCCGGACCTTCAAGTGGTATCAAAGGGTGTCACACTGTTGATTATAGTTATTTAATTTTTGTTTATAATTTACGCATTTATATTTTATTAAATTCAAGATAAATCGTTCTATAAAACCGAATGAATGAGATCTATTCTTCCTCCTTCATTTCTCGATTCACATCACACAAAAGACCTTTTAATTTTAATTTTGAATAAAATAAAAATGAGGAACTCATCCGGAGGAGCCTCTCTTTCTGTCTGTACAACATAAGAATACACGGCGTGTAGTGAAAACTACACGCCCTGTACTTAGGTTCAACAAACTGGTACGAGTCCACCAAACCACGCCATTTGAATTGAGAATGCCTAAGTATTTATTACATAGTGTTGAGAAGAACTGAATGACACGTGGAAATCGGAATACACGGTGTGTATGTTGAATCAACACACCGTGTAGTCCGATCCGGCCCAGGTGAAACCGTGTACAAGGAGAAGTCATGTAACGCGTACACAGGATTTCCAGGCTAGTAACCACGTAACAAGGAAGTACACCCCATGTTAGATTAATCTACATGCCATGTACTCCAAAATTTCCAAAGTACATAAAACATGCCAAAGCCCTGGCGTATACTTTGGATAAAGGGTGAAAACAAATATATGCCGTGTAATATAGCCTAAACACTGGGTACTTTCTATAAATGGAATTTCACCCAGTTTCCTCCAAAGTACAAAGACCTATACAAGGAATATGGATGAGAAGAATCTCAAGGAAATTAAAAAATGAATTAAAGATAAAGAATTGATTAATTATAAGATCATAATTTATTGAATTCAAGCACGAATTATCTTGAATAAAAGAACTATTAAAAGAATTTGAATACTAAATATGTGTAAATGTGGTTACATGCTATGGATAATCATGAGCTAAAAAAGACCCTTTTTATGTGTGTATGGTTTCATTTAAATTTGTTTATTTTAAATTCGTTGGACTATGAGCCTTATTCCAATAAAATGTAGGGCCTACATGCCCATGGTTTCTTTAATGTAAACCCCATGTATTGGAGGATCTCCCAAGCCAGTGGAGATGGTTCAAAAATCTTAAGATGAGGTAAAACCAACCCAAGAAGATACAAAGGTGGACATTTGGGAGCTGCAAAACATGAACCATCGGGTTCAAGGTGTTTTAACTAGGTCAAGTTTAGCTTATCAAAACCACTAGATAAGCTAACCAATATAAGCTCATGATCATGCCATCTTATTTTATTTTTATCTAATTGCATGGTTAATTTATTATGTATATATTGTCGCATTAACATAATTAATGAAATAAACAATACTGAAAAGATCAAATAAAAAAATGGACTATGCATAAACATTATCAGAACATGGTTAATCACTTAAGCAAGCATCACTTAATATTTACAAGCATGTGATAAGGAAAAACTACACATAAAGAATAAAATCCCTCAAATACCATAATAAGTCAGACCAAGCCTTACATTACTTGATTAAGGGAAAGACACAATAAAACTTTGTGTTTGAACAACCATTATTGGGACACTTACATTTATAATGGAAGCTCTTATTTAAGTTTCGGGTTGACTTAAACATTTTACATCAAGAGGAGTATACCTGGCTAGACTTGTTGTAAAATGGAGGCAAGTGTTAAGGAAATCCAAGTTAGGATTTCAGGATTGGGGAGTCCACTCAACAGATCAAGGAACTATAAGCTCGCAGTTAGAAAGGAACTGCCTACCTGAATACCTTTAAATATCTTGACCAACCCTTTTAGGGTTATGTGAAGGTGAATATTGATCCTAGCCACTATAATGTCAAAGAAACTGGACATTCTGAGTTCAATGGTGCAGGCCATTGGGACATGTTAAAATAGTGGGAGAATTAATAAATACAATTATTATTTTTCATAAAATGTAATCAAAAGGTACTGATAAATCTTCTATTTTAAATTGTAGAATCAATATGAAAAACTCGTCAACCACATTTTCTCTATGATCAATTCTGGATAAAGATGATATCTTCACCGGCAGTAACTTTCAAGAATGGTTTAGGCACCTTCAGGTTATCATATGCCATGAATAAAAGTTTTACGTGATGGAGTCCTCACTTCCTGATTCGCCTGCCCAAGGGGTGAGTGATAAGGATTTCCTGGTCTATGATCAATATTTGAGTGATGCACTCGACATTAATTGTTTGATGTTGTTATCAATGTCTAGTGAGATCATGATGTATCATGAAGACATGGATGCCTATAGCATGCTCAAGCACCTCCTTGGTCTATACCAGGAGAGAGAAAGACAATAAAGGTTTGAGATCTCCAAGGCTCTATTTCAGAGAAATCTTGGAGAGGGTACCCCATATTGGCCTCATGTATTCAAGATCATTGGCTACATTGAGTGCTTGGAGGTTCTAGGGTTTAAAATCCCTGAAGAACTGGGCACCAATCTCATTCTCGCATCACACCCCTAGATCTTCTCTAAAGTTGTTTTAAATTTCAACATGAACAACATTGATAAGTCTCTATATAATCTTCTTATCGTTATTCGCCAAGTAGACAATGATATGAAGCATGAAAATACTTCTGTCCTTATGGTGAATAAAAGGAAAAAGAAGGCGAAGAGATTTAAGCCCAAGGATTCTTCAAGGCCTTTTAAGAAAAGGAAGATCAAATGGGATGAAAGATAACATGATGTTGTTTGTTTCGCATGTGTCAAGAATGGAAACTGGAAGAAAAACTACACCCAGCCAAGGAAGCAAGGGGAAACTTCAGGTGCGTTTGTTATCGAATGCAATATATCTATTTCTACCAATTGGGTATTAGATACTTCATGTGGTGCTCACATATGTGTCCAAATACATGAACCAAGTAGATTCAGAAAGATTGACCGAGGTGAGGTAGATCTGCGAGCAGCCAACGAAACCAGACTCGCTACTGTAGCTGTCGAAGACTACCATCTTACATTTCCTACTGGGATGGTCTTGGTATTTAAAGGTTGTTATTATGTACCCTCTGTAAACTAAAACATTATTTCAGTATCCAGATTAGATACTAATGGATTCATCTTCAAGTTTGGAAATTAATGTTGCTACTTTTGTAAAGATAGCATTTGTTTTGGTAGGAAAAATTTATATAATGACCTTTATGTGTTAGAGTACACAAACCAAGTAATGGAAATCGATGACAAAGTTAATTCACATGACTCATACCACACCCAACTTTTTCATCACCAGATAGGTAATGTTAATGAGAAACGTTTGACAAAATTACATCAAGATGGGTATTTAGATTATTTCAAACTAAAACCACTTGGTGTATGTCATGTGTGTTTACATGGCAAAATGACTAAAGCCCCATTTAGTGGGAAAGGTAAAAGGGATAAAGAGATTCTATAATTAGTTCACACAGATGTATGTGGAGCATTTCCAGTTGAAGCAAGGGGTGGGTTCTTGTACTTCCTAACTTTTACTGAAGATTTTAGTAGATATGGGTATATTTAATTAATGAGGTATAAGTCAGATTCTTTTGATCAGTTCAAAGAATAAAATAATGATGTTGAGAACCATCTCGGTAAGAAGATTAAGAAACTACGCTCAGACAGAGGAGGAGAATATCCTAATTAGGACTTCATTGATTTCTTACTGGAGTTTGAGATTCTATCTCAACTCACTCCTCCTTACACGCCTAAGTGGAATGGAATAAGTGAAAGGAGGAACCACACCCTATTGGACATGGTGAGATCAATGATTAGTCATGCGAGTCTTCCATTATCCTTTTGGGGATATGAATTATAAACATCAGCACACATACTAAACCAAGTACCAACTAAATCGATAAATGGTATTCCATATGAATTATGGAGTGGACACAAAGCCATGTTATCAAATTTACATGTCTGGGGTAGTGAAGCATTTGTTAAAGCCTCTTCCGGTAATAATATTGCACCCCGAGGCACAAAGTGTACCTTTATAAGACATACCAAAGAAATAAGGGGATATTACCTATACAAACCTTCAGATAAAAAGGTAATAGTGGCAAGACATGAGAACTGCGTAGAAGCATGAGAGAGGTAAGAGAACCAGAACGATATTGTTTTCTTGTCACTGAGGATGGTGACTCGTTATTGGTTGAAAATGATGATCCTCTTACATACAAGGAAGCGGTTGAAGGCACAGATGTTCCCAAGCGGTAAGAAGCCATGAATTCTAAAATGGATTCCATGTACCGAAAACAAGTTTGGATTTTGGTAGATCCTCTAGTTGATGTAAAGCCTGCTGGTAATAAATGGGTATTCAAGAGGAAACTAGACTTGGAGGGGAAGGTCAGCACCAATAAGGCACGACTGGTTGGAAAAAGTTTTAGATAGAATCAAGGAATTGACAATGATGAAACCTTTTCAGCAGTTGTTATGCTGAAATAAATCATAATCTTATTGGCCATTGCTGCTTACCATGACTATGAAATTTGGAAAATGGATGTCAAAACAACATTCCTTAATAGGAACCTCCAAGAAGATGTCTACATGAAACTACCTGAAGGGTTTGTGTCTCCAAAGTATGACAACAAGGTATGCAAGTTGCATAAATACATTTATGGATTAAAGAAAGCATCAAGGTCATGGAACATTTGTTTTGATGAAGCCATAATAGAATTTGGATTTGTTAAGATCGAATATGAGCCTTGTGTCTACAAAAGGTTTAGAAGAAGTGAAATCATTTTCCTAATAGTATATGTTATTGTCATATTACTAATTGGAAATGAAGTACCTTTCTTACAGTCAGTTAAGGCATGGTTGGATAAATGATTCTCTATGAAAGACTTGGGTGAGGCAGGATATATTCTTGGGATCAAGATCCATTGTGATAGATCCAAGAGAATTCTGGGCCTGAGTCAAAGTACATACATTGACAAGATACTGAAGAGATTTAGTATGGAACAGTCTAAGAGGGGATTATTTCCAGTGTCATGTGGCATTCATCTTTCCAAGAAAATGTGTCCTCAGACAAATGAGGACAGAAAGAAAATGTAAAGGATCCCTTACACATCCGCGATTGGACTAGTCATGTATGTTATACTATGTACAAGGCTAGATGTTTCTTACACATTAAGTGTGGTAGGCAGATATTAAGCTGATCTAGGAGACCACTATTGGATGGCAGTCAAGACTATCCTTAAGTATCTGAGGTGTACTAAGGATATGTTACTAGTTTATGGAGGAGATGAGGAACTAGTCATTAGAGGACATGTAGATTCTTGTTTCCAGATTGATCAAAATGACATGAAGTTGTAGACTAGAAACATATTTAGTTTGAATGGAGGTGTAGTGAGCTGGAAGAACTCGAAGCAAGGTGTGAACGCAGATTCTACAGCAGAGTCTGAGTATATCACAACTTCAGCAGTAGCTAAAGAAGTAGTATGGATGCGAATCTTCATCCAAGAGATGGATGTAGTACCTAGCAGTAATGATCTCATGACACTCTATTGTGATAATAATGTAGCGGTGACACTTTCAAAAGAGCCAATCTCACATCAGCGGACAAAGAACATACTTTAGAAATATCATCTCTTGAGGGATTTTTCTTAGAGAGGTGAAGTTGCAGTGAGTATTATTTCCACAGAAGACAACTTGGAAGACCCCTTGACTAAAGCCATGACTCAGTAGAAACATGATCATCATGTTAGGTCTGGAAGACTAAAAGTCATAGGCAGTTGGCTCTAGTCCAAGTGGGAGTTTATTAGGGTTGGTGTCTGGAGAACCAACTATTTTGTACTTTGATTACATGAATGTACACTTATTATATATTGTTCATTGTTATGAATTACTATAATATAATAATGTCATGTAATATTTGTTGCATTGATAAGGTCATGGCTGATGATGCTATATATTTAGTGCAATCACCATATATAGACATCTTTTCAAAAAAATTATCTGCCCAAACAATTTTGGGAAATCACGTAGTTCATATTCAACTTCACTTTTCATTTCCTAAATACGATCTTCATCATCATTCACATAATTAATCATGTCCTCAACACAATATTATTCATTTTCCACACTTGTAATCATATCTGATGATCCATAAAATGATCTATTATCCTAGCCCCTAGCTACATTTTCTTTTTACACATATTTATTCCAACAATTATAACTTCGATCTATTCTGTAACAAATCAAGTGTTCTTATAACTCCTTTGGACTAACTTTTCTTGAATAAAAACAGAATAAACACAGAAAAAGGATTTGATAAGGGTTATATACAAGATATTTTGCAAACTTGATGACCTGTTTCAATCCATATTCATACTCTCTGGTCAAATGATCAACAACCATCAATTCATTATACATATCCATCTTTTTTGATTCAGAGATATTAGTATTTAAAAAATTAAATAAATACAATATTTATATAATGTAATGGTTTTCCTAATTCTATAAAAATATAAACTTAAAAGATTATGAAAAAACTATAGCTCAAATGTCCTTTGAAAACTATTAAAAAAATCACACTTGAAATCCCATTAAAAAAACCAACCATTTACACAAATTCCTCTTCAAAATAACATACCATTTTTAAAATAAATTAATGAGTTCCAAACACTCTTTCACAAAATCAGTTTCCTTTTTTTTAAATCATTCAAGACAACTTCATGACTTGAAAATAATTATCGTTTAAAATGCGTGACATCCCTCTAAGAAACAATTCAAAACACTTTAATAATTTTCAAAGATCCACTTAGGCATTATCAAAAATACATAGATCCCAATGGAGACACATTATAAAAGATACACAGAAAACACCTTGATTCATCCCCAATCAATCAGTGTTGTGTAATTCCCTCACATTTATCCAAAGGTAGGTGTAATAATAGTAATTTCCATAACCATTTGATATTGTGCTGACCACTATTGGATATCTCTTATCCATGCCTCTATTGTCTAGTTATACCAGTTATCCTTCACCAAAATACCAGATTCCCAATAGATATGTTTCATAGTTAGGGACCACACTCACAACTATCAAACACTCATATTCCATTTATCTACAATAACTGCATTATCCCAATGATCATTGGCTCACACCAAATAAAATTGTTGTACACCCCAAGAACAATATATATTTCCCTCACATGAAGTATTTTTGGTTACTTCCATTATAAATACACCTAAGAAAAAATATTATCATGAACCCATTACATAATCAAGAATTTCTCAATTTCCATTCCTTTCACACAAGGAATTTTCCTATTCCACTCATGCCTAGAAGAAATTATGTTTCTTTCCCGATCCTTTTAAGTACATCATGTATCAAGTCAAAACAAGAAAATAACTATGGTACTAAACTAATAGATGGTATGATTTTCCATATTCTATTTCCTAAAATCTTCAAAAATACTTTATAAATGACATTACAAAGACTTTTCATTCTCAAATTCTTAACTAAACACATATTAGTATCCTATTGAATCAAAGTGATGAGAGCATAATTATAATTATGAATAGAATTATTACATCTCGAAACCACATTCATGATGTTAAAAACATAAATTCCCAAAATATTCTAAAACCTTTTAAAGAAAATTTCATGAAGAAAATCTTGGTTTGGTACCTTTGATGGATGCGTCAACCAAAATGTCACAACAACTTCATAACATTGAATATCAATATTAGATAATTCAATCATATAATTTGTAAAATTTGTAATAAAATAATAATTTATATATTTAGATATAAAATTATTCTAATAAGAAAATATTATTTGATAATCACTTGAATTATATCACTTGTCCCTTTGAGGGGATTCACCATAAAGTGCTTGTGGGTGGAAGGATTAGTTGTATGTGTTGTTATGGTTATTTGACAAGGGTTTCCAGAAAGTTTCTCATGTAGATTTGGATAGGTAGGTCTAACAAAAGATATGTTTTCCTCATAACTAAATTTATCCTATAGTAAAAATATCAATGTATTACCCTATTAAGTAGGGTTGTCTTCCAAACAACATAAATTTCATGTGATGTGCTTATTCCATTTATGTCACGTGTTTATCCTTTATTTCTCATTTTCCTCTAGGGGAGGTATTTTAAAAACTATGAGGTTAATAGAACTAGATGTTAGAGATCTTATGTAGTGACTTAGATACAACTTTATGTCTATGTTATGGTATATTAGGTTTGGGTATTTGTTTTAATTTATGTATGTTCTATAATTTCTTCCACTATCTACATGTTTCAGGGGTTTAATTTATGTTTTGGGGGTTGAACATTAGGATCGTCGATTTTTACCCAATCCAACTAGCGGTATCAGCTCCTTTTCTTATTCTACTATGAGTCAACAAAAAGTGTTATTAAAGATTCATTACATAACAAATGGTGATTATTTTATCAAGACTCGATAAAAGTCTTGGTTTCAAGACTACTGGATTTCCTCTAGTGAAGTGAGTTTCTAATATTTAGTGGAACTGCACTAGTAACAAAGTGGTGGTTTCATTAAAATAGATAGGGTTTGGATTGATATTCAATGGTGGAGGATTCATAATTTGTGGGAAAATAACCTAACAAATCTTGGAGAGTGCAAAAGATACATTGATTTTGAATTAGTCAGAATCAAGGTGTTCAGTAGAATGGAAAACCATGAGATGAAAGCATTAGAATTTTTTCCAAAAGTGTGTCTAAGAGAATCTGGATCCAAGAAAGAATAATGGAATGCCTTAACAATGTTGATCATTAAAGGTGGATGTGTAGTAAAGGGAGTGATCAAGGATTATGATTGGTCGAGGTTTTGGTGCAACAGTTGTTCTCAGTGAGAATGTATCAATGCCTAGAAAGTAAAGCATTTTGATCCATATCTAGGGAGAGCATATTGATTCCCAGTAAGTGTGGGGATGTAATCCCGTACTAGGGAGAGAAGATCAATTTTTATCAAGTACATGTCCTAGGACCTGCCTAAGTAACTGGGGTTCTAATTATAAATGAAATGGAGGAGATAAAAATCAATCATGAAGTCAATAAAAAAAAATCAGAATGACATAAAAACTATTCATATCACCACTAAACACTGTTAACTAAAACAACCCCTTTTTACCCATGCATAACACATTCTAAAAGAAAATAATCCCACTTTATATAACCATCAAAATCCATATATAATATAGAAAAAATGTTTCTAAATCAGGAATATGTGAAGGCCTCTATGTGATGGGATCTATGCGATATGATATGTAGAGGTGTATTCAAGCATTTAGTACATGGACCTTCTCTATGAGAATCTCATATATTATAAAAAAACCTTTTTAAGATACCCTTAAAAACATGGGTCTCATGAATTGAAATCATAAAAAAAGACAAAATCAAACCATTTCCATCAATTTTTTTAATGACTCTATTGAGGAATTTATTACTATCGGTAAACCAAATGATCACGTAAAATAAACATTTGAAATTTATAAACCAAACCCCTTTTATATCATTTTAAAATAAAAACCTCAGTATAAAACAATTTTCACATCAATATATTGTTTTATTTCATTGAAAAACAAAAATATATTAAATACCACACACACCATTTGAACCATTTCAAAAATCATTGTGGTCATTTCACAAAATCATAATACACGAAAATATTCCATTTTAAACATGGAAAAATGAAATTCAAAAGAGACCCCATCTATTCCAAGATCAAAACACAATAAAACAATTTAAATAATCACATGGATATAAAATATATTAATAATTTCAGAAAAAATTAATTTAGAAAGAATAATAACGCTTTTAAATAGAAAATGAAACAATTGAAATGAAAAAACTACTTAGAAGAAGAATAAACCAAGCTGATAGATGCCACCTTGAATGGAGACCAACTAAATAAAAAATAATACATCCATTAAAATCCCTAAAGTTCCAAAACAATTGGATTGAAAGATCCCAAATGATACCATCATACATGAGGGATCAAAAATGAAAAAAACCCTAAAGATCCATATAATATATTTATTTTTGTGCGAATAATGAATCGAGTTACAATTCACACCTGTGGAAGGATTCATGATGGTATGATTAAGTGGAAGAGGAGGAGGAGGAGGGTTCACAGTGGCAGAGGAGGGATTTGCAGTGGCGACTGGGGAGGAGGAGGAGTTGGAAACCGAGGAGGTTGAGGACGCGGTAGAGGCGATATAGGAGAGATTCATAGTGGTAGTAGAGGACTTCATGGTGGTGGAGGAGGAGGAGGATGAAGTCTAGGAGGCAGCGACAAGTTAAGGCTTCCATGAGAGCTTGAGTGGTGCGATGGAAGGAGGAGACTATTAGGGTTTATTTATAAAATCAGCCGAAGCATTTATCAATGATAGCTAAAAAGTGCTGATAAAGGTATGTTTTGTTAGTGCTAAATTAGAAAGTGCTGATAAAACATATCTTTATCAGTGATAAAATCATAGGGCTCATAAAGGCTCCTTTTATCAATGGTTTTTTAGCACTGAAAAATGATTACCTTTATTAGTTCCAAGAAAGCACTGATAAAACTATACTGATAATAAAATATTTATATTTTTTGTATATATTTATAATAATACATGTATAATAAATAGAAATATATTAATTTATAGTAATAAATATAAATAAATAAATATTACTTTATATTTATTTATATATTTAGAATTATAAATTTATATGAAATATATTTATTATATTTATAAATACATATATTTCTAATATTTATTATAAATATATATCTGTATTTATTTATAACTATAAATATAAATATTTGTATTTATTTATCAATATTTGTATATATTTATAAATATATTTATTTAATTATATATAATATTATATGTGAAAATAATAATTTTTTTTTATAAATTAATAATTATTTAAATAAAGATATATTTATTTATATTTATAACTACTAAATATATATATAATTATTTATATTTATTACTAATAAATAAATATATATTTATTTGTAATTAAAAATTATACTAAAAATTATATATTTATAGTTATAATTTTAAATATATATATTTATTTATTTAAATAATTATGAAATTATTACAAATATATTTAGAATTTTATAAATATATATAATTAATATATTTATTATAATTTTTTAATTACTTAAATATATCTATAGTTATTTAGATTATAATTATATCTAATTGAATTTATTTATAAATATTTGTATATTAATATATATAATTAATATATTTATAATAATTTTTATAATAATTTAAATATATCTATATATTTATTTAGAAATTATAATTATAATTATTTTTATATACTTATAAATATTTTTATATATTTATAAATATATTTATTTAGTTATATATATATAAATATATCTATTTAATTATAAATCTAACAAATCTATAATAAATCTAATAAACATATTTATTATTTAATGAAATTTATTATAATCTTATAATTATATATATATAATTATAATCTTAGAAATACTTTTCTTAAAACATTATATATATATATTTGAATTATTAAAAAATATATATTAATTATAATCATGCATTTTTCACTTAATGTATAAAAATAAACATTATTTTTGAATAAAATATAATAATTTTATATAAATTAATAATATTATTTATTAAAAGGAATTGTAGAGAGTCGATGTAAAAAAAACAAGGGTAACCAAACTTTACGTGGAGAACTAACCAGGTCCAAAAAATAGATAGTGAGGGAGACCTCTATTGAGGGACCCGACGTGATTAAAAAAGCATTGAAATACTTACCATGCAAAGCCCGACACGTGGAACCTTATGTAGCGAGCACGCGATGAAACTCGAGTGAACCACAAACCAACAATGCCTGAGGTTTCTGGCTTATAACACATAGCCACACCACCCTCAACCATCACATCTAGCCCTGTACCACTACTGCATGCATGCAACCTATCGTGGGGGAAACTAGTCACGACATCTGGGAAAATTATAAATATATTTGTATTAAAATATATTTTATTATAAATAAATATATTTAAAAGGTATTTATATATAATTGTAAATATAATAATTATATTTATCATATATAAAAAAATTGTTGTGATTTTATAATTATTTATCTATAATTATAAATATATATTTTTAAAATGTATTTATATAAAATTATAAATATACAATTATAAATATATAAATATATGAAATATAATAAATACAATTATTATTTAATGAAATTTATTATATATATATTTGATTTAGTAAAAAATATATATTAGGTATAAAAAATTGTTTTTTATTTAATGTATAAAAATAAGAATTATTTTTATTATAAATATAATAATTTTCTATAAATTAATTTTAAAAAATTTTATGAGCACTAACTATGGCACTGATAAATGTACCCTTTATCAGTGCTTTTAATTAGCGTTGATATAGCCCCCCTTTATCAGCACTTTCTACTTAGCACTAATGAAACGAGGCACTTTCCTTGACCCATATTGTGGTACTCTATCATAACACTTTTGGGTTCTCATCATAGGAGGGATCCACTGTGACCTTTTATAGTGATAGTTACTCCTAGGATATTATCACATTCAATGTCATGCAGGAAAACAACCATGATGTGGTAAGTAATTTATTAATTTTCAAAACCAGGAATATAAGTTATCATAAAGTACAAAAGAATTTGATTCTAGGGAACCAACTCCAGCAAACTCCCACTTTCACTAGAGACAATTTATAACAATGTTTAGTCCGCTAGTTCTCACATGATATTCATGAATTCTCTAAGATAAGTCTTTAGTCAAGGGGTCTACCACATTCTCTTCCATGGGTACTCTACTCACTGTATCTTCACCACTCAGATAAAAATTCCTCAAGAGGTGATACTTCTATAGTATGTGCGATGTCTGTTGATATGACCTTGGCTCTTTTTCAAGAGATACTATTGTAGTGTTATCACAATACAATTTGATATGGTCTTTACTACTAGATACCAAATAAAGATCCTTGAAAATGTTCTGAAACCAGATGAATTCCTTGGTTGCATCGAAAGCCTCTATGTACTCAAACTCTATTGTAGAATCAACTACAACTGGCTACTTTGAACACTTCTAGCTCACAGTTACTCCGTTGAGATAGAAAACATATCCTGATTGTGATTTCAAACCATTCTGATATGTTTAAAAACCAGAATCAACATACCCTCTGATGACAAGCTCCTCATATCCTCCATACACCAGGAACATTTCCTTAGTTTTTCTTAGATACTTATGGATAGTCTTAACAACAGTCCTATGATGTTCTTCTAGATCTTCTAGTTATTTTCAATCCAAGCTCAATGCATAGGAAGCTCCAAGTCTAGTACATAACATAGAATATATGATCAATCCTATCACTCAAGTGCATTGGATCTTACTCATTCTCTCTTTATAATGTGGAGTTTGGGGACACATTTTATCAGAAATATGTAAACTACGTGACACTGGAACCAATACCCTCTTTAATTGTCCCATACTACATATCTTTAGTATCTAGCTAATATATTTACATTGGATCAGTAAAAGAAGCCTCTTATATCTATCATAAATGATCATTATCCCTATAATGTAGGATAATTCACCTAAATCATTCATGGAGAAGCACTTGTTCAAAAAGTTCTTAACTAACTGTAAGACTAGTTTGTCATTTCTAATAAGTAACATGTCATCAACATACACTACTAGGATAATGACCACATTCCCCTTAATAATTTTTGTAAACACATGGCTCACAATCATTCTTAATGAAATTAAATTATTTTATAGCTTCATCAAATCTAATGTTCCATGACCTGTATGCTTGCTTCAATCCATAAATGGATCTTTTCAACTTGAAAACCCATTTGGCATTTCCAGGTGTCACAAACAATTTTGGATGTTTCATATAGACATCTTATGTATGGTTCCCCTTAAGGAATACAGTTTAGCATCCATCGGCCAAATATCATAGTCATGGTAAGATTCTACGACAAGTATGAATCTTATGGATTTAAAAATGGGAATTGGGGAAAAGCTTTCATCATAGTAAATACCTTAACATTGTTTAAAACCGTTAACCAACTACCTTGATTAATAGGTATTTACTTTACCTTCCATGTCCAATTTTCTCTTGAATACCCACTTACACCCAACATGCTTTACATCAGCTAGCATATTGACCAAAACCCAGACATGGTTTTGATACATGGAATCCATCTCAAAATTCATGGCTTCTAGCCATCTTGCAGCTTATGAGCTCTCTACTTCCTCCTTATAGGAGAGAGGTTCATCATTGTCCAATAATAGTGAGTCACCATCCTCAATGACTAGAAAACCATATCTCTCTGGTTCCATTACCTCTCTTAAACTCCTACATAGTACTTGTGTTTTGGGAACTACTTCTTCTAGGGGACATGTGGAACCTGTTCCTATACCAACTCTTGTGTATCTTGAGCTTCAACTTCATCCAAGTAAATCTTTCCCCCACTATCCTTTTTGAGGATTCATTCTCTCTCAATAAATATGGATTGTTTGGAATGAATCACTTTCTTTTATATTGGGTTGTATAGATAATATCCCTTTGTATACTTGGGATACCCTATAAAGATAAACTTTTCTACCCAGGGTGCATGTTTGTTGCTTGAGAAGGCCTTAAAAAGTCCTCGCAACACCATACACATGTATGCAATAAAATGGGTTTCTTTTCAACTCCATAGCTCGAAGGGAATTCCATTTTCTGCATTATTTGGTACTTGGTTTAATGTGTATTCCACAGTTTGTTATGAATATCCCCAAAAAGATAATAGAATATTTGCATGACTCATCATCGAACATACCATGTCCAAAAAGGTACGAATCCCTTTTTCAATACCACCATTCAACTATTTTGTATAAGGTTGAGTGAGTTGAGATATTATCCCAAACTACTATAGAAGGTCAATGAACTCCTGGTTAAGATATTCTCTAACTCAATCCGATCGAAGATTCTTTAAATTTTTAAAAAAGTTCATTCTCTACTTCATTATTTAATTCCTTGAATTTTTCAAAGTACTCAGACTTATACCTCATCAAGTATATATATCTATATCTACTAAAGTCATTAGTAAAAGTTATAAAGTAAGATCATCCACTATTAGCTTTTACTAGACATGTTCCACAAACATAAATTTCTACCAATCCTAGAATTTCTATAGCCCTTTCACCCTGTCTTCCAAATGGTGGGTTGGTCAGTTTTCCTTGTAAACATGCATGACATATATCAAGTCATTTTAGCCTAGAAGAGTCTAAATAGCCATCTTGATAGAGATTTTTCAAACACATATTGTTTACATGACCAAGATTATGATTCCAAAGCTGGTTTTTATATGAGTAATGTGAACTTTATTCATTATCAATTTCCAATACATGGTTTTTTTAATTTAATATTTACATATCATTATTTAAGTGTTCCATACCATAATATATTATATCCTTATAAAAAATAACTTTTAATTTTGAACTTGAAAATAAACCCATATGTATCTAAACATGGTATAGAAATTATGTTTTTGGTATTACTAGGTACATAATAACAATCCTATAAAACCGGAATAATTCTCATTAGCAATGAAAGGTGGTAGTCACAAATGGCTACTGCAGCCAGCCTCGCACCATTGGTAGTTCGCAGATCCACCTCACCTCTGGCAATTTTCCAGAATCTACTTGGTTCTTACATTGGGATACAGATGTGAATACCAAAATATGTATCTAATACCCAATGTGTAGATATGGAAAATTTTACTTGATAACAAATGCACCATTAGATTTTAATGCTTTTGGGTGCATTTATTCTTCCAGTGCCTTGGCCTGACATAAGAAAAACATAGTGCATCCTTTTCCTTGCCTGGCCTATGAAGTGTACCCATCTTGGAAGTACGGTGCTCGATACATTTAAAATATTTATAGGTCTTGGGACCCTTTTCCTTTTTTTACTTTTCTTATTCACTATAAAGACTATGGGTTAGTCAAAACCCATATCCTTATACACTTGGTGAATCAAGCTTAGATGTTCTGATAGACTCTTCTAATTATTTCTCATATTATAATCCACAAAAAAACTAGATAAGGTCTTGGGTAGTGATGAATGTATGAGAACTGTACACAACTAACCCCGGAATTTAATCCCTAAGATGTCCAAGAATTTAATGTTTTCAATAATATTGACTACATGAGGCCCTGATGGAATAGACACTTCACGATTAATGATAAACAAAGCATTGGAGTTCTCATGCCTCTCTTGTCTCACCTTATCTTGATAGATATCTCGAAGGTGAAACATAATGCTATATGCATCCATTTCCTCATTTTTCTTTTAAAGCTCATTGGTCACAGACGATAGCATGAAGCACTAAACATATGTTGAATCATTCATATGTTTCTTATAGAGATAAATGTCTTCATCACATGCCTCATTTCCAGGCTCAATAGGAAAATGTTCTTCCAACACATATAATTTCCTTTCTTGGTGAAGGATGACACATAAACACCTCTTCAATTCCTAGAAATTTGTGCTAGTGAGAAGGTTTTCCATCTTGTGTATGAATCATAATGATATGTTTGATGTCATATCAATATTTTTTCTATAAATAAGATAAGTAGAGAGTTAGTACATTATCTAATAAATTTATAGAAATAAATAAATATTATATTTATTATTCTCTAACTATTTTATCAAAACCAAATATCCCTCACTATTGGATTAGTAATATCCTTTTTCTTGTACATTCTAGCGGCAATGTTCCATATTTCTCTTCTCATTACCCAAATGTTGGTTGGTCAAGCATCTCAAAAGTTTTTGGGTCAACATTCCAAATTCTAACTACATTAACTCATAGTTGCTTGATTAATTGAGTTGAATCACCAATCCTAAAATCCATTAATTGGATTTAATCAACCTTTGCCTCTCAGTTACACCAAGTCCTACATTGGAAGCCAACCCTTTATGTGAACCAAGTCAAGTCAACCCAAAACCACATGTTAGAATTCCTTGATAATTGAAAGTACCCAAAATTTGGCTGGTCATGCACTTTGAACTATAGTTTGATTCTAACTGAAGTAATGGAATTCTATACCGGCTTAATATTTTATTGAGGGATTTTATCCTTTATGCATAAATTTTAAATTATTATCTCTATCAAATTATTGTTAATATTAAGTGGGATCACTTAAGTGATTAACCATGTTTTTAGATAAAATTTATGTATAAACCAATTTATTTTATTTCCAACATGCATGCTTGTTAATTCATTAATTACGTGATTGCAACAAAACATCCATAATTAATAACCATGAAACTTAAATAAATAAAATAATGGGTATGATCATGAATTTGTTATATTAGTTAGTTTTCTATATGTGGATAAACTAACTGCTGATATAGGGGAAAACACCTTGAACCTATCTGAGGTTCATGTTTATAAATTTCCACCTATCCACCTTTATATCTTTCTTGTATTGGTTTTACCTCAAATCCTAACTCAAAATTACTCCACTATATTGGGAGATCCATCCATTACATATGCTTTTACTCACACACATGTGAGGGGTAAAAGGGGGTTTTTAAAAAAGAAACCATGGGAACACATGACCTACATATTAATGAGAAGAGAAAGAATGCCTGCCCCTAATTTAATTTATTAATAAATTAAAATGAAACCAATCACATTCAATTTTATGGTCAAGATCATGATCATCCACTAGCCTGCAACGAATTATGCATTTAATAAAAATAGAACTCAATTCTTAATTTTTCTTATTTATGATAAATCACGCTCTAATAGATTAATTATTATCTTTAATTAGTCAATAATTTTTTCTTAATCCTTATCTGAATTTCCTTGAGACTCTCATCCAATATAATTTTAAACAAATTAAATAAATTCATTTAAAATTAACTATGTACATAACTTCTACTTTGGAGGCAACATAGTTAATACCTATTCAATTCTTCCAAACATGTATTATACTCATATACAGTTTTAATCTTGTGACATATAGCATACATAACTTATTAATTACTTTCATGGCATGTAATTCATGGATGATTACATGAATTACATGATTTTTTAGCCACATGTTATGCTTCAATGAATTTAGTGTAACAACATGTAATAAGACTCATACATGACATGCAGATCTAAAAATTATGCAAATATTAATTAAATACTAAAATATTTAGGTATATAAAAACATATCATGTGTAATATCCTATATTTATGACCTCAAATAGGTACATGTCTCATGTTTTACATAGGAAAATAAATAAATTTTAAATCCTCATAATATGATAAAAGTATGGCTTGTAGATCCTTCATTGTCTATCCAAAGTACACGCCTAGGTACTCGACGTGTGAGGTATACTTCTGAAATCTTGCAGTATACGACGTGTCCAGTGGTCCACATGCCATGTTGACTCAATGTTACATGGTCACCTATTGGGTAGTCCATGTATGGAATATATGACCCGACCCCTAACTTGAAGGGACTATACACCGTGTCAAGTGGGTCACACGACATGTAGTCTAGATGACTGTGTGCCAGTTAATCATGGTCAACACATGGTGTAATAATGGGGTAATTAATTATATAATCATTATAAAATCTTGAATTGAATTCTTAATCAATCTTGATGCATTGAACACGACTACACATCATGAAATACCAATTACACAATGTGAAGTATGGTGTTATATATCAAGGATCCTTGGAACCTCCAGATGATATTCTTGATTTTATTTTAATCATAAAATTAATCGTTTCTGTTAGATCTGCGAGAAATTATAGAGGAAGAAATATATCTCCCAATTAATATTTAAATAATGATTAAACTAGAATTGAAAAAAAATAAATTATGAATGCATAAATCACCAACAAAACTAAATAATTATAACAACACTATGCCCCCTATGATATCACTTATCAGTTCTTGGCACAGAAGAAGCGCATGAGGGGTGGTACCAAACTTTGGTTTTTCCCATCATCAATGATTACTCAATGAACAAGCGATGATGAATGTTGTGATCAGTGGATTTGAATCAATGAACAAGCAAGGTTTATTGACCTAGAACCATGAGAAAGGAGATAAACACATGTTGTTTATAATTAATTTAATTAAATATGAATTACCTCCAAGGCCATTCTTTCTTCATTGATGCACATGACCATAGATCTACAGTGTTCCGCTGTTTCATTGTAGAATCTAAATGTAGGATTCCTCTAGAGGTTATCCACATGTGCCCCATGAATCTCTATACACCACTGAAGGAATCTATTGGTACTAGCGTGTATGTACCTTGTGCTTGCGATGGCAGACTTTGATCGCCTTGAGAAATACATCCAAAGTGTTATGCTTGATCTGATGGAGCATGATCTATCTCATCCTTTATAGTGTTCTTAGAGAGGGATTAACTCTCTAGGCTTCAGATGTTTTCTTCAATCCATTATGCGCAACCTTTTTCTAGGCTATGTTTATGAGAAAATAAACATAATTGGGTATTTATATCATTAAGGTTAAAATAACATAATTGCACAAGTTCACTTATTTATTGTTTTAATCCAAGGGAAACCCCATGTTAAATAATAATATTACTATCGGTATTATTTCATGACACATTACTAACTTCTTAATTATAATTAAATATTATTTAATAAAATAATATTTTACATAATTATTTCTCTTTGGACCCTTGAACTCGGTCATCCTATCCTGCACTATATTAATTGTACCTCGAATAATGTAAAGTTATTTATTCAATAAATTTCATTTCATTAATTTCTAATAAATATTTAATTACTGTATTCACTAAATAAAAAATAAATATTTATTTAATATTTCTCATACAATATATTCTACCGAATAACTAGTGTTGGAATAAATGTGATCAGGTATCCATGAATAATTATTAAAACACAACCAAGAATAATATTTATTTAACTTGTTAAATAATATATATATATATATATATATATATTATTTAATTGAGATACTAGATACACTTATTCTGTGACCCTCTAGGCCTCTTTCTCAAAGGAATTAGGTGGATCATAATAAAGTCCAAGGTTAGCATCCAGCAACACACCAAGGAACCCATAGAGAATGAAGTTAATTCTGCAATGACTTTTCACCTCATACAAACATTTACTATGTAATGTAATCCCTTTATATCTATATCTCTAATCAAGAGGGTTTCATGATAGTGCCATCAACCCATGTGATTTATTTATCTTTCTTTGACATCCAAAAAATTGAACTTTCCTATGTAACACCATGCACATGGATTTATTTAGGCTGTATCATTTCTGTCAATGGGCATGAGACATCAACTTCTATTAATGAACTGAAGGGACAAATTCTTTATTGCATTAGTCATTAATGTAGTATTACTCATGATGCAACCAAGATAACCTACCATATTGCAAACATATGCCATCATGGTTTTCATTAATACATATATGTTCATGACTCATAATAATCATTAATAATAATCTTAAAGTATACGGACCAATACACAAGTCTATAGATAGGAACATCCATTGATAAATATAAATGTGGATTTCCTATAGTTGGATCTTGTTCTCATAATATCCTCCTGGACATTACCAAGGGTGTACACCATGAGAAGGTGTTTAAAAGTCCAATGAGTCTCCACCTTTGATATCCTCTATCATTTTTGTACCTCAAATGATATGATCCGGCTATAGAACATACATTCAATAATATCATCATAACACTTCCAAGTTCTCCTCCTAGTAGGGATCCACTATGACCTTTTAGTGTGATAGTAACTCTTAAGAAATTATCACATTCAATGTCACACATAAGAACAATCATGATATGATAAAGTATTTATTAATATTCAAAACTATGTATATAAGTTATCATAAATTACAGAAGAAGTTGGTTCTAGGGCACCAAATCCAATAATAAGTGTGTATATCTAATTATGTTCAATGAATATAATTTTATTTTTATTCTATTTTTTTAAAATAATGTAAAATTAATTAAATATATATATATTTAAAAACTATTTATATATTATAATATAAATAATATTTAAAATATCTGAAGAGCCTAATATACTATGATGATAAAGTATTTTATTTGCTGTCAATTAGTGTTGTCAGTAGTTTCAAAATGTCGATGAGTAGGTACTAAAAGTGATTAAAGAATCATGTAATTCCTTATGGTATTCCAAAATTAAACACACCAGACATTAACACCTCATAATAAAAGATGAACTTAGCGCTATATCCATATGATACAAACTGAAGGTGTTCAGATGATTTACTTTTAAAATAGAAGAGACAATGTCTTGATGTAATGATGTGAATCATAATATCTAACAATTTTTGAATTAATCTTAAGAGTGGACCCAATAAAAATGTTTTTGATTATGAGAATAACCATATACTATTGAATATCTTCCTCTTAGTGTTTTTTCATGATCACAAACACACTCTTTTTTATCTAACATTTTCATTTGGGTGAACTTAACTCATTTTAATTTGAATTTAAGTCATGTCATTTATGGGATTAATGGATATCTTAAAATTTATTCAAATTCCCCATTTTGATCCTATCAAAGGGATTAATAATTAATAATTCATTATTTTTTATCTTTTAATGGAATTAGAAGATCAATAGAAGGACATATAATCAAGAAAGGGTTTCTCCACTTGAAGGTGGATAGATTCATGATATATATGTTGGATGATGCATGGAACCATCTAGCCAGTATAATGGACAGGGTTACCCCAAGGTACAGGAGTCCACTTTCTAGTCGGTGAAAGAGAAATAGCCAACAAGTGGATGTAGGTGGAGTGAATATGTTCTTAACTAGCCAGTGGGATTGTTAGGATCAGTCAAGGAGCATTTACTAATTTTCTGAATTTCATTGAATCAAGCCTCTAAATCCATTAATTTACCCAAGAAACCTCCATCTCTGATGAATACTATAAAAAAACACCTAAGGGTTCTTGGATATCATCAAAAAACTTGTGCAATAAATCCTCACTTGTATCAATAATGTTGAATCACTATCAATATCAATGTTCTCTCAAAGAGCCAATAACAATTCTCCATAAATCTCAATGGCTATCCTTTCCTACATATTTTCCCAAATATGTCATCTCTAATTGTATACATTCATTTGAGATATTTAGGGAGTGTATTTATAATTGGATTGTGCTAAGTAAACATCTCTTTTATGATATCCTTATATAACAGGTTCTTACAACCAAAAAGTAAGGGATGTGTTCCTTGGATTTTTATGAAGTTCAAGAGGGTGCTCAAAAAATATAATCGTATGGTAATGGTTTCTTAATCACTAGAATTATCAAAGGATTAATAATATAAAACTCTCAACCTAAGGGGAGGAGACTTTGGGGATCACAAATATTTTTCCAAACACCATTAAGAAACAATGTTTTCTCTCTATTTTAATACTTTAATTGAATCATTTATCTCTAATAACCAAAACATCATACATTAGATTAATCAATTTTCTATTATTTATACTCATATAATCAATAATTTAATTATATTTTTAATATGGATTGAATTTTTCAATTCATCAATTTATCGAGATTATAACATAATTATTTCAAAAACTTTTAATGTTATATTTACCTTTTTAATATGTTATAATTTTTAAAAGGAAATTTAACCCTTCACTATTTACCATTCTAATGTGAAAAAATCTATGAAATTATCCCAAATATTTGGAGAGTCTTGATAATGGGTTGATTAAAGATATGAGGTATTGCTGGTATGATGAAGTCTTCTGGGAAGTAATAAAGAAAATTTATTGAATAGATGTTTTCCATATGTTATACTCAAATAATATATACTTCTATAAGAAGAGTAAATTTTATTGTTTTTTTTCATCAGGAAGAAGAGGTTTCGATGATATAACCAAATGATAAAAGAAGATGGGGATTGTATAATGAAATAAATATAGTGAATAATCTTATATTGATTTGTATGTTATTTGAGAGCAGATAGAAGTTGATTTATAATTATTGTGTTGAATTTTAAAAATCTAGTGGAAATAATAATTATGAAAAAAGATTTTTAGCATCATAAAAATCACCATAGAATATATTAGAACAATGTACTTTTATGAAAATTGAGGGAAGATGAGAGTTGAAAAAACACTCATCATTACTTAACCAATATTTTTAATTGTTTTGTTTGATTATTGGGTTTAATGTATGTACAAGGTTAAGTTGGATAATAACCTAAAAATTAAATATTATCTAGAAAAAAACATTGACATATCTAGAAGGTAATTATAAAGGATAATGAAACTATAGTTATGGATTCTCATAAGAATCATCTAAAGACGGTGTTTCTGATAGTATAGGAGAAATATGAGATAGTCAAAAAAGATGATAGACATTGGTTGAATTAAATGGAACGTGTTAGATCAATTAAAGTCCAATCAATTTTTCCGGAGGATAAAAAATTTGAATTTTAAAGGTGTTTAGATGATAAATTGATATTGAGTTCAATTGATAGGGTGATTGAATGTTAAGTTGTTTGAAAGATCAATAGATGTAATGGATATAAGTTATGGCAGGTAGAAGATGATACCATCAGATGATATTTTTATTGGAAGATAAATACAATCTAATGTGGATTTGATTAGAATACAATAATATAAATGTTCTAAAGATATGATGGTTGAGAGATGGAATTCCAAAGATAAGAGCAATATATAGATAATATTGAATTGTTTTATGTTTTTTAGTGTTTTATTGAAGATTCATAAGATATTTATGATAGGTGGAGATATAAATACAATGTCATATGATAAATAGTTTTATGTTAAAGGACTAGAATATTCCATAGGGATGTAATATAAAATTTATGTGTAATAAATGTTGATTATGATGATGTTTATCAGAATATTAAATGTTATAAAATACATGAAGTAAATTTTTTTGATTCTAGTCGAGATATATGAAAGAGTTGATGAATGTTTATGTAATATATTTTAGAGTATTTAATGAATCAATATTTTACATATTATTGAATACTAAAGGTGATTTACTAGAAATAGAAAATAGAAGGAGTGTCTGAGATTGAAGACCATATGAATTTGAAAAATTTTATAATTTTGGAGTATATAAAAGATCTAGATCATTCATATAATGTGACATAAGAGGGAGTGATAAATGTTTCTATAGTGAAGGAAACAATAAGGTGGAAGGAATCAATTTACAATTATCAAAAGACCAATAGTTTTGAAGTGTTGAAGATCTGGAACATTCAGTTCCAACGACAATAAATGTTTTTAGTGTTACATAAGAAGGAAGGTAGAGATCCCGACTAACGTTAAGTGAAACCTACAAAAAAAATCAAAATGTTGATATTGTTGGAAGAAGTTGGTGATTCATAATTATGTTACAAAAAACAAGGAATAAATTTTATGTTTAAGATGTTTAGAAGAATATAAGTTTCAGTTGAAGACTTGTTCATGTTATTACACATTCTTGAAGATTGGTGGGATCCATTATAAAGAACCCATTGGGAGGTGGTAATTATTCACCAGTGTAATATGGTTCATATAAACCTGATTCATATGGTGAACTAATGGGACCCGGATAATAAATGACCACAACAATTTTAATTTAAAATAAAATTATAGTGGATTATCTATGTATTAGGATAATAAATGAATATAGTAAGGGTTTGGTCATCACATTGATTCTTGACCTTTTAATAATCTAGCATGCTTATTTACCGAATTCCATTACTATTTCATATCTTATGAATTCATAATAATATCCATACTTTCCAATCATGATAGAGTTTAAATCAACTTAAAAGGGGGTAAAAGTTTATGTTGGATTAATTCTATAAAATTTGGTCACACTTTATTCACCCCCTCATAATGTTATTACTCAATCCACTAAGACTCTAAATACATATATGAGATTGGATACATGTAATTATATAAATAGTTCTCCCCAATTATTTTTCATTAATTCATTTTAATTTCATGTTTCTAGATGTTTTAGAGTTTCAACTTTAGGAAACGAAGGATGTTATATATATGCATTGGTTAAACAAAATAGAATATCTTTTTATAGTCAATAATCTGGAAGTTTTAGCCAGAAAACTATGAAACCCAAAGAAGTGAAAATATTAGAAGTTATGTAAGATAACTTATCAAAATCAATTAAATTCTTCCACTATTTAAAGGTAACCAATGTGGTAGTTTTTATTTTAAATCCATTAAAATGTATCATACTAGAGAATCTCACTCATTAAATGAAGTGTATGAATCTATTGAATCTATTGAATAGTTATACATTGTTATCAAGTACATATATGAAATGTGTCCTTGTATATGTAGTTGAATATATAATTTAATTTATTATTGGACCATTGGATAAAATAATAATCTAGAATCATAAGAAAATGAGATAGAGTATTCATTGAAAAAAAAATACAAAAAAAATGAAACTATCATAGAATTTATAAAAGAAAATGAACAATATGTAATACATTTAAATTAAAACATTTCAATAGTTTAATAATATATTAAATTTTTTTATGAGAAATTGGTTTTGAATAAATTGTTTTAAGAACTATTTGATGAAACAAAAGTTACTGTAAATTTCAAGAATTATAAGATGGAAGTTTAAATTAAACAAATAAATGAACTTAAAAACAATCTCGTTAAAGTAAGATTCATGATTAAAATTTTTGGATGATGAAATTTTAATGTGAATATAAATTATAATCTCTCTAATATACCTTAATCACATTCAATTTAAAGGTTCATGAGTTAGAAGTACAATTGTGGAACATGAAATTCACTCATGTTGAATCTTTATATAAATATAAGAGTGAAATTACCACTAAAAATAATAAGTGGAGTATAATTTTTGGAATAATTCATTCTAATATTATAAAAAGTATATATAATTTCAAGATACATCATCCATGAGTTTATGAATGAAGGTAACTCAATGTTCTAGAAATTCTTGAGCAGTAACACAAATTCTGACTCTTTGTAAAGTAAAGGGTATAATTCAAGCATTGAAAACAAATGTGGGATTAAATTTATAGATAAAACAACCACATATATAATTTTTTAAGATTTTTTTAAAATATAATATTATTCTGCATAAGGTGTTTTGAAGGAAAGATTCCATATATGAAAACATGGGTATCTTTTTATAGGAAAATTTAACACACAATGGAAGAAGAGAAGATTTTATGGGTATTGCTAATTTTGTGGAAGGTTCAGATTCTATAACTTTGAATATTTGTGTGACACCACGAGAAGTTATGAATATTTACCATTAATTAAGTTTAATCTCTTTAATAGCTTGTGATGCATGTAATACCTAGTTTAAACAAAAATACTCAATTAAAATATTATTTAATCATTACCATTATAACCTAGTCATTAAGTTGAAGGGTATGCATAATACTAAATAAATTATAAAAGACACATTATTTATATATATATAATAAAATAAATTTATATATTTTTAATAAAAATATCATAAAAATCCTTAGAACGAAAAAGAAATGTTTTTTGAAGAACTATATTTTTTTCAAAGAAATAGTTTTCGTCGTGTCGCACAATTAGTTTAAAATTAATTTTTAAAAATATTTAAAAAAATATTTAATTAAATGAACATAATTTTTTAAATTAACATATAATAATTATCTTATGGTGAATATTTGGGATTTTTCTTAAAAGTGTATTTTTTTTGATAAATAGTGAAAAATACATCTTTTTATTAAAAACTCTGTTTTTTAAGTTATTTATAAGAATAAATTACATATTAAATCTGATTTAGGGTAAATTTATTTAAATTAAATTATAAAAAATAAAATTTAGGTTAATCGAATCAATTTCATAATGAATTTTGATATTAAAACCTTGTATACATATACAAATTTTCTCTTTAGAAACCCAGTTTTTCATTCTGTCTATAGTTATAATATTAAATTGGACTTAGAAACATATATGAATTTAATTTGGAAAAAAGGATTCCATATTTTTAATCAAAATAACTTATATTATATAATATGTTCAACTTAGTTTTTTGGAAATTATGAATAGTAAATGAAGTAAAATTTAATTACCATGGATAAGGAAAAAATTGATTTACCAAGGGTTAAACTATGAATATAGTGGATAAAAATGACATATCAACTTGTTTTAAAACCATTTTATAGATATATATCGACTTTAACACCTATAAGGGTCAATAATTACCTATTTTGGAGTCTTATGACAGTATAAAAATGTGCGTGTAATTGATTCTTTTTCCAAAATTCCATGTGTGTCCTCCCCCTAATTATAAAAGGCCACCCCCTCTACACCCACTTCACACTTCCAAATCCACTGGGTTCAACTAAGACCTAGAAAAATCAATTCCTGAATCCCATCCTAAAATAGTAATGATTTTCTTGATTATAAATCCATCATAGGAAGGCATCTTGGTGAAAACCAAAAGTGGTCTTCTAAAGAAGAGGTAATGTTATTAAAAGATAGTTTTTATTTTGTTTATTCTACCAACTCTTTCAAATATTATTAAAACATGATTTAATAATATAAATAGTATATTAAATATAAATATATTTTATTATGTTAAGGTAATTACCTATATACATTTCTACTTCTATCGAATGAGAAATGAAACTGTTGATCGTGTGTATGATGGACTACCACATCATTAACTAATATAATTATTTTTTCATCCCCACCTTTAAAGGCTATATATAATGATTTATTTAACCCACATATATATATATATATATAAATTATATTTATGATATTATTATACTTATTTAATTATAATAACACATATACATTTTATACTTTCCATCCTGTCTAATATATAAAAACGTCACTGGTGTGTACGACAGACTACCGCCTCGCGAAGCGATGTGATTCATTTTTCACTTACAAATTATATGGAAGGTAATACGGTTAAATTAAATGAATAAATTATATATATATGACATGAAATAAATTTTTTATGATTAATATATCACCTACTTCTTTACCCTTTAACTCATTAAGGGAATGATGTTGTTGCCCCATCGTACCAGAAACCTACCATCTCCATGAAGCGATGTGATTAATTTTCCATGTCTAACCATCTTGAATGATTATAAAAATGTATATAATGATTAATTATGTTATTTATAACATTAATATAATTATTGAGATGATATAACTAAATAATATATGTAAGAACCATAACCTTCATATCAAAACATGTATGAGAAAACAAGAAAATTAACACCAGAAACAATGAAAATAATGAAATATTTTTAACAAAAGGGCGGTAAAATGTTTTAAGGGGATCATACATGATATTATAAATATTAATAATGTTCTTTAAAATTTTAAATAAACTCTTAAAACAATTATACAAGGTTAAATAATTTTCACCCAAAATAAAGCATGAGGTAACAGACTTCATCTCTATTCTCCTTCATTGAAGAATATTGTAATCTCATGCACAAAATTTCAATTATATGGTGTATATACAACCCGTTTTACATATAATATAATTAATACTTCACAATTAATGTTATTTAAAATTTTAATTTTAATTAATTCATCCAAGGGGACATGCCTTGAAATTTACCAATTTGTAAGGCATTTCGTCTCAATTAACATTTCGATGAGTCATATTTTCTAAAATGAACCAATTAAAATATTTTGTGGTGTATATACTTCATATTTGATGTATTTAACATGAAAAATAATTTATTCATGATGACTAATATTTATTTTCAAGTATATTTTTCAATGGGCTGTACTTTAAAAGTTACTAAATATGTAAAAGTTATTATACAATATAACTTTTTTTTATTAGTAACTTTATCTTGTAACAATCACTTTCTTATGATCATTTTTCATCAGATATTCGAGTTATATTAAATATCCATACAATTGTATAATGGATATTATTATTTCTTAAACCATATAACATTTTTACATATGGTGTTTATTATGAATGTTATTTGATTAACCGGATAAATATTGATAAATATATGTCCTTAACTAAATAAATATATTTTATAATAAGGACTATTTATTGATGAATTAAATAGATTATTCTATATATGAGTAATTTTTTTTTAAATTTAGTTATGGGTGGGTCCTAGTTATAGATACCCTCTCGATGCATCTATAGGTCTCATGAGGCAGATCAATTGGCCATGTTTTAAACTGTCTTGTAAAAGGACATGATAATAGAGATATCATGATTCCTAAGATCATAAAAGCTAATAATTAATAATTTAATTCATTTATAATTAATTTATTATTATTATCCATGATATATTATCTATGATATTATATATGGATTAATTTAATTCTAAGTTTATTGATTAAATGGTATGCGTTTTTAGTTATTTACCTTAACAAATTAATTATTCCATAAACAATTATTATATTCAAGTTATTTATTAACTGGAATGTGTTTGTAGTCAGTTACCTTAAAATATTTATTAAAATTTATTGATTTATAATATATTCCACTATATGTTACCCTTAATGAGCATTTGACCTCAACCTTATTTTTTTACTTTCCCCAAGATAAGATGAAGAATAATTAAAATGAGTTCAAGGATTCCAATGGTATTACATAATTGTGATTTGTATTTTATTTCCCTATTTAAATAGGTATCATTTATGAATCTGGTTATCCAAAAATATTAAACTGATCACCACTTTGGGATTTGACACCATGTATCTATTCCAATGTAATAAAGTAGGCATCAGATCTAGTTTACTAGATTCCGAGTTTTTATAGTTGGTATTAGTGGAATTTTAGTAGAATTATTAAGAACTATATTAATGAACATATAGATTGGGGAACATAACCCTATGATACAATTTAAGGATAAATATTAAAAGACATACTAATATTTTTTGTAAGGAAGATATTATGTGGTTTTCCCTACTAATACATCTTATTTCAGATACTACAAGTGGAAATGGTTGATGAACTGATTTACCTAGGGTTAAAGAATATGAAAAGAGAGTATTAGGCTTAACCTAATAATCACCAGGTGCATGAATATGGTTCTTACTTCCCAACTAGTATGAATCTCTTAGGGGATATCCTTTGGATAATTCATATTTTCTTTTCAAACCATTATGAAGTATTTGAAAATAAAGATATCCAAAAAGAATCTAAGTTTATGATTCTGAGATTAAAAATGAAAAAAATATTAATTTATGTTAAAGGTTACACCATATTTCAAATTTTAAAATATCAATTAAAATTCATAATTTTTTGAGCTAAACTAGTATATTCCATTATTAACAAATGGATCCTTGAAGGAAGTAGGGTATAAATACTCATGGACAATGTAGAGATTTCCCTATTGAGAAATCCAATACATCTAGAATTTAAATTGAGAAAATCATGGAAATATAAGGGTATCATAATCAAATTATGACAAATAACATTTCCTGAATGGAGAAACTAGCTCCACTGTATGATTCTCATAAGTTAGATCACCCCATACGACAAAAGCCCCCATAATTTGTTGGTACTTGGTGTGTCAAAATTTTATTTACGAATTTTCCAATCCTTTGTTTTGGAAATAAAAAATCATTCTTAAATATTTAATTACTAACTCGTTATTGTCCAAATTGATTTAGAATGTTTTTTTTGTAGAAAAAATAATTCTTCATCAATCCTAGAATTAGTTCTAATGTATTCAATACTATAAATTCGTTTTCTTTTTTATAATAATTGTAATAGGAATGAATCTTCTAAACATTGGACTATCCTTATCAGACTAGTTATAAGATATTATCTCATGTAATTTGTACTGAAATATTATTTATAATCAAACCAATATCGGATCCATCAATCTTCGTCTTCACAATCATAAAGATTATCCTAAGGACATCTATAAAAAAGTCCGTCAGACTGACTAAATTTAAATTCTAAGTATGTAAAAATGATTTCTACCATAATGATACACCCTTTACACTATGATTGTGTAAAACAAACAATGTCAGACTTTCTATTATGATATACATATTGATTTTCTAGATATACAAGTCCTTGAAACATACTCAAAGAAAGTATGAACATTTGAGGAAGTACAAACGTTGGGAGGATCACCTATAAATACCCGGTCATTTGAAGATTTTAGAGATTATGATTCCATTTTACTCCCTTTTTTACTAAAGTATAGAAAGTGTTATGAACTTGTTCTTTGTATCTTGTATTTCTTTATAGAGAGTACTTCTTAAGGAATACTTGTGAGGTTGTCTTTTTAAGAAATCATTTTTTAATTGATTTTTGCATCCGATTGTGTAATTACGATAGAGGGCTTCCTAGTGTGACATAGAATGTGATCCATCAGATCAAGGGTTTCATGGGATAGTTAGATAGATAATATGATCATCATATCAAGGGATTTACTTATTCAGTAAAGATAGTCTTTATTGTATGTATAAAACTAGGGAAACTTTTATCCAAGGTTTATGGCTACGTTAATCTTAAGGTTAAAATAGATATATTTATTTTACACAAAATTCATTTTTATATTGTTGTTTTTTATTTACTTGTTTTTTTAAAGAGGTGGTGCCTCAGTCAAAGACCAAGGCACAATTTATTTAAATAAGAGAAAGGGAATTACAAAAGTCTGAATGATGGAATTTTATTACAATCCTTAATGAAAAAAGGGAGCGAGTCATTAGGCAGATCATCCAACCAGGTAATATCCTGATTGACCCCCTTGTTGGAAAGACTATCACAAACCATGTTCTCTTCACAGTACATATGTGTGGCAATGTAGTTGAGATCCATGAGCGAAGCAAGAAATTTCATCCATCGAGAGGTAAGTGTCCATGCAAGGTGCACCACCCCCTTCCAAATAGCATGGAAAACAGTGGTTGAATCACATTCAATCCAAAGCTTGTTCCAACCCTTTTACTTGGCAAAGTCCACCGCATGAATGACTCCCAACATTTCCGCTTCCAATGCTGAGGCCGTACCACATCCACCAAAGAAGAAGCTGAGGCATCTTCCAAGAGAGTCTCTGAAGATGGAACCACAACTTGCTGAACCCAGGTTTCCTCTGGAGGCACCGTCAACATTCACTTTGATCCATACTGGAAGTGGAGCTTGCCAGAAGACTTCAAAGGTAAGTCAAGGTTGCCTATAAGATCCCGCAATGCGAAGACGACGGAGGATCTCAAAATCACCAACAGAGTTGTCACAATGATCTTTCTGAAGAGAGGCAGCATCCTTGATGGTAATGAGAATACACATTTTACCTGCATTGAGACAGAATGAGCAATTATTATGAATAAAATTATTTCTATCATACCAGATCACATGCAGGAGCTCTGCCACCGCAGTCGGAAAAAGATTCTTTATTTTCTTAGAAAAATCCCAAGTCACACAGTGTTGAAGTTGAGAGTCAATAGTAGCAAGAAAGAACCATCTACAACCAAAAATGTCAGAAATATAATTCCATAGAGCATCAGCTATAGCACGAGACAAGAACAAATGATTAAAATCATCACGATGTTGGTTACACAGATGACATCTAGAGCAAAGAGAAATCCCAAAGGATTGAAGGTACACATTGGTGGGGACCCTATTATGAGAAACACACCAAATGAGAGTAATGCGTGAGGTTTTGATCCAAGGTTAGTTAAAATATTTCAACCAAACAAAGTCAGAAACAGAATTACTAAAATTATTTTTGTAAAAACTTTTAGAATCAAGGACTCCATTAAGCGCAGGTCCCCAAATAAGGAAATCATCAGTGACAGAAAAAGGATAGTTTTCAATGATATGGCTGATGTGATTTGAAAGGATGATGTCATGAGAGTTAACAAAATCACATATAGTGGAGTGGGTATTCCTAGGAGTAGTGGTGGATGATA
Organism: Viscum album; assembly: GCA_963277665.1. Taxonomy (NCBI): domain Eukaryota; kingdom Viridiplantae; phylum Streptophyta; class Magnoliopsida; order Santalales; family Viscaceae; genus Viscum; species Viscum album. The sequence continues at coordinate 1,481,256,149 of OY728155.1, read as the reverse complement.
GCATAGAGATTAAGGGGACTCCCGTCCAGTTGTCCAGCCAGAAATTCATAGATGAATTATCACTAACCATCCATCGAGAGTTGTGCATGATATTAAGGAAAGAGTGTCTAATGGATGTCCAGATGGAAGAAGTGATGTAAACCAAGTTTCCATTTCGATGCGTGGAAACAAAACGATTTTTAAGAAAGGCCAAGGAATTAGAGTTGCTGTGAATCAAATTCCAAGTCATTCTAGCTTGAAGAGATTCGTTGAAGAGCTTAAGATTCTTAATCCCAAGACCACCCTTATCCAGAGGTTTACAACATGTGACCCATGGTATGGTGAAAAGTCTTCTTTCAATAGTACTACTAGTCCAAACAAAATTTTTAATGAAAACGTTGATTTTTTTTGAGAAGACTGGCAGGCTAGTTGTAAACCATCATCGAGTAAACCATCTTGGAAACAATTTTAGACTTAACAAGACAAACTCTACCGGACATAGAAAAAGATTTTCCTTTCCAAGAAGAAAGTTGATTGATAATTTGATCAACAATGCTGTGAAAATAGCTGGATTTTGGTCTTCCCCAAAAGATAGGCACACCCAAGTAAGTAAAAGGGAAAGAGCCTTCATTGATTCCTAAGAAATCGATTATATGGCTTTTTCTGTTGGGGGAAAAATTCTTTCCAAAGAAGACAAAGGATTTCTTCCAACTTATTGCTTGCCCTGAAATATCTTCATAATGAGCCATGGCATTTTTGAGGTTTTGGATGTTCCTTTTATCACCTTTTAAAAATAAAATAATATCATCAGCATATAAAAGATGGGTAGGAACATTTAAGTTTCTAGAAGCTTGAATGGCATTAATTTTGTTTTGACTCACAAGGCTCATGAGGAGTCTACTTAAATAATCCTCAGCAATGGAAAAAATAATGGCAGATAAAGGATCACCTTGCCTAACCCCCTTGGTGCATTTAAAGAAACCTTTAGGGGATCCATTAACCAGCACAAAAATGGAAGCCGAATTGAATAAGGTGTGAATCATATCAATAAACGAGACATTAAATCCAAAGTTTTTGAGAAACTTTAAAATGAAATTCCAATCCATGGTGTCAAAATCTTTCCTAATATCTAGTTTAATGGCCACATTGCCTCCCCTAGAGACTTTATTCAGCATATTAGTACATTTTGAGGCAAGAAAAATAAAATCTTGAATAGTTATTCCTTTGATGAATGCAAATTGGTTCCAAGAAACAATTTTATTAGAGATAGAGGTGAGTCTGTTGGTAAGATGTCTGGTGATGATTTTATAGAGGGTGTTGATGAGGGAAATAGGGTTGAAAAGGTGAATCTAATCAGCATTTTACACTTTAGGGATAAGAGTAAGAAATTGAGCATTTAACCCATGAGGGAGAACACCATTGGAGAAAAAAGATTTAACCAGTTTGCACACATCCACATGGATGAGATCCCAGTATTGCTGGAAAAAACCATTGTTGAACCCATCCGGTCCCGAGGAACTATCAGGGTTGAGACTGAAGACAGTGGCCTTGATTTCATGGTCCATAGGCATGCTTAAGAGAAGGTCATTATCCTCAGTAGTGACCATATTAGGAATGATGTCAGTAAGAATATCCTTATTGACCTCCGGAACATTAATCAAATTGTGATAGTAACCAACAACATGATTAGAAATGGCATCTTCAGTGTCAAGAAGAGTGTCATCAACTCTAAGAAAGGAAAGGGGCCAGTAGGTTTTCCTAATTATTTAGAGAGAATTTTAGAATTTAGTATTTCTATCACCATCTAAAAGCCATTTGGTTTTGAAGATTTGATTTCGCATGTTATCCTTGAGCTTCAGAAGAGAGTTAAGCTTCAAAGAGAGAGTAATTTCAGCTTGGGGATCACGGGAAAAATCAGAGCAAGTATTGGAGCTTTGAATATGAGAGTGGTCATTCTCTAAGGAGGAGATGTCCATGTCAAGCTGTTTTGTTTTAAAAAAACACAAACCCTTGAGATGATGTTTCAACAGTTTTAATTTAGCCATGCAAGCAAAAGAGTCATTCTAGTGTCGCATGCCCTCCCAAAAATCTTTTATCATGTTGGAACATTGTGGGACCACAGCCGAAGCGTTGTTAAATTTAAAAGGGAGGGGAGATTTATGCCCTTATAGATGAAACTGACAAGAATAGGATGATGATCAGAGATGACCTTGGGTAAGGTAATACTAGATAAGGATTCCCATTTATCAAGGGAAGCAGCATTAGTGAAGGCTCTGTCAAGTTTTATAACCACCATCCTATTGAGGTATATTCTATACCAAGTATACTTAGCACCAGTAATGTTGATTTCAATAAGGTTACACTCCTCAATGGAAGCTTTATATTATGTAGTTGAGGTGGAGGAATGTGATGGTCCAATATTTTCACTTGGGAGAAGAATGGCGTTAAAATCACCAAACACCAGCCAGGGATCCTGAACATATCTAGAGAGGGAATGGAGGTCATACCAGAGGGGTCTTAGTTCTTGATGTCTATTCTTTTCATAAATCATAGTGCAGACAGTATGAACACCAACGAAGGAAAAAAGCACAAGTAAACATTTGATCAGAGGTTTTGACAACATTGACAGACATCAAAGAGGAATGATAAAAAATACAGAGTTTTAGTAGAAGTAGCTGCCTTGAAAGCACCAATGAATTTATAACAAAAAGAGCATAAGTGTAAATATTTCAAGGAAAAATTAATTTTAGGTTCATCAATGGAAAATAGTTTTGGTTTGTGAGTCAAAATAAATCTCTTAAGAACAATAAAAGTATCAGAGTTTTCTAAACCCTGACAATTCCAAAATAAGCAATTCATTTGAATCTGTGTTTGGAGTTAGAAATCCCTTTTTTTGTTCCACCCGAGCCCTTATTCCTTGTTGACCTTCTAGGTTCATTAGAGGATGATGTGCTGGATTGTTTTCCCTGTTTGTGCTTAGAAGAGGCAATAGAGACTTTAGAATCATTTTTAATATCAGCACCCTGATTTTTTTCCAAAGAGATTATAGCCACTAGAGAAGTCACTGGGAAATATTTTAGAGGCAAAATAGGTGTGAGAGCAGCAGGGGTGTCTGAGGAGACAGTGACAATGGTCATGGAGTCCACTGCTACTGTCCGCTGTGCACTGGAATCTAAAGGAATGGATTGAGCAGTTTTAGAATCAGTGTTATCCTGTCTATCAACAGTTTCTGAAGTAGATCCAGATATAGTGTTTCAAGGAATAGTAGTAATATCATTTAAAGAAACAGAAACATCATTGTTACCTTGTTTTGAGTCACTGTCAGAGGATAATGTAGCTGTTTTCTCAAAAGTATCCTCTATTGGGTTGGTATAAGATTTGTTCCTATAAGTGTCACCTTCCTTTCCTGTTTCATATGCATTAGAGGGGGAGGTATCTAAAACAGAAGGTTGAGAAGTTGTGAGAGATTTTGATTCTTCATGTAAATCATGGCCTTTTACAAGATTTTCCCCTTCCTCAACCATATATCCCCAATATTTACCCATGCTTAAGGGGTTAAAAGAATTTTATTTTTTTACCCAGATTTTATTTTTTTTCTTAGTGGGTTCTTGGATCTCAATTAAAGGGTCTTTTCCCTTTTTATTCTCCTTAATCTCTTTCCATTCATGCTCTAAAAGCTTGACAACTTGTTTTCTTACTACATGACAATTAGCATAGTTGTGACCTATGATTTTTCATACCTCACAAAATGGAGGTAGTTTCTCATATTCAATCGAAATTTCTGTTATATAATCATGAGCACCGAAATTTATAGAGTTTGGAAGCTTTGATTCAAGGTTCACTTCCACCATAATTCTTGTAAAGATTCCAATTTCAGCATTAAGGGTTCTTTGATCAATTTTTACAGGAGAACCAATTCAAGATACAATATCGTTTAGGATATTAGGGTGCCAAAAATACCAGCATAGGCCATGTAGCCTGATCCAAACCCGGGATTTATTGTTTATATGAGTGTGTGGATTGAAATTAAAGTTCCACTCAGATATCCGAAGAAAACCAGGCTTCAAATTTAAATTTCCAATTTTCCATATATGTGCAAGATCATCCTGTGAGTTAAACAGGATATGGAAGTAGCCTCTTCCTATTGGAACTAATTTCCAGTAATGTGCTATCCTAGGTTTCAATTCAATTAGACGCCAAGGGCGATCTCCTTTTAAATATGAAACGCGACCTAGGACAACATACCTTTATAAATGATCCCTTTGTTGGAGCGCATCAGCATCGTCCTGTACATGAAATCATCCATCATCTAACCTTTTAGATAGGGGAGGATTCATTTCCTTCAGGTTGCAAAGATCAGGTCCTTTAAGCTCATCGAGGAAAGAAATAGCTTTGGATCCCCCCGCATATGGTTGACTGTGTCCAACCGGTGGCTGAGAAACATGAGTTGCGGCTTTGTCTTCCTTGGGAAGGAGATCCCATGCTAGATCGAAGCCCTCCATGAGGGATTAGCACAGAGAAAATGAATTTGAGGCACTAGGTTTTGTGGTACGGAGGGTTCGAAGGGCTCTCCGAAACTCACCCGACGCTCCCATCCTCCCATCTTTCATTTACTTGTTTCATACTAGTCCTTTTAAAAATCCATTGTGCAGTATATGTTTTTGACTTTATAGTAACGAATCTCATAATGATAAATAAAATATGTATTACTTAATTAGATAAACTATGAGTTCGAGACATGATGAATTAATCATATCTATCTTGAATACAACATTTTACTCATTAAATCTATTGTAATTAAATTTCTCAAACATTTATTTTATTGTAACCATGATAATTATGATAAATTAATATAATCAGACTTAGGGCCTAGTACAAATATGATGTTCTTACATAAAGATGTTTGTGAATTGTTTTAGTTGATTTTTTTTTAAAATAATGTTTTGAAAACTAAAATTAACCCCTTTGTAATTATTCTATTGAAGATACATTCTTTCAATCCTAATTAGTGTACTTTTAATATACTAATACTACAATTGGTATCAAAGTTGGATTCCACTACTCAAATACTTGTTGAATCTTTATTTATTTACATTTTCATGTTGGTTTTAATTTTGTTATAACCATTTTTTTATAAATATCTGTTACACAAATGTGTTTTTTGGAAAGTAAATTTTGAATCATTTTTCACTACTACAAAAATGGGCATTAACAGCGCTAAAAATGGGCTTTAACAGCGCTAAAAAAGTGCTTTAAAGATCGATATTGATAAAGGGGGATTTTATCAGCACTAAAAAAGCACTGATAAAGGAAACCTTTATCGGTGCTAAGAACACGCTGATAAAGGTAAACTTTATCAGTGCTAAACGATCACTGATAAAACACCCCTTTATCAGTGCTAAAAGAGCACTGATAAACGATGGGTTTTATCGGTGCTCCTTTAGGACTGATAAAACCGTCCTTTATCAGTGCCGCTTTAGCACTGATAAAGGTGTGGTTTATCAACACTTTTTTAGTGCTGATAAAAGCCCCATTTATTAGCGCTAAAAAAGCACTGATAAATTCCCTTTCTGTTGCTACGAAAAAATTTGTAGCAGCACACCCGAACACCTACAAAAAAAATCAGCATCTCAATAAGCTAATTAAATCAAGTATACCCATACAAAATTAACACATAAATCATAATCTAATTAGACCATGTATACCCATACAACAAGTATACCCGTACACTATTAACACATAATACATAAGTTAATTAAGTACATAAAGAATTCAATTCAGTATTCAAGGGGTTGGGGGATGTTCAAGGGTTTTGGGGTGGCTGTCCAAGGGGGGGTAGGGGGTGTCCGGGGGTGCTTTCTAGGGGGTGGGCTGGTGTCCAAGGTGTTGGGGGGACGTTACAGGTGGGGGGGGGGGGTGTCCAGAGGGGTGTGGGGTGTCCAGGGGGTGGATTTGTGTCCAGGGGGTGGGGGCGGTCCAGGGGTGGATTGGTGTCCGGGGGGGGGGGGGGCTTTACAGGGAGTGGGGGGGGGGTGTCCAGAGGGTTGGGGGTGTCCAGGGGGTGGATTGGTTCCAGGGGGTGGGGGCGGTCCAGGGGTGGATTGTTGTTCGGGGGGGGGGGGGGGCTTTCCATGGGGGTGGGCTGGTGTCCAAGGTGTCGGGGGGGGGGGGGGGGGCTTTACAGGGGGGTGTCCAAAGGGGTGGGGGTGTCCTGGGGGTGGATTGGTTTTCCGGGGGGGGGGGGGGGGGGGTCTAGGGGTGGATTGGTGTCCAGGGGGGCTTTCTAGGGGGTGGGGTGGTGTACAAGGTGTAGGGGGGCTTTACAGGGGGTGGGGGTGTCCAGAGGTGTGGGGGTGTCCAGGGGGTGGATTGGTGTCCGAGGGGGGGGGGGGTCCTGAGGGTGGAATGGTGTCCGGGGGGGCTTTCCTGGGGGGTGGCCTGGTGTCCAAGGTGTCGGGTGGGGGGGGGGGTTTACAGGGGGGGGGGGTGTCCAAAGGGATGGGGGGTGTTTAGGGTGTGGATTGGTGTCTGGGGTGGGGGGGGGGTGGGGGGTGGTCCAGGGGTGGATTGGTTTCTGGGGGGATTTCCAGGGGGTGGGCTGGTGTCCAAGGTGTCGGGGGGGATTTACAGGGGTGGGGGTGTCCAGAGGGGTGGGGGTGTCCAGGGGGTGGATTGGTGTCCAGTGGGGTGGGGAGCGGTGGTCCAGGGGGTGTATTGGTGTCCGGGGGGGGGCTTTACAGGGGGATGGCTGGTGTCCAAGGTGTCAGGGGGGCTTTACAGGGGGTGGGGGGTGTCCAGAGGGGTGGGGGTGTCCAGGGGTGGATTGGTGTATAGGGGGGGTGGGGTGGTCCAGGGGGTTGGTGGGGTTGACTCGTACACATCACCAAAGACCCTTGGATCGTTATACTAAAGGATAAAGGCAATCCGAATACGTTTGGTCGGATTTGCATATGTCAGTTGTTGTTTTTAATTAAAACCGTGTCCATTTTAAACAAAATAGAGACCCTTTGAGTGGTACTGGCCACACCATGCCTCAGATTGAGGCAGTAATGAATCTTACATGTCACCAGGTACCCTTGGATCGTCCTCCTAAAGGATCAAGGCAATACGAATGTGTTTTGTCAGATTTCCGTATGTCAGTTGTTGTTTTTACTTAAAATCGTGTCGATTTTAAACAAAATAGAGAACCTTTGAGTGCTAACGGCCACACCGTGCCTCGGATTGAGGAGGGGATGACTTTTACACATCACCAAGGACCCTAGGATCATTCTCCTAAAGGATCAAGGCAATCCTAATGCGTTTTGTCAGATTTTCGTACATCAGTTGCGGTTTTCACTTAAAATTTTGTCGATTTTAAACAAAAGAGAGACCCTTTGAGTGGTAACAGCCACACCATGCATTATATTGAGGCGGGGATGACTCTCACGCATCACCAAGGACCCTTGTATCATAATCATAAAGGATCAAGGCAATCTGAATGCGTTTGGTCAGATTTCCGTACATCAGTTGTTGTTTTCACTTAAAATTGTGTCGATTTTAAACAAAAGAGAGACCCTTTAAGTTCTAGCGGACACAACGTGCCTCGGATTGAGGCAGGGATGACTCGTACAAGTCACAAAGGACTAGTGGATCGTTATCCTAAAGTATCAACCCAATCCTAATACGTTTGGTCAGATTTTCACAGGTCAGTTTTCGTTTTCAATTAAAATTGTCTTTATTTTAAATAAAAGTGAGACCCTTTGAGTGGTACCGGCCACACCGTGCCTCATATTGAGGCGGGGATGACTCTCACACGTCATCAAGGACCCTTGGATCGTCCTCCTAATGTATCAAGGCAATCCGAATGTGTTTGGTCGGATTTCCGTACGTCAGTTGTTGTTCTCACTTAAAATTGTGTCGATTTTAAACAAAAGAGAGACCCTTTGAGTGCTAATGGCCACACCGTGCCTCATATTGAGGCGGGGATGACTCATACATGTCTCCAAGGACCAGTGGATCCTTCTACTAAAGCATCAAGGAAATCCGAATGCATTTTGTCAGATTTTCATATGTTAGTTGTTGTTTTCAATTAAAATCGTGTCCATTTTAAACAAAAGAGAGACCATTTGAGTGGTACCGGCCACACCATGCCTCAAATTGAGGCGGGGATGACTTTCACACGTCACCAAGGAACCTTGGATTGTCCTCATAGATCATAAAGTCAATCCGAATGTGTTTGTTCTGATTTTCGTATGGGAGTTGTTGTTTTCACTTAAAATCGTGTCGATTTTAAACAAAAGAGAGACCCTTTGAGTGATAGCGGCCACACCGTGCCTTGGATTTAGGCAGGGATGACTCATACTAGTCACAAAGGACCATTGGATCGTTCTCCTAAAGGATCAACAAAATCCTAATGCGTTTGGTCAGATTTTCATATGTTAGTTGTTGTTTTCAATTAAAATCGTGTCCATTTTAAACAAAAGAGATACCCTTTAAGTGGTACTGGCCACACTGTGCCTCAAATTGAGATGGGGATGACTCATACACATCACCAAGGACCCTTGTATTGTCCTCATAAAGTATCAAGGCAATCCGAATGAGTTTGTTCAGATTTCCATACGTCAGTTGTTGTTTTCACTTAAAATCGTGTCGATTTTAAACAAAAGAGAGACCCTTTGAGTGCTAGTGGCCACACCGTGCCTCAGATTGAGGCGGGGATGACTCGTACAAGTCAAAAAGTACCAGTGGATTTTTATCCTAAAGGATCAACACAATATGAATGTTTTTGGTCGGATTTTCATGGGTCATTTGTTGTTTTCAATTAAAATCGTGTCCATTTTAAATAAAAGAGAGAACCTTTGAGTGGTATCGGCCACACCGTGCCTCATATTGAGAAAGGTATGACTCTTACACATCATCAAGGACCCTTGGATATTCCTCCTAAAGGATCAAGGCAATCTGAATGAATTTGGTTTGATTTCCATATGTCAGTTGTCGTTTTCACTTAAAATCGTATCGATTTTAAACAAAAGAGAGACCCTTTGAGTGTTAGCGGCCACACCGTGCCTCGGATTGAGGCGAGGATGACTCTTACAAGTCACAATGGACCAGTGGATCATTCTCCTAAATTATAAACACAATATGAATGCGTTTGGTCAGATTTTCATATGTCATTTGTTGTTTTCAGTTAAAATCATGTCCATTTTAAACAAAAGGGAGACCCTTTGAGTGGTACCGGTCACACCGTGCCTCGGATTAAGGTGGAGATGACTCGTACACATCACCAAGGACCCTTGGATTGTCCTCCTTTAGGATCAAGGTAATCTGAATGTGTTTGGTCGGATTTCCATACGTTAGTTGTTGTTTTTACTTACAATCGTGTCGATTTTAAACAAAAGAGAGACCCTTTGAGTGCTAGAAGCCACACCGTGCCTCGGATTGAGGCAGGGATGACTCATACAAGTCACCAAGGACCCTTGGATCATCCTTCTAAAGGATCAAGTCAATACGAATGTGTTTGGTCCAAGGACCTTTGGATCGTCCCCTAAAACCATCCTCCAACATGTCATGGGTTAGTGAATGCACCGAGGGTATTTATCACAACCATGTGCAATGTACTTCTAATAATAAATAATTGATATAGTTTAACATCAGGTTGTATAGATGATTTTTCGAATGATACAAAGGGAAAGTTAGTATGGTAAATATATGTGATGAGACATTTTTGGTCAACTAAAAGGGGATATAGCCTAATGAGTGTATTTTGGATTCATAAAAAATATGACCCTATGTGGTATAGGGTTTTTTCAACTAGTAGGAGTATGGACCACTTAGTGAATATGGTCCTCTATGTGTGGGAATGTTTTCATTTAGAGTATGGCCTAATATGTATGGTTCCCATAGAATAAGGCCCATTTGAATTGGATATTTGGGCTCATGGGTAATTTTTTGATGCCTCTACTGGGGAAATCACTCAGGCTTGAATCTGTTTCCTTGGGCTAGACACAATCCTCATAACCTACCCTACCTATTTCCAAAGGTGGAAAGATTCCACCTCCATGGTTGATAATATTGTCCCCTTGATTAGAATGGGGATATGGGATGTTAGATATTCCTTCTATAGTTTCCTTTTTGGAGTATGATTCCTATTCTGAGTCTCTGTTCCAGATATAAGACATGTTTTTGAATCTACTTTTTGGTTCTACTCTCTAGTGGACACAAGTTAATTACAATTATTATTCTAGTTACATGGAATATACTTTTAGTTGAATATAATAATGGTGATGAGTGTATTGATAAACTATAAAATTCATATAAAGTTGAGGTTTTTAAATTTTCATTAGATCATGACATGAGGTTTATTATCTGTAATACAAGATTCATACCATGATTTATAATTGGTAACTTATTCTTATTGCAAAAGGAAATCAAGTCTTATAATCTCTATAATATTATGCTCATTACACAAGCTGGATCACATTTTTCATGTGAGGAATCTACACCAATTTGGTTCATAAAACATATTCATAGCACATAAGGATTTCTATATTCATCAACTAATGAATCGTGTTCTTATCACACCAGGTAAGAACATAAGATCATCTACTAAGGATAGTGTTTAGAGATCGTATGCTCATCACATAGGAGATTCTTTGGCACATCGCCTAAGGAATCTCATGCTCCTCATGTGAGGTATAATCCTAGGATCATTACAATGGAGTTGAATAAGAGATCTTATGATCATCACTTAGGGGATTCTTAGGCAGATCCCCTAATGAATATATTTATAATCTCATGAGGTATAATCAAGGGAACATTATTTGGGAGATAATGATGATCTCATATTCCCATAACATAGGGACTTCATATTCTTGTCACCTAAGGCAACCTAGGATTATCACCTAGAGTTGGATGTTTCCTGAATTAAGAGTGGTCATAGGTTTATATATCGGTAAAGGAACTCACATATTTGAATTTTGGAAGAGGGAACCACCCGATACACTCATCGCGTAGGTGTTGAGCATAGTTTTATAGCCACCATTTCATTTTTATCCATGAAGTTATTCAATTCCCACCAAACCCTTTTCAATTTCATCATTAACAACTATATTCTATGTCACTGGGAAACTAAAAAGAAAACCCATATCAACTAACGATGTCATCTCCCACAATAACCCACTCATTACATATTTTTGACCATGGAAATATTGATGCTTCCCCGCTGCACGATTTACCACCTCAACCATCTGACATTTTCCCCCAATGGAATCTATCACAACCAAACTAACAAAAAACTTCTCAAATAACCCCACCAAAAAACAATGATGATTTTCAACAATAAATGTAAACAAGCACCATGTTCTTGAGAAATATAATGAAAATTAGTAAACACATGTGAATCATCCCCTTTACATAATTTTCCATAAAGCATGGTTCATTTTCTTCAATCATTCAATCCATAATACTCACCCATAGAATAAAAAATCATGTTAAAAAAATGATATATAAATGGGAGAGGAGAACAATATTGAAAAAAGATTCGGAAAACATGCATTAAATGAGGTCTGGAAAACTGATGCTTGAAAGCGTTGCAGGCGGTGGAGGTCCGGAAAACTGAAGCTCGAGGGCGGCGGAGGTCCGGCAACACGAACTCAGTGGGAGGTGGAGGTCCGACAATGAGAAGTGAGGGCGGAAGAGGTCCGACAACGTGATCTCAGCAGGCGGCAGAGGGGAGTCGCCGGGTTCCAGTACCGCGAGAGATTTAGGTCGCGATAAAACGAGGGCACCATGCGACCGACTTTATAAAAAAATGCACTAAGGTTTTATCAGTGCTAAAAAAGTGCGGATAAAGACTACCTTTATTAGCGATAGTATTTTATCACTGATAAAGGTGTCCTTTATCAGTGCTTATTTAGCACTGATAATAGTACTCTTTATCAGCGCTAAAAAAGCGCTGATAAATCCTTACTGTATCAGCGCTAAAACTTTAGTGCTGATACAGGGTAACCTTTATCAGTGGTTTTTCTTAGCGCTGATATAAGGGGGCGCTTCCCTTTCCCGCTTTTGTAGTAGTGTTTTAAAATATGACAATAATAAATTTACGATCTATTCATAATATAAATGTCATGACCCAACTCATGCCGAGCTTGAGCTATGTCTACCCCAATCCCACCTCTATAGTCCAGACAGTGGCGATAAGTTCTTAAAGCACAAAAAAACTCAGGGAGACCTTTGCCTAAAACCTTCACACACACACAACATAATTAATGAAAAAGTAGAAAAAGTAAAACTGCTATAAAGTAAAATGAACATGCATGAACCTCTAGATGGTATAAGAGTATGGTAGTGTCAACTAAAAATTAAAGTGGATAAACACACACCCAAACCATAAACCAGTAGCAACCTGAAGGAAATTGAAAACGAGTATCAACCGAGAGAGCTCCGCTACTATATCCTAACTTCGAACACCATATGCGGTATACAAAACATATATCCCTAAGATCCTCTAAGATCACGACTAACCTATCTTCCATCTTCAAAAGAGATGACATGTGTTGGGAAAATACCATTCATGGGTGAGTATATACATACCCAGTAGAACAACTCAAAAAATTTTAGTGGGTGTAGTAAGAGATACAACCAAAGAGAAGAAGTAGATAGAACAAGGTACAATAAAATAGAACGGAAAGAGTACAACTCAACCCAATAAGAAAGTGAAAGTACAATCATATGAACACATGGGCCTTGAAATGGTGAGGATATGAACACCTAATCAAGTCTTCGCTACATATATCCATAGAGTAGACCTGTTCAAGAATGATAAGATAGACACAAAAAGAACCTAGAATACCCCACGCGTCTTCATCTCTCCATTACAGAGAGTAACCAAGACCCAAGGATTGGGTATTGTAATCGGATAAATATATATATATATATATATATACATGCTTAGAGAAGGAATCCCAAATGAGAGAGTAAGGGGACCTTCATCTCACAGCTCACCCCATGAAAGTAAGTATCCAATAGTTTCATGGTAAAATCATTTGTGATTATCAACACCTCATACATCTTCATAGGAGACACAAGTCAAAGAGGCTCAAATCACCACACATAGATACTATCCACTTTGGGAGGAACTGAATTTCCATCACATTTTTTAATATGCTTCACAAGAATGTATCTTTGTGGGGAATGTTGCCAACATTATCATGAGTCTAAAGGTAATTCCAATCATGCCTCATAATTATGCAACAAACTTGAGGGTCTTCCTTGGTAGCCTCTACGGAATGGCACTGGCCATCCCAACTAGAGGGTACCACTCGGGGAAGTCACCGAGGAACAACACTGCCTAGAAACTACGAGAGGGTATGCTCGGTAAGTCATCAGGGAAACACCACTACCCAACCCAGCAAGAGGGTTATGACTAGAATATCATTAGGGAATTCCACTTCCTATACCTGATAGAGGGTATGCTCAGAATGTCAAGGAACTCCACTACCCAAATCCTACTCGAGGGTAATTTGGGAACATAATTGGGGAACTCCACTGCCCAATCCTATTGAAGGGTAATCCTGGAATGTCCATCAAGGAATTACAATACCCAGCTCAGCTAGAGGGTAAGCCTGATACTACTATGGTAAACATATATGATTGCTGCCATTATCAGGTGTCACCTATGTACACTCTAAACCTTGAACATTTATCTCGTAACTCAAAATCCTTTTTCGAGGGCACCGTTGTGTTTTACATGGAATAACACCTAGGATATTCATATCATGGGGCAAAATATGAGTTCAAACAAAGGAGATACACGAGGTTTTTGATTTCTCAGAGGATCCCAAAAGTACATGGCGTATGAGGGGCCCTCATGGTGTGTGGTCCTTCTCTACTGCCTACTCGTGTCTCTGGCTGGTACACGGGTCCCACCCCATGTAGTATAACATGTTGTTTAGGTGGAATATGCACCATGTACTTACCATATGAGACCAAAACCATGTTTTTTGTTTGTTTCTATGTACTAGGACCTCATGTCTATGTACTCCAGTACATGACATGTTGGTCTGCACATGATGAGGTCTTTGTGGACAACATGTGTAGTCATCACATGGCGTGTGGATGGCTTTGTGGTCCTTCAAATGACTCACTCATATGAGGAAGGGGTACACAGTGTGTCAAGGGGAGTACTTTTTATGTCATCCTTAACATCCCAAAAACCCTGGTGCCACTGTAGAGGGAGGCTACATGGTGTGTGTTCTTCATTTTACACGACGTGTAGTCTAGTTTTTCCATAAAACACTAGGGTTTATTCAATTTTGACTACTGATTCAAAATCTTCTTCAACAGAATTATAAGCCACCTGATTCTATACTGAATTATCAAAATATTGATAGAGAGCACAGATTCCCAGCATCATTCTGAAGATCTGTCCAAACCATAAGCACGCAGATTCCCAATATCAAAAATTAGGGTTTGGACGGATCTTCCAAACACCTTTGTGGATTTGATCCTCATCATATTTAATGGAAACCTTCAGATTATTCATTTGTGCATCATGCAGTTTCTGGATTGATTCCTTCCTTTTAGATCTATCACCATCCTACAAATCCATCCCGAATTCAAGCACCCAATCGAGCTCAAGTATCCTGAAAATTGTCTATTGGGAACCGTAGAGATCTGCCGGTGAAGAAAACAAATAATTGGGGAGGGAATGGTACATAAGAAAAGGTTTGGATCATTGGAAAATAATTTTTGGCCAACCAATCAATAAAAAAAATCCGGGTAAGATGAAAAATTGATGAATAAAAATATTTTCAATAATCAGGTAAGTGCAAGGGGTGGAGATTGAAGAATTATTTAACAAGATTCTCAAATTTTTATCATAAGAATAAAAACACCAAAGATGAGTCGTACCTGGATTGGATTGATTTATATTGATGAAGAACATGTTCATCAAGATCTATTGCATTCATCACACTTTGATCCACCCAGGTCTAGGGTTCTGTTGTCATTTTTCATTCATCGTTCTCCAACAGAAAGAAGTGAAAAGATGGAATTGTTGGAAAAGAACAGGATTATGATGCAACCCTAGGAAATATCTATTGTGATATACTTATATAATATCACTTAGGAAAAATGAAATTTCATTAATTAAAAAAAATTATTTGTTTAATAAATTAAATGCACGACCAATGAGCAAGGGGTTAGGACGTACCATGCCGACTTATTTTATATTGAGCTTTGGGGAAACACCACATATTATACCCAATCATCATCTCAGATTTCAGATCCGATCATAAAATTATGAGTTATCCTTTTATCATTAATTAACTGCTTGCATGAAATATAAAATATTTGTAATGTTTTTATAAAATTAATTTTGGGCACACCGAGCCTCAGAATCACAAGTTGTCTTCGCGCATAGCTCTAGAAAAATATTTGGAAATTTTAAAATTCATAGAAATAAAAAACTGGGTCTCTAAATCATTCCCTCCTTCAATATTTTCATCCATAAATTGAAAAACTAAACCAAAAACTTGGGATATTAAGCCCTCATATGGCTCTCCCACTCTTAGGAACTCTCCTACACATTTCTGTGTTTCCACAAAACCCGAACCAGAGGGATGGTTTGTCCTCAAAAGGTCCACTCCAATTGGTCCTCGATCACAACTATGTGCTCTGTAAAGGTGAATCCAACCTTGATGTCCATCTATCCTCAGTCAATAATGTGTGTGGGGGTCATGGACATATCTCCTCAACTACAACACATGAATAACATCACACACCTGCTCCAACTATGGGGGTAAGGAGAGGCGATAGGCAACCTAATCAATCCTCTGCATAATCTCGAATAGCCCAATGAACCATGAGGATAGATTTCCTCCCTGGCCAAACCTTCTCATTCCACACCATAGAGAGACTCTCAAGAAGTCATGGTCTACCTACTCAAACTCCAAGGGCCTATGATGGTGATCTATATAGGATTTCTATCTTCTATGAGCTGTCTTCATCCATTCATGGATGACCTGTAATTTCTCTGTGGTCATCTTCACCAACTCTAATCCCATATGAGATGACTTTGAAATCTCCATCCATTATAAGGTTAACCTATAGGGTCTTCCATATAATTCTTCAAAATGTGTCATGCTGATGGTGGAGTGGTAGATGTGGTTGTACAAAAATTCCACCAAAGATAGGTGATCCTCCCATCTCCATCCAAAATCCAACATGCAGGCCCTCAGCATATCCTCTAGAACCAAGGTAGTGTGCTCGGTCTGCCTATCGGTTTTTGGGTGAAATTATGTACTCATCGGTAGCTGAGTCTTGAATGCCTCATGCAGGACTCTCCATAATTGTGATGTAAAACACACATCACGATTGAAGATAATCGTCGAGGGTACACTGTAAAGTCATATGATCTTCCTTCTATATAGGTACCCTGAACTCACTACCAATCTCTTCTATTTGATAGAAATGAAGTGCACATACTTCACAAGTCAGTCTATGATCACCCATATGATATCTTGGCCTTTCTCAATGCATGTAATCCCTATGAAAAAGTCTATGGATATTCCATCCCATTTCTACTTTAGAATTTCAAGAGGATGTATCAAACCCACTAGAACCTGGTGCTCAACCTTCACCTGCTAATAGGTAAGGCATCGTGAGATGAACTCATTTCTGCTTTATCTCATGATAGACCACTAAAAATACCATTGAATATCCCTGTACATCTTACCCACATGGGTATGTACTACTAAAGGATTACTGCAGAACTCTCTCATGACCTCCTCATGCATCATGATTGGAACCACTTTTCACCCTTGGATTAAGATCTCATGATTCCCTCCTTCAAAATATCCATCTGGTGCATTGTCTATGGATATCTTGTCAAGAAAAACTACACAGTTAATGTATCATAACTGGTACTCTTTTACACACTCATGGAGAAAAGGAGTCAACACCAATGACTTTAGGAAAATTGTACCCTCCTGCTACACCAGGGTTAGCTATAGGGAAGCTAAATGATCTGAAAATTCCATCACTAGGTGAGCCTGTAACTTCATGATAAAAGAATATGGTACAACATTTCCCTTCACAGGAGTATAAAATATATTGAAGTTTTAGTCCTGTAGGAACTCTAACCTATGTCACTGCCTTAGGTTATGGTCTCTTTGGGTGAATATGTACCTGAGACTTTGGTGGTCTGAGTAAACCATAGAGATCTCTATTAGAAGGTAGTGCCTTCACATACTCAAGTTGAATACTACTGTTTCTATATCTATATTATTATTCAAGTAATTCTACTCATGAGATCTCAACTACCTCAACCCATATGTGATAAATGACCGTCATTTCATCAACACACAACTGATCCCAACTCCTTATGTGTCAGAATACACCAAAAAATCAACCCCTTATTCTAGTAGTCTCAAAATTAGGGTTCTCATCAACCTCTACCTAAACTCCTTGAAGGCCTTCTAGAAATTCTCAGGATAGGTAATCATCTATCGCTTCCACATCAAAGTGGTCCAAGAAGCTGTGATCCAAGAGAAATATACCACAAATATCCTGTAGTATTCTACCAAGCCAAGAAATATCCATACCTCTGACACATTCATGGGTGGATCCCAAGAAAGCACTGCTTTAAACATTGCCTGATCATTGGTGGGACCTTGTTCCCGAAAGGAATTCCCTACAATGTTAACTTTATATATCCAAAATTGGAATTTCAAGATATTTCCATAAAGCTAGTTCTATCGAAGTAAATCAAAAAACCCTTATCAAGCAATCTTCATGTTCCTCTTCTATTGAAAAGTAGACAAGTATGTATTCAATGAGGAAAATGAAAAATTGGTCCATATATTGCTGGAAGACCTGGTTCATCAATTGCATGAAAATGAAGAGGGATTTTTTCACCCCCAAAGGGCATCACAATGAACTCGCAGTGTCCATAGTGACATAGAAAATCCATATTATAATTATCGGCCTCAAGAACCTGCAATAGGTTGTAACCAGACCTGAGATCGATCTCAAAGAACCATATCACACATCTCAACTAATAAAATTGTTCTTCAATCCTTGTAAAGGGATAATTTTACCAAATCATGTCCTAGTTCAGGCAACAATAATCCATAGTAATCCATAATCTCATATCTTCATTCTTTACAAACATTAAAGATGACACCTATAGGGACACAATGGGTCTAAGGAAAAATTTCTCATGAATGTATTATTGTTTCAAAATCTTCTTCTGGAGTTCATTGGGAGCCATCCGATATTACACAGAAGATATTAGGACAATCCCTGGTTGCATTTCGATGCAAAACTTCAACTCCCTCTTCGATGGTAGTCCTAGAACTTCTTTGGGAAAGATGTCCATGTAATCCTCCATAACTGAAAGAATCCAGATTCCCAAAGAGTCTACTACTCTAAGGGTCATACTCGCTATCTAATGGGTAATAGAATATAAACACTTTCTCACAACATCTTCTTGTCCTTCTATGAGGTATCTCTCACCGAAGAAGGGGAACATCATCCCATCAACACGTAGGCATATGACTAGTCTGTTGTGACAGTCAATCTAGGGTCGAAACATGGAAAGCCATTCCATGAATAAGATAAATTTGTATGGATCTATAATGATTACTAGTAGGTCCCATGTAAACCTCTCTCGTTAGAGAGATAGCTTGAACTACCGGCAAATGAATGAAACTGAGGAAGCTTTCCCAGTAAGAACCTCAAGGCATAGCTGCTGCACTAGAATCTCTACTGAGAGCAAAAAATCCTTCAACAATATTCAAGAGATAAAACAATGGATATCAGTTGTGTCTATTAGTACTATGGAAAGAGTATAATAAAAAAATCATACATCAGATCAACTCTTGCACTGTAAGATCATAGACATCTAAATCCTCTAGCTATTTGTGGCCCCAGCCGCTAGCTCCCTAAGCCTAACTTGGGCCACTTGGTTGTGGTGGTGGAAGGATATTATAGTGCCATCCCCCACCACATCTCACCCTTATCATCTTCTAGCTCCAACTACCTAGAGACCACCCTATCCCTGCATGGGAGATCCTTGGTCACGATGATGTCTCCACCTTGGTGGTCTATTTGCTACCTTCCTAGGATGCTCATTGAACCTGGTCAGGTAGTACCATGATATGTGACCTCAAACTTCACAAGTATAACATCATCCCTCTAAGATTTTCCCATGAACTCTATGATTCCCCTATATGGTATGACCATTCCCCCATGTATGATCATGAAAGGGTTTCCTATTCTGAGATCTCTATCATCTGACTGCTGCAGCAGACGACTCAGCCTTGCTTCTCCAACCACCAACTCCTACTATATGACGTTCCTATGAAAAGATTATCTCTGTTAAACTTTCCCACACCAGCACCCTAGCATAGGAGTGGATGTATAAGGGTACTATGCTATATCGTATCTATCTTTGAAGTCCCTACTCAAACTTTTGTGCTCAGATGTAGTCAACTCTCATCATTTGGAGAGAGTAGCACTTAAGGTTAGTGAACCTTTCCATGTACTCTGATACTATCTTCCCTCCTCAAAAAATATCCAGAATCTCTTATATTCAACTGGAACATAGGAAGTAGGTGTAGTACTCCCCACGAAATAGCTGATGGATGTCATCCAATAAGAGCGTTGATAAATCATGCATCTAAGTAACTAAGCTCCACAAACACCCAACTACTCCATGGAAAAGAATGTATTCCAAAACCACCATCTGATCCATCAGTGCCTGAACAAGCTTGAGTATATGGACCACCAACTCCAGCCAATACTCTACTGCATGAGGATCCAGATCTCTATTGAACCTTAGCGGTCTATGGTGTTGGAACTCATGGAGTGCACCCGTACTATGCCCATCCACAAATTTCCCTACTGGGACTATATATTTCTCAATGAGTGGGGTGTGATGATACCTGCCCACTTGGAGGAAGGGGATCTTATGATGGACCCTAAACCGAGGCCTTGTTGCTCATAGGGTCATCATCACAAACCATATCTAGTATCCTAGCTAGCTATTGTTGCGGAATCATCATGAATATTATTAAGGAGTGCCATGGTAAGATGAATAGACATATATATATATATATATATATATATATATATCAATTAAAGTTGGGAGATGAATCAAGAAGGGAAGTCAATGATTAAATCCTTTATGATGCATGTAACATTATTCCTTGTAACAAATATCTCTGTGTTCCAAGTCAACAAGCGGGTAATCATGGTCCCGGTGAATGGATACATTAGCCACCGATTCTCTCATTGTACTCCCTATCCTAATATCTGCACACGAGACACTACCACAATGTTTCCATAAATCTCAAACAACTTTTTTAGGGAATGTCTGAACAACATCCTAAGGACCGCCATTATAGGATAGGGGCGGAGATTAGTGCCAAAGGCACAACTAAACTTGGGGAGTCATTTTTCTAAAACTAGTACACACACATGAAACCAACTAAAAGAAAAAGTGTATAGGAAATGTTGAAAAAGTGTAAACTGCTATAAAGTAAAATGAAATTGCATAAAACTCTTGACAGTACAAGAGTATGACTGTGTCAAATAAAAATTAATGGGGGAAAACACATGCCCAAACTAGATTCCTATCTCAACATGAAGAAAACTAAAAAATAGTAACAGTCGAGAGAGATCCTCTCTTTTATCCCAACTCCATCCACCATACATGGTCCACACAACTCGTATCCCTAAGCTCCTCTAAGATCAAAATCGACCTATCCACCATTTGAAAAAGACACAACATGTGTTGGGTAAATCCCATACATCAGTGAGTATATACATACCCAATAAAATTCCGTGAAAAGGTGAAGGGGGGAGAAGTAAGTGATACAACTAAAGAGAAGCAGTAGATAGAATAAGGTACAATAAAAGTGAATAGAAATGGTACAAATCAAACCGATAAGTGAGTGAAAGTAGACTCATATTAACACAAGGGGATTGAAACATTAATGATATGAACTCCTCATAGATTATTATCTACGTATAACCAGAGAGTAGACCCATCCTACTATGAGAAGAAAAACACAGAAATCATGTTGCATACTCCGCGCTTCTTCACCTCTCATAGAGGGAGAGTAGCAAATACCCAAGGTGTGGGTACTTTAACATGATAGATATATATGATCATTAGAAGAATCCAAAATTAGTGAGTAAGGGGATATCTATTTCATAGCTCAACCCAACAAAGTGAGTATTCAATAATTCCAAGGTAAAATCATCTGTAATGCCTAGAACCTCATAAATCTGCCTGGGAGACACAATTTTAAGGGGATAAAATCACCACACCCCACATTATCCCCTTTTAGAAGCACTGAATAACCCGAATGGGTTTAAAGTCACATCATAAGAACATTTATCAATGGGGAAATCACCGCTCTTTCTCGTGATTTAGAAGGTTAGTCTAGGAATTCCTCATCACTATACCACATAGTCGAGGGTCTTCTCTGGTAGCCTCCGAAAAATTCCACAACCCAGCCCAGTTGGAGGGTACCACTTGGGGAAGTCAATGGGGAATGGAACTACCCAGATACTAATGTATGGAATGCCTAGTAAGTCATCATGGAAATTCCACATCCAATACCATATAAATAGTTACACTTGGAAGGTCATTAAGGAATGCCACTACCCATCCCAGTTGGAGGGTATGTCTGAAAGATTGAGGAACTTCAATACCTTCCAGCTGGAGGGTACCTTAAGATGATCATCGAGGAATGCCAATGCCTAGTCCTACTAGAGGGTAAGCCTAAAACTACCATCAGGGAATGACACTACCCAACCCGACTAGAGGGTAAGCTTAATACTACTATGGTAAACTTTCCTGATTGATTCCATCAATAGGTGTCACCTCTACACATTCCTAACTCGGAACATTCATTTTGTATCTTGAAAGCCACATATGATAGAACCATTTCATTTTACACAAAAAACACCCAGGATATGCCTCTTGTGGGACAAAATATGAGTTCAAATGAAGAAGATATAGGGTGTTTAAGGATGGATCAAAGGTGAAAAAAAGTACACAATATGTGAGGGACCCACACGATGTGTGGTCCTTCTCTGATTCCTAGTCATGTATCGAGCTAGTACATGGATACCACCGTATATAGTAGAACACACCTTGTAGGTGGACTACACACCTTGTCCTAACTATCCAGGACTAGGACCATGTCTATTGTTCATGTCCGTGTAGCCAGAACCCTTGTCCATGTACTCCGGTACACGACGTATTGGTCCAGATGGGATGTTATCTATGTGGAAAACCTGGGTAGGCCACACATGTCCTATACCAGGCTGTGTGGTCCATCACATGGCTTATTCCCATTGAGGGGGGGGGGGGTACAAGACATGTCAATGGGGGTACATGTCGTTTCCTCCTTATCTTCCCCAAAACCCTAGAGCCACCACTGAGGGTGGCTACACATTGTGTGTTCCTCGTTTTACATGGAGTGTTGTTGGGATTTTCCAAAAAACCATAGGGTTTATTTGATTTTGACCTATGATTCCAAATCTGCTTCAACAGCTATCGAAGACACTTGATTCTACTCTGAATCCTTTGAATTTGGCTAGAGAATGAGGATTCCCATTGCTGATCATTACGAATCAGCCTCATTCAGAAATGAGGGTTTGTCTAGATCTTTCGCACACCATCGTGACATAGATCCTCATTAGATTGAAATTGAACCCTCAGATTCTTCATAGAGATATCATTCCATTTTTGGATCAATTTCTTTCTCACAAATGTATCACCATCCTGAAAATCCATCCTGAATCCGAGTGCCCGATGGAGCTCGGGTCAGTCGACAATTATTGATCTGGGACCCGTAGGGTTATACTGGCGAATAATGTGACTAATTGGGGAGGGAAAGGCACAAAATCTATGGTTTGGATCATTTCCCAAGAGTTCTTGGCCAATTTATCAAGAAAACGAATCCAGGTTAGATGAAAAATTTATGAACAATATATTTTCAATAATCAAGTAGGTGCAAGTTGGTGCAGATTGAAGAATTAATTGACAACATGATCAAAGTTTAATCAGAGGTGTAAAAATACCAAATAAGAGTCCTACCTAGAGTGGATAAATCATTGTTGATGAATAATGAGTTCTTTAAGATCTGTTGCATTCATCACACTTCGATTCGCCTGAGTCCAGGGTCCTATCAACATTTTTCATTCATTGTTTTCCAACAGAAAGGAGAGGAAAGGTGGAATATTTGAAAAAGAATAGGATTATGAAGCAACCTCAGAAAATCTCTATAGAAAGATACTTAAATATTATAAAATTTGTTAGATAACATTTAATTATTTAAATAAATTATTTTATTTAATAAATTCAATTCACCGCTAATGAGTGAGGAGTTGGGACATCCCACAACAACTTATTTAATGTCGCGCCTATGGGAAACACCACATCCGAGACAAAACTATGGTCTTGGATTTTAGATCTGGCCATCCATTTAATATTTATCACATTTTCTTTAATTAACCACATGAACGCAATATAAAATATCTTTATTATTTTTATAAAATTAATCCTAGGCACACCAGGCATCAGAATCACACGCCATCTTAGTGCCAGGCTCAGAAAAAAATATTTCGAAATATTCAAAGTCTTATGAAGAAAAAAAACAAGTCTATACACTCAATACCAATAGACCTTAAATTGTTTCTGCAAATGTCTAGGAATAATGGAGATAAATAATTAAGACTTTCATAATCAACACTAGAGATGAAAATTTTGTTATGCTCACTGGTGATTATAAAATTACCAATAATGAATTCAAAACTTTTACTAATCAAGAGAAGCTATAATACTAGTTAAATTGTAAGGTAAGAAATACTTTATTGTGATCAATGACTATAAGTATCTATATACAGATCTATTCTTATGAATAAGAAAATATTATATGGAAGAATCTAGAGAATACTCATTTTGGAACATAAAATGTTATTGAAACTATAAGAGTTATGTTAAGAGATGAATATAAAGATTTTAAATTTTTTCCTAGAGAAGTAATTTCTAAGATGCATCAAAGGTATATAACTATTATAAATAGTTTAAATTATGTTGGAGAGAAAATTTTATATGTTGAAATTCTTATGGAGAAATTTATTTATATCATTCCCGATTAATAGAAGTCTAAACAGACTATAGTCAATGATACGAGGAAATTGAATAATAAAAATCGTGATGATTTAATGTGTATTATTATGTAGTATTAAGGCCGATTAAAGATATATTATGAGAATTATAAGAAAAAGAATAGTGGTGTTGCCTTCAATACTACTAGAACCCTTACTAAATATCTGACACCTAGTAAAGTTGTTATGTCCTATAAAATGAAAAAGGTTGTTATAAAATTGGATTCAAGTAATCTTGAACACTTTGTGAATGAACTAGATACTATTTCTCAAAGTATGAACAAGATATTTGGAATGAAATACATTCAATATAGATATAAGAAATTTAATAAGGAAAGTAATAAAAATAATGAATCAGAAATTTTTTTTATGAATGTAAGAAATATGGACATATCAGATCTATTTATCCCATGTTGGAAAGATATGATAGAAAATAAATTCATTATGATATGAATTATAAATAGTTTTATAAGTCTAATAACAAGAATATTCTTAATGAAAATCATTTAGAGAGTGCAATTGGAGAAGACACCTAAGATAATTTTTCTAATCAAGAATGTTCTGGATATAGTAAAATATGTATTCTTACCAGAATACTAAATGAAAATCATTGTCTAATTGATAAGTTAAACACTACCAAAAAACATATAAACCTTATCTCTGAAGGATAATTATCCTAATTCTGATAATGATAAAAATTATAAATCATCAGATGAAGAACCTTCCTCAATAGAGGATAATACTCTTACATCTTATGAAGAAGTATCCCATTTTATAGAACTCATTGAAGATTAAAATTTTAAAGTTAAAAAGAAACATGAAAAAGAAAATTTGAGGACAAATTATTTTAAAAAATAAGTATCAGATCATTCTAAATATCTTGATAAATCTTTTTTTGAAAAATATACTATTTCTAAATATTTAAAAAAATAATTTTCAAGAATAAAACTTTATAAAATAGTTTTGACAAACACAATTATGAAACCACTAATCAAGAGGATAACGATTTAGTAATTAAAATAAAATCCAAAATTCATTCTTTAAGAAAACATTTTTCAATCATTACTTCTCGTAAGGAAGGCTTTGATGAAATATTTAAAAAAATTCTTCCTCACAGAACAATTACCAGAATGGGTAATATTTAAAAAACAGTTTTTAGTAATAAATACATTATTCCAAATAATTCCCTTTTTTTCACTAAGTGTCAATGTTATGGACATTGGAAAAAGATTTTTTCCTCTTAATAAAGTTCAATCCTTAGGTTTCCACAAATACTATTTTTTCAAACAAATGTTGAATCCAAAAATTTTACTTGCTGACATTTCTCGACCCAAGATGGTTTGGGTGCTGAAATTATAATGTTTTTATTTTTAGTAAATAAGAGAATTACCAAAAAAACAAGAACACATGGTACATGGATCATGGGTATTCTAGACTTATGACTCAACATAAATATTTATTTGAAAATATTATCAATATTAATGGTGGAAAAGTAACTTTCAGAGGTAATTATCAAGGATAAATTATCAGTATTAATAACATAGTTCTTATTGGTAATGATTAAATTTCAAATTTTTTTTTGTTATAAGTCTTAAGAACAACCTTATAAGTATAAGTTAATTATGTAATGATGGTTACCCTATGAATTTTAAAAATTATAAATTTGTAGTAAAAAAATCAATGGATGAATTTATTCTTTCTTCCCATCAACATGAAAATGTATATACACTTAACATAGAAGACCATAGGAGCCAAGAATTACTATGCCTTAGTGAAATAGAAGATCACTATTGGTTGTGGAATATATGTTTAAGACCCGGTGACCTTATAATGTTATGTAAGTTAACTAAGAGAAGGCATATTAAGGATTTATCAAGGATTAGATATAATTTTTTATAAATTCTGTGAACTTTTTCAAGATGTTAAGAAACATAATTATAGTTTTAAATCTATTAGTGAAGTATCCACTACTGATTCTCTTGAGTTATTCAAAATAGAGTTATTTTCTCTTACACAAACTAGGATTATTGGTGGAAAATACTATGTATATGTCTTGGTTGGTGGCTACACTAGATATAGATGGGTTTATTTTCTATCAAAGTAATATAAATACTTTTTTTTATTTTAAAAAAATGTGTTTCTAAATTTAAAAATGAGAAAAAACTTACCTTGATAATTATTCATTGTGATCATGGTAGTGAATGTTAAAATTACGATTTTGAAACTTTTTATAGTAATACAGGTATAAGACATAACTTTTCACCTGTTAGAAATTGTCAGAAAAATGGTGTTATTGAAAGAAGAAATAAAATTCTTCAACAAATAACAAGATCCATGTTGAGTTAATACTAAATTGCTTAATTTTTTTTGGGCTGAAGTAGTTAGTATATTTTTGTATACTATAAATAGTGTATTAATAAAGACTTTTCTTAATAAAAAACCTACTAAATTATGGACTAGTCTAAAACCAAAATTATCTTACTTCAAAGTATTTGGGTGCCAAGTATTCAACTTAAATGAAAAATATAACTTATATAATATTGAACCAAAATCCAATGAAGGTATATTTTTTAAGTTATTCCACTACTTTTAATGAAAATATATTTTTAAGATAAAATCACATACATTTGAGGAAACATTACCTATTAAATTTGATGAAATTCACTCTTTGGTTTTTAAACAAACCCATATGATATACTTGGATGTGTTTTTAGAAACAAATTTTCATCATTTATTAGAAAATTATTCTAATAAAGAAAATATTCGAGAAATTGTTTCTAAATTATTTATTCTAGAAGATTTTCTAACTTATATTGATGAATGAGATTTACAATGCCCAATTCAATTGTTTATCAAGAATCAACCTACCGATAATATCATTTGTGATGTTGATGAAAATATTAGGAGTAAAATTTCTTTGAGAAATAAAGTAGAACGTATTTATTTTCTTTTCCAATTTAAATTTAATAATTATAATGAGTCTTTAGGTGATGAGGATTGGATTAAGGCTCTACAAGATGACCTAAATAAATTCTAAATGAACAAAGTTAAAACCCTAGTTGAATGACCAAAAGTATCTTCTATAATTGGAGTAAAATAGGTTTTCAGAAAAAAATGTGATGAAAATGGTATAACCATAAGAAATAATGAAAGACATGTTGCTAATGGTTATAATAATCATTAAGTCATACAATTTGAAGAAACCTATGTACCAGTAGAAATACATTAATCAATACATATTCTACTAGACTTTGCGACATTCTTTAATTTAAAAATTTATTAATAGGAGGTGATGTTTTATTTCCTTAAAAGATATTTAAATTATGAAGTTTTTGTTGAAAAATCCCCTAGTTTTGAAGATAAAAAACATCTTGAATATGTTTACAAACTTACAAAATATTTTTATGGAATTAAAAAAACCCCTAGATATTGGTATGATTGATTAACAAGATTTTTTTTGGAAAAACCAATTATGTTAAAGTAATTTGTGATCCAAATATTATTATAAAAAAATTAAACATCGTGATTTTTCATATCTATGTGGATGAAATTATATCTTAGTCAACTCAAAAATATTTAGGAGATTCATTTATATATCTTATGAAATATGAGTTTTAAATGAGTATGATGGGTGAGTTAACATTTTTTCTTAGTTTAAAAATTCCTAAAAAACCATAAGGTACTTATATATCTCAATATAAGTATATATAATATCTTCTTAAAATTTTTGGATATTAAATTACTAAAAGTATTTTTACTCCCATTGGTACCACAAATACTCTTTATATTGATTATGTTGGGAAACCATTTGATCAAAAAAATTAAAAGGTATGACAGGAAGTATACAATAATTAACCACTAGTCATATTAACATAATGTTTTATTATTTATTTTGTTCAACATATTAAAAAATCCAAAGGAATCCCATTTAAATGTCATTAAAAAAATATTTCATTATCTAAATAGAACTATGAATTTAAGTCTTTTTTATTCATTTGGAAATTATTTCAAATGATATAGTTTTTTAGATGCTGACATTGGTGGTTTTATAATAGATAGAAAAAGTACTCCCAAAACATTCTATTTCTTAGGAGATTAATTAGTTTCTTGGTCTTGTAAGAAAGAAAACTCGATATCACTTTCCACTACTCAAGCTGAATATGTGAAAATTGGATGTTGTTGTACTCAAGTGTTTTTGATGCAACAAAAACTCACTGACTATGGCATAAGTTTTACTAAAACTAAAATACTATGTGATAATACTAGTTTCATTTCCGTATATAAGAACCCTACACATCAATATCATGAAAACAACATAGATATTAGGCATCAATTTCTTAGGGATCACAAACTAAAAGAAGATATAATTTTACAATTAATCAGAGCGCAATAACAAATTGATGATATTTTTACAAAACCCTTAACTTCTGGTAGATTTGAATTCATTAAACTAAATATAGGAATTATCATTATAAAGTAATCATTCATATCCACTTATAATTTAAATAATCTCCTTACATTAAGTTTATTCTCTTCATAGGGGGAGTATATATGTTTTTTGTTTTTCAAAAACAATTTTCTTTTCAAATTTTTGTTTTCCTAAAAATGTTTTCATAATATGTTTTCCAGAATAATATTTCTACCTAAATTTTTTAGATCCAATATTCTCAAAGGAATCACCAGACTCAAAAATATTACTAATATTTTGGACCCATGTTTTAAAATAATCTATGATTAATGAAATATTTTCAAATCCAATTTTAATTTAAAACTTCAGTACTCATTTTTTAGTAAAGCTATTACATTAAATCTTTAATTACTTGAAAAAATTAGTGAATAACTTCATTATCATACTTATAAGAGTTTACAACTCTAAAATCCATTATTTTTTATCTTTTAATTTTATTACTATTTCATAATAATCATATATCTTTATTGCTGTTATAATCTATTTTAGCTTTCATTTTTTTTTTGTTTTCAAAATTTTTCATATTTACTACCAGTATGATAACACCACCATTTTTTTAAAATATTCATCTAATCCATCTCTATATTCAGATTAAAAATATTAACCATCAACCATTAGATTAACACTATAATTCGAATTGTCAACCTCGTTTCCTATATAAAGGTGGGGGCCCCCCATGTCCCACATAATAAATCATCAATTCTTTTGCCTCAAAGTGATGCCACTTTGATAAACTAGCAGTCCAATTCTCAAAATTCAATTTTGAATGTAAAATTAACAATTATCTTCTTAGAATATGATGCTTACAACCAAATATTTGAATGGTTGGTTTGTATTCCAATAGAGGTTAGTTGAAATAACTTTTTATGATAAGTCTGACTGTCTTCTGAAAAAGATAATTCAGTTTCAAGGATGGGAATATCTTAGTGTAACAAAACCCAATGAGGATCAGGATGTTGTTATTATTGAAATTTCCATTTAATTTTATAAATCTGTGGTATTTTATGTAGAAGACATAATACAAAAGGTTTCTTTCAAGAAATTTAGAAAATGATATCAAATTTCATATAAAAAATCCACATTTTTCAAGATATTCCATTAGAAGGAGAATCTAGTTGTCCTTCTCATAGTCTTCATGATGATCATGGATCTTTTGATAAAGAAAATGATGAGAATTATCCTTTTGATAATCATAAAAAGTTTATAAATGTGAATCATATTAGAATAAACAATATGATTATTTCATTATGGATGACATGTTTCCTGATTCTGAGAAAAGGGCATCGAGAAAACCATAAAGTAACTGCTGTTTTTATCTTTTATTATCTTGTAAACATGGGAAAGAATAATTTAATTGGATACATATTTCACACCATTAGAATGTAAATTAACAGATCCATTAAATCTTATATAATATTGTTTCCATATATTCCTAAATAATTTTATATTAATTGATTGAACTCCTTTAATATAGAATGTATGTCAAAGATGATGAAAATTAAAATTCTTTTATAATTTATGACACCCTTAAAATAATTAAATATGTTTTTGATAAGGAAATAAATTAATTTGTTTACATATCAAGGGGTATTGTTCTGGAAGCTAAATCCTCTAAGAAATAGGAGAGAAGTACTTAATAGAGGAAGAATAATGTTTTTAAGGAAAATAAAGGAAAAGTTGAATCTTAAGAAACACAAAAAACCAAATAAAAAAAGATATCCTAGATGAAGTAGTAGAAGAATTGATAATGAAAAATTAAGAGAGGAAAGTATGAGATACTCAATTTGGTTTAGATCCTATAGAATCTCCAGCCTTAATAATTCATGGTACTGATAAGTTAGAAAAATAAGGAAAGGAAAAGAAGAAGAAGAAGAAGAAATATCAAAGATCAAGAGTTGTAGACTCTTTAATGAAAGGTGCAGAGGATAACATAACCAATATTACCCTTCATTTACAACACATATTTCTAGATGTTTTCTTATCTTTTAAAGATACTTCTTTTGTTAGCTCTAAAATTCCACCAGCTATAGAAAAAGGAAAATAAATTGAGTTTGAATTAGTACCATTAGGAAAAAAATATTACTGATTAAAGGAACCACTTTAGGAAGATTTTATAAAATAAGGTAAATATTATTTCAATGTCTCCGAAAATGAAATTAAAGTAAATGATAAAGAATTTAAGGAACAAGTAGATAAAGGAGAGGAAAATTAAACTAACAATGAGGAAGATGAAGGTAATGCTAAAGGAAATGAAATAAATACAAATAATTCCCATACAATTATATTTATCTAAGAAAATATCAAGAATATTTAGAATAATTTCCTTCCTTAGGCAACTAGGATCAAAATCTCGATAGTCCTGAGAAGTAAAGTCCACATCAGTTCAGAGAGCTGAATCTTCTTCAAATATTGGTGTTAATGACCAAATTTCCGAAACTGAATCCGATAAAATTTCTTCAAAGAAAAGAGATGATGATTATGATATTATTCAGATTCTAGATATTAAACATGCTGAAGAAAATGGTGATAGGTTTATTTAGAAGAAAAGTGAAAGCAATGGAAAGTCGAAGAAATTTAAAACTAGAAACTGTGAACAAGTCCCTTATGATTTAAATTGGACATATTTAGAAGGAGATGATTATGTTTTTATGACTTAAAAAAGGATTGAAAGAACTATCCAATATTTTAAAGATATTGAGTCCTGATTGAAGATGATTCTAGATTCTATAAATCAGAAATTGTCTCAATAATTATATTGATAGAAAAAGTGATCAGACTTGAAGTAATTTTTAAAAATAATTAAGAAATTTATTATAATAACATGAATTCTTGTGGGGAAATCATGAAGTGATCTCATCAAGTTAATAATGATATCAAAAAATTTTATAAAAATTTTTCTAATGTAAAAAATTATTTGAATGAATCAGAAGAGTTCATTAGAATGTTTTCCAAAAGCATATTTGATAATGTGAAGGTTATAGAGCTATTAAAAATTTATTTCTAATAGATGGTCTCAATAAGTGAAAAATAATAGTGGGAAATTAAATTATATAAGCATTGATCTTTCCATGTTGAATAATTACAGAGATTAAATCAATAATTTGAAGAGTCAGAATGTATAAATATATAAAAATCTTCATACTCAAGAAGAAAGGATGCAGGACATGGAAAATAAAAACCAGTCTCAGGAAGGGTTTATTACAAATATAGGGAAAAAAATTAATTCAAGAAGTTATAAACCATTATGAGATCCATGATAAATAAATATTAGTATAATTTAACTCATATTTTATTTTTTAAAATTAGTTTATCAATGAAATAATTTTTCTTCAATTTAAAAATTGTTTGAATATCTTCTAATTCTGAATTGGTTGAATTTTATTTCATTCATTTTATATGATCAAGTACATCATTTTTTTGTTTTATATATTTTTTCTCTAATTACATTTTAGGTATTATAATAATTTTCCTTATTCCATTTTTAAAATCACAAAGGGAAATAATTTTATAGAATGGGGGAGATATTTAATTATGGAGAAAGTAATATCATTAATACGAGAATAAGATCCTTAAGAGGAGTTCTAATACTAATGGGTAACATAGTCATATTAAACATTGTACTAAGAAGAATTATAAACTCATGGGGAGATAAGAATCGATACATAATTCTAAATATCAATTTCTTAAAAAATAATGGGAATAAGTTTTTTTAACATTATTTTTTATTTAATTATTGTGGTTTGTGTTTTACAAAAAGGGGAGATTGTTGAGTCAAACGACTATTTAGAAATTTTCCATTACTTTTCTTTTGAAAATAATAAACTCTTTAATAAATATTTAATTACTAACACATTTATGGTCAAAGTGGTTTATAATGTTTTTATAGAAAAAAGATAACCTCATCATACTTAGAATTTCTTCTGAAGTATTCAAGAATTTAAATTAACATTGTTCATTACAATAATTTTAATGGGAATAAAGCTGATAAACATCAGACACTCCTTATTAGACCAGTTATAAGGAATTCTATCTTATCATTCCTATGGATAGAATATTTATAATCAAAGTGATATCGAATATGAAAAATATCATATTCAAAATCATAAACAATATCGTAATGACATCTGTAAAGAAGTATATTGAACTGAATAAATTTAAATTATAAATGTGGAAAACTTATTTTGATGATAATGAAAGACCATTTAAACTATGATAATGTAAAATAAAACAACATAAAACATTATGTTATGATATTTCCATTGAGGTGCCAACTTTCTAATTCATTACAAAAAACATGGAGAAAATATGGTTGTTGGTGGAAATATGACTGTTGAAAAGATAGACCATTAATACCTAGTCATTTGAAGTGTTTTCAGTTGATGATTCAAATTTTACCTTGATTTTTCTAAAGTCTACAAAGCTTGAATAACTTGTTCTTTGTTTTATATACTTATTTAGAGATATTCATGTTCCTAAGGAAACCTTTTCAGGCTATCTTCTTAATAAATAATTTTTTAATTTCTTTGTGTGTTCGATTGTGTAACTATGATTAATGGATTCTGAGTCTTGGAAGATGGAGATACCGATCATCATATTGATCAAGGTAACATGAGGATAGTGTGATAGAGAATCCAATCCATTAGATCATGGGCTGCCACTAATAGGTAGACAAAGAATTCAGTCATTGTATCGAGGGCTTTCCTTATTGGGGAAATAAATACTTTCTGGTAATTATAAAAAAATAAATACCTTTAGACATGTTTTATAGCTACCTTACTCTTAAGGTTGAAATATATTTATTTCTTTTAAATATAATTCATTTTTATATTGCTTTTATTCATTTACTTGTTTCATTAATTTTTTTTAAATATCCACATTTCATTTTAAGCTTTCAATTTTATCTTAACGACACTCATAATGATAAATAAGATATCTATTACTAAATCAAATCTACTGTGAATCCAAGACATATTTAATTAACTGTTTGTATGTTGATTATGATACATTTACTCTTATTAGATTAAATATTTTATAATTACATTTATCATACTTTGATTTTATCATAACCAATATGATTACGATATATTAACATAATCATACAAGAGTCCTAGTCTGAATCAAATCTTCTAACATAAAGATATTTGTGTATTGTATTATTTTAAACCCAAAAACTAATGTTTTTTAATCTAAAATTCACCCATCCTCTTTTAATTATTCCATCTAATATGAATTTTTCAATCCTAATCAGTATACTTCTAATATACTGATACAACATGACTAATAATCAAATCTTATATGAGCAATGGATTAAGTATCTAGAGAATATATGTGTGTCTCTGGGATGTGATAAAAAGTAAAACGTTACAATTTTAGCGTACTGTCTCAAAGGTGACAATGATTAAAGTTGTTTATTGATCCATAATACTAGGGAGGAAGGGGAAATAGAACTCATGGAATGTAAATGATTTAATGATAAATTCTTCTATAACTATTTCCCTCACTCGTAATAAACTAAAATGAAGATAAAGTAACCCAATATAATGAAAAATGAAGAAGAAAGTATTCTTTAGTATGAGTATACATTTACATGTCTTTCATTTTTTTTCTATGTATTACATATGAAATAGGGAGTGAAGATTGACCATTTCTTAAAATGCCTTATTCCAAGTCTCTAAAGGGTGATGGTCTCTCAAACCTTTTCATCATTTGATGAAATAGTTTTAAGTTCCATCAAAATAGAGAATTAATTTTATAGATCCTATATGTTCAAGGGAAATCATGAAAATATGAGGTTGAATGAGCACCAATAAAAATAGAATGCACCAAAGAGGTATAAGAGAAAGAAGTAATTTCCACCTTTTATGAACTTTGGAAAGAATTGTCTCAGGGAAATTATTTAAGGGGGTTGGAGTTTGTTATAGGTGTGGAGAATGTGGTCATTAAGATAAAGAATAAAATGGTAAGAAAGATAAAACTACCAATCAATGTTTAAATGATTGGGAGATGGGACACTATGAAAATAATTCCCCAAGCATTAAGGGAATCTACCAAAGAATTGGCCAATGAGGTAAATATAAGCTTATATGATCACTAAAAATAAGGTTGAAGTACCCAATGATGTGTTGGTAGGAAATTTAATCCTATATCCAAATATAAATAATGGTTTATTTGATTATAGATCCTCACAGTCTTTTATATCAACCACTATTTCTATGAAACTTATATATTTCTGTAATACTTTAAGATGAGAGTTGTTAGTCAAAACTCATAGTTGAAGTTTCACTACAATAAGGGTGTAGAAAGAAGTTCCCATTATGACACTTAAATGAGTTTTTTTTCTAACCATATTATCATACATATAGTTGTCTTCAATATAATCCTTAGTATGGAATATATTTAAAAATATTATACAAAAATTTATTGCTAGAAGAAGGAAATTATGATTTGTGATGAATATATAGAATTCCTTATTTTTAGGGAAGAGACATCACTATCTGAGACATGTCTAGATCCACCACAATTGATATTCCGAATGAGATTATTAGGTAAGGGTAGAAAAAAATATTTTTTTAGAGAGGGAAATATTAAAATTGAGTACGTACCTATTATACATGAATACATTAATGTATTTCTTGAATAATTACATAGACATCCCCCAATGAAAAAAGTTTAGTTTTCCATTTATTTGTTCCATGAAGCAATAACATTATCAAATACTCCCTATAGAATAGACATTATGGAATTAGTGGATTTGAATAATGAACAATGAGAGTTCTGAGATAATTTATTTATTGAAACTAGTGTTTCACCCTGGGGATCCACTATTATATTCATTAAAAAGAAAGATGGATATATGAGACAATGCATTCATTATAGTTAAATCAATTATATTAAAATAAAAAATTATCTTATTCCTTGTATGGATGACTTATTTGATCAACATCATAAAGACTAATATTTTCAATGATTTAACATCGTTAGGGGTATCATCAATTTCAAGTAACGACGGAACACATTCCAATGAAAACTTTCGGAATGAGGTATTAAAATTATAATTTTATAATAATTTCATTTGAGGAAACTCATTCAACCCTATTTTTATAGATCTAATGAATAGAGTATTCAAGGAATTTCATTATGATATCTTTTTCATATTCATTGATGATATCTTGGAGTATTTTAAATGATATGAGAACCATGATAATCGATTAAAAATTAGTCTTAATACACTAATAGGGAATGTGTGAAATGTGAAATTTAGTACGTGGGATTTCTGGTTTCAAGAAGTTTTATTTCATAGCTATATTGTCTCTACAGATGGAATCATAGTTGATCCTATGAATACAAAGGTAGTCATAGAATGGGAAAACCAATTAACACAACTGAAGTATGTAGTTTCATTGGTTTGGAGGGTTACTATCAATGATTCAGTTATAATTTTCTCCTTTTGGATAATGGGTTAACAAATCTTTCACATAAAGGGTTTATGTCCGTTTAGACAAAGGAATGAAAATAATATCTTGTTGAATTGAAGAGTTGATAGTTCAATGCTTTGATTTTCAATCTAACATCTAGAAATGACGGGTTTGTGATATATAGTGACTCATCAAAGAAGGGAATCGACTATTTACTAAGAGATAATGATAAGTTTATTTCATACTCATCAAGGAAATTGAAGACCCATGATGAGAACTATCCAACACATGATCATGATTTGGAAACTGTAATTTTTTTCTCTAATTATATGATACATTATTTATATGGTGAAATATATGAGATATATATGGGACATAAAATCCCAAAATACATATTTTTATTTAAAGATGTTAATATGATGCAAAGCTGAATGCTCGAGCTACTCATGGATTATGATTTCTTGATAAATAACCACCCATTGAAAGAAAATAAGGTAGTGGATTCCTTGAGTTGGAAAGAGCATGAATTCATAACCCAAATAACGACTAAGAGGGATCCTATGTTCATGGATCTTGTTAATATGGTTGTAAGAATTATTAAGTGAGGATATACATCACTAATTTTTAAAAATATTGGGAAACCATTATTCTTATAACAAATAAAAATTTATCAATTTGATGAAGAGAATACATAGAATAAAATTAATGTTTTGTATGATGGGAAATTAGAAGTCTTCATTTATAAAGAAGGTGTTCTGAAATTTAGAAATAGGTTTTGTGTTCCATTTAATTTGGGATAATATTATGTACAAAACTACTGATTAGGTGTCCATATGTTTGTTTTTTCAAAAAGTGAAAGATATAAGATATAATCATTGTGTATTCAAGAAACCTCTTCATATTCCTATGTTGAAAACAAATTATATTACTTTAGACATTGTTATAGGACTATTAAAGACTCCTAGAAAGAATGATGCAATATGGATTATCATTGATCGCCTAACCAACTCTACATATTTCCTCTCTATAATAGAGGATTTTACTCTTGAGTTACTCACAATTCTATATATTAATGATGTCGTAAGACTTTATTGTTCACCTATATCAATAATTTCTTTTCATGATCCTTATTTTACCTGAAAATTTTGGAAGTGTATTTAAAAATATCATGGTACTGAGCTTCATTTGAGAACTTCCTACCATCCACAAATTTATGGGCAATCTGAATAGACTATTAAAATAATTTAACACATGGTTTTATCATGAAAACTTGAATTTCAAGGTTATTAGGATCAATATTTTCCTTTGGTTGAGTTTTCAAATAAAAAAAAATTTCCATTCAAGTATTCAAATGGATATGTATGAAGCATTATATGGATAGAGATGGCATAATCCAGCTTATTAGGACGATGTTAGTGAAAGGATACCCGTAGTCCCAAAATGTGTTCATGATACAACAAAAATGTCAAAGTCTACTCAAAATTATATTAAAGAATCTCAAATTAGGAAAAATGGTTATGTCGATAATCGAATGAATGATTTGGAATTCCAAGTTGGAGATTTTGTTTCCTTGAAAGTATCACCATGGAAGGGAGTTATAAGGTTCGTTAATAATGGAAAGATGATCTTACCCTTTAGTAATGGAACGAAGTCTATCAAAAGTACCTAATGTGTTTCATATATTTTTGTTAAGGAGGTACATTCCAGACCCAAAACATGTGCTAACCTCTGATGAAATAGAATTAGAACATGATCTATCTTACATTTAATAACCCATGTAGATTATTTATATATTTATAATGTATTGAGGAATCGTATGAATCATTTTTTAAGGAACTTTGGAGAAATCACATAATGGAGAAAGAAATGTGGGAACCAAAGCATGTTATGAATAAGAACCATCCCATATTCTTAGAGGAAAATATCCAAAAATAATTATAGATGAAATTGTTTTTAAAGGGATGAATTTTACACCATAAGGAATTATGATTTATTTCCATTTAATTAAATTCAATCTCTTTGATATCTTATGATGCATGCCGCGTTAGGTTTAAATGAAAATACTTTATTAAATTATTATTTAAACTTGACCATTATATCCTAGTCATTAAGTTAGAATGTATGAATAATACAAACTAAATTAAGAATATTATGTGGTTTATAAATGTATAAAATAAATTAAAATGAAATCTATTTATTATAAATAAAATAATAACCATTCAAAGGAAAAAGAATTTTTTTCTATAAAATTATGTTTTTTTTTCAAAGAAGAATTTTTTATCACTTTACACACATAATATAAAATTAATTTATACTAATTTTAAAAAGATTATTTGATAAAATTAAAATAATTATTAAAACAATAATTTGAAAATTATATTAGGGTAAATTTCAAATATTTTTTTTGAAATGCTTCATTTTTCGATGAATAATGAAAAAATATAGCTTTTTATTAAAAACTATTTTTCAATTAAATTTTTTACAAAGAAAAATTATATTTGATATAGGTTATTATGTTAAATCAGGTTAGTTATATTATAATAAAAATAAATTAGTTTATTGAAATCAATTTAATGTTGAATATTTATATTAAAAACTTATATATATAGGATAATTTTCTCTTTGGAAACTCTCTTTTTCTATGCGTCTACAGGTATAATTCTAAATTGGATTCTTCCAGTTCTGAGAATTTAATTTTGAAAATGGATTCCAAATTTGGTATAAGAATAATTTTAATATCTAATATGTTCATCTAAATTTTTAACCATTATGAATTCTAAAATAAGTAAAAACTAATTACTACATCAGAGGTAAAAACTAATTTATAGGGGGTTAAACTAAAAATATAAGGGGTAAAACTATCCTAACCACTATTACAACAACCATTTTATAGAAATATTTCGACCTTATCACCACTAAGTGTATATAATGACCCATTTTTTAGGATTCTTACAACATAAAAATATGGTTTCGGTTGATTCTTTTCAAAAAGAATCCATGTGTTCCCTCTCCCACACTTATAAAAGGCCACCCACTCTTCCCCACTTTTCACACATCCATATACATTTGGTTCATCCAATACTTATCCAAATAAATTTATTAATCCACTAAAAAAATCATAAATCCCTTTTTTATTCATAAATCCATCATATGATGGAAATTGGTGAAAACCTAAAGAGGTCACAGACGTTCTTAAACAAGTGATTTTATTCTGTTTCTTCAACCATATATTAAAAATATTATTAAAATATGATTATATAATAAAATATTTACAGTAAATATAGTTATATTTTATTATGTTAAGGAAATGAAATATATCCATATCCACTTCCATCAAATGGGAAATGAAACTATCGATCATGTGTACGATGTACCCGACTCACGATTAAATATAATTTATTTTCCATAACCACCTTTCATGGGTAGATATAATGATGTATTTAAAACATTTATATTATATTTATGATATTATTATACTTCTATAATTATAATAACACATATAACTTATTTATTTCCATTTCACTTAATATATGATAATGTCAGTCGTGTGTATAGTAGATTGCCGCCTCATAAAGCGATGTGATCCGTTTTTCAGATACACTTTATATGGAAGGTAATAAGGATAAATTTAATGAATATATGTGACATATATGACATGATATAAATTCTTGAGAACTAATATATCACCCAATTACTTTCCCTTTCAATCATTAAGGGAATGGTAACACTGCTTGTGCGTATATATGGTCTACCGTCACCACAAAGCGATGCGATTCATTTTCCATGTCCAAACTTCAATAATGATTATAAAAATTTGAATAATGAGTCAATATAATATTTATAACATTAATATAATTTTTTATATTATGGGACTATTTAATATATGCAATAATTATAAATTTTATGGCAAATCATGCATGAGAAAACAAGGTAATTAATACCCAAAACAATGAAGGTATTGCAATATTTTTAACATATGGGTGGTAAAAGGATTTAAGGGAATCATATTTTATATTTTAAATATAAATATTATTTTGTTACAAATTAATAACATACTTAAAAAAATTATACCATAAGTTAAAGCATGTTCAACTAAAAGGAAGGGTGAGATAAGGGACTTCATCTCAATTTCCATTCATTGAGGAATATTGTCATGTCACAAACATATATTATTTTATATATTATATATAGTGAACCAATTCAACTTGATGCTAATATAAACCCATTCACTTTTATATGGCGTACATAATTCACCTTTTATGTATTTAACATGAATACCTATTTATTCATGATGATTAATGTTTCATTTCATTTTTATTATTTAGAGTGTTGCAATTTAAATGTTACCAAAGAGGTAAAAGTTATTGTGCAATATCACTTTCATTTGCAATAGTTATATTTCTGTTGAAATAATCACCGTATTGTGATCATTTATCATTGGAAATTACATTTAAATTAAATATTTATATTATTGTATGATTAATAGGATTACTGTCTAAATCAATCACCATTTTTATATACAATGTTTACTTTGAATGTTATTTTATTAACTGGGGAAATACTGATAACCTTTTATCCTTTAATTAATATTGATAGTTGATGGTAATAAATATTGATTCATGAATAAAACTGATTATTGAATATATTATTAACGATTTGGACATGTAAATATGGGTAGGTACTTGTTATAGATAGGCCCTCGATGCATCGATAGCTCATATGAGAAAAATATGTTATCCAAATCAGATGGGTTTTTACCCATTAGTTTTAAACAATATTGTGAAAGGACTTGATGGTACTAGTATCATGATGCATGAGATCAAAAAATCTAATAATTATGCATTTTTTAATTATAATTTAGTTTTATTATTATCCACAGGATTTTTACAATGATATTATCTTTGGATGCATTTCATTCACATTTTGTTGATTAAATGGTATGTGTTTTCAATTATTTACCTTACCATTTTGATTATTCTTTATCCTATTATGATATTCATGTTATTTATTAAATGATTTTTTTTCAATTATTTACCTTTCCAAATTGATTATAAATTATTTATTCCTTATATCATTCACTATATGTAACCCTTACTGAGCATTTGAGCTCACCCTTATTTTGTTTCCTCTCTGAAGGATATGATGAAAAATTCTTGGAATCAATTCAATAATTCCAAATATTTTCCATTACTCAGATTTTTAATTTATTAACCTATGTAAAATATGTATCATGTATGTATATGGTTCTCCAAAATTGTTAAAATAATTCTTCCTTTAGGATTTAACCCATTGAATTTATGCCAATGTAATAAAGTAGGCACCGACTCAGTGTTTTTGTAGTCATGGTCAATATAATTGGTATAACAAGAAAAATAATTTAAATTGGGGAATGCATTCATTAATGGGTAGTGTAATTTATTCTAGGAAGATTATTTTTTAGAGGAAGTTAAATTCACAGAAGAAGGAATTCAATTTACATTTATCATATTTGAAAGTATTTAGAGATTCAATGAAAGATGTGAAATACATGTCCCCTATAAAGATGAGAATTAGTTTATACAATCCAAGAAAAAATCACCCACAACCAATGGAATATGGATGAAAAAGGATAAGGAAAATAAATCAAATATAGATAACATTATTCCTTGATATGCGTAGGAATGAAAGTTTCCATTAAAAACCAACCCATAAAGATAGTAAGAAATATATAACTATAATGAATATATTTTATCTATTTTAGTTGGACAAGAAACATAGTGAATGGGTGTAAGAATACCATGAATGTTAAATTTAGAATAAAAAATATGGAACATCAAAGTTAATCAATCCATGATACAAATAATTAGATTATTTTAATAGAAGATATCTTTGATGTAGAAGTAATATCTTACTGAAAGTTACCACTGAAGTGTAACCTAACTGAAAATATAGAGTTATGTGGAAGACAAAACAAGAGTGGTAAATATCTTGAATTTTATATGACATGGATACAAAGACATCATAATGTGATGATTCAATAAAAGAAAACAACATATGATACATGAAATACACAATTTGTTGTTTGGTCCACTAGGTCAAATACACTGAGGGAGGGGGGGAATCATGGTTTGATAGATTAAAACTAATAATAATTTGGATATTATTTCATTATTAAACAAAACACCATTATCTATTTCTCCCATATAAATGTATGAATAGAAATTAAATCATGCACCTGGCACAAAAATTTTACTTGGTTCACCCTCACTGGGCTATGTCTAAGAAGCATAAAATGATCACGTTTCGATGTTACAAATCCCCTAAAGATCACTACCACTTATAATGTTTGGGATATATCAATTCTATGCCTAGGAACACTACCCTTACAAGGTTTAGGGTCATATCACTTCTTTCCCAAGGGTCACTCCCTATGTCTCATTATCAAGATCACTATTGGTGGAAAGGATCACCAGCTTCCTCTTCCTTTGCTCATTACTCGGAAGGGATTCACCCACAGTTTATGGAATTGTATATCCATTAATTATCTCTAATGAATACATCCTCAATTGTATATGGATTATATATTGATGTTATACATTCATCAAATAGATGAATACCACATTACCATAGATGTAGTGGGCAATTCCTTTTAAATAACTTTCATGATGCTCAATTCCTTCACGAAGATCCTCTTTCATGAATCTCAAATAGCCTTCCACAAAGCACCTAACTTTCACGAAGCTCACATAGACTTTCAGAATAACAACCCTTTTACGAAGCTCAACTAGCCTTCATGAAGCTCTTTGCTTTTTCATAGATTACATAGGCTTCACGAATTCCATTACATTCACGCTGCTCATATCATTCAGTTGGATACCATAGCCTTTATGAAA
Source organism: Viscum album (assembly GCA_963277665.1). Classification (NCBI taxonomy): domain Eukaryota; kingdom Viridiplantae; phylum Streptophyta; class Magnoliopsida; order Santalales; family Viscaceae; genus Viscum; species Viscum album. The sequence continues at coordinate 1,481,213,247 of OY728155.1, read as the reverse complement.
TTCATCGCATGAAACTCCTTCATGAACCACAATCACAGACCACCTTCAAAAATCAAGAACCATAATATATTCTTTAAGTGTCACTTTTTTTCTGAATAGGTAGAGTCTTATTTACAGGAATTTCCACCGATTCTATAACCTTCCAGCCACATCTTCACAATTTCATGATGCTCCCTATTTTCCACTGCGATTCCCCATTTCCACAAAGCTCCATGGAAATTTCTTGATTGCGATGCTCTTCATAATCATGAAGATCACCACCAAACTCTTCACGCCACCGCGATGCCTCACTCACAATGCTCATCACCTTCGTCATTTGCGATTCTCATAGTACTCGTGGATCTCACCATCAGAATCTCTGTACCTTCACCAAACAACCTTTCCAAAGTCCATTCATTACAAAATTCATGACATTGACTTATTTTCATAAGGAATTTCTGGAAATACACTTTTTTGTAATGCTATCCAAACTCCAAATTTTGGACCCCATTTTTTTTTAAAACAATGGGAAATCACATCACCTTGTGTATGCAAATTTCTTGTACTGCTTACAGGGAATCCATTCCATTATCTTGGAACATTATCAACATTCCATGTAAATTTTATCTATAGAATCCCCATCTATCCTTAAAAAATTATTTTTCAACAAAAACAATCAATACAAAAATGTTGCAATGCTACCATGAGGGGTTTTTTCCAAAAAAAATCCCCTTTGGGTTTGTTAACAACTCTTAAAATTTTGATACTCTAATGAAGATTATCCCATCTTCTATTAATTGTATCTTCACGTGATTTAGATAGAAATAAAATATTTTATCTACACACACTCTAAGACCACATGAACAAATCTCTGTGTGAGAAATAAGAGTAGGATGCAAATTTCTTCAATGAATCATGTCATTATAAAAAGCACTAACCTGATTTCCTTGTGAAAACTATCTATCATGTTATATAATCTTTGATAAGTCAACTTTAAAATTTTCAGATTTAAAACTCCCCCTATCTCAGTACGCCACATGGCATCTTCTCCTCTATCTTAATTAAGACATTTTCTCCCACTGATAACCACGAATTCTATCCCTTTTTCAATGAACACAGAGGTCATTACTCTATGGTATGCAATAGGGTAATGATCATAGATCAGAACATTAGGAAAAGAATACACTATAACATTGGGAGAGGGGGTCCCAAATTCACACTTTTTCAAGTGTGGGGAGTCAACTGAACTTCTAGAGGCAATCAATGCCATTAAAAAGCTTCTTTGGGTAATGAGTTTGTCAGAAATTCAGAAACCTATTATTCTGTAGGCACATAATCAAACTTCATATTCCATTTCTCCACATTCTCCTTGATAAATGGATACTTGATTTCAACTTTCTTTGTCCTTGAGTGATGGAATGAATTTTTTCTATGATTTATATCACTTTAATTATCATAATGGATTTCAATTGGATACTTCACTTCTACCCCCATATCATCAACCTACTTCTTCATCCAAAATAGTTGTGTGTATTCTTGAGTATCCGAAATATATTAATCTTCCATAGTACTTAAAGAAATTAAATATTGTTTATTTTTTAGCCATGAAATACCTAAACTGACAAGATAGAAGGCACCACCTATTGTTGATTTTCTATCATCAACTGAACCAGCCCAATATTTATTTGTATATCCCAAATGACTCCTACTAATATTTTTCATTGTACAGAAAACTGAAATCCATATTTTCCTTGATATACCGATGTATTATTTTTTACTGTAAGAATATTGATTTCATTTTAGTTTCTTTGATACAAAGAAACTTGACATGTGGAAAAAACATTATCTTGTATTGTCATTGTTAAGTATAATAGGATTCCAATGATATGCCTGTATTCTAAGACATTAACCTCTTTTTATTCATCATCTGACCATAGTTTCATTTGGGTAGCCACTAGAGTTATCATCTCCTTGGAATTATCCATTCCAAAATTTCTCAAAACCCTTTTGGAATATTTATTTTGAGAAATGAATGTTCTATTCCTTCCTTGCTTCACCTATAAACCAAGGGAAAATGTCATCCCACCAATCATTAGAATTTCCAAACCACTTTTCATGTGTTCGTAAAACTGTTTACACTATGATTCATCTATCCTATAAAGATTATGTCATTTAAATATACCAGAACCATCATCCTTTGATTACCATCATGGTTTACATATATATTCTAATCAACTTCATAATGCCCAAAACTGATCCGACGATAGTTTCATTTGGGTAGCCACTAGAGTTATCATCTCCTTGGAATTATCCATTCCAAAATTTCTCAAAACCCTTTTGGAATATTTATTTTGAGAAATGAATGTTCTATTCCTTCCTTGCTTCAACTATAAACCAAGGGAAAATGTCATCCCACCAATCATTAGCATTTCCAAACCACTTTTCATGTGTTCGTAAAACTGTTTACACTATGATTCATCTATCCTATAAAGATTATGTCATTTAAATATACCAGAACCATCATCCTTCGATTACCATCATGGTTTACATATATATTCTAATCAACTTCACAATGCCGAAAACTGATCTTTTTTTAGAAAATCATCCATCCTAGAATACCATATTCTTAGTGTTTACTTCAAACTGTATAAATCCTTCATCATCCGAAAAACATTGTTATCATCTTCATAAATGAGAAAACCAACTGGATTCTCAATATAAACTTCTTATTCTATAACCCCATTCAAAAATTCCTACTTTACATCCATCTGGAAAACTATGAACATTCCTTGCATTACTATGTCTAAGAATAATCAGTTTTTCTTTAGCCTTTCAATAGTTGAAAATGTTTTTTCAACATAGAAATCATCTATTTTGGAGTAACCTTTTCACACTAGTCGGGAATTGTTTCGAATTACCGCACCATATTTATTCATTTTGTTGTGAAAGACCCATCTAGTCCCAATGATATTATTATCTATTGGCCTCAAAACAATCCTCCCATGTTTGATTTTTCTCAATTTGGTTAAGATCTTCATTCATAGCTTGAACCCAATTCTCATCTGGTGCTGCTTCATCAAAACATTTGAGCTCTTTCTATGATAAGTATGATGCTTTTTTTTGAGTCTTCATCATCTGTGTCTGCACCAGCACTGTGTGATCACTAATTATGTTCTATATATCAATTTTATCTCTTCTGTTCTATCTCGTGCTGATACTGAATTCATCTCATCAATTTCATTTTCTGATTCTTCTTCTGAATCAGCCTTAGGAATAGGAACATCCCCTGATCTTCTTTTATCTTCATCACTATCCTCCTCATGCTGGTTATGTATTTGCTAAATGTTTTTATCATTTTCCACTATACTTATGTCATTGATTTCAACTACCTTTTCCATCCTGTTATTGAAGCATTTATATTATCTTCTTCTTTTTTTGGGTAGATAAGAAATATCCCTTCATCTCCATGGGATTCAAACATCATGTGTTTATCCATATAGTGAATGAAACAATTTATTCTGAAGAATCCAAATTATTTCAACATTGGATTCTTTCCTTACCATATCCCATATTGAGTATTTTCTTCTGTTGGAAAAAATAATGCTCTATCTGATGTGTAAATAGATGTCATCGCTTCTTCTTTCCAAAACTTCTCTAGAAGGCCTTTATCAATAATCATTGTTATAGCCATATTATTGATAGTTTGATTTCTTCTCTCAATTACTCCATTATGTTGTGGAGTTATTATCACTAAAACTTGATTCCTTATCCCATATTTATTGTGATAATCATATACTTGGATATTTTTGAACTTTGTTCCATTATCTATTCAGATCCTCTAGATTGTTTAACCCAACATCTTCCCAACATCTCTTCAATAAGTTTTTATGAAACTAAACACCTCAAATTTATGGGTGATGATTGGAACCCATTCCACTATACTAAAATCATCAATGAATAAATAATAATATCTCCTACCATTAATAGCTCTTGGTGAAATAGGTCCAACGATATATATATGCACCAGCTCAAGAAATTTTGTTGACCTTTTCTCTTTTTACTTGTATGTATTTATAATGATATTCTCTTGTTTACAAGAATCACATGAATGAGTATTATTAGGTGATAATCTACGGAGGTCTCAAGCAACATCATATTTCACAAAATATTCTAATGATGTTTGGCACAAATATTCAAAACGCTTATTCCATAAAATATTTTCTTCTTCTATGGATAAGAAACACATATCTTCTTCTCCACTCATGAGGTAGATATTCCCTTTTTTAATCTTACCCTGCAAAACAACCGCGCCATATTTTTCCTTGATGCTACATAACATCATAGAAATAATTACGGAATGTCTTGAGTTACATAGTTAACTTACACATAATAAGTTGTGAATGAGGAATTCGACAAACAAGACATCTGAACAACTCATGTATTTCTCTCCAAACATTTCATTCCACACGATAATAATTTTGAAAACATCATCATTATCAAATATTACAGGTAATTATTTATCATACCTGATTCTGGTCACCATCTCCTTATTTCCTTTCATATTTGTAGTGCATCCACTGTCAATGATCCATATTCTAGTGTGATCTGAAGATTTTATCAAAATATTTACAACCACCATCTACTCAACTCTTTTCTTCTTGATCAATGCTTTGAAAATTATACCAAACATGGATTGATAATCTTTATCCTACTTAGTGAATAATGGATCAAATTCCACATTCAAAGCAACAAATCAGTTTTTTATATTTAGGTCACTTGATGGTTCATTGAATTTCTCCTTGCGACCAATTTGATTTTTATTTGGAAAATTCCTGTGAATGGTTAATATATAGTATCTAGACTTGTGTACAAATACTCCACACCAAAAATAATGAATGTAGAAAGATATTTTAGAGTATTTTGATCAGTTTGGCTGCCATTACTATTCTTGTTCCCTTAAACAGAAATTCTGCAAGTTTCCCATATTTCTGTAGTAATAACACTTTATGTGAGGTACATTCTTGGTTGTCACTTATGTACTAGTGGTTATCCCTAATAATCTCTCAATATTCTGACTCTACAACATACCCAACCAATTTTCTATTTTGGAGTGGGAGTTTGGGGTATATATTCAACCATTACTACTTTATTTTTCTGATGAAGCCTCATACCAGTTGTATCAATATAATTAATCATTTTACTTTCATGAAACTCCTTTCCTTCTTTACTATAATGCTAAATTCCACTTTTCCTTTTTCTATTTCCTATGTGTCCTTCTTTACTAGAATCAAGTGTTTCCTGTGATGTTTAAACTTTTTCCTCATACTAACAAATTCCTCTTCCAAATATTCAATATGATTGATTTGAACCTTTATAGTATTAGTCAAACTATCAATCACTAATTTATATTCTTCAATTTTGAATTTGTATTAAACCACTTTTTCTATGATTTATGGCATTGGAGACATCAGTTTCTCAATTTCATCATTCATCTAAGACTTCTCTTCTTCCTGCTACTACATATAAAATATGGCATTATAAACCACTTTATTTTATTTTTTTGGATCTCAAAATATATATATCTCTTCTAGTTTAGCCACTAACTCACCTGAAGGTCAAATCATCCTTCTAATTCTCCATCATCACTATCACTTTCTTCACTTATTAGGGAATTTCCCACAATTTCCACCATAAAATCTACTTGATGATCCTTAAAATCCTTCGATTATTCTACCTATGATTTTTCTGAACATTTATCATGTTTTGAAACTAGAACCTTTTTTAAAAATATTCTCTTAAACTTTTTATTGCCTTTCATATAGTCTGAGAATTCTTTCTAGGTAATTTCATTGTTGTCTTCATCAGCATCTTCAAAATTCATAGGTTGCATTGCTGTAAAATGTTAAATCCTTCCACATTGAAATTATGAAATTGGATATTTTCCATTGAACCTTACCCTTAATCTTTTCATATTTGAGGAGAGATATTACATGACATCATAAAAACTTTCTTCCTATTGGAAATGTTCAATATAGATATTCTTCATGTCCTTGAATGCCACTTCTTTGGACTTCACCTTTTCAACAGTATAATTGTCATCATTTCTCTTTTCATATGTAATAATATTACTCTGCATGTTATTCAATACCATCACCTTTGGATCATTATTTTTCAATATAGAATCATTCAGGTTAAACCGAGGTGGTAATTTTCTCAGGATGCACTTGACGATCTTTGTGTATTTAATAATTTTCTGTGACCATGCATGTCTTCCAAAAAAATATTTACCATGTCAAATAATACATAAACTGACTCATTAGTGTGCATTATGAGATCCTTATATTTATTCCCCAGAACTTGTAGCTTTTCAACTTTAACCTTGGAATCACATTCATAGATATTCAATATATTTTAACAGACAACATGTGATTTTTTAAATGACATCAAATTCATATAAATTTCCTCGGATACGTATCCCCCTAAATCATTAATTCCTTTGGCATTCACATACAATTCTATGCATTCAAATTTTGAAAAAATCACCATATTCAATACTGGTTGAAATTACCTGATTTTTTGCTATAAATATATCCATTCCAAAAGATTGGATGTAGTGCTACATCTGATTCTTCCATAACTGAAAATTATCCCCATTGAATATCGAAATCCCTTTGTGATTGATGACTTTCATTGTGAGAGGAACAGAGATTTTAACTTTTCCCTCTGAAACAAATTGATAGGTTGACTACGTCAAATATCTTGAGGGGGGGGGGGTGAATAAGAACATGACATATTAAAACAAATACCACTTTGGATCTAGTTTCATCATTAAAAAACACATTTTTTTCTTTGTCTAGTAGAAATGTATGTATGAAAATTAAATCATGCACAGGACACAACAAGTTTACATGGTTCACCTTCGCTAGGCTACGTCCAAAGAGCATACAATGGTGATGTGCCAATGTACAAAATCCACTAAATATCAATACCAATTACAAGGTTTATGATAGATCACTTCTATACCTAGGCTCATTGCCTTTATAATCATTAGGGTTAGCTTAGTACTTTCCCAAGGATCAGTCTCTATGTCTCTTTCATTAGATCACTATAGGTGGAAAGGATTAACATATTCATCATCCTTCACTCAATTCCCATGTAATGGATTCACCCATGTTTTATTGAGTAATATGTGCTTTCATTATCTCTAATGAATACATCATCAGTTGCATATAGACGATGTATCCAAGTTCTACTTTTATCCATTAGTTGAATACCACTTTGCCACAGATGTTCTAGGAAATTCCCTCTTAAGAACATTCATGATGCTCACTAATATAGGGAATATTATCTTTCACGAAGTTAAAATAGCCTTTCATGAATCTCCTACCTTTCACAAAGATCTCTTATCCTTTGCAAAGGAAACCTCTTTTGAAAATATAAACTAGCCTTCAAGAATATCCTTCATTTCACAAAACATACCTAAGAATCACAAATTACTTTACTTTCATGATAATCAGAACATTCAGTTGTCTATAATAGCCTATGTGAAGTTCTTCACATGAATATAATTCACAAACCATCTTCGTAAATCTGGTGGGTTAAGATCATCATTAAGCCTCACTCATTTTTTGAATCTGGTAGATGCCTATTTATGGTAATTTCCACTAATTCTAGAACCTTTAATCCACATCCTCACCATTTTGATATGCTCTCTATTTTACACCACGATTCCCCATTTTTTGAAATGATCTGTAGAAATTTCACATTTGTGATGCTCTTTGTAATCACAGAGATCACCATCAAACTCATCACACTGCCATGATTCTCTACTTGAGATGCTCCTCACCTTCACCATTTTTGATGCTCATCGTACTCATGGAACTCATCATCCAAATCTTGGAGCCTTTGCAAAATTCCCCTAAATGAATCCCATTCTTCATGAAATTCATGATTTTTCAATATTTTCATAAGGAATTCATGGAAATACACTTATTTTAATGCTATCCAAACTCTAATTTCTGGACCCCAAAAATTTGGAAAACACCGGGGAACATCTCCACCTTGTGTACAAAACTTTCTATACCAATTCTTGGGAATTCATTCAATTTTCTTGCATATTTATCAACATACCATGTCAAAAATATCTCTGGTCTCCACAACTTACCTTGGATACATATTTTTTCAACAAACATAATCAACCCAAAAATGCTACAATGTTACCATGAGGGATTTTCCCCAAGATTTTTTGTCAAGAAGATACCATCAATCAGAAATTAAAAACATTTAGTAATGCTTTTGATTGTAGTTTAGATAGAAAAATTAAATCAAAAACTATTTTCAAATAAAAATAAAAATTTTCTTGTCACTTTCTTATAGTGGTTATGAATAAAATTCCAAAAAAGTAAAGATTTATGTTAAATGGAAGAAGCCTATACTGCATGAGGTTTTTAGTTATTATAAAATCATTAGATAAAGAATTAATAAATATGATGGTTAATTGAAGAGATTTTCCAAAATTGAGAGAATTTACATATCTTGATTCTCAAACTAATGGACAAAGGAAAATACAAGTTATTCCCTCAGGTGTTTTGAATGCTTTCAGATTGTGGGGAATTAAAGGTGTTAAAATTTAGGTGTGGTTTGAATTTGAGAGTGTTCTTAAAGTAAAAAAATTGTATTAACACAAAAAATTCTTATATATGATAACTGAAGTTCTAAAGGATTTAATAACAACTAAGAAGGGTGGGATGAATTAGTTTTTCACTTTTTATAAGTTTCAAAACTTTTAGAAACATAACCCCTATAACCTTATAAGATTTATTTCCCTATCATCTTTTTGTAAATACTCATGCATGAAGAAGTCAGAAAGAAAGTAAATATTCAAGATTTACATGGTTCAACCTTAGTGTGAGAACCTACATCCATTCCATAAATACTCCAGTGGGTCTATAGAAATATAATATTATCATGAATTGAATACATCTTGTTCCATATCCCATTATTCGCAATCTATCTCCTTATAGAAATGATTATACCGAATCCCATCATTTTATAATTTTTTATTATAAAAAAATCGAGCCAAAAAATTAATGACTTTTGAAAATGTTCCATAATTTCTTAGTCTGAATCCTTAGTCCAATTTGGCTGGATCTAATTTTCTAAATCTGATGAGTCTGGATATGATTCTCAAAATAGGATGAATCTGGATATGATTCTCTCAATATGATGAGTCTAGATCTAATTCTCTCAATACAATGGAATTAATAAAATGAACCCATTATTAATTTACAAAACTCAAACTCATATCAAATGATTAATACGATCTTCTTCAGTTCGATGGACTCAATCCAATTAAATGAATACAATATTCTTAATACAATCTTACTCAATCATGTAAAAAACATTAAGCTTTTTGATCCTCCAAACAAGATCTATGGCTAGAAATAACTTTCACTTGATTTATTCAGATCTTGTCATTTGTTACTTTCGTGAAAGTTTTTTATATGAACAAACAATGTTAGCATTTATTTTTAGGAAAAATTGAAAAAAATTAGGAAACATGAAAAATTTCTCTACTAACTCAAATTTCAAAAACATTGAAAATATCCCGAATTTAAAACCTAAAATTTTACTTCTTCAATCCTCCTTAGATTAATCCTATATTTATGAAAAATTGAATTTCTTGTCTGACCACCTCAACAATTCATAAAAACTCTATAATTTTTTTAGGCTTCTTTGTAATCATCTCGATACAATTTCTATTTCTTTATCATTGAATCAAATTTATATTCCCATCACGGTGAATCTGAATTTTGATCCCTCTTAGTGAATATTAATTTTTTATCCTTCTCACTGAATCCAAATTCTATATCCTTCTTAGTGAATCCATATTCTATATCCTTCATAGTGAATTAAAATTCTATATCCTTCTCAACTCATTATGATTTCTGTTTCTTCTTTATCTCATTATGATTGAATTCCTATTATGATAGAATTCTTATTTTTATGGAATTCCCATTAGGATGGATATCCCATTGTGATGGAATATCCATACTACAACTTTCAAATGCTTCAAACCTCTCCAACATTTATTCAATAGATTTTATCATAAAATGTTTCATGATTTTTGAGAACTTTATGATCTGAAAATCATCGTAGGAATTTGTTGAGAAAGTATGAAAACATTCTAACTATAGACTTCACTTTATTAAACAAACATATTAAAAAATATATGAATTAATCTCTCAGTAACATCAATCTTTCTCTGATTATGAAAATGGAAAACTTCCATAAAACAAAAATTTCTACCTCTGATTCTTTGGGAACCAAAGAGTTGAATAAAATGCAGATGGATATAATTATTTTAGAAACTTTTGAATTTATTACAAAATATCATTACGATGGACTGAATCTGATTCCTAGAAAAACAAATCCTATATAAAATGGTTAGTTGTCAAAAAATACAAAAACATTTATAAAAAAATTATCAAAAAGGTTCTTTAATCTCACCCTTTAGATTTGTTGAGAACCCTTGTTAAAATGTTTTCAAACTCTCAGATATTTTACACGACTATAAAAAACATGAGTTTTATTTTTTAATTTTATAAAAACATAGTCCTTCTCATAATAGTGTCCTAACACCACACTACTGGATTGATAAATTTTTTTAAAGTAGTTTCATCCCGTAATGGAAAGAAAATTTTGTGACTATGTAAAGATAAAATCCCCCTCACATTTAGCTTTTCCTCTCCCACTATTATTTTTCTATCACTTTTCATTTTTACTTTCACTTAACTTTTTATCTCAAATTTAATTTGACTTTCACTTTTCTTTTTATATCCCCCATTCTTTTGATGACCATATATTCATATACATAAAATAAAGATAAGTGAAAACTTCTTACAATGTTTTCATTTTCTATCCCCCATTGCCATCATAATCCAAAGAACAGTGGGGGTTTATTCCTTTTGAGTATTATGAAGACATACGAGGAGGTTTTACATGATTTTTCAACCTCAAATCCCAAAACCTTTATTTTTTTCATTGCTTTTGTAATGATATCAAAAATCTGACACATTTTTGAAAAGTATTCTAGAAAAATATGACCTGTAGCATCTTTTTATGTTATAAAGTAAAAATCAAAATCAATGTGTTTTGATCTTGAATGTTGTAAAATATTATTTCAAAGATCAAATGCACTCTGATTATCAAAAATTATCTTCAATGGTTTAGAAACTTTTACATTCAAATATTCCAACTAAAGTTTCATCTATTACATTTGAGTAAAATCTTGAGTAGTTGCAACATATTCAGATTCATCTTTGCTTAAAGTTACTGAACTTTGTTTCTTACTATGACAACTCAAACAACATTCAACTAAGAAAAATATTCCCCCTGAGGTTGATTTTCAATCATTACAATCTCCATCCCAATCAGTATCATTATAACTATGAAACTTCATCTCATAATTTTTTTTATAACAACCCATGTGAAGTTATTCCATTTACATATCTCATAATTCTTTTTGATGCCAACATATGTGATTATTTTGGATTACCTTGATACATGGAACACAAAGTGAAAATATAAACAATATCAGGCATTGAGGCTATAAGATAAATAGGACATCCTATATTCTTCTGAAAGTCTTTTTGATTCAAACATATTGCAAATTCACCTTTACTCAACTTTGTGCTCACTAAAATAGGATTAGAGAATTTTTCATATTCTTCCATGGAAAACTTATTTACCAATTCCCTGACATACTTTTCCTATGATAAGAAGTTGTTTTTTTCATTTGTTGAACTTGTATTATACGGAAGAATGTTAATTCTACCAACATAAACATTTCAAAATTCTTCTTCCTTTCTTTAGAAAATATTTACAAAAAAATATTATCTATCCCAAAAAAAAATTATTCCACCATATAAAAAGTTACAATTAGGGTTATGGAGTCAACATCCTCCACGTATAAGATGTTATCAAATTTATCTCTATAATAGTATAAAATTTTCAAATAGTTTTTATTTTTAGAATATGAAGAACTTTTAGATTGTTTTAGTAGATAAAAATATTTATTTAATGTACATTTATTATCCTCATTAAGTATAAAACCACAAGTTTGTTTAATTTAAACTTCTTTATCAATCTCAAAATTTATAAAAGTTGACTTTACATAAATCTGATAAATTTTTTAATTATGATGTTCAGCCACTAAAAGAAACAGTCTAATAGTTTTTAATCTTGGAACTCAGGAAATTTTTTCTTCAAAATACACAGCTTTCACCTGTGCATAGACTTTACAAACAAGCCTTTCTTTGTTTTATGAAACTTATCCATGTTCATCTAACTTGTTTCTATAAACCCACATGGTTATGAATTTTTTTTATTTACAATCCATGAAACAAGTTACCATGTTTCATTATTTTTAATATGATCCAATACTTCATTCTTATAATTCACCATTTATTTGTGTTTAATAACTTCTAAAATAGATTCCAGTTTAAATTTTGGGATAATAAAAGTCCGATTATCTAATATCAACTTTATTTTGGTTTCAAATGTAGCCTTATTATTTTCAATAATCTTTTTTGATTCAACTTTTTTTTGTACGTTAGGAAATTTCAAAGTATTTTTACCAGATGAAATTTCTTAATCACATGATCCTTATTAAATCTTGATAAAGATGTTTTGAATTACATTCACCATTGTTGGAATTATAATGTTTATCCTACACAACATTATCAATGACTTTTGTAAATAAAATTTATTTTCAATTACCTTCACATCATATGCTCACAATAACTATTGTAATTTTTTTTAACATTTGTAACTTCTTCCATTGGGTGAATAACCCACAAATGTTCCTTCCTTAGATTACTTATCAAACTATCCCAAATCCAAATTTTTTATTTTGAAAAAACATGGACTTATGAAAACATTAATGTATTTAAATGAATCTTTTTTGTTATACAAAATTTAATAGAGTTATGTTGGTTTCTGGTCTCAAAAAACATCTATTTTTAACATACACACTAGTAATAATAGCTTCTCCCCAATAGAACTATGCAATTTTGTATTATACTAATATACTTTTTCCCTTTTTCACCAAGATTTCATTATTTTTTTCTAAAAATCGATTTTTCATAGAGTATCGAGAGTTCTATACTGATGTTTGATTCCATGATTTCTCAGATAAGTTTGGAATTTTTTTTGAATTCAAGACCATTATCGATTCTAAACTTCTTCATCGAAACTCCCATTTATTTATCAATATCTTTTCTGAAGAATTTAAGCATTTCAATATCCTCTGACTTTTGCTTCATAAATACGATGTTTGTCATCTAAGTGAAATTATTGATAAAATTGATAAATTATAAATCAGTTTTTGTAGATTGATGTATCATTGTCTGACATAAATCAGAATGAATAAGCTCAAGTGGTTTAGTAGATTTAATCTCAATTATGTTATTAATTATTTTATTCATACTTATTTTCTAGAAAGTAGTAAAAACATATTCAGCTCTTCTTTTCAATTAAATAAAATTTCAGACAATATCAAATTTTCAATGTATATTCATTTTTTCAGCCCAAGGTGGCCAAGTATTTGGTGCCCCAATTTTTTTCATCTTTCACACTAAAGTAACATGAGTTATTGTATTGTTCTATTTGAAAGAGACTCCCATCATTTATTTCTCCTTTTGAAATAACTTTTCTAACTTTCACACTTATGATGGTACAAAATATTTTTATAAACAATATTCTTTTACATCATCACAAAGTTTACTTAAACTAATTAAGTTATGTTTTTCACATCAAAAAATAAAACTTCCTTGTATTTCAACATTTTGACTTCAATCTCACCCGTTCTGATTCCTCATATTTTTAAGGAACGTTCATTACCAAAGGTAACTTCTCCTCCATCTTGACTATAAACTTGTTTCATGTTTTTATATCACCTATCATATGTGGAGAACAACAAATATAAATTATTCATGGTTTGTTCTTATTAATTTCTTTCAAATATATCTAAATAACAAAATCTTTTTCCTCAACTTTTTTCTTTTCAAATGGTTTTTTCTTTTCTATCATAAGAAACTTGTTCTGGAAGGAGTGTCATACATATTTTTGCATGATAAATATATTGATCATGTAGAGAACCGAAGCTTAACGTACATGGAAATTACATTACTTTTGCAGAATACTTAGTACATAACAAAATCACACACACAAGAACCGTAATAGTTTAGTGTCTTTGGAAACTTGGAATAAAATCTTCTAATCGTGGTGAAAGATCTTCAACATCTCTCAATAAAGATCTTACCTTTTTTTTCTTACCTAAAACCTTTCTTTATATCCAGGGTAAAAGAAAACATAAAAGGGTGAGCTCAAATGCTCAGTAAGGGTAAACAAAATAAATATCAATCACATCATATTCATAAGAACATAACATTTTGGGAATCTTAACCTGCAAAAGAGAGCATAATTTCATAACATGGGATAAATCATAGTAGTGAAATGAAATCCCAATAATCATAACTTAAAACATGAAACTTTGTAGAATACACACATAATAATAGAGAATAATATCTTATTAGTGAAGACTCATTTCCAAGACTATCTTAGTGGACAAAGTCCATTTCTGAACCGAGTTACCCTCGTTTCAGTCCTGCTTCACTGAACCGGTATAACCTACCGTTCCAGCCATGTCTATCTCATGAGATATAAAATCTTTACCCAATGCATTGGATGGATATATAGGTCCCACCCATCTCATAATGATACCATTCTTATGCGTTCCACAAAATCATAAACCATACATCATTGCATAACCCATGTAATAAAAATGGGAATCTTAAACATCATGACATCATAAAACAATTCATATACGATAAAGGAATTCATAAAAATAATTCCATCACAACATAATCAAATTAATTTAATAAGAGGGATAAAAACAGAACCCTTTATTATCTTATATGGAAAATAATTTTGATAAAACACTTGAACTCCATTCTTGAGGAAAATATCCTTTCTGCTTCAAAAACACTTCTCCTTTCTTAACATGTCGTACAATTACAAACTAAAAGAAGTTGATTAAAAATAAACTTGAAAACTTGTAAAGGAAGATTCTTGGAAATAATGTTTTAAAAATCCATTCATTCCGTATAAGTTAAAAAAACATTCTTCTCGTACTTTTTTCGGAAAAGTCAAAAAGTACCTCGTAAGAAAAACGACAAAAGATTCCTTTCATATCTTTTACTAAAAACTCACCGAAGGGTAAAATAGGATTTAAACAATTGTAGGTGAATGGAAATAATATTACATATTGAGGAAACATGGATGTGGATTATAAAATACACCCCAATAAATTCCAAAGTATAAACAATCTCGGATAAAAATGAGATTGTGATATTTCCCTTACCTTAGGTCCGATTTGCTTCGTAAGTGTCCGAACCTCCTCTTCTTTGAAGCGCCTCTTTGAGATCTCCTTTTAGGGCACTAAAATTGGTCTTTGAGGAAGACCAGAACCTCTAGTATATTTCTAGTGAAGTTGAGAAGAGAATTTGGTAGGGGTTGGCCGAGCTTGAAGGCTCAAAGTTGTGTGAGGAAGAAAGGGAGGAGGTGCCCTTTTATAAGGGAGGAGAGGGGTACCTTTGGAATAACTAAAACTATTATTTTATTATAAAGTAAAATTCAGTTTTAAATATCTCAAAATTGATTTATTTGAAATCTAAGGTGGGGATGGGTAGAAATCCACTCATCCAATATAATTTATACAAGTTTAGGTTCCTATTTTAACCTTATCATTTAGATTTAACATTAAGTTAAATAATTTTACTTTTACCGTGTCTTCTTGTATTCTTATACTATAAGGTTAATCAAATTACTATAAGTAGCCAAACGAACCACAAGTTGTTTATTATTAATATATATATCCTTATCTAAGTCATTTGGCCGAACCTTAGATTTTTAGGAATAAAATAACAATTAATAATATAATATTTGTTTTAAAAACTATTTTATGTCAATTTTGACACTATTTAGTAATTGATTTTTGTGAAAATAATAACAGAATGATGAGTTCCAAAAAAGTTAATTAAATCAATACTAACATGTCATATTAACCTAGAAAATTAGTGTAATTCATAAAAAGTCTCAAATTACATTTATTTGGGCATTTGTAACATCAATTATGTCAATATTTCATTAATAAGACAATTACTGCATCATCTTTGTGTCATCATATATGATAATTATTTAATCCCTAAAAATTCTAAATAAATTCTTATGATGTAGATAATTGTATTAGATTTCTGGAGACTATTCATGTTTGAAGTTTCATGAAGTTTTTCACTAAAGTAAAATTATTATACTTATAAGATTTATGAAAGTGACATGTTGTCACATTCTTTGGTTTTAATAATAATTAAATTATTTTCATGGAAAAAAGTCCATTAAATGAATCTAATCCAACTCTTAGGTGATATGGGTCTACTTGTAGTCATGAAATAGGATTTTTACATGTATTAGGGTAATTTTATAATATTATATTTACCCTTAATTACACGATTTACCTTTAACTATGGTAAATAAAATTTACCGTAGTTACTATTCATAATTCCCAAAAATAAAAAGTATCTTATTAACATAATTTGGACCCACTGATTTCAAATATAGAATCCATTATTCCAAATTCAATTCACAAAAGATGCAGAAATTAAATTAAAATTAATCCCGTTGTCGAAAGAAAACGGGTTTTTCTTTAAAACATTGCAAAAGATTGAATTGATTTAACCTACAAATTCAAGGTAAAATCAATGCTAATGATATACATTATATTAAATGGTAAAAATATATTCTATTTATAATTTAAAACCATTCAATATTATAATTTAACCACATAATATATTATGATGAAAAAATTTGTTTTTAATTAAAATATAGCGTGTTTTTACTATTCATTAAAATATGAAAGTTATCGGAAAAATATCAAAACTTTATCTAATGTAAATTTTTATATCCTGATTCAAAAGAAGAATTTTATTTTGTAAAATTGAACTTATAAACATGTCAAAAACTATATTTGAAATGGGTGCACCATCAAAAGGCGGCAAAACTGCATTTTTTGAAAAATACTTATTTTACCCGAAAAATTTATTTTGTTCTTATACCATGTTCTAGAAATGTGTAAGATGAATAATAATTTTATAAAATTAAAAATTTAGTTAACACTATTCATAATGGCTAGTTCATAACAATATTATAATAATATATCGTTGTTTAGTAAAACCCCGTATTGCGTACAAGACACGCTATCAAGGAAGGTCGCGATTGTGTGTAATTCAAGCCATGTCAGGGTTGTGTGTAGTGCAAAACTCCTTTGTTGTTGCGTATAACAGAATCCAACCATATTTTATTTATACATTTAATATATATATATATATACACTCAATGTTGCGTAGAATAACTTCTATCAAACGAACTTGAAATTGTGTGTAACAAGAGCCAAGAAAAGTGTTGCGTATACTTCAAGCTAATACAGTGTTGCGTATAACGCAAGATAATCTTGGTGTGTCGTACAATAGAAGATATGAATGAAATTAAAAAGAATGTATCTTATAAAATCTCAGGTTGTTACATTCTACCCCCCTTAAAATGAATTTCGCCCTCGAAATTCGTCGGGGTTATAAATCGTTTACTATTCATAAAAACCCACATCGTAAAAAGAAATACCAAAACTGAACTTTAAAAACTAAAGTATGAAATATAACGGTTATCCAAATGAACTCATCACTGGGTTTCTATATAGGAGAAAATATGGACACGGAAGAGAAATCTAACCGTCATGTTCTGTTGGAGAGTGGTAGAGAACATGGCTATGAAAAAGCCAACAATCATAAAGCTATTGATTTGTGGTGATATAAGGTACCATCTGATTCAACGAATATAAGGGCAGTAGGACAATATTTTCGGTTTTTCAAGATCATTTCCCTAAATTTGATGAAATTGGAATTAGAAGAAATACTTTCGTGATTTTGGTATAGTCTCACCATTGGTCATTCTTTGGAAAATTTCCAATTCATCTCTTAAAGAAATGAAGTTGAATTTGTCATTCGTGATGTGTTAGCAGATCATGTGATAGAATGATGTGTCATTCCATCTGTCAAAAGGTTAGAAAAGTTATAAAAAAAATACATAAGTCTGTCTATAGTGAGATTAATCATATATGGTTCCTAAAATGGACTTATACTTCATATATCATACTGCTTAATATAATAAAACTAGTTTCTACTAAACAGGGACTTCCCGTAGGCCAGTGGTAGGCGATAAAGGCCAGTCACACTTCGGTTGTGGGTTCGATTCCCACAGCCTTGTCCGACGCGATGGGTTGTCGCCCGTCCTACAGGTTTTCCTTTTTCTAAAGCTATATTACTATAAAATCCCATCAATAATATCAAAAAAGTTTTATCCTTAAACAATACTAACTTATGTCCAACATAATCCATTCCAATCTTTAGGCTTATCTAAAATACTTCGGTCTAAGCTCATAATATAAAGAAAATGATTACTTGAAATGTCATCAACCAAGCATGTGAATACCATCATTTATCCCTCATATATCTTGTTGGTCACATTCCAATCATGTGAATACCTTAATCATGTATTCTCTTGAAAAATGAATACCCAATAAACCTTAGTGAAAACATGAATGCTGTCAAAAGTTAACTCTTTCCACATACCAAAATCCAAAAATTATATATACTCAAACCATGATATAACCTTCTCCTTATATCAGTCATGAGCTCATGAATACTATCAAACATTTAATTTTCTTTTTATCCCTTCATTATGTGCATATCATCTACATTCCAAAAATATCTGAATAACCTTTCATGGATACTGGTAACATTAATCATACACTTTCAAAACTCAAGGAAAGACAGCAGTGTAACAATCCTTAGATGTTTCTTTATCCCATAGTACCATGAGATTACTTATACAACATTACACATGATAAACATGTAATCATTCCACTACATTCTTAAACCATTGACTGAGCTTCAACAATTCTTTCATCTCACATATCATTTGTAGTCTCTTCATCATCATCCACATAAATACTACCCACACGACCATACGGATTCTCTTCATGAGACTTTCCCTTAGGGCATTGGTTTGAATAATGCCCGTACATTCCACATTTAAAACATTTAACCATTGTTGATGTCGTAGAAATACCATTATCCTCATCCCTGGTGTTAACTGAACCTTTTCCTTTGCACTTACTGGCTTTGTGTCCTTCTTTTCCACACCCAAAGCATCTTCCAGTTCCTTTGAAACATTCTCCTCGATGCCTCTTCCCACATGATTTACATAGGGGAAATTGAACTTTCTTTCCTCTATGATCATCATGAAACTCCATCTTTCTCTTATTATCCGAGTCAGGAAACTTACCAAATTTGAGTTTATTGATCATATTATGAGATTGCTGATTCAGCATAATAATGATGTTTGGACTTCCAAATCCCATTTCATTTGGTTTCTCATGAATAATATCATTCCATTGTCCATAATATCCTCTATTATCGTGAATCATCTTGTTTTCAGCCATTTTCTAAAACCCAAAAAGAATAGTGTGAGAGGCAAAAATCATTCTAGGGAAAACAACATAATAAAGGGGGATTATCCTCAATATCTAACATATTAGGTTTAATTATATGATCGTTAGCGTAATTCTAGGACTATAACCTATACGTATACTTAACCTTAGGGACATCCCTAGACATTCCTTAGAAATATCTCTAGGGATCTCACTAAAGTTCTCGCATCCTAGTTTCCAAAGGTTGACTAAACCTTTCCTCTGATACCAACTGTAGAGACCCGAAGCTTGACGTACATGGACATTACATTACTTTTTCGGAATACTTAGTACATAACAAAATCACACACACAAGGACCGTAATAGTTTAGTGTCCTTGGAAACTTGGAATAAAATCTTCTAATCGTGGTGAAATATCTTCAACATCTCTCAATAAAGATCTTCCCTTTTTTTTCTTACCTAAAACCTTTATTTATATCCTGGGGAAAATAAAACATAAAAGGGTGAGCTCAAATGCTCAGTAAGGGTAAACAAAATAAATATAAATCACATCATATTCATAAGAACATAACATTTTGGGAATCTTAACCTGCAAAAGAGAGCATAATTTCATAACATGGGATAAATCATAGTAGTGAAATGAAATCCCAATAATCATAACTTAAAACATGAAACTTTGTGTCATACACACATAATCATAGAGAATCATATCTTATTAGTAAAGACTCATTTCCAAGACTATCTTAGTAAACAAAGTCCATTTCTGAACTGAGTTACCCTCGTTTCAGTCCTACTTCACTGAACTGGTATAACCTACCGTTCCAGCCATGTCTATCTCATGAGATATAAAATATTTACCCAATGCATTGGAGGGAGATATAGGTTCCACCCATCTCATAATTATACCATTCTTATGCGTTCCACAAAATCATAAACCATACATCATTGCATAACCCATGTAATAAAAATGGGAATCTTAAACATCATGACATCATAAAACAATTCATATACGATAAAGGAATTCATAAAAATTATTCCATCACAACATAATAAAATCAATGTAATAAAAGGGATAAAAACAGAAACCTTAATTATCATAGATGGAAAACAATTTTGATAAAACACTTGAACTCCATTCTTGAGGAAAATATCCTTTCTACTCAAAAACACTTTTCCTTTCTTAACATGTCGTACAATTACAAACTAAAAGAAGTTGATTAAAAATAAACTTGAAAACTTGTAAAGGAAGCTTCTTGGAAATAATTTTTTAAAAATCCATTCATTCCGTATAAGTTAAAAAAACATTCCTCTCGTACTTTTGTCAGAAAAGTCAAAAAGTACCTCGTACGAAAAACGACAAAAGATTCTTTTCATATCTTTTACTAAAAACTCACCGAAGGGTAAAATAGGATTTAAAAAATTGTAGGTGAATGGAAATAATATTACATATTTAGGAAACATGGATGTGGATGATAAAATACACCCCAATAAATGCCAAAGTATAAACAATCTTGGATAAAAATGAGATTGTGATATTTCCCTTACCTTAGGTCTGATTTGCTTCGTAAGTGTCCGAACCTCCTCTTCTTTGAAGCGCCTCTTTGAGATCTCCTTTTAGGGCACTAAAATTGGTCTCTAAGGAAGACCAGAACCTCTAGGATATTTCTAGAGAAGTGTAGAAGAGAATTTGGCAGGGGTTGGCCGAGCTTGAAGGCACAAAGTTGTGTGAGGAAGAGAGGGAGGAGGTGCCCTTTTATAAGGGAGGAGAGGGGTACCTTTGGAATAACTAAAACTATTATTTTATTATAAAGTCAAATTCGGTTTTAAATAGATCCAAATTGATTTATTTCTAAGCTAAGGTGGGGATGGGTCGAAATACTCTCATCCAATATAATTTAGACAAGTTTAGGTTCCTATTTTAACCTTATCATTTAGATTTAACATTAAGTTAAATAATTTTACTTTTACCGTGTCTTCTTGTGTTCTTATACTATAAGGTTAATAAACTTACTATAAGAAGACAAACGAACCCTAAGTTGTTTATTATTAATATATATTACCTTATATAAGTCATTTGGACGAACCATAGATTTTTAGGAATAAAATAACAATTAATAATATAATATTTGTTTTAAAAACTATTTTATGTCAATTTTGACACTATTTAGTAATTTATTTTTGTGAAAATCATAAAAGAATGATAAGTTCAAAAAAATTTAATTAAATCAATACTAACATTTCATATTAACCTATTAAATTAGTGGAATTCATAAAAAGTTTCAAATTACATTTATTTGGGCATTTATAACATCAATTATGTCAATATTTCATTAATAAGAAAATTACTGCATCATCTTTGGGTCATAATAAATGAAAATTATTTAATCCCTAAAAATTCTAAATAAATTACTATGATGTAGATAATTGCATTAGCTTTCTGGAGACTATTCATTTTTAAGTTTCATGAAGCTTTTCACTAAATTAAAATTATTATACTTATAAGATTTAAGAAATTGACATGTTGTCACATTCTTTGGTTTTAATAATAATTAAATTATTTTCATGGACAAAAGTCTATTAAATGAATCTAATCCAACCCTTAGGTGATAGGGGTCAACTTTTAGTCATCCAATAGGATTTTTACATGTGTTAGGGTAATTTTATAATATTATATTTACCCTTAATTACCCGATTTACCTTTAACTATGGTAAATAAAATTTACCGTAGTTACTATTCATAATTCCCAAAAATAAAAAGTAGCTTATTAACATAATTTGGACCCACTGATTACTAATATGGAATCCATTTTTCCAAATTCAATACACAAAAGATGCAGAAATTAAATTAAAATTAATCCCGTTGTCGAAAGAAAACGGGTTTTTCTTTAAAAGATTGCAAAAGATTGAATTGATTTAACCTATGAATTCAAGGTAAAATCAATGCTAATGATATACATTATATTAAATGGTAAAAATATATTCTATTTATACTTTAAAACCATTCAATATTATAATTTAACCACATAAGATATTACAATGAAAAAAGTTGTTTTTAATTAAAATATAGCGTGTTTTTACTATTCTTTAAAATATGAAAGTTATCGGAAAAATATCAAAACATTATCTAATGTAAATTTTTATATCCTGATTCCAAAGAAGAATTTTATTTTGTCAAATTTAACTTATAAACATGTCAAAAACTATATTTAAAGTTGGTGCGCCATCAAAAGGCGGCAAAACTGCATTTTTTGAAAAATACTTATTTTACCCGAAAAATTTATTTTGTTCATATACCATGTTCTAGAATTTTGTAAGATGAATAATAATGTTATAAAATTAAAAATTTAGTTAACACTATTCATAAAGGCTAGTTCATAACAATATTATAATAATATATCGTTGTTTAGTAAAACCCGGTATTGCGTACAAGACACGCTATCGAGGAAGGTCGCGATTGTGTGTAATGCAAGCCAAGTCAGGGTTTTGTGTAGTGCACAACTCCTTTGTTGTTGCGTATAACAGAATCCAACCATATTTTATTTATACATTTAATATATATATATATATATACACTCAATGTTGCGTAGAATAACTTCTATCAAACGAACTTGAAATTGTGTGTAACAAGAGCCAAAAAAAGTGTTGCGTATACTGCAAGCTAATACGGTGTTGCGTATAGCGCAAGATAATCTTGGTGTGTCATACAATAGAAGATATGAATGAAATTAAAAAGAATGTATCTTATAAAATCTCAGGTTGTTATAGATCACATCTTGAAAAAAATATTCCAAACATTCATAATTAATTTTTGTAGGAATATTTCTAACATCTTGAGAATTTAATTTTTCAAATTTATGTAATCTAGGAAAGTTACTCATTCTACTACCACAACTTCTTCCAGTTTGCATAAATATTATTTTAGGTAGAGATAATTTGTGTCAAAACATATAATATCTATGGACATAGATTCAAAAACTCTAGTAATAGCCATCAAATATTTATTTTCTATTTATGTAAAATTATTCTTTATAGAAGAATTTTTGAGTTTGGTAACTTCTTTCAACTATAACATACTTAGGATGTGGACCATATTTTCTTTTGAGTGAGTTTTATAAATTTTGTGATTTGATAGGTTTCTCGCATCCTTTCTCCATCCAATATTTCCCACACATTTTTCTTATCCTGAAATGTTAAAAGAAATAGATGAAATAATATTTTTGGTAAGAGAAGATTTCACTTGATTCTCCAATTGTGCCTTGTAAACATCTTTAGAATACTCAACTTTTACTTTCGATCCATTGTTGAAGTTTTCATTCATCACCCTCAAGGTACTTTCAGACTCAATAAGTGTTGATTGAAACTTGTTAAACTCTTATTCCTTAGATTCTATATTCTTACTAAGATCTTCAATCATCTTTCCCTATTTATCAGTCCTTTGTTTTTAACTTAAAATATCCTAAATACATTCATGCTCCTGCTTGATGACATATTTTATTACATTAAAAAAATATTCAAAAATATTTCTTCATTACACTAATTTATTTATTTAGAGTTTTTTTTTCTGAAGACACCTGACATGGTCTATTCTGGGATGATACTCTCAATAATATTCTTCACCACATTCTTCAGTCTCCAAGGAATCTTTTTTTTCTCAACTATTTCTATGAAACTTTTGAATTTTTCAGAACTTTTGTATTTAGAAAAATTATTTTTAGTTGAGTCTGTTTCAAATTTGTTACTCAAAATACTTATTTCATTTCTAGTAAAATTATTATTATATATATTGGAATAATTTCCTTCATTATAATTTTTTTCCAATTATTCCATAGATGCTTTACATCTAAATCATCTCAGTATTCTCCAACTTTTTTCTTGGAGAAATTCATAGAAAACTATCCAATTCGACCGCACTCAAATAATTTGAGAGGAATTTTACCTCTTAATTTCCTCTTCTACTTCAATAGTTCTTGGATATAAGAGACATTTTTTCTCAATTAAATTCATTATCCTATTTATCTTTAGATTCATGAGGATAAAAATCTTCAATATCTATAATTTTCAGCTTCCTCATAGCTTTAAAAATCATTTCACATTTCATATTATTTTTAAAAATTAGAGATTTAATCATTTTAATAATCTAAATGAAATCTATGAAATTAATCAATAGTTAAATCATCCTTATCTTATAATGTAGAAATTTTATAATCAAACCTGTCTGGACTGTTTCTCATAAGATTCTTTATAATTGTAAAATATTCCAGGACATCCCTTAATCCTCTAATGTTACAAATAATTTAATTTACTTGGGAGAAGTATTCATCAATGGTTTCTTCATCTATAATTCTATTAAATTCATACTTAATATGAAATATGTGTAGGTTTTCTTCATTAACTTTTTATTTCTATCGAAAAAACTTTATATCTTGTCCCACACACTTTATGATGTTTTGAGGCCCTTAAACTTATGATAAAAATTTTATGATAAGGACACGAGGATAGAATTTCATTCCTTTCCATAAACTTTTATATTTCTCTTATCAACAAAGGTAATTGGGGTGTCTTTCTAAATAGTTGGAAACCCAAGAGTATCCGCGCCAACAAATTCTAGGCCAAGAGATAGAAGATATGTTATCATTCTATTTTTCCATTTGTAATAATTTTTCCACCAAATGAAGCAATTTATCTACTATTAACATAATTAATATTATACCTGATAAGGATTAATCAAGGAAAAATTCTCTCTAATAAAAATTAATGTTACAATGGATCAAATAAAATCTAAGAAGGGGGTTGAATCAGTCGATCACATTTTATAAGTTTCAAAACTATTAGAAACCAAACCCCTGTAACCTCTTAAGATTTATTTCCTTATCAATTTTTATTAAATACTCTTGCATGAAAAAGTAAGAAAACAAGTAAATAAAATAAGATTTAGAAGGTTTATCCTTACTGTGAGAACATACATCTTTTCCAAAGCCACTCCCATGGGTCTATAGAAATCCACTATTATAAAGAAGTGGATAATTTTTTTGAAAACTCCTATTAGAAACCTTCTATATCTTACTAGGAATGATTATACTGACTCCCATTAGATTACAATATTTTTCTATAATCTATTTGATCAAAAAAATAATTTATTTGTTGAAACTGGTCCACAATTGCTTAGTATGAATCCTCAGTCTAATTGGGTTGGATTTGATTTTCTCAATTCAATGAGTCTAGATCTGATTTTCACAAAATGATGAGTTTGGAAAATATTATCTCAATACGATGAGTTTTTATCTGATTCTATAAATATGATGGAATAAATACTGTGAACCCATTTTCAATATGAAAAACTCAAACTCTCCTAAAATTCTCAATATGATCTTCTTCAATCTGATGGAATCAATCAGATTGACTAAATATGATCTTCTCAATATAATCTTACTCAATCCGATAAACAAACATTCAACCATTTGATCATCATGAGGAGATATCTGGATATCAATTAATTTCAATTGATTACTTCAGTGCTCCACCTTTTTTCTTTAATGATTTTTTATTGAATGAATGATTTATTATAAAAAGTATTTATAGGAGACTCAGAAAACAAACGTGGGAAACTTGAAAACTTTCCCCACATTCTCAAACTTTAAAAACTCCAATAATATTT
Source organism: Viscum album (assembly GCA_963277665.1). NCBI lineage: Eukaryota > Viridiplantae > Streptophyta > Magnoliopsida > Santalales > Viscaceae > Viscum > Viscum album. Next base: position 1,481,187,010 of record OY728155.1, on the reverse strand, counting down.
CGTATTTAAAAGTTCAACTTTGAATTCCTCAAACTTCCTTATATATCTACGAGATTAATGAAAAATCGAATTTCAATTTTGACCCCCTCAACTCTTTAGAGAACAAATAGAATTTTATTTATGAGTCTTCTTAATAATATTCTCAATACGATTTCTTTTATTTAATTTGTGAGTTCGATTTCTATTTATTTCTCAGTGAATCTGAATCATGTATCCATCTAAGTAAATCTGAATTCTAGATCCTTCTTAGTGAATCCTAGTTCTTTATCCAACCTAGTGAATCTGAATTTTGTATCCTTCTCGATGAATATAGATTATATATCCTTATCAGTGTATCCAAATTCTATATCCATTTTACCTTATTATGATTTCTACTTCATCTTCATCTCATTGGGATATAATTCCTATAGTGATGGAATTACCATTACAATGAATATCCCATTAGGATTGAATCTTCATATTAAAACATTGCAATTCTACAAACCTCTCCACCATTTTTTTGAAATATTTTATCATGAATGTTTTCATGATTTGTGAGAACTTTATGATCAGAAAAGAATCGTCTGCCTTTTTTTAGAAAGTATAAAACTTTCAATCTCCTGAATTTAATTTCTTCATGAAAAATCGTTAGCAATAATACAAATTCTTCCCTCAGCAGCTTGTATATATCTCTGACTAATAAAAAGGAAAACTTCATAAAAATAATTTCTTTCCCCAATTATTTTGGATCTTCTGTGCACAATATGATGCAGATGGATCCAATTCTTTCATAAACGTTGGACTTTATTATAAAATATCATTATGATGGACAAGATCGGATTCTTGTAAAACCAAAATATTATTATAAAAATAGTTAGTATTGAAAAAATAAAAATTCTTTGTTAAAAAAATTTATTAAAAAGGTTCTTCAATATCCTTTAAATATGTCATCATGTTCGATATCTTTCTCTATATGCAACAAAGAACATAAAAAAATATTGTGTTATATTTAGATAAAATATAAATATTAATGTATTTAAATTACAAACCTATTCGTTAAATTATAAATAATGAATAGGTGTAACTTATTTATGAATTAAATATATATTGAAAAAAGGATAATTTTTATATGAAAGAAATTGAACTAGTTTTCACAAAATGACTAGTAAGATCATTTATAGTTTATAAACATTTTTCTCCAAAAAAAATTATCTTTTTTGAGATAAAAATTTATTTTTCAAAACATAATTTTTAATAAAAAATTATTTCTTATATTAATGATTTGTCAAAACAAATTTATATGGTAAATTATATGAAATAAGAATATTCTTATTTAATATTTGAAAATTTATTTATCCAATTAATATAGATTTTAAAAAATATTATATAATTTTATTAAAAAACAGAAATTTATAATTTTTTTAGAATTATTAATTAATAAAAATGGAATTAATTTTTTAATTCCTCAAACAAAAATTGATTAAGTTTTAATTTTTTGTATTTTTTCTGAAATAATAGTTTTTTAGTCTAGAAATAAGGTTTTTATGAAACCTGTAATTTGTATGAACTTACTGTAATTTAAGAATGACCTAGAAATTTATAAATCCTTTCAATTAATTAAATATGAATTTTAGGAATTTTTTATTTTAGAAATATTATTTGAGCTTAGAAAACCAATGGAAATCAGTTTTATAACTAATTAAAATGTTATTATAATATAAATTTTTTTTTGTTCTTTTCATGGAATAATGTATTTTTCATCGAAGATTTATTTTTTTCATCCATTATAAGAATCATATAATTTTTTTATAAATATGTTTATATCAATAAAATAATTACTCAACATAATTTTATCTTATATATAAATTTAAATCATAAATTATTTTTATCCAAAAATAGTTTTTACGAGATTAAGTGACTTTATTTTAAAATTAACCTTTCATATATTTTGAAATTTTATTTGGGGAAATTTTTTCTTATATTACATTAGATAAATTAAATTAGTTATCAATTTTAATCTTATTCCTGCTCATTTAAATTAATTACTATAGTAATAAATTAAGTACCAAGGTTTAAATAAATTAGGGTAAAAGTGAAAAAGTTAAAACCAAAAGCTATAAATTACGAAAATTTGTCTCAAAAAAGGGTTAATGAGGTTTTTTAAAATCCACACTCATTTTAAACTTCTATTTTTTCCATTTTTTATCATATGATACTTGAATAGTAACATCCTGTTATTAAAAATTTTATGGTCACTCCCAAAGTACATATCCCTTCACTTATAAAAGGGAAACATATTTTCCACTTAATGTATCACCTAAAATTATAATGTCTCCTTGAAAATATTAAATTTTAATCGCCTAATAATTCACTACCACTAAAAAAATCCCCTTTTCAATAATATTTATCCAAATACCATCAAATTTATTGATACTTCCAGGGAAATTCTAAGTCATCAATGTGAGTATTTTGAACAACATAGGTTTCTTATTAACTATATTCTTAAAAAATTTCACAATAAAAACTGATATAATGATATTCATATAATTTTTATACATAAATGTTTCTATATTAAGGGTATTATTATTATTTATTCATGTACCTCATCAACTAAGAAAAACAAAACCGTTGTTCTTGTATTGTGTAAACTACTTCCTCCACAACATAACACATTTTTTTCCTTAATCACCTTAAAAGTATGGATATTAGAATGTAATTAAAGGAGAATAATGTTTTTATAATATAATTAAGGATCTAGTATGATAAATTATATAACCTATTAATGACATGAACACAAAACAATCATCATTAGTTTAATCATTTAAAACAGGCATGATAAAAAGATAATCTTTTATTTAAATCATGTAAGACCTTTATATTGATTAATTATTCCAATAAATCCTACTAAATATAATTTATTACACTAAAAAATTCTAGACAATATCATTATTCTAGGAATATAATGGTATTACAACAAAAAAACCTCATATTCATTCATTAAATCGGGGTATGTTCATATTTGGGTCAGTTTAACAACCTAATTGAATAATACTATGATTTTATATCATGAATGACTATGGGAACAAAATAACTAGTAAAATATGATAAAAAAGTTATAAAAAGTTATTTTTTGGATCTTTTATTTCTAAATACAATTCACTAATTTAAAAAACACCTTCAATCATAAAGAATCCCTAAAATAAGATTGTTATCAATTTCATCTTCAAGGATAAAGAATAAAAAATGAAAGGATCTTAAAACATATTAAATGATCATAAAACGTCCATATAAGTAAAATTAATGATGTATAAATGATGAAAAATTGATGAAGAATTTATATGGATTCCAATATTATGAAATTAGTACATACAATCAAAAATAAAAACACCCGATGTGGAAATTCAGAAGAATTTATATAGAGAACGAATAGTCATGAAATATAGGATTGAAAATTGATATGAGTGAGGTTATTAATTAAGCTATTAAATTATATTTTTATGATACATGAGGTTAATTTATATCGATGTAAATCTGGAAAAAGATGTATGGGTTTCCATATCAATTTCTCTTCCTTGAGATAAGTATTGTATTTATACACCCATTTTCAATTTTGAAGTGTGTATCCTACCAAATTGATATATTGTATCATGAATCCCTTTTATTTCATGGTATATAAATATAAATTTCACGTTTTAACTCTAAATTTTTTCTAATCCAAAATTAACACTCATGATGTAAGGGTTTTTTCTCAAATTCCTCCCTTTGAGACATGATTGGTATTATGTACATAGTTTTATTTTTGTGATGTATATATTTCTTATTTGAGATATCATATCATGAATTTTTTTTAATCTTAGTATTTGATGTTAAATTAAAATCCCTATCTTTAAAGTAGTTTATATTTGAATGATTCTAAATCTATAAGGGTTTTCTTGTTCTCAATTTTGATTCTTTGAGATATAATACATTTTGTGAAACATGTTCTCATTGATAGGTGTATTCACTACCGATTGATATATTTTTATCATACACCTTGTATTCCATGGTATTTACTATCCAAATCATTTTCCCTTATTCAAATGCCTATTGATTCAATATTTTCCCAGTAGTGTTTATTTTTTATAACTCAATTTTTATTCATTGAGTTATAATAAATATTTAGACTTTTTCAATATAATTTTGGAATATTATGCTATTTTTTTATATTTGTGTTATTATTTCATTTTTTTCTATTTATAGACATTCCTTCAACATAAATCCTTTGAAATTTTTTTCTTACTTATTAGGATATGTTCTTTTTAAACTATTAACTTTATTTATATAGATAGATTGTGTTTATTTTAATCTAGTATAGATATAGTTTTATACTTCTTGTTTTATATGGTGTGCAAATCACATTTTACAAAACTCAAATTTGATGAATTTGTCCCATAAATTATGATATTATATTGATATGGGGAAATATATTATCATAGAATATATTTCTATTCCATTATGAATTACTATTCGTATGTTTAACCACCCACATTATTCCTCCAGATGGGTTATGATTCGTTTATAACTTTTATTGGCATTGGGATATGTATTTCCATTCTGTATGTGAAGAATTATTAGAAAAGTTAATTTGGTATTTGTTATAATTTTTATTATAGTGAATGTATTAGATATAAAAAATTGGCAGTTGCCCTTAACATTATATATCTCCTTGATGAATTGATTGGTCTCATGAGACAAAATATGATGGGTTTTGGGGTTTTAATCTTCCTATAATAAGATACTAAATTGAAAAAAATCCATGATAGTTGGATTTATTGACTACGGTATCAACTACAAGTAAAGTGTCTTGGAAAAAGTTCTTGAAAATAGATTTTTGATGTTCTTCATTATGCATTCTATAATTATGAGATAAAAATTATTGATATTCATATTTTCATTTTTTTATCATGGATATATCACACTTTTAGATTCAAATTGATTATAGATTCATATTGTTTATCTATTCATTACATAATGATCATTCCATTTTTGTTCTATGATTTATTCACCTATATGTTTCCCTTAATGGTCATTTAATATTTCCCCTTATTATATTTCCTTTTACACTAAATTATGGAGAAAAATAGTACACATGACATGATTATAGGGATAACACATCAGAAATAATTTTTGTGAGAAATTTAATAACTATCATGAATTATGTAGTTTGATATATAATTGGAAAATTATTCATTTGATAAAAAACATTGTATTTATCAGTTTATAAATATTTTTAATTCATTAAAGCTCTAAACAAGAAAATATCCTTCAGATGTAATGGATTAAATAATCATTTTTTTATTATTATTTACGAATGGTTATATCTAGGATTTCATTTCTAGAATCAAAGAAACTGTGTAATGTTAGTGTCTATGATAACCACATTAGAGAGTGTGGGTCCAGTGCATCATAGTTGGAATCAAAGAAATGGTTTAGATAATTTTTGAGATTAGGATGATTATTGAAAATAATTTAATGGTTGAAAAGTTATGTTTCATCATATGTACAAATGTATAGATAACACATTGGGATAATAATGTAATATATTATTAATGAATTAATTCACATTTTATTTGGTTATTATGATATGAAAATTTCAATAAAAACCCTAGGAATAATTATTCATATTGGTCATCATCTTGATATTTGTGTAAAGTGGATATTATATGCGTTTTCAATGAAATACATCCTTGTATAGATACTTCAATGTGGATGTGACTGTAGCATAGATGCACCAAGTTGTAATCATCCCGTAAAGGATTGATTAATCATTGACTCAATTATCACTCTGATGGATGATGTGTGGGCCTAAGACTGCACACCCAGTGAGACACTCCTAAGGGATACTATTTCATTAATAAAATTCTATTTATGAAAAATTGGGAAGATTTATTTCCTAATTACATTAAGGTACTATTTTTAGTATTATAGGAAATCATAAATTAAAGAAAAGTATATTAAACTAGATGTTTCATGGTATGAAATGACGGTGGAACTAGAGAATAAAAATTAGTATTGGTTTTTTATATTAATAGGATTAGTTACACTCATTTTATTATTTACCATTTTGGGTTTTAGTATTTGGTTGAAATAGGATTACGAGAATGAAACTAAGAAAGGTATATAACTAGAAATTCATGTACCATTTAACAAAATAAAGGAGTATATATTGATGGTTAATACTTTTAGTATATTCCTATTATGATGGAAAAGGTCAATTTACATGTCTTACCTAAGGAAGTGATATTGATATCATAACATAAATTAATTCTTGATACTCTTAGATATTTTAATTTGTGGTGTAATATTTATCAATGAAAAATAAGAATATTATCAGTGTCATTAATAATTATGTGAAACAAATAAGTGTCACTCTTTAGTATTTTTACATCAATGTTATGGTGAAATATACTAATCCATATTAATAACATTAAAAAATTGATTTAGTACAATGTTAAAATTTTTAGGTTAATTATTGGATAACACATCCTTAATTTATAGATAACTCTAAATTATAATATAAACATGATAATAAGATGATAATGGGTGGTCCAATTATGAAGAAGTATGTTAGATAGTAATTAATTGTAATGACCTGGGTTTTTGGGGTCCATTGCTTTGTGAAAATCTCATGTTGGATTTTCTGGTCTGGGAATCTCAGTGAAGTTTGGCGTAACGGTAGGCCTAACGGTAGCCTTAGCCTACCGATAGCGGGCCTACCGATAGCTCGGTCTACCAGTAGCCGTAGCCTACCGGTAGCTCTATCTACCAGTAGCTCGGTCTACCGGTAAGTGCAGTTACCAGTGGCTCTATCTACCGGTAGCTCGGTCTACCGGTAGCCGCAGCCTACCGGTAGCTCTATCTACCGGTAGCTCGGTCTACTGGTTGCTGCAGCTACCTATGGCTCTGTCTACCGATAGCTCGGACTACCGGTAGCTGAAGCCTACCAGTAGCTGTAGCCTATCGGTAGCTCGACCTACTGGTCGCTGCAGCCTACCGGTAGCTCGACCTACCGGTAGCTGCAGCCTACCGGTAGCTCGGCCTACCGATAGATGCAGCCTACCGGTAGCTCGGTCTACCGGTTGCTGCAGACTACCGGTAGCTCGGCTACCGGTCGCTATCAACCACCGATAGTTGAGAGTTACTGGTGGCTCTGGCCTACCACGTTGGCCTGTAGCGCTCCTTTTTGCGTGATTAGGGTTTTAAACTCTATTTTAAATCCTTTAAGCGTGTTTTAAAGCCCGGTAATGCCATTAAATTAATAACCCTATGTTTTAATTAATTATTTAATGAATTAACATGGTGTGTGTGCGTCGGTTTAAACCACCCAACCCCTTTAATAACATGTGAGGCCGCGTGGTCAACCCACGACCCCGTGCCTTACGCGGTTTCACATTCTTATCTCAACCGTCCGTGGCCCTTTTAACTAAAGGGTTCGCCATGGGTTTCTTCTTTTCTCGATCACCCTCGGCGAGTACCTTTATCCAGATGAGCCGGTTTTTGTGCATCGGGTGAGCCGAATCATTATGGGTAGAGTTCCGAGCTCGGTCTAAGTATTGATAGACGAGGCGATTTTCGTTCAGGCGAGCCGCATCGCTATCCGTAAAGTTCCTCCCCCGGCCTCAGCATAGATCGTTGATCCAACAAGTAGGAAATTTCTCCTTCATCTCTCTCTTTTGTGTATCATGCGGGGTGGGCGTCCTTTTGATTCTGTAGAATTGGATAAACCAGACCTAAATAAATATAATGAACGGATTCTATAAAGAATGAAAGGGGGGGCTATGATCGTTGATGTTGTTTATATTATGATCATCTTTCTAAGTTGTGATGGCTTATGAGATCTTAAAATCGAGGCCGTTGGTGGTCGTTTTCTGTGCATTAATGAACCCATGGTGGTGTTTTAAATGACTTTTTTTGTAATTGTAAACTCCTGCTGTGAAAAGTAAATTGGTTAATCACATATACCCGGCTGAATAAATTGGAAGCACCAGGATCAATCGTTTTATGACAACCCCTGGTTAATGCACACGAAATTGAAATCATGGAGCGTGTAAAATCTTTTAAATCTTAAAATACAAGCACGACCCTGCTTTGTGTCGGTGGTAGTGGTTTGGTTGTTTCCTTTTACGGGCTGATTGCTGGAGATGTGGGAGGAGATGGGATCCCCTATTTTTATACTCCTGGTGGATGTGAAATTGGGAATGGGATTCCCTGTTGTTACGGATTCGGTGGTTGTGAGTTTTATGACCGGGTGGTTACCTTGTTTATATCACAAATTGGGGTGGGATCCCCTGTTGTTGAGAAGCCCTTTTTTCTCCCAGATATTGGGCATGGGGCTGTAACTTAGGGTTCTCTTTAGTTGATGCAGCTTTATGAGAGAACCGGGTGTGGGTGTTATGGTTGATGTTTGACTGTTTACTTTCCTGGACTTGTGCCTATGTTTACTAGTTTCCCAAGTAGGTGCAGAACATAACTAAATATTGTTACTGAACATGAAAACAAGAATGGGACAAACAAGTTTTTTTTGGCGAGAGTCGTGACTCGGACTTGAGTGCTGTTGTGATCTGTAGGCTGTCTGAAGAAAAACCTAACTTTGGGTGAGTTCTTGTTACCTATGTATATACTTGTAGTTTTGTGTTTCTTATTCGCGCCCCACCCATGTTGAGCACTTAGTTCTGAACACCCCCATTTCATGGTGGAGGGTGTTTTTACCAACACTATTCTTAGTGGCTGGTTATTAGCTCCTTTTATGCTCCCTTTACTGGATAGCCCAAGTATCTTCGGGCAGGCTGTGATGGCTTGAGGTCCATTATTAGCCCAAGAACCTTTGGGAGGGGTAGTGTGGTGGTTTTCCAGGTGTGTGCGACAGGTGGTTTCCCAAATGTCTTTGGGATGAGGCCTAGGTGTCTTCGGGCGTGGCAGCGGATCTTTTATCCCAATTGTCTTCGGGCGTGGTGGTGGTTGTTCTGGCCTAGGTGTTTGCAGGCATGATTACGTGTGACTGTGGCCCAGGTGTTTGCAGGTGGGATTCGGTAGTGCGACTGCGTGCAGTTGTGGCCCAGGTGTGTGCGGGCGGATGTGGCAGTGGGACTGCGGTGAGAATGACGGGATTGGTTCGATGCGTAGGATGTGTCAATAACTAGTGGAAAAGTGGCGCGGGGTACCCAAACATCAACATGCTCTTAATATATATATTACTTGACTTGCATTATTTTTTTAGTGTAACCGGTGAGTGGGATGGGTGAACTCCTTGATAGTGTTGGTTGTCTGCTTCTCACGGGGCTTTAGTACGTTCCCCCACTTGTGCATGAGAGTCTTTGGTTTTCCCTACTGAGTGTACTTGTATGCTCACCCTATGTATATAAAACTACTTTCAGGTTTCCAGGAGGACTTTGGGGATCACGTAGGACCATACTAGCTCAGAACTTTGGGGCAATTGTAGTTGCTATTTTTCTTCCTTTGGTACTTACCTTTTTAGTCACCTTTTGTATTTTTTTGTGGCTTTTAATTTTGGAACATGCATATGGGAACAGTTTACTTTTGCCTTTACTTTTCTTTTACCTTGGTGTTGTTGGGTTTCATAATCTTATCTCTCGATCCTATAAAACAAAAAGGGTAATGCCTTCCATTTGTGTGTAATTTACATACCCTTGGTGCTAGTCGCCACTCTGGGACCTATAGAAGGTGGGTTTCGGGGGTCATTATCTCTACTTAATCTTTAAGAAGGAAGGGTCTGGCAATCTGCTGACCCTTCCCTCCTTTTGGTGAAGGCGGGTTGTGACAGAATGGTATCAGAGGTGATGGTTGAGAGATATGATGGAGTCTGGAGTTAGGCATAGTGAGGATTGCATGGGATGGTAAGGCAACAGTGTTGGGTGACCTTGGTGCATGAATTAGGCCATAGAAGACCGGATAGGACACAGGATTTTAGGGCCCCCTGTGATCCGATGCAAGGACTCTGGACCTACCGAACGACCAAGTGAGGCCATGCTGATTTCAGGGTAGAGACCCTAGGAAAGGTACATGCATCATAATGACTTGTGTTCTCGTGTTTCTGGGATGTCTTGGGAATTAAGAATAAATTAAAATTTTAATAAGTTTTAAGAATGATATTCTGCACTACTTAGGCTTAGGCATTCCTTGTTTACCTTGCAGCTATGGAACATGGAAGGCGACCATGTGTGGTACAGGCGATCGAGGCCCCGGAGACTACTTTGGCTGATCGGCAGAGAGCTGACCGAGAGGAGGAGGACGACTAGTGGCAGAAGACCCTTCGGGCCTTCCAGCGACAGACCCTCGAGAAGTACGAGGGCAGCCCCTCTGACATGAAGACGGAAGGCTGGCTAGAGGAGCTAGTGATAGCCTTCGGCCTGATTCGGGCCCCGACCAAGTACTGGGTTCCTCTGGCCATCAGCCAGATGCGGGGAGTGGTATGTCAGTGGTGGACGCTAAACCTGGGGGAGAGGAGAGAGGCTAAGGTGGTGTGGGTATATTTCAAGAGGGAGTTCCGGGTGGAATTCCTCTCCTCGACGATGAAGGCGGAAAAGAGACAAGAGCTACTCTCCCTCCAGCAGGGGAGTATTTCAGTAAGGGTGCTAGGAATCAAGTTCAAGGACCTTCTACATTTTGTTCCGGACCTCTTTCCCGATGAGGAGTCTCGGGCAAGACGTTTAGAGGAAGCACTCCGACCCTCCCCCCAGTATGATGTTACCCCCTTTACCCTGCCGACGTACTTGGAGGTCCAGAAGAAGGCTGAAGTGGTCGAGAGGATGCACGCTCTAGGAGGTGTGTCGCGAGAGGGTATCCATCTAGGACCATCAAAGGGGAAGGCCGTCAGCACTAGGCCCCCAGCGTCAGGACCCTCCAGGTTCTGACCCACAGGGAGCAGGCCGAAGCATTTTCAGTTTCGATCCCCCGATCCCCGCTCTTTTTCTTCGGGCCCGGGACCACGATGCTTCGTCTGTGGGAGCCCTGGACATCTCTGGAGTCAGTGCCTAGACCAGATATAGTACGGTGGTGGCGGAAAACCCTAGAACCCGCCCCAGCAGCAGCATCTAGCTAGGACTTTCCAGTAGCAGCAGCAGGGACAGCGAGCTCCCGCTCCTCTGAGGACAGACGTAGGAGGAGGGGGGCGACCTCAGGGTGTCCCTCAGGGACCTCGACTAGGGCGTGTTCGGGGAGGTGGTCGACAGCCGAGGGGCAGAGGATCCAGGCGTGGATAGCTACACGCCGCGGAGGTAGCAGTTCCAGCAGGGCCGAAGATTGTTCGTGGTACGATTAGTCTGTTTAGCACTCTTGATTATGCCTTGTTCGATATTGGAGCTTCGCACTCCTTTGTTGCACCCAGTCTAGCCCGTGCCTTGGGTATAGATGCCGAGAGACTTCCAGTTCCCCTGGTGTTGAGCACACCAGTCGGAGGTTAGACCGACTTGTTGTTTGTTTGTCGAGGATGTAGACTGATGATAGGGCCACATCAGTTGGTTATGGATCTTCTTCTGCCACAGATTCAGCCATATGATGTCATCCTAGGCATCAACTGGCTATTTTCTGTGTGTTCCATCATCGACTGTTTCTGAATAAGGGTTGTGTTCTCGGACTTGGACGGCCAGCGTGTTACCTTCACCGGTGAGCGGAGCAGTCAGAAGGGCAGCAGGCGAGAGGAACCCCTCCTCTCCTTGCTGGCTGAGCTGTTAGTGGAATCAGTAGATGCTGAGATGGTGGAGGTGCCAGAGGTTGTCCGTGAATTTATGGACATATTTCCTTAGGAGGTAACGACTCTACCCCCTCGACGAGATATCAAGTTCGAGATAGACCTGTTGCCCGGTGCTCATCCAATCTCGATGGCTCCTTGCCAGATGACACCTTCAGAGCTACGGGATTTACGGATCCAGATTGATGATCTAATGAAAAGGGGTTATGTTTGGCCGAGTGCGTCACCGTGGGGTGATCTAGTCTTGTTCTCCAATAAGGCAGATGGTGGTCTCAGGTTGTGAATAGACAACAGGAAGCTGAATTAGGTGAGGATCAAGAATCGCTACCCTATTCCGAGGATAGATGATCTTTTCGACCAGCTGAAAGGGGCAGGATGGTTCTCAAAAATAGAACTACGGTCTGGATACCACCAGCTAAGAATGAAGAAGGTAGAAATCCCGAATATGGTGTTCAGGTGCAGATATAGACACTTCAAGCTCGTAGTCATGCCCTTCGGTGTTATGAACGCCCCGAATGTGTTCATGGGGCTTATGAACTCCATCTTCCAGGAGTACCTAGATTGGTTCGCAGTTGTGTTCATCGACGACATCCTGGTCTACTCAAGATCAGAGGATGACCATGCAGGGAACCTGAGGACGGTTCTGGAGGTCCTCCGACATCATCAGCTCTATGGGAAGTTGTCAAAATGCAGGTTCTGGACACGAGAAGTGCACTTCCCCAGGCACGTGGTGTCAGACAAGGGGGTAGCGGTGGACCCATCAAAGGTTGAGGCATTTGTTTCTTGGGAAGCACCCAAGAATGTGGCAGAGGTCCGTAGTTTCCTCGGGATGGCGGGTTACTATAGGAGGTTCATACCCAACTTCTCCCGAGTTGCAACTCCTTTGACAACCCTGACCAAGAAAGACCAAGTTTTCATGTGGAGTGAGCAGTGCGAGTCATCCTTCAGCTATCTGAAGGAAAAGTTGGTTAGTGCCACAGTGCTGAGATTACCAGAAGAAGGGGCGGCGTATGAGGTGTTCTACGATTCTTCAGGACAGGGCCTGAGATGTGTGTTGATACAGCAACAAGGGGTGATCTCTTATGGGTCCAGGCAGCTACGCCCGCATGAGTGTAATTACGCCACCCATGACCTGGATCTTGCAGCGGTCATTTTTGCGCTAAAGTTATGGCGGTACTACCTCATCGGAGAACGCTTTGTGGTCTTCACAGATCACAAAAGCTTGAGGTATATCTTCTCCCAGCGGGACCTAAACTTGAGACAGCAGAGATGGGTGGAGTTCCACCAAGATTACGATTTCGAGATCTCTTATACTGAGGGAAATGGAAATGTAGTGGCTGATGCCTTGACCAGGAGGTCACAGAAGGATGCGGTCCGAGAGTCGGCGGACACTTGGAAGGAGATGGAGGAGTTGGATTCCTTACACCTGGATGCGAGGATGGATGATGGTAGAGGTTGCCTATATCAGATGGAAGTGCAGTCGTCTCTGTTGCATCAAGTGGAAGAGTCTCAGTGGGGAGACCCAGAGTGCAAAGTGATGCGTGACCGAGTTGACCAGGGCAATGCTCCGGAAGGATGGACAGAGGATGGTCATAACCGGATGCTTTTCCAGGGAAGGTTGTTTGTTCCTGGAGTGATGAGTGGCAAGGTTCTTAGTGAGTTACACAACTCACCCCTGGTAGTACACCCAGGAGTTTCCAAGATGTAACAGGGACTGAAGAGACAGTTTTGGTGGCCCGGAGCGAAGCGAGCAGTGGCAGATATTGTGGCCAAGTGCTTAGTGTGTCAGCAAGTGAAGGTTGAACACCGAGTTCCAGGCGGCCTACTGTAGCCTCTAGATGTCCCCGAGTGGAAGTGTACTGGAATCTCAATGGATATTGTCATAGGACTACCTAAGTTCCAAGGGGGATACGACTCCATCTGGGTGGTAGTGGACAGGTTAACGAAATCGGCCCACTTTCTGGCAATCAGGGAGTTGAGTACTATGGATGCTTTGTCACAAAATTATGTGGATGAGGTGGTGAATTTTCATGGTATTCAAAGGTCTATAGTCTCAGATAGGGATGCATGGTTTACTTCTTGAGTCTGGAGAGGATTGCAGCATGCTTTTGGCACCCAACTGCATCTTAGCACTGCTTTCCATCCCCAGACAGATGGACAGACAGAGTGCACCATCCAGACCTTGGAGGATATGCTGCGGGCATGTGTTCTGGACTCATGGGGATCATGGGTGCGATACTTGCCTCTCGTAGAGTTTTCCTACAATGATAGCTACCAGTCTACCATTGGTACGGCCACGTTTGAAGCTTTGTACGGGAGGCCATTCTGTTCAACTATGTGTTGGACTGAAGTAGGAGAGGCATGCATCCTTGGCCCGGAAGTGGTGTAGAGCACAACAGATAAGGTTCAGCTCATACGGGAAAGGATGAAGGTGGCTCAGGACCGGCAGAAGTCGTATGCTAATACCAGGAGGAGGCCCTTGGAGTTTGAGGTTGGAGACCATGTGTTCTTGAAGGTCTCCCCTCGGTGTGGGCAGCAGAGGTTCGACAAGGGGAGTAAGCTTTCTCCCCGGTTCATCGGACCCTTATAAGTGTTGCGGCAGGTCAGCGAATTGGCTTATCAGCTAGCGTTACCACCGCCGCTACTAAGGATACATGATGTCTTCCATGTGTCCCAGCTCTGTTGGTACCTGCACGATGATTCACATGTCCTTGATTGGGGTGAGATGGACATCGAGGATGACGTGACTTTTGTGGAGAGACCAGTGATGATCGAGGAGAGTACGTGGGAGAGAGAAGCACAGATGCGTACCCAGTACCCAGAGTTCTTTTGAGTTTTCTTCCTTGTTGTACCTGCTGTGGTAGAACGTTTTGTCTTGTTGACTATGAAATGTACTGGTTTTCTTTCCTCTAAATGTGTGTGAAAAGTCTTGTCTATGGGGGAGGAGGGAACCTGACCCCTAATCAAGACGCATTAAGGTGGATGCGATTAAACCCGTGTGGGCGAGTCAGTGCCACCCAAAGAGGATAATATCTTGACATAGGGGCGAAGACTCCCCAACCCACATGCTTGGGTAGTTTGGCATGGTATGTTGGAAGTGTTTTTAGTTAGCATGGGTTCACTCCTAAGAGGTATATTTCGAGGTGGTTGTTCAGACCCTCTTTTTTTCTGGTTTGTTTTGATTCTCGAGGACGAGAATCGTTTAAGAGGTATATGATGTAATGACCCGGGTTTTTGGGGTCCATTACTTTGTGAAAATCTCGTGTTGGATTTTATGGTCTGGGAATCTCGGTGAAGTTTGGATTAATAGTATCCCCACAGGTATCCTTAGCCTATCGATAGCGGGCCTACCGGTAGCTCGGTCTACCGGTAGCCGCAGCCTACCGGTAGCTCTGTCTACCGGTAGCTCGGTCTACCGCTGGCTCTGTCTATCGGTAGCTCGATCTAATGGTAGCCACAGCCTACCGGTAGATCTGTCTACCGGTAGCTACAGCTACTGGTGGCTCTGTCTACCGGTAGCTTGGACTACCGGTAGCTGTAGCCTACCGGTAGCTCGACCTACCAGTAGCTGCAACCTACCGGTAGCGCGGCCTAGTGGTAGCTGCAGCCTACCGGTAGCTCAGCCTACCGGTAGCTGCAGCCTACCGGTAGCTGCAAACTACCGGTAGCTCGGCTACCGGTAGCGGTCAACCACCAGTAGCTCTCAGCTACCGGTGGCTCTGGCCTACCACGCGGGCCAGTAGCGCTTCTTTTTGTGCGATTAGGGTTTTAAACCCTATTTTAACTCCTTTAAGAATGTTTTAAAGCCCAGTAACGCCAGCAAATGAATATCCATATGTTTTAATTAATAATTTAATGAACTAACCTGGTGTGTGTGCGTCGGTTTAAACCACTTGACCCCTTTAATAATGTGTGAGGCCACGTGATCAACCCACAACCCCGCGCCTTACGCGGTTTCGCGTTCTTATCTCAACCATCTGCGGCCCTTATAACTAAAGGGTTCGCCCTGGGTTTCTTCTTTTCTTGATCACCCTCGGCGAGTACCTTCATCCAGACGAGCCGGTTTTTGTGCATCGGGCGAGCCGCATCGTTATGGGTAGATTTCCGAGCCCGACCTAAGCATTGATAGACGAGGCAATTCTCATTCAGGAAAGCCGCATCGCTATCCGTGAAGTTCCTCCCCCGGCCTTAGCGTAGATCGTTGATCTAACAAGTAGGGAATTTCTCCTTCGTCTCTCTCATTTGTGTATCATGCAGGGTGAGCGTCCTTTTGATTCTGTAGAATTGGATAAACCAGACCTAAATAAAGATAATGAATGGATTCTATAAATAATTAAAGGGGGGGGGGCTCTGATCGTTGATGTTGTTTATATTATGATCATCTTTCTGAGTTGTGCTGGCTTATGAGTTCTGAAAATTCAGGCTGTTGGTGGTCGTTGTCTATGCATTAATGAACCCCATGGTGATGTTTTAAATGACTTGTTTTGTAATTTTAAACTCCTGCTGTGAAAAGTAAATTGGTTAATCACGTATACCCGACTGAATAAATTGGAAGCATCAGGATCAATCCTTCTGTGATAACCCCCAATTAAAGCACATGGAATTGAAATCATGGAGTGTGTAAAATCTTTTAAATCTTAAAATACAGGAAAGACCCTGCTTTGTGTCGGTGGTAGTGGTTTGGTTGTTTCCTTTTACGGGCTAATTGCTGGAGATGTGGGAGGGGATGGGATCCCCTATTTTTATACTCTCAGTGGATGTGAAATTGGGAATAGGATTCCCTGTTGTTACGGATTCGGTGGTTGTGAGTTTTATGACCGGGTGGTTACCTTGTTTATATCACGAATTGGGGTGGGATCACATGTTGTTGAGAATCCCTTTTTGCTCCTGGATATTGGGCATGGGGCTGTAACTTAGGGTTCTCTTTAGTTGATGCGGCTTTACGAGAGAACCAGGTGTGGGTGTTATGGTTGATGTTTGACTGTTTACTTTCCTGGAATTGTGCCTATGTTTACTAGTTGCCCAAGTAGGTGCATAACTCAACTAAATATTGTTACTGAACATGAAAACAAGAATGGGACAAACGAGTTTTGTTGGCGAGAGTTGTGATTTGAACTTGAGTGCTATTGTGATCTGTAGCCTGTCTGAAGAAAAAACTAACTTTGGGTGAGTGCTTGTTACCCATGTATATACTTGTAGTTTTGTGTTTCTTATTCGCGCCCCACCTATGTTGAGCACTTAGTGACGAACACCCCCATTTCACGGGGGTGGGTGTTTTTCCCAACACTATTCTTAGTGTCTAGTTATTAGCTCCTTTTCTGCTCCCTTTCCCGGATAGCCCAAGTATCTTCAAGCAGGATTTGATGGCCTGAGGTCCATTATTAGCCCAAGAACCTTCGGTCGGGGTAGTGTGGTGGTTGGCCAGGTGTGTGCGGTAGGTGGTTTCCCAAGTGTCTTCGGGATGAGGCCTAGGTGTCTTCGGGCATGGCAGCGGATCTTTTAGCCTAGGTGTCTTTGGGCGTGGTAGTGGTTGTTCCGGCCTAGGTGTTTGCAGGCATGGTTACGTGTGACTGTGGGCCAGGTGTTTGCGGGTGGGATTCGGCAGTGGGACTGCATGCGGTTGTGGCCCAGGTGTGTGCGGGCGGGTGTGGAAGTGGGACTATGGTGAGAATGGCGGGATTGGTTCGATGTATAGGATGTCTCAAAAACCAGTGGGAAAGTGGCGTGGGGTACCCAAACATTGACGTGCTCTTAATATATATATTACTTGACTTGCGTTATTTGGTGAGTGTAGCCAGTGAGTGGGATGGGTGAATTCCTTGATAGTGTTGGTTGTCTGCTTCTCACAGGGCTTTAGTACGTTCCCCCACTTGTGCACGAGAGTCTTTGGTTTTCCCTACTGAGTGTACTTGTATGGTCAACCTACGTATATAAAACTTCTTTCAGGTTTCCAGGAGGACTTCGGGGATCGCGCAGGACCATACTAGCTCGGACATTTGGGGCAGTTGCAGTTGATGTTTTTCTTCCTTTGGTATTTACCTTTGTAGTCACCTTTTGTATTTTTTTTGCGGCTTTTAATTTTGGAACATGCATGTGGGAACAGTTTACTTTTGGCTTTACTTTTATTTTACCTTGGTGTTGTTGGGTTTCATCATCTTATCTCCCGATCCTATAAAACTAAAAGGGTAATTCCTTCCATTTGTGTGTAATTTTCATACCCTTGGTGCTAGTCGCCACTTCGGGACCTATAGAAGGCGGGTTTCGGGGGTCAATATCTCTTCTTCAACTTAAAGATGGAAGGGCCTGGAAATCTGCTGACCCTTCCCTCCTTTTGGTGAAGGCGGGTCATGACATCAATAGCCACATGATTGATATTTTATTCATTATATTTTTGTATATGTTTATCTCATTTTTTGGATTATGATATATAGTGACTAGTGTTTAACCTTATACCATTTCAGTGTTAAATATAATGTTAATTTTTGGATGAATATATAATCCCACTATGGTTTAATGTTATGGAGAATAAAATAGTTTTTAAATGTATGTTATAAAATCTATATTATTAGGGTATATAAATAATTGAAATAATATAATTTTAGGAATGACTAATGTTGTTTTAGGAAGGATAATATGGATTTGGAGAGAACATATTTCAACGATTATTGGGTCTAGAATATTTTAAGAATGTATGTTGTAGTTAGGATATATATTAAAATATTTTGGTTAGAAATTATGATATAACCCAAATAAATCTAATGTAGTATTAACCAAACATTATATAGGTTAAACCAATATTTATTTTGTTTGAACCAAAGGGATTATAGACTAATGTGATAATAAGGGTAAAATGATTTATGGTTGAATGAATTTTATGTTATTTATTTTTATAATTTCACTATTTTATTATTGTTTCACCACTTAAGAAAACCATATTGTTTTTAGTGAAGGTTGGAATAAGAATTTATGATTGGTGTAAGGGACAATGTAGAGATTTTCACTCTGAAAAACCCATCAAAATGGGTGATGAAGTTAGAAATATTAGGATTACGCCAAACCAACTATCATGAAATTTGATTATCAATTTCAACATTGTAGAAGTATAAAAAACAAAAAGAAGAGAAATATAGATACTCATGATAGATTAGGTGATGATGGACATCAAAATCATAAAGGTAAGGGAATAAGATGAGCTATAATTTTTTTTCTTCAACCATAAGAGTGTTGGACATTATACGACTCAATGTCCCTATCTGTTGGATAACTCAAACATTAAAAATTTCTAATGATAAATAAAAACTCTTTAATAATAACTTATGTGTATTTTTATATTAAAATTTACATTCTGGATAAAAATCAATTAACAAATGATTTAAATTATTTTTATAAGGGTAAAAGCCTTGTTAACACATTGGAATATTCTATGTAAAATTTTCTATGTTAGGTGGAGAGTGAAAAAGGCATTCTGATTCCAATATAGACGTAACTCTAAAAGAATAAAAATCATAAAAATATTATATCACGTACAATTTTCTTTTGAAATAATGGAATATATCCCAAATGGTGTCTTGGATGGGAAATCCAAGACCACAATTAAGTGTACAATATTGGATTTACCATAGGAATGACATAATTTTTTATGTATCAGGGGTTTTGTCAAATGATGCCTGAGATTAATTGTGCACCTATGATGTCTAAAAATATCATACACAATAGTATGTTATTTTATATTATTAGACTATTTTTCAAAAAACAAATATGTATATCACAAATGGGGTGTCATATGAGAAATATGAGACCACAATTTGGTCTGAGATGCAGGTTTTACCCTAGGCACATCATATTATTTCTGTGTTTCTGTAGTTTAGTAACATCGCATGTGAGGGTAACTTTTTTTAATATTTATATTATATTATATTATTATTAATTATTAATTATTGTTATTATTATCATTATTATTATTGTTACCTTATTCCCCAAAACTCACGACACACCTCCATTTCAATATAGGGCATGATACAAAATTTGGAATTTCAATGCATTTTTATTGTTTAAAATTACCAACACATTAATACGATGATTTTAATGACACCAAAATATTTTTTTTGGTTGAAATGGTAGATTAAATGGGGGATTTGAATTTTATTTTTTAGAAAATCCATATATGTGACTTTGATCCTAAAATAGACCAACATTTTGGTCTTCCTTGTTGATTCATTCTAATGATTCTGAGGGACCTTGGATCCCCTATATTGCAATAAATAAAGCCTTCATAGATCCCCTTGTTCATGAACTAGGTGGTGTTGTGGTGTCCCTACTTCCTTAGTTCAATACATAGGACAAAGAAAGATTTTGTTTTTTATTTAATTATTTTATTCAGCTATTTTCCCGTCTTTCTTCTCAAAATTATTAAAAAAAATGATTGAATAATAAAATAGGAAATCCCAGTATTTATCAAAGGATACTTTTGGTTTAATAATTTTTTTTGAATATAAATAAAAATATAAGACTTGAAATTATCAAGTGATAATTCTAAAAATTTCCATCGATAATATATTATCAATTATCAAAGGATTATTTATTAGAAATTATCAAATGACCATTATAAATAATTATAAAAAGATAAATATTGTGAAAATGTAAAAATATAATTTTCTAGAATTATCAAATGATAATGACAAAAAATTATGAAAGGATAATTGTGAGATATTATTATAGGGTTATAATATATAATTATTATATCATAATTTATAAGAAATTATTATATGAAAATTAAAAATTAGTAATTTATAGAAATGATTAAAGGATAATTAATTATCGAAGGATAATTTTATGAATTATAAGAATATTATTGCATGCAATTATCAAATATATTTATAAAATTATAATTTCATAAGATTATCCAAAGATGATTATAAAATGATAGTTGCGCAAATTATTATAGGATATATATTTTATAAATAATTTTTTAAGGTTAATTTATAAAGAAAATTATGAAAATATAATTATAAAATTATGAATGACACTTTATAAGAACAAATATTAGAATATAATTATATAAATTATCCAAGGATAATTATAAAGAAATTATTAAGTGACAATGATATAAAATTATCATACCATAATTATGAAAATATTCAAGGATAATAGTATGGTTTTATTAAAGAATATTTATAAATAATACCACATGGGTTCTTGATTTAATTCAGAGATTTAAATGATAAAGTTTAGTTTTATATTTATTTTTGAGTTTAACATTATAAGTATATGAGGAGATTAAAACGATAATTCAGAAATTATCCAAGAGTGAAAAAGTATCATCACATGTAATATTTTATTTCTATTTAGAATATAATAACTTGTTTTTTCTAGGAGACTCTAAAAAACTATGATCATTGACATGTCAAAAATCTATGATAATAAGTCCCATAAGGAGGTTTTATTGACTATTGAGATTTCCACTCTAGTATTTTAATCACACAGGGTGGTTTATCTTTGTCGTTGAAGTCAACAACTTTGAGGTAGGAAGTTCCGTACTCTCTTAGGATCTTGTTTACAAATTTTTCAATTATATTATTATTGTTTTATAATACCAAATGATTCTTTATGATTTTTATCACATGTGGGTGTGTGTGTGTAAATTATGAGGCTTATTTTTATATTTAATTCTATGAGTGTTATTGATTATCTTCTTTCCATGTTTGATTATGATCACATGTTGATTTTTATTGATACATTATTTCTCATGATTCTATATTATGCATTTTTTATAAGAAAAACATTTGATGTGTGATATCATTTTATTGGATGTTGTGTATGAAAGTGAGACAAGTGGACCGTCGTGTGATGTGCATCCCTTTGGGGGGGTGACTTGCGATGATGATGATGATGATGGAATTAATCACATGGTATGGGGAATTAAGACATTGGGCATGACTTGAGGTAGATTATTATGGAGAATAATGTCTTTGGGGACTGACTCAAACGGAATGATAGCCTTGGGGGCTCAATTTAGGCATTGATAGGGTGTAGAAGACCAGTGGCCTGATCTGAGGGGCATGACTACCTTGGGTCAAGACATGTGATGGAGTCCGTATACGAAGACCTTGGGTCCTACTCTAACATGATGATTTACTATTGATGAGATATGAATTATAATTATAGTATTTATTCCTTAGTTATTAAGACATACAATAACCATCCTTCTGGTATGGAGATGAAGCAGATATTGTCGGGGGACTATGGATGTTTTGTTAGTGCATGCCTGCTCAATATTTGATTGTATTTTTATTATAATTGTGTAATTATTTTAACTAGGGAATAATCATTTTATTCAATATCACATAATTTTAAGGGAACTATTTTAGTTTCCTACTAATTCTTATAGTCACACCCTGCTATGGAATTTCTGTATGTTTGTAAATTCCATGAAGGATATGGAAAAGGGAAAGGGTCCTATAGTAGATGGCTGAGCAGAGGAGTGAGGAGAAGGTGGTGGATTGGTATATATTATAGAGGACACCTATATTTGTTTTTATTTATTTACTATCTTCATCTGCACACTGGACATGAATTCCATCATCATCGAGTCAATTTTTATCAAGAAGGCAAAGCACTGGGACTGCATACACTTGAGCTAATGAAGGCCAAAAATAGTGAATGGAGAGGGAATCCACTCAAATAAAGTTGACCCCCTCAGGTTTCAAAGGCATTACATTGTGAAGGAAAATATGGTATGGACCAAGAACCTCACATAAAGAAAGGTGATCTGTATATTGGTTTCCTTCTCTCCATGAGTGAACCACTTTGGTGTTATTTCTGAGCACCCCTACACTTTTTAATGGTATAAGTAATTGACCAAGGGGTGTGACAAAGGACATTTAAGAAATTATAGATAATATTGGAGTCAGTTTATGCCTATGAAAATCCAATGTGATCAAGATTCACAAGATAATTACCTAAATAAAAACCTTCTCCTTAGACTATAGGGATGTTCCACAACATAAGATGGAGGAGAAAGCCAGAAACAAAGACCCCTTATCATCCCGAAAAACACCTCCACCATGTAGGACCCCCATGCTTCAGGATGAATCTATTTTTAATTTAAGGCCACTGGAGGGGGGGGGGGTTCCATAGAACCCATTGGCCCCTGGCATTTCTAGTATCTGGATAGGTGTTGTTGGAGTTCCTTTGAAGAAAATAGAGGGAGGGAGCCTCCTGCCATTTGTTGGAGAGATGGGCCAAATTCAGAAAGAGATTTTTGGTCCTGATGATGATGGAAGTGCCAGAGGATGGGACCCCATTGTTCATAGCCTTGTTCCAATATTTCTAGATACCCCATAACCCTGTATGTAAGATCATGGTGTATGCATCCTTATCCGATCCACTATCTCCCAAGACATGGAACCACCTCTCCATGAATGGGATGCCATCCATGCTATAGTAAGTGAGATCCGTATACTCACCGAGACCACTCCACACCACACTCGCCCAATCTCCTGGGAAAAAGAGGTGATCAATTCTCTCCTCCTTAATATTCTTGAAGTAAGTACATCTAGATACTAGAGGGATCCCACAACATTTATTACTATCATCCATTGATATTTCCCTATTTCTGATTTTCTAGGTTATGAAGTTGTACATCGAGGGCAAAGAAATTGGCCAAAGGGTTTCATTATAGCTGTCAGTACCTTATTGGATGATTGTAGTTTGAAAATAATCATTTGAGGAGAAGGAACCCGTGGAAGAGGGAGTGAAAACGCATTGGTCAGGCTCTAGGGTCAGTTCAATTAGGGTGATGGTGTCTTTATAATCTTTTTCAAACACCACTTTAATGAACATGGGTTAGAAACTAGATTCTATAAAGGATATGGTGGGATCATGATAGACTAGGAACCAAATAGCCTCCCTATCCCAGTTGTTCTTCCATAAGGACATTTATCCTCTCCCCAACAACCATCAAGAATGTGGATGAAGGTTAATAATGAGGGGGGAGATGCTGGACTAGAATTGAGAGCCCTAGTTAACCCCCGAGAAAGGATTGCCAAAATTGGAGGAGTACATGGTTCTACCCCAGAGTGTGCACTGTTCTCGGACTTCCAATGAATGTTTCACATGCATGTATCATATGGTGTCCTTGAGTCCGCAGACATTGATGTCGCCTTCCCTAACAGGCCTTTCCACCATACTCCATAAAGCCTAGTGTCATATCCCTTCTAATGCAGGGTCACTCATGAAGTCTTCCATAATATTTTCAATTTTTTGGATCACCCCCTACAAGACTTTGATGGAGGAGAGGGCATGGACCATGGTAGGAAGTAGGACACTTTTAATGAGAGAAATGCGACCTACAAAAGATAGAAACATGTTTTTTTCCATTTGAGGATTCACTCCATGATCTTACAGTAGAGGAAATATAAATCTCTAATGCAGATTAAACCTGTTGAAATGAGGGCCTTGAGATATTCCATGGGAAAATCCATTATGTTCATATTAAGGGTCTGATAGAGAACACTGGTTCAACTTGGAATGAATCTGTTAGAAATGTAGTATGTGTTATTGTCCTTGTTAATCACCTGGCCACTCCAGTGAGAGTATTCATGTAGCACCTTCATAAGTCCTATGATTAATTTGATACTATAATTAATGAAGACAAGGGTATCATATGAAAACATTAGGCGGGTGATGGGTTGGGTTCTCATGCTCCGTATAAAGGGAATCATCTCTCCTTTGTTGAAACTCATATTAGTGATGCGGTTGAGGACGTCCTAGGCAAGGATAAACAGGATTGGGGAAATACAATACCCATGCCTATGACCTTAGGTGGCCTTAAAGAACCCGTAATACTTTAACAAAAACATAATCGCCAACCACTAGTAGTTTTAGAATCTAAACAAGATACCAATTTTTAGGATAATCTCTCTTTGTGTAATATATTTATTTTTGCATACTATTGTGATATATCATATTTGGATTTTTTTTAGTTGATATGAGCATGTTATCATTTAATACATATATGATAACTATGAATAATGTGTGGGGATGGATACTAAGGTTAGTTCTAGGAGATGTATACCTTCAGTTAAGGGTATACTCCTAGGTTAATCTTGTGTGATCCCATAGAAAATCAAAGTTCATCTTAATGAATCTTTTTTTTAGAGTTCTTCCTCCACATTATAGAATATTTAACCTCTACATGTTATTATGGTAAAACAAGGGAATCAGTCCAAAATGATCCCGCAAGGGGGGGGGGGGTGTTTCTATATTACGAATGGACATATAGGAGAATGTTTTTAAGCAAGATCCTGCACCAGATCTATTTTTTTCACAGCAATTCCTCTTCAACCAGTACTCTTTCACTCAATGAATGTTCTAGGAATATATGTTAATAACTATGGTAAAATATTCCATGAATTCAATCTAACAGTATTCATCCTTCTAGGTAACTAAAGGACATAAGGATATTGAATCATGGGTTGAAAACATTATGGGTATCCTTGAACTTGTAGTGACTCTGATGGATTCTAATTTTAATACGAGATTGATCTCATTATAGGTACTAATAAAATTTTAAACCCCCATGTCGTATGGTTCCAATCAAGAAAAATGACCTAAAGGAACTCATTTATGAAGTATAAATAATTTTATGGAACATGTACTTATCCATGGGGAACACCGATGATATTTGCGAATAAGGGAAATGGTAGTATTTGACTTTTCATTGATTACCAAAATATGGACTAGGTGAAAGTGTTGAATAGATCTACCTTCCCAAGGATTGATGGAATTTTAATTAGTTATAGGGAGCTTAATTCTTCTCTATGACTTATCTTCGATCCAGCTATCTCTTATTGGGAGTAGGATAGGAAGATATTCTAAACATAGTGCTTTAGATCCTGTATGAGGTGTATGAGTACTTTTTAATGTCATTCGGACGGATGAAATCATGTATAATACCTTTCACCCTTACCTAGACTCATGGGTCATGGTGTTGTTTGATTACATCCTCATTTAATAACCAAAATTAGAGTAGCATGATAGGAACATAGAGGTATACCTTAGTATGCTTTGAGAAAACCAGCTTTATGAAATATTTCTGAAGTGCGACTTTTGAACTCGAGATGTTTAATTTATGGGGTAGGTGGTTTATAAGATAGGCATATCAAAAAAACCCTAATAAAATTGAGGTATTCATTTCCAAAATGTGTCACTAGTCCGTGTTGGAGATCTAGAGATTTTGGGGCCTATAATTTTATTACTGACTATTTATCAAGGATTATCTCTTGGCTATCATCCCCCAGGACCGTGTTAAAGAATAATAGCGTGAAATTATATTGTCCAAACCTAGGTGAAAAATGATTCCTTGATTTTAAGAGAAGGTGGATGATATCTCAAGTACTAATATTTGTTGAGCTGGGTATTGGTTATGAATAGTACTATGATACATAAAGAATTTTTATAAGAGTGGTTTTGAGGTAGAAAGAGAAGGTAGTATCCATGGTTCTTGTTAGCTATTAACCCACATGTGAATCTACCCTACTCAAAACTAGTATTTGGAATCTATGGTTTAGGGTATGATGTTTCGTCAATGCTATCCCTTCATGAGATATTTTTTCATTACATGGACTATAAGATCATTCTCTATATCTTCACATAGAGGTACATGAACTCAATAAAGAGGCGTTATGTTGAGTCTCTATAGGAATTTTACATTGAGATTTATTATACAACCAAAAAAATAAATGTAGTCCTGAATTATCTTATCTATTATATGAATACTAAGAAGGAGTTTGGTGATAGTCCATCGTAGGAGTAGTGGTTCTTGTTGAGCTTATTGGAGAATTGAAGGAATAATGATTTTGAGGACCAAGGAATAATGATTTGTTCACCTTCAGTTATTATATATTCTCCTACGGACCAAGTAAATACTAGTCAAGATTCAAACCCAAAGTTCTTTGTGATGATGGAATAGATGGCTAGGGGTGACCTGATACATGGGTGGAATTTGGGTATTGATAATGTGATCATTGTTCATAATAGAGTAGTAGTCCATGATTCCATCATAGAGGAGATGATGAGAGATTACCATTTCTATAGAATAGAAGTACATCCTTGTGCAACCAAGATTTATCATAAATTCATTTGTTAGATTTTGTGTACAAATATGATGAGGGAAATTATTGGTTTTCTCTCTTGATGCCTTACTTATTTGAGGGTGATGGCTGAGCACCATATACCTAGTGGTTTTCTTCATCCAATTCTTGTGCCAATGTGGAAGTGAGAGGACATCTCGATGGACATTATTAAGGAGTTCAATAAGACCCTATAGTGCTGTGAAATATTCTATATGATTTTTTATTTGTTAAAAATGACATATTTCTTAATAACAATTAAATAGACTCACTCAATGGAGGAGTGGGGAACACTATATGTACAAGAGATCATACATTTTCATGGATTTACCTTGAGAGTTTTTTCATACATAAAAACATGTTTTACATTATTATGTTGGAAGGAATTCCAAAAATAACTTGGGACGCATCTAATATTGATCATGAAATACCATCCTCAGACAGATTGACAGTCCGAGTAGACTATATGCATATTGAAGGATATGCTTCAAGTTTAAATCCTAAACTTCGATGGAGTGTGGGATCATCACTTAGACTTGATTTAGTTTTCAATAAACAACGTTTAATAGTTTTCAATTTAGATGAGACTTTACTATTCACTTTACTGGAGGGCATGTCGCCCACTACTTTGTTGGTATGTGGTAGGTGAGGCATCAGTTGTTTTCTCCAACATTGTTCATGAGACTTATAAGAGAGTTCATCTTATTCAAAATAGGGTCATCACCACTCAGAGTAGGTATAGATCATATGCTAACTGTAATTTGATAAATTCGGAGTTGACTATATTAGATCATATTTTCATGAGTGAGTCTCTTCAGTTAGGATGATGATGTTTGAGTGATAAAGGCAAGATAATACAATAGTTTTACTAAACATTCATAATCACCAAACTAATTAGGAAAATTATGCACTGTTGGACCTTCCTCCACATTGTTGAGGTATTCACAACATGTTTCATGTGTCTCGTCTATGGAGGAATTTACCTGATTCAATTCATGTCATTAACAGTGAGGATATTGAGATAGATCTAGACACATCTTATGAAAGCATCCTATGTGAGTTATAGGTCATAGCAATAAAATACTATGAAGGAATATGGTACAACTTGTCTATATTTTTGGAAGCATGGAATGATCAAGGAGGATATGTGGAATCATGATTCCAATGTTTGATTTTAGTAGCCAGAGTTTTTTGAGCAATACATCTTTAGTTACTTCTCAGGGTTGAGAAGTCGATAAAGGGGGATAATTGAAATATCCTAAGTTTTTAATGATAATAAATACCTATTTAAGAATAATTTATGAGTATTTTTATGTGATATTGTAAATTTTCAATAAAAATCTCACAATAAATGATTTAAAGTCTTTATATAAGTGTAAAATCCATGTTTACACCATGGAATATTCTATGTAATATTTTCAGAGTTAAGAACACTTTTTGCATGAGATTCCAAGGACCATAGAGTCTCGATACTGAATGAATAAAAATATTAAATATATATCACATGAAAATAATTTTTCAAAACTAATGGAATATATCCTTAATAATGTCTCAGAGAGGAAATCTGACACCTTTTTTAGGTTTAGATTGTGGGATTTACCCTGGGTAGGACATAACTTTTGGGTGAATCAGTTTTTTTTTTCAAATCACAAGGGGGTTAATTTATATGATAATAATATTATTCATTTTATGAAAAAAATATTGTATCTCCCAAATTTTATATCTTATGATGAATATGAGACCACTATTATATCCAGAATTCAGGATTTACCCTATGAATGAAATAAGCTTTGTATGCATGGGGTGTTTAGTAACATCAAAAACTCGGGTAGTTTATTTAATATTTTTATTATAAATTTTTTCAAAAATATTGATGTATATCCTGAATGGTTTTTCCTATGATAAATCTTAGACCACCATTGGATCCATTATATGGGGTTTCCTTTGGTGTGAAATAATATTTGTGTGTGTTGGGTGTTTGGTAACATCACACATGAGGGTAACTTATTTTAATATTTTTATTATATTTTTTTCAATTATGATTATTTTCTCTGAATACCCAATAACCCAAGCCTCACATCTATTTCAATGTTGGAAATGATCAAAAACCATGATTTTCATCCTGTTTTGACCATTTAAAATTACTAACACCTTAATGGGATGATTTTAGTGACCCCAAAATAATTTTATTATTGAAACAATATTTTAAATGGTGGTTTTGATTTTTTGGTTTTAGAAATGTCATATGTACATTACTTTGCACCTAAAATATCCCAACAATTGTCTCATCCTTGTTGGTTAACTATGATGAGTCCAAGGGACCCCAAATCCTTAGGCGTTTAGTTAGAAATGCCTTTTCTAATCCCTTTATCCATGAACTAGGTAATTCTATGGTGTCCCTCATTCCATAGTTCTCTACTAAGGTTAATGAAAGTTTTTTATTTTAATTAATTATTTTATTCATTAATTTTTACCCTTTATACACAAAATAATGGGAAAAGGGATTGAATAATAAAATAATAAATCTCAATATTTAACAATGGATAATTTTGGTTTATTCAAAAAGTGGTTGAATTTAAAGAAAATTATAAGTCATAAACATATTAAGGGATAAATTGAGGAATTACCATGGATAATTTATAAAAAATTATCAATGAATAATTTATTAGGAATTATGAGATGATAATAATAACGATTTATCAAAAGATAAATATTGTGAATTGATCAAAATATAATTCTCTAAAATTACCTAATGAAAATTACAATGAATTATCAAAGGAAAAATGCATGATATTATTGGAAGTTAATAATGTATAATTATCAAATGATAACATATAATAAATTATTATAAGATATTTATTATTGGGTAATTTATGGAAATGATCAAATCATAATTTACTAACAAAAGATTATTATGTGATGTATCAAAATATATGTCTGTCAAATTATTAATGACAATTATTAAATTATAATTTCATTGGATTGTACGAAGATTATTATAAAAGGATTACTTCATGAATTATCATATGACACTTTTATATCAATAATTATCTAATGATAATTGCAATATATTTTCAAATAATAATTTATAAGTGAACCAAGGATGGGTGGTTTTGTTACAAAATAACAAGGGGTGTGGTACTATGATAAACATAGGACAAGTGGGTATGTGATAGCCCTTCAATGAATTTTTTACTCTAGAAATGGAAGTTTACCATATCAGTTATTCCAATTGAAATAGTGATATAAATGATGATTTAGAAAGTTACATACAATATTTATATGTGCTTGTTATAGGTTTTAAATGATTTATTTAGAAAACAAATGTGTGTGATTTCATAAGAAAATGATTTATTTATTTTTTTACAAGAAAATGGATATATAGGTAAAAAATTCTTGGTTTTTAATTATTTGACTAGAATGATGATATTATTCATTTTTTTCCCTTACTGATATTTTTTTCTCATTCCATGTTTTAAAATGCTTTTATAAGGTGTAAGGATGGGTAAGTGAGAGGAAGAGGTCATGTTAAAAGTCATAAAGATTTTTCATGAATAGAAATCATGCTTAATTTCAAAATGTTATATTATGGGGAAAATTGATAATTATTTGAATTGTATAATTTTATATAAATAGTTTTATAATGTATAGGATGTGACCTAATTATCAAAAATATTAATCCTAAAAAAATATCTAAATGTAAGATAATTAATTATTGACTTATAAATCAATATTATGTAATGTTTAAGGATGGGTACTTATAGTTGGTATCATAGGTTAGTTTGGATAAATGTATATATTATGATAATGATAGTAGAATTCCCTTTAAATATTTTACATTACGGTTAAGTTGAAATGATATATCATTTAATTAATACCATGTTACTTAATATAAAATATGTCTCTTAATAATGGTTTTCCACAAAGTAAACTGAGAAGATGTAGTGGGAATGCACTGAGATGAAAATGTATTTAAAAATCAGTATCCTCAAATGGTTGGAATTGGAATAGAATATTCTTTTGTAGTGATGGGTCATTTGACACAAGCTATAAATAGCGGTGGGATCCATGCTAGATAGGAACCCGATCTACATTGAAGGAGCATGTCTATAGTGGATCTTTTCACGAGGAAAATCCCATATAATTCAGTGAATCATCAAACCTTTTAGTAGCTGAAGGATGAATCAATACTCTAGAGAATATCAGAAAGAAGATTGGTCCCCCAAAAAGGGGTTCTTGAAAACTTAGTTATGTTTTGTTTGCTTTTGAGTTTGGCTTGCTTGATGTCTCTCTGAACTTTTTCTTTTAATAATATTATTTGGGGCCTTCCCCCACCTTTAAAAGAAAAAAATAACATCATAGGGTAAATCCTATAATTTATCATTTTGAATGTGAAGCTAATAAATGGGAGTACCTAGTTAATAATATGAGGGAGAAATAAGATCTTTATTGAATGGAATGGGAAACATTTTTGGATATTTTCATTGAGAAATATTTCTCTATGGTGTTTTGACTCTAGGATCAAAAATATTTCATAGAATTAAGGGAAAAAGATGAATATTCTATGGATGTGTATGATAATAATTCTATAATACTACCCATATACATATTGTATTTTGTTTAGGAATTTAATTGTGAGATTAATATATTTTACTCAAGTTTAAACCCAATTTTTCAAATATAATTGCCCATGTAGAAATCTAAAATATATAATAATTTTTTTCATTGTGATGAGTAATTAGATATGTATTTTTTTTGACACTTATGTGCCTCAACATGACAAGAGTAATAAAAAGTTTGGATGGAAGGAAATAGGGAAGCATCTATCAGATAAATATGCAGATAAGAAAACAATTTATCATCTTATGAAAATTGTGATAAAAATCATCCAAGATAATGTATTAAGATGTCTTAGAAGGGATATCAATGTGGTCTATTTGTACATATGGCTCATGACTACGGGGAAAATGTTTTGGAAAATAATGAAACATTTATGGTAAGATGCATCAATTTAAATGTGTTGGGGAATTATTATAAGGTTTTTTCCAAATTTAGTCACTCATAAGGTAAATTATCAAGATCGAAATTATATATGCATGAAAAAATATTTTCCTTCCACTATATTTCATGTTGGGCCATCTAGTGATGTAGTGATGAGTATTTTACTAGTTTATTAAAATTATGTCAATAACCTATTCAACTCAGGATCATTGAATTCTTTCATTTTTGATAAATTTTTATGTGAATTGGGAATATTACCTCATAAAATTAAGATGAAAATTTTGGTGAAAACTCTTGGTGTAATAATTAAAGAAACCAAGATTTATAGGAATCTTCCTTTCATTATTATCAAGATATTGTTTCCATAAAATCATGTTGAACTGGTCAAAGTAGAGTTTAATATCATTCATGGTATGGATAAGATTTTAGTTTATCAAGAAGATATAGATTTTAAAACCAAGAAAGTTTTGTTCTAAGATTTCATACCTTTGATAACTTACCATGAATATGGTAAATCAATTATATATTATGATTAATGTTACATAAATCATACTATTGAAAAGAAATAAACTATTCAAATTAGGTATCTTCCAGTAGTGAATAAATACATAAATATATTTCCTAATGATTTTCTAGGATTTATTCCTAATAGGGAGATTGAGTTTAATGTTGACTTAGTTCCTCATGTTAATCATATTTCAAAACCCCCTAATTGAATAGATAAGTGGAACTTTTATAATTAAAAAAGACAAGATTTTATAGATAAATTTTTCATTCACTATAGGAATTTATTGTGGGGTTAACCTATTTTTTATTAAACAGAAAGATGGTTTAGTGAGAATTTTCATTGACTATAGGTTTCTGAATAAAATTTTGATTAAGAAGAAATATCATTTTCCTCATATCAATGATTTTTATATCTTCTCTAGGGAGAATATTATTTTTTGAATGTTTATCTCATGTCGGGGTACCAACTCTCCAAACTTTGGGAATCATATATTCTGATCACAATATTTCGGAAAAGACATAGGAATTATATGTTTGTAGTTATGTCATTTAGGTTTTCTAATTCATCTGATGTATTTAAGAAACTTATGAATAGAGTTTTCTATGACTTCTTTGAGAAGTTTTTGGTTACTTTTGTTGATAATTTTTTTGGAATATTCTAAATTTCAAGAGGAACATGAAATACACCAAGGCACTTTTTTCTAAACATTAAAAATATAAATTGTATGGAAA
Organism: Viscum album; assembly: GCA_963277665.1. Classification (NCBI taxonomy): domain Eukaryota; kingdom Viridiplantae; phylum Streptophyta; class Magnoliopsida; order Santalales; family Viscaceae; genus Viscum; species Viscum album. Next base: position 1,481,153,914 of record OY728155.1, on the reverse strand, counting down.
ATGTAGTAAGTGTAAATTTTGGTTCCAAAAAATTTGTTTTCATGGTCATTTTGTTTCTTTATAAGAAATAACTATTGACCCAACTAAAAAAATTGAATAATTTTAGAGACCGAAAATTTTCATAGAGATTCATAGTTTTCTGGGATTAGTGGGTAACTAGTGGTGGTTTTCTGAAAAATATCCTCCATTTTCTATCCTATTGACAAAGTTAACAAGAAAGCATGTTAAATTCAACTTGATAAAAGAGTATCATTATTGTTTTCAGGAAGTAAAAAAATAATATTGGTAAATGATCCATTTTTTTACTTAAATTCCAATAATGGTGAATTTTTCATCTCTAGTGATACATCATTGAATGGACTTGGTTGTTTCTAATTCATAATGAGATGGAAATTTTTTATGCTTCACATTAGTTGAAACCTTATGTTTTAAATTACCCTATAGATGATCTATAATTAGTACTATGGTTTTTTATTTAAAAATTTATAGGAAACATTTTAATGGAGTAATGTGTGAAATATATATTGATCACAATATTTTTAGGAATATATTGACTCAAAATGAATTGAATTTGATACATAGAATATGGATGGAGCTGGTAAATAATTGTGATTGCACAATTCATTACCATCTAGGAAAAGTAAACCATGTGTCTAATTCTTTGATTAAAAAATAATGCAACAATAACCATGTAACATTTGGAACATATCCCTTAGGTTAATGATTTTATGAATACTTTCCATGATGTTTTGGATGTTGATTCATAATATTTTTGGTTTTAGATTTAAATGTAGTCAAATTTGTCGAAAAAAATTAAACATGATCAGAAGGAGGATCATAATTTGATGGAAAAGGTAAAATATGTTAAGATGGGTATGTTTCATGATTTTAATATTTATGAATATTGTGTTTTATGATTTGAAAAAATATTATATGTACCATTTTATTCCCATATGAAGAAAGAGTTATTGAGGTAATCTCATAGTTCTCCATTTTCCATTCATCCAAGAAACACTAACATGTACAAAGACCATCCAGAGTATCACTGGTGGGGGTATTAAAATAGATATTACTAACATTATCATGATGTTTTTGACTTATTAGTATGTTAATGTAAAATGAAAATTAAGGAATGGAATCCTCCATCCTTTTCTAGTGTCCAAGATAAAATGTGAAAATATTTAAATTGATTTCATGATGGGATTACCAAATATTTCATGAGGTGATAATGTGTTTTGGGTAATTATTGTTAAATTAACAAAATGTGAACATTTACTTTGTATTTGAGATATCGTATATTTATATCAGCTTTATTAACTATATGTAAAATATATAGTCATGTTTCAGGGAGTTCCTATCCCCATTGTATCATACCTTGATCCCATATTCACATGTAATTTTGGTAAATGACTTTATAAATATTTGGGTACTAAGTTAAATTTCATTATAGATTCCCATCCCCAATACGATGGATAGTATAAGAGGACAATTAAAACCATGAAATATATGAATAATTATTTTTCAATGGATTACCAAGGGAATTTTTATCAACATCTTACTTTGGTTGAGAGTTTATATAAAAATAGTTTCATTTCAGCATACAGATAGAACCTTTTGATGAATTATTTGAAAATAAATATAGAATGCTTGATTTTTTGGGATAAGTTGGGATAAAGGAAGATAATAGGGCTATATTTGGTAGAGTAAATGGATAAGAAGGTCCAGTTGATTCAACAACATATATATATATAGCTCATAGGATTCAAAAAAATTTTGTGGATAACCGAAGGAAAGATCTTTCATTCAAGGTAAATGATCATATTTTTCATAAATTATATGAATGAAAAATTGTTTTTTATTTTGGAAAAAATTGAATGTTAAATCCAAAGTTCATTAGGGAATATGATATCTTAGATAAATTTTTATTATTTTCCTACCAAAATGTTTTTCCATAGAGTTTTTCCTAAGTACACAACATATTTCATGATACAATGTTTCAGAAATGTATGACATATTCATCTCAAGTTTTAAGCATTAAATTAGTTCAGTTATATGAGAATTTTTCTAATGAGAATAAACCTATTTATAATCTTAACCATATTGAGAATGTTTTGTGGATTAATGTGATTCACCAGGTTAAGGTTTTATGGAAACCCCATATAGTTTAAAAACAATCATGTGAATCAAAAAATGCTGTGCGGGAACGATATACCCATTTATTTAATATTGAATAAAAGTTAAAGGATGTAATTTCTAAAATTGGGGAACAATTTAAAAACCCATTTAATGATATAATAAATCTTTTTCATGAACTAAATATTTATATTCAATATAAAAATTTTATGTATTTTTTACATCAAAAAGGAAATAGTTTTAACTAAACTCTTTTCTCATAAGGTTTTTAATTAAAAGATTAATTACTGAATTTTATAATTTTAATTATAAAAATTTTATTTATTTTTTGAAATCATTATATCAATATCTACATTGGTTTAATTTTTTTTTAGAAAATATTTATTTTTCGCTGAATAGTGACAAATATTGATTTTTATAAAAAAAGTCATTTCTCTTCAATAAATTAAGAGATTTAAAAGTTAAATTTGGTTTTAATTTAAAATAAAGTAACATAATTCTTCATTAATTATATTTAATCCCCTTTTTTTTAATCATTAATATATTGGATTTTAGTATAAGTTTATTTTGGGTTTAAAAATGGGTTTTTTCAGAAAACCATTTTTAAGTGCATAATGTGTATCCACTTTAATTAATTAACATTTTAACATATGAGGAATGTTTTAAATGAAATTTATATATTATATATCAATAAATATTTATTTTTACTAATAAAATAATTATTATTAGTAATATATTTAATATAAAATTGTCTTTTTCTTTAAAAAGAATTTTATTGAAAACCTACTTTTTCATTAGGTCTACATGTTTAATTTTAAACTAAATTGTTCCATTTATTTTAATTAAAATAGTTATTATAGATTCCATATTTTTCATCGTTAAAATTTATATAATATAATTTTAGTTTAATTTATCACCATAATGGTTAGTGAAAATAGTAGAAATTAATTGTTGTAGTTAAGGTAAAAATGGATTTACCGAGGGTTAAACTAAAGAGATAATGAGTTAAAATGACAAAAAAACATTTCTAAAATAATTATTTTGTGCATATTTAGAACTTATCAGGTCTTATTCACTATAATATTCCATTTTTTTTCCTTTTTTATGTAAAAAATAGGGGTACAGCTTTCTATTTTCAAAAATTACATGTGTTCCACTCACCTCACTTATAAAAGGACACCCCTATCCTCTCATACTCACACATTAAAAGCCATTTTTTCACTGAAAATACCAACCCAAATACATTAATAAATTCCCTACCCATGACAATGATCCATTATTTTTATTATAAATACATCTATGGATGGATTTTGGTGCATATGTAATGACATTTTCTAAAAAATATGTACCATGCTAAACCGAGCATCTTTATTTTATATCTGTATCTACCTCCTTAAAATATTATTAAATTGAGATTATATAATAACAAAAGTATATAAAATGTGTTGAGATATTATTATTTTTATATAATAACCTAAACCAACCTCCTCTTCCAACAAATGGGATACGAATTCATCATTTGTTTATACGGTAGACTACCGCTACATGATCCAATGTCATTTTTTCCATCATCACCTCTCACGGCATGTTACAATGATTTATATTACGTATATATATGATATTTGTAAAATATTTTTACTTTTTGAGTTATTATATCACATATACCCTCTTAATTTCTATTCCATGGTGGATATGATGCATCACTCCTGTGTACACCGAAATACCTTCTCATGAGAAGATGAGATTATTTTTCAACTAATGCTTTACATTGAATGTAATAAGGATATATTTAATGAATATATGTGATATAAATGAAATACGTATGATATTAATGACATATTTATTATTATTAAAATATTATATATCATTTTCATTCTTATACTAAATTATAATGTTCGTGAGTACGTTCGGACTACCGGATCCACAAAGCGATGTGCCTATTTTTTTAAATAAATAATATGGATTATATATATAAGTATTTTTATAGAATAAATATATTATTTATTATGTTATTAAAATTCTATAAATATAAAATAAAATATACCTTCATTAATTAATGATCATTGAAAAATGGAAATGCTACTTATGCATACGTATGGCCTATTGTCTCTATTATCATAGTGAAGATCATTTTTTAAAATCATATTTCATGATTAGTTTTATATTTTAATTTTTATGAATAAAAATTATAAGAAAGACAATATTAATATTCTATAGATTTTGAAATAATGGCCATTTTTACCAAAGTCAACCTACTGAAGCCATTTTTGGAAACATAATCAAAATATCATCCAAACATCAAACATATGCTTAATTGATTATGTAATTGTATATAACATGTAAATAAATAAAATAAAATTAAAAATAAAATTGATAAAATTTATTAATAAATTAAATAATTAACATAATTTTATTTTTGGGGAATATAAAGAACGAGTATGACGAATATAACTTATGTTATGGGACTTCTTCTCAATTTCATTTCTTTGGGGAATATTATGTTGTTGAGAACCTATATTATTTTAGGAGGTATATATACATACCCTATAATATGTTATATCATAAATTTCCCTATATTTATTATATTTATTTTTCATTTCAATATTATTCTTTTATGGGGCATAAGATTCAAATGTTTCTAATGTGGAAATGGACTTTTCTTTAAAAAATATTATTTTAATTGTTTCCTTAAAACTCTGTTTCCCTTCAATGTACATGTTTTTAAAATAATTTTATTAATGTTGTTATATGTACATGATAATTTTATAAAGTAAATTCTTTTCATTCTTTCAATTTTTTAAAAATAATGAATCTTTTTACGGAATATTTGAAATTGTTTACAAACAACAAAAGGAACAATCTATATTTATGTATAAGCCAACACTAACTTTTCCCACCATTATAACCATTATTTTATGTTTGGATTCCTTTAAAATAATTCATGTTTAATTCAAAAAAACCTCCTCCCTTTTTTCTAACTATTTTGGTACTAAATATTGGTTTTTAATGTATTTTGGTTTTGAAAATGGGTATTTTGATATCCTAAATAGTTTTTTATATGGGATTAAAATAATATTTAAAGGTTTTTATGATGAAAATGAAATCTATCATGATATATTATTTTGTTATGTTTCTTTTTAATTATTTATGATGGTATGTGGCTCCATTATAAACCAAGGATGGGTTGTTTGGTTATTGACCAAGGATTGGTGCTTCCATGATAACCGAATGATATGTGGTTTCATCAAAAACTAAGTACATGTGGGTCTATGATATCACTCCAATGTATTGGGTACTCTGGAGTTAGAAGTTGTTTATATTAGTTATTCTATTTGTGAGGTTGATATGAATTATGATTTTCCAAGTTACCTACATGATTTATATGTTCTTGGTATAGGTTTTAAATGATTTCTTTGAGAAAAAAGTCTATGCGATTATCACAAGAAAATTATTTATTGAAATTTTCTAAAATAACTTTGAGATAAAGGTATGTATTTCAAGGGTTTTCATATTTTTCACTAGACTAACTAAATTCTTCATATTTTACCCTTACAAACATTTTTGTGCTCATCCCAAATTTTAAAATATTTTTCATAGGGTTTAAGGATGGGTAAGGGAAAGGAAGAGGTTAATTTGAATGTTGTGAAAATTTTAATTAAAAAATATGTTTTATTTAATAGGTTTTATATTATGGAAAAAATGGATACTAATCAAAAGTGTCCACATTGTATATATATGGTTTTGTAATTCATGAAAGCAAATTCTCTTAAATTATAAACATTAAAATATCCTCAAATATAAGAAAAGGAAATATTTACTTCCTAAAAGATTAAGTAATTTTTAAAGCTAGGTCTTTATATCAAAAACCATTGAAACCTTCAAAATATTGAAATCTAGTATTGAGAATAAATATTAAAAAAAAATCAAAACTCATAAAATATAAATTGATCTAGAGTGTTTCGCTAATGAATTTGTATAATATTATATTTGTGATGGTATTCTCAAACATTTAATTGTTTTGGATACCCAAAAACCAAACAGAATAGTGGAGAGAATAAATATGATTTTTTAAGAAAGAGTGGGAACCATAATCTCATATTGTGGTCTTCCTAAGACTTTCTGGGAATAAGTTATTGTTACTATTATCTATCTAATTAGTAGATTCTCATGTAGTTCCATTGACTTTAAAACCCCTTAAGATATGTGGACTAGTTCACCCCCAATTTAGTAAATCGTAGAGTTTCTTGTTATACTACCTATGCTCATTGTAGGGTTGATAAACATAATCTAAGGGCCATGAAATGTGTTTTTGTGGTAAAACCACATAGTTTAAAATAGTATAGGATTTGGGTTGATAATCCTAGTTTTTATAATTGTATTATTATCCATTATAATTTTTATTTGGGGTTATACTACTAAATATTAGGCATCTTATCCTATTCAGCATAAAAAATTTGAATCTACATGTGTTGAGGTTAGATTATAGAATAAATGTAACCCTAACCCAAATTTGTATTCACTATTCCACCCCAACTAGATCACATTGAACCAAAATATACTAGTGAATCTGAATATTGTTTTTAGGATCAGAGAGATTGTGACTTGAGAGAATACCATTTGAATTGTGATAGTGCTAGAAGAATTATTAGGCCTTCATCCCAATTTACCCAGGCTAATGTTACATCCTTTTCATTTAACATAGAATTTTACCTAAGTACTGTCGAGCCCAAAATTGTAAAAACAATCCCTTAAATATGATGAATCTTTGTAGTATATTTTTTCTATGAGTTATTCAATAGAATATCTTATTAAAAACTATAACTAAAAAATTTTCATTGAACCTGAAAAAAAAATTATATGTTGCAAATGAGTTTTTATGGAGAAAGTGTACAAAACTGGTGAAAATAAAATTTAATAAAAATCTATACTTTTTTCAAATTTCTTTCTCCATCATAGAGTAATTGATTAAAATGATATTTTTTCACCTATTTTCAAGCATTCCTCCATCATATTTTTGTTGGAATTTTCGACCTAAAATGACTTTCATGTTGAAAAATAGATCATAAAGATACATTTTTTATAATATAGTTTTAATGAAAATATTTATATGAGACCATCTGATAGATTCTCAAAATAATTTAAAAGAAATGTAGAGTGACTTTTATGTAAATACATGTATGGACTTTTAAAATCATCTAGGAATTTGTATAAGGAGTTTGATTCTTTTATGCTTAAAAATGATTTTTCTAGTTGTAAATATGATGCATGTGTTTACTTTAAATCTTCCAAGTCTATTTTTATTTATTTTCTACTTTTTGTTGATGATATACTTATAATTTGAAAATATATTAGGTTAATAAATTAAATAAATTCCCAATTTAACATTTCCTTCAAAATGAATAATTTAGATAAAATTATGAAAATTCGTGGTATGGAAATCACTAGGGAAATAAATGATAGGGTAATTTTTTTTCACAATTTGATTATAACAAGAAAGAACTAAAAAGATGTTTTTTAGAAAAATTAAAACTTTTTAATGTCCCTTTATGTCACAATATTATGTTTTCATTGTCTCAGTCCCATGATAGTGATTTTGACATTTATTTTATGAGTAAAATCCCTTGTGCATGCAAATTAGGAAGCCTTATGTATTCCATGATTTTCTCTTAGCTATATATTTCATTTGTTTCTTATACCTTTGGAAGGTTTATGAGAATTCATGGAAATATCCATTTAAATAAATTAAATTGTTTTCTCATGTTTGTGTTCATGTCATCTAATTATTGTATTTTTTTGGAAGGAATGATTTTTATACACAATATATATTCTGAATTTGTTGATTAAGACTATACTGCAAATGCAGACATTATAAAATCAAAAAATGGTTATGTATTCTTGTATTTCGGAAGTCTTGTATTATTTAAATTCACTATGACATCCATTTTTCCCCTTTCCACCACTATGGTTGAATACATATCATTAACAATAGTGATCAAAGAATCCATTTGGCATTAAAGATTATCTAATGAAATCCATTTATCTTTAGTTAATATTTATGTATTTTGTAAAAGTCATCATGCATTTCATCTTTCTAAAAATAATTTTTTCCATGGTATATCAACATATATTGAAATTAAAATTCATTTGGTTATTAATTTCATTGAAAATTGGACATTTTGTGTTTCTAAGATACATACTATGGGAAATACAGCCAATAGTTTGACTAACGTTGTTTAATTTTCCAATTTTAGGAATTGTTTAATAAAAATGAATTTAGTCCCATTTCAATTACCACTTTTGTGAGAACACCATCCTATTTAAATTATTATATTTTAAAGGTGAATATTTTTTAAATTTTTCATGAATGTATTTATTGGTTTGTAATAAAATTGAATTTTCATTAAAAATATTATTTTTTTATTATTTTCTATATTCTATATTTTTTATTATTTTATAATTATTTGGTTTTACTTACCCTATTGTTGGATCCTACATAAAGGTATTTTACCCCTTTTTTAAGGGTAATTCCTAGTTACAAAGGGGTATTCCTAGGATATGTATGTGTTGGTCAGAGTAGGACACTCAAGAGGTGTGAATTGAGTTTCTATAAAAAAAATTCTAAAGTATTTATTTAAAATTCACCAAATTTGAAATAAAATGGTCCCAATAAACCAAAGTAGAATATTTATAAAGGTTTTGATCTTTTAAAATATTTATCATAGAGTTTTTAATTCTCAATTTAAATAACAATAAATACTATTTTGACTTTTGAAATCAAATGAATAAATCAATGTCTAATATTAAAACTATATAATATTAATTATCAATGTGAAATGAATGTTTTCTTTTTCGAAAAGATAAAGTAGTGAAAATAGAACATTGAAAGGCACTACGGAATTAGCAACTAGAAGATCAATCTCATGACGAGACTCAGTCCTCTCTACTTTGTGATTAGCTTCAACCAAGAATTTTATATAAATAATCTTTGATCCACACCCTAGATTGGGGTAAATAATAGAATAGATAGTTTTCTAGGTCAACAAGACCTCTTCCATAGTTTTCATGCGAGTGAAAAACAAAATAGGCCACATAGGGACTTCATCCGCTATTATCCATGTGTATTGTATGGTGAAGAATATAGATAGTGGAGATATATGTGTATCTACCATTTTTTAGAGGAGTTAGAGAGTGTTCATAAAATAGAGAAGACACACACCTATCGTAATTTAAAAATGGTTTACAAAAAGAGAAGAATAGATAAAAGAGAGTTATAAATATATATGTGGTAGTAAATTCAACTTGAGACTCATGGATGTTGATTTCAAATGCATCTTGAGTCGAATTTGGGAAATAGACCGTAAAATTTAGCATCTTGAGAGATTCTATCTTCTATTTCCAGTGAGGCATTGATATGTTCAGTGATTTATTCTCCTCTCTTAGTTTGATGCTGCCAAGTTTTCTATAGTTTGAGTTCTCAGTAGTATCTTCTTGTATCCATAGCTAGAATTTCTTATTCTTTTATTCTAAGGTTCATGAATTCTTACTTATTTTTTTGATCAAGTATTTTCTTTATATAATGTAGTTGATAAGAAGCATGATCTCGATCATGGTATGGTACCTCATACCTTGTACTATTGTCTGACATTGATTTAAATGTTGTCTGCAAAATATAGGAAATGTCATTAATTTAATTAGTTGTACTAAATTTCAAAAATTCGACAATTATAAATAAATTTAAAGTTAAATGATAAATTAAGATTTGACGGTGTCTCTAAATGGTTACATAGTTTGAGGGTGACTCTAATCGGTTTCTTATAATATTGTCTCCTAAACGATGTCTCATAATTGATGCATTATACAATAAAAAATGGTGAGTCAAGTATCTATAGGTTACTCTATAAATAGGTTAAATTAATGGTGACTTGTATCTAGAAGTTGGTCATATTAGCGCTGAATCATGCCAATGGTAACTCGTACTTTGAGAAAATTGTAAATTCAGTCTGTATATAGCTTGATGTGATAGTGTCACATACTTAGTGAAAATTCTAAGAGGATTTTATTAGCTTGATATAATGGTGTCTTTCCCATTGTTAGAATTAAACATTTGTGCGAAATATGAGACATTTGATTGTGGGACATCTCAACAGTGAGTCCATATCTACGGAAGCTCATATTTAGCTAATTTTCTTCCTTTAGTGAGATGTCCAACTGTGAGTCCACCTTAATTGTTTCTGGTCCTTAACAGTGATAGTGAGACCACCTTAATGGGGACTCAACCTTAATGGTTTCTCATATTTTTCCAACCTATATAATGATGAAAAATACTAATAGAATAGATTAATATTTTAAATAAACATTAGTAAGCATAATTATAGATTATTTAACACTGTGAATCACAATTTGTTAAAATTAAAATACATTTGGCGAAACAATATCCCCTTTTTTATGATCACAAATCATGGCATTAAACAAAACATAACAGGGCATTCATAATGATCAAAGTACAAAAGATATCTTTTCTTCTTAACATGTCATACATGTCATGAGATATTAAATTATAAGAGAACCATAATCTAATAAAATTAAATACCATACTCATTATCTACATTTCATACTCATTCTCAACCTTTTGAGATTATCAAAATGGGAACAAAATAAAAGGACTGAAAGAATTAAAAATATATTACATGATAAAAAGATAATACATTGAATGAGAAAAATTTCAAAATACATCCCAATGGAAGAAAAATCCAAAATTATTTCTTCTCTAATGAACCATCCATGATTTCTTTTCCCTTATCAGAATAAGTAGATTGAGTAAAATGAGATATAGAAGGGGCAGAGTTATAGAATTGACGAATAGGAACTTTAGAAGGCATAGTAGAGGTTAGAAATTTTGTTGAAGAAGGAGGGGTTGTAAGCTCTCAATAGATAATAGTCCTCAGATAACTATGATCCGGAGATGGACACATAGGAAAAGGTTGGAGGGTTGGTAGAAGAGGAGAAAAAGGTTCTCGGGTGAAAGAATCTCTAAAATGAGGATCAACAGACTATTTGATGGAACTAGAAAGAATATTCTTAGTGACATGACGAATTTGGAATGCCTTGGGAGCTACAATGGTAGTACACTGAACATGAAAATAAGGATTCAAGAGGTTGATAAAATCTAGGATTATCTTCACCCTTTCTCCATCTCCTTTTTAAAATCATCCTTGTTTTCCATGAACAATTGATGGGTAGAAGTAATCTCCTTTAGTTTTCTAACCTATATCTTGAAATATTGGGTGACAATGGTAGCCTTAAATTCTCATCCAAATATTTAAAATGATAAGTTATATGATTATTTATATAAATCCTAGAGAAGTAATAATGCACTTTTTTTATAATTGCCTCCTGGCCTTCTTTGGCCTCTTTCATGTAATGTTGTACCATGTCATGTACATGATTACTGTTGTGTTGGATTTGACTTATGCCAGATTAATCAACATCACCTATCAAAGACTTAATGTCATCCATTATTACTATTCTAATCAAATAAAATTCAGGAGTCTAATATGGAGCAATAGCTGAGGTTGAGGTACCGTTTAATTCATCTTGGATAATTGTTCTTAAAAGATCTATGATAACTGCTGGAGGCTAAGGTGTATCATCCTTAGAATATGTATCTCCAAGACTTTTGACAAAATTTTCCAATGATTCTCTATATTAAAATTAAATTAATTTAACAATAGAAATAAGAGAATCCAATTCATAACACTGTATTTCATTCTCCATTCTCACTTCTTGAAGTTTAGAAACCATTTTTAGTTGAATCTGGGAGATAAATTTCTCTAAATTCATAGTAGCATCACTTTTACTGTTACATGACAATGGGTTTGGTTGAGTTTGATGGATATCTATGACTTCTAAGAAAAAAACCTCATTAAACTCTTTGAAATAATTTTGAATCACATAATTAGTAGGCAGATGTGCGACTGAAGAAGTGGGAGATTCTTCTAAATCTATTATAACTGTATTTTTCTGAGAAGGATCCACTTTATTCAGCAAAGAGCCCTTAGGATCAGATTCTTTAAAATCAAAATATGGATAGTTCAAGCCCAACAAGACATATGTAGGATATTTTTCTCATTTAGATAATATTTTCAAATCAAAAGGGGTAAAAGTAGTAACTTTAACTCTTTGAGACAGTTGGTCCAACTCAATAGGTGATTCCTTTTCAACATGAAATTCCTCATGAAATTAAACATCTGGAACATCTTCCAGAACTAAAACTAACTCCAGATACTTTTGAGATTCCAATAATATTTTATTTTCTATTAAACTGGTTTCAGCCAATGATTTAGGTTCTACATCATTCCCTTAATCACTGATAGGATGATATAAGCCACCATCACCTTTACCACTTTTTTTTCATCTATTTCTTCATCTACATCACTTTCCCTTTATTCACTAGACTCTTCTTACTCTTCTTCTTTAGCTACCTTATTTTCATTTTCTTACACTTCTTCACTGTTCTCTTCCTCTTCATAATTCTCTTCTTCCTCTTGGATTCCACTTTCACTAGCATATTCAACATCCTTAGATTCTTCTATTTCACTATCATCATCTCCTAATAAATATTATCTTATAGGAATATCTATTGGAGTTCTAGGTGATCCATATGAGATTGATTTAGTACATCCTATAATTTTAGTATCACTTCTATCATTAATAGGGGATTCTTTTTCTTTATCTACCTCAGCTTCATTTTCATCTTCATCTGAATACTTTATAACGTCTTCTGGTCCTAAACTAGGGTCAACCATATCCTTTGGTCTTTTGGAGTGTTGAAAATTGCTAAACTTCTCATAGATATTCTAATTATCTTCTATCCGCTGTTTCTTCCGAGGATTCCATCATATTTTAATTATTTTATATATACCCTTGTTAATGAAAAATACATCGTAATCTGTTACATTTTCCTTACCTTTATTCACCAGTCCTTAACTTTGAGAACGAAAAAAATAACCATTGAATAAAATTGGGATTTTTAATTTGATTGTGGATGATTAATATCACTCATAAAAATATAATATATCTTCATAGGTTGATCTCAAGCCCTTTTTTAGAAGATAAAACAAATAAACATCCTAATATTTCAAAGTGCCTAAGTCACCATTCCTTGGGAAACGATTATGCTGATTAAACTTAAATAGAAATCAGAATTCTCCATCAAGTTCAGTGGATATGGTACTTTTGGGAATTCCATCACTGGTTAGCTCAGTTAAGGTTAATTCATAACTAAATATATCACTTTAAGGAGAAGCACTACCTTGGTGAACTTCATAAATACCTTCATGTGTTCCATTTAGATACTCTTCACATTTCCTAGAAGAAAATTCAATCATTTTCCGATCTACTCAAGGCTTTATCGAAAATTCATATGTTCCCTCAATAATGAAATTTACATACCGATAAAACTCATGAAGTAGGTAGGGATATAGAGGCATCTTGTTGTTGGAGAACCATACCAACCATCCTTGTTATTGTAACACTTTCAATACAAGAGACTTACTTGATATGTTCCAGTCAATATGGACTTCCTTTTTTGGAATGTCTACTCAGTTTTCCAAGTCAGGGATAACAGGTTTGGGGTTAGGATCACTCAATTCTCCATTTTTATTCTTCGATGGATGAGACATGTCTAAATACTTCTCAGAAAAATCAGTTCCTTGATCCATTTGAAAGATTCAGAGGTTTGGTTCAATGGAAGAAGGAAGTAGATGTTCGTGAGATAATGGTTTGGTTTTCAAAGAGTTGTAAGTGAAAATGATTTGGATTGATTGTATTTTTATCATTATGTTATTTCAAAATCATAAATCTAGATTATGGAGAAATATAAAATGGAATAAATAAAACTGCAATTTTTAAGTCTGAGTGAAAAAAATTGACAAAGTAGAGAATCGTAAGACACAATGATGAGTACTAACATTGAGTTATAAATAGTGAGTCCCAATGGTGAGTCATCAATAGTGATTCCCAATGGCCATTCATCTTGAGTTACTAAAAATTGATCATCCCTAACTCAGGTTTGATGTAGCTCATTCTCTCCTAATTTATTGGCTTAGTAAAAATATCAGCAAGTTGATGTTCAGTGTCGTTGAATTCAAGAGTTATATCACCTTTTTGATAATGATATCTCCAAAAAGTGATGTATTACATCAATATGATTTATTCATGAATGAGAAAATATATTCTTAGAAATGTTAACAGCACTTGTGTTTTCCAATTTATAGGGACATGCCTAAATTAATATCTGAAATCTACTAAAGTTTATTTTATCAAAAAAAATTCAGCACAAATACTACCAATAGGTTTGTACTCAGATTCAATAGCAGATAATGTGATCGGATTTTTTTCTTACTACACCAAGAAACTAGATATTTTCCTAAAAAGTGACATTTTCTAGAGGTGCTTTTTTTACCTAACTTTCATTCACCAAAATCAACATCAGAATAACAAAAAAAGTCAAATAATTGTCCTCTAGGGTATAATAGTCCTAAGTTGGTAGTATATTTTAGGTATTTGAAAATTATTTTAACATAAAGTAGGTGTGACTCATTATTATTTTCTTGAAAATGAGAACACATACAAACACTATACATAATATCAAGTCATGTAGCGGTTAAGTATAGAATACTTCCAATAATACCCTTATAATTGGTTTTACCCATTGATTTTCTATATTTATCATGATAAAATTTACAAGTTGTACTCTTAGGAATATCACTACTTTTATTTCTATCCAACGAAAAATATTTTAAAATATCATTACTATATTTAATCTGATTTAAAATAATACCTTCCTTATTTTTAAAATTTTGAAATCCAAGGTGGAATTTGACTTCACCCATTAAACTCATTTCAAATTCATTTTGAATCATTTATTAAAATTCAATACATTAATAATTTTTTTAATATAAAAATATAATATCATCAACATATATTTAAACAACTAAAACATATTTAGAGATTCCTTTTATTAAAATAAAAGGATTAGTGATACCTTTAGAAAAACCTTTAGAAATAAGAAATATGTTGTGCCTATCATCCCAAACTCATGGAGCTTGTTTTAAACCATTCAAATATTTTGTTAATTTGAAAAAATGATTTGGAAAATGAGGATTTGAAAAACCAAATGGTTGTTCAACAATAATATCCTCAGCCATATAAATATTTTGTAACGCACTTTTGAAATCCATTTGATAAGGTTTGACCATCAGTTGTGTTTCATATGCTAGTAGTATTCTAATGGATTAAAGTTAGGCCATAAGTGTAGAGGTATCTTCATAGTCTATTCCTTCGTCTTGAATATATCCATTTATAACAAGTTTGGATTTATTTCTTACTGTAGTGCCAGCATAATCCACTTTGTTTCTAAACACCCACAAAATGCATATGGTCAGGGTGTCTTTAGGTCTATCAATATGTTTCCATACTTTGTGTTAATCAAAATGATTTAATTCTTAATTAACAATTATTATCCCAAATTTATCATTTATTGCCTCATTAATGTTATTAGGTTCTTATTGTGACAAAAATACCTGATGTTCAACTTAGTTTCTTAGAGAATCTCTCATCTGTGTTATTTTTTCTAAGTCTCTAACTACAATATCTAAAGGATGGATTTTAAGTGTTCTAATAAACCTAGAAAAATAAGGTCTCGTCACATTGTATTATTATATAGGTTCAGGTTCCATTAGTTTAGGATCTAGAAATTTTCCAAAATAGGATTTTTCTTCTTGTTTAACAATAGAATCAGAGGATTTGGTATTTAAGTCCAAATTCCTCATATTGACCTCAATATTTTATAAGGAGGTTTTGGATTAATGTGGATCTATTTCATAAAATTTTATATGTATAGATTCTCCCACAAATTTGGTTCTCTTATTAATGACTCTATAGGCTTCACTACAGATTGAATAACCTAGGAAAATTCCTTCATCACTCTTGGAGGAAAATTTTTCAAGATTATATTTTGTATTGAGAATAAAAATTTTGCAAACAAAAACTTTAAAGTAATTAACCATGGGATTCCTAGTATTTTGTATATCGTAGGGGTTTTTATTCATGATATGTCTAATTAAAACCATATTGGTTATATAAAAAGTTTTAATCACTTATTCTACACAGAAATAAATAGGCAGATCATACCCATTATGCATACTTTGATTTATCTCTTGTAAGGTTATATTTCTCATTTATACTACTCCATTATGCTGGGGGATTACAAGGAGTAGATAAGTTATGACTATAGCCATTTTTATGAGAATAATATTCAAATTCATTTTTTCCAAACTCACAACCATGGTCAATTCTTAAGGTTCTGATTCTAATCCCACTTAATTTCTCTACAAATCTTGTATACTTGATGAAATAAGAACAAGCCTCCCTTTTTTGATCTAAAAAGAACATCCAAGTATACATTAAAAATTCATTTACTAGAACATAGACATAGTTCTACCCATTTAAAATTGAAACTCTAAATGGTCCAAACAAATCCATTTGAACTAACTCAATAGGTTGATAAGTTGAAATTTTTCTACTTGGTTTGAAATATATTTTATGTTGTTTAACTATTTGACAAGGATTGCATAGTCTATCATTTGGAAACTCTAGTTTATATAGATCCTTAACTAATCCTTTTCTAGTAAGATTTCTAAGAGAGTGAATGTTACAATTTCATAGTCTACTATGGAAAAGCCAAGATTCATTGTGAAGGGAACTTATATAAGAAACATTTAGTGAGACTAAGGAATCCAAATTAATTGCATTAAAATTTACATTTATAAAAGAAGTAATGACTAAATCATTCTTATAATTGAAAAGATTACAAGAATATTTTTCAAATTTATCAGGAAAATCATCATCAAATAAATATGAAATAATAATAATGTTTTATTTAGACCATCAATAAAATGAACTTTAGAAATTAAAACTTAACTTTTGTTATTGATTAGGACAAGCCTAATAATTTTTCCTTTTTCATTATCACCAAATGTGACATGTCCACTGTAAATATTTATGAGGTTCTTGAAGCTAGAGTAATTCCCTATCATGTTTCTTGAACACCCACTATCCCAGTACCACAGGTTCATATAGGAAGTATTCAAACCCCTTTCCTACAAAAATAGTTTAAAAAAGAATAGACTTTCATATCTAGAGTTTCTTGGGACCAGTAATAATAGTAATTAAGGCTTTATAAACCCACATTTACTTCAACAGTTTCCTGTAAGAGTTTTATAATCGTTTATAAAAATAAAATTTATTAGGTCCAAAATAGTTAGAAGTAATGATAGGTTATCCAATGATGAAACTTTTAGAAATTGTTTCAGATCAAGGCATAAAACTGAATTTTCCAGATTTGGATAAAAAAGTTGTTTAACAAAAGTTCATTTCTTAGGTTGATAACAAATTATAGTAGTATATTTAAGAGAAATTTTTTCAAGCATTTTCTTTAAGGTATTTTTACCATTTAAAAGTTTTTCTAGATCCCTCTTTAATTTCTCATTAAAAAGTTTATGTTCAGTATTCTCATGGAGGAGTTTATCATTATTTTCTTTTTCTATAGTGAGTTAAAATTTAATAGTAGTAGAAATATCATGTTGTTTCTTGAGAGATTTATATATATATATTTTACCTCAATGAATGTATCTTCATTCATTTTTTAGTATTAAAAAATTTTATCATTGGTCATATTTTTAGAAGTGTCACATTCAAATTCATCTCCAATAGTAATAATTTTGTGTTGGAGATACTAAGTTTACCTCAGATATGTTTTTTATAAAACATGTGTTGGTTTTTTCAACCTTTTCATCATGTAATGATTCAGATTCACTGGAGATGTCCTCCAAAGCACTCAAGGTAGCCTACATATCCTTTATTTTTTTTCTTTGTCCTAATGTTTCTTCTTATAATTCATTTTAGGAAATTTAGCCTTCACATGTACTTTTATTTAGCATTCATAGAAGATTATCTCATTTGTATTCTCACTTCATTTGCAATCTTTTTCCAGTTACCTTTATTATCAAATTTTCCTATATAGCTAGGCTTTCAAATGAACATTTTATTTTGGTATAATTTTTTAAATCTTCTGGATAACTGATCCATTTCCTCAACAATATTAGTTGTTCAATCCTTATTGTTGTAAAATATAGCATGAACTTGAATTTTCTAATTTTGATTGGATGCAGTGGTTTTGAAATCCTTTGAATTCCTTCTAGGTTCATCATCCACTTATCTGTTAAACTTGATATCTTCCTTTTACATCATAAATATTAATATTAGCTCCTTTACAGTTGTTGCATTGATGTCACAAGATTCCCTAACTGATACTGATTTCCCTCTCCACCTTTCTGGAAGACATCTAAATATTTGCATGATTTTTTCTTTTGAAGTGATTTTTTCTAGTGAGATCATTGTATTCACGATCTCATTAAACCTAAGGTACATGTCAAAATAGGTTTGTCGGGCATCATTTTGAAGTTATCATATTTAATAGTATATGTTTTAAGCCTCATTTCCTTAATATTAGTGGTTCCTTCATGTGAAACAGCTAATTTATAACAAATTTCAATGGTTTTTTTTTCATGAAAAATCCTATTGAATTCTAACTCACCTAGAGCACAATATAAGGAAATCATATCATTGAAATTATTAATATATTATTCCATATTTGGGTTAACCTAATTATTCCTAGTTGTATCAGGGATCTTATACTCTTCTACTATAACATAAAATATTTAAAAACCCATTCTTTCTAGATGCATTTTCATTCTGATTTTATACTGAGTATAATTTGTTCAATTGAAATAGGGAGGTCTATTAGTAGTAGTACCTTCATGTCTATTATCCATGTTAATGAATAGAAACAAGTTTTAAATAACTAAAAAATTTGAACTGACATAAATTTTTTGATCTTTAAAACACAACTAAAATCACTTTTGAAATTTTTTAAAAACATTAGAAACATAGAAACCAAAATATTAAGAACCTATGATATAATATGTTGGTCAGAGTAAGACACTCAAGAGGTGTTGAATTTAGTTCCTTAAAAAAAATATCTAAAATATTTATTTAAAATCCCCAATTTTGAAATAAATTCAGCCCAGTTGACCAAAGTATCAGATTTACAAAAGTTTTGATCTTTTAAAATATTTCTCAAAGAGTGATTAATTCTCAGTTGAAATAATAATAAATATTATATTAACATTTTAAATCAATTTAATAAATCAATTTATAATATAAAAAATATATAATATTAACTATTAAAGTGAAATAAATGTTTTCTTTTGTTAATGGAACATGTAGTGAAAATAGAACACTGAAAGGTTCGAAAGAATTAACAATAAGAGGTTAAGTCTTTAGCTAAGACTTAATCCTCTCCAATTTGTGATCACCTTCCAATATATAGTTCATATAATTAAACTCTAATCCACACCTAATATTGGGTTAAAAAGGAGAATACATATATGTCCAGGTCAACAAGGTAGCCTCCGCAGTTTTCGTGGGAGTAAAAGAAATAGGCCACACTAGGACCTCTTCCACTATTATACATGGGTAGTGTAAGGTGAAGAAGATAGACTGTGAAGATATATGTATATATTCTGGTTTTTCATAGGAGTCAGTTTGTATTCATAGAACATAGAGGACACACAATGCTCATAATGTAAAAATAGTACACAACCAGAGAAAAATAGAGAGAATAGAGTTAGAAATATCTATGTGATAGGCAATGCAGCTTGCAACTCTAAGAATTTATCTTAAAATGATGATTGAGTCGACTTTTAGAAATAGATAGAAAAATAGAGTGTCATGATATCTTTTATTTTCTATTTCTAATGATGTATTGATATGCTCGATGAGTTATTCTAATCTCGTAGTTTTTTTTTCTGTAATGTGTTCTATAGTTTGAGTTCTCAACAGTATCTTCTTGTATCCACAGCTAGCAGTTCCTGTTCTTTTCTTCTAAGTTGCACGACTTATTGGTTCATTTTTTATCAAATATTTACATTATAAGATGCATCCAATAAGGATCATGATCTTGATCTTGGTCCATTACCTTGTACCTCATACTACAATCTGAAATTGATTTAAATTTTGTCTACAAAAGATAGAAAAATTCATTAAATTAATTAGTGGTACTATGTTCCAAAAATTTGACCGTTAGAAAGAAATTTAAATTTAAATGAAAAATTAAGAATTGATGGTGTCTCTAAATGTTGACATAGTTTGATGGTGTCCCTTATTAGTGTAATTGGATAGTTTCTCATAAACGGTGTCTCATACTTAATGCATTTTACAATCAGGAATGGTGAGTCATGTAGTGGTAGGTTGTTCTGTCGGTAGGTTGACTTGACGGTGACTTGTGTATGGAAGTAAGTTGTCTTAGTGGAGGCTCATTCCTACAGTAGCTCATACTTTCCAAAAATTAAGAATTGAGTCTGTCGATAGATCGATGTGATGATTACTCGTACATAGCGAAAATTCTGAGAGGTTGTCGATAGCTTGATGCAATGGTGTCTTTTCCTTGGTCATAATTTAGCATATGTGCTGATAGTGAGATATTTTATAGTGATACATCTCAAAAGTGAGTCCATATCAATGGAATCTCATACATTTTTTATTTTATACCATTAGTGAGATTTCCAATAGTCGGTCCACCTTAACAATGTCTCATCCTTAACAGTGATAGTTAGTCCACCATAATGGTGACTCAACCTTAATGGTGTATCATATTTTTCCAAACCATATAATGATGTAAAATACTAATATAATAGATTAAGATTATATAAAAACATGAGTAAACAAAATTACACATGATTTAACTTGATGAAACACAGTTTTTGAGAAAGAAAACATGAGGAGGCCAACTGTATAGGTAATCCCCTACTTATGTAAGGGTACTCTTGTCTTGCATAAAGTTAATTCACCTCTTATATAAGGATAATTGTATCCACATAAGGGTAACCCTTATACATGTGTAAGAGTAATCATATTGTGTAAGGGTAACTATCATGATTTCATAATGGTACTCATGACTAGTGTAAGGTTAGCTCATTACCTGCATAAGGGTGATTCATGACACATATCTGTATGCCTGGATGTATACTGGTTATACCATACATGAATAAAGGTAATAATCAGTTCACATGATGGTAAACCACACATGAGTAAAGGTATTTCTTATTATCATAATGGTTATCCCTATTGTGATAGTGTAAGTAACAAACTTGTTTAAAGGTCTTACCAGGCTCACATAAGGTTCCTCCCCAGCTCGAATAAGGTTTTCACCTGGCCCATATATAGGTAATGTCACATTAGGTTAAATCCACATAAAGGTAAGTTAAACTCCTTCTATATCTTGTTTTAATAGTTGACTTCCTCCTACTTTGGGGCCATCCATGTGGCTCGTATCTTGAAATTGTTTCCTGACTCATCAGCCCATCATCTTTCCTTATGATTGCACCTCAGCGAGTTTCCGAGGTTATTTTTTGAATTCAGTGTTCAGAGGGAAGTTTATAATTTATTCCAGAGATAAATATAGATAAATTCTCCAATGATGATCCCTCAAAGGTTCTAGTATTCAATTAAAGCTGATCTTCTACATCATTGGATGAACCAAGTTTTTGGTTTTAGTAGAGAGTAGTGGGTATCTTCAGCCTTCATCCCGATACATCCCCACATGAAGGAAGACATCGGCTACTAAAGATTTATTTGATCTTATTTCAGGTTCTGGTATTTGAAACTAACATTTTAATAAGTTAATTTCTATTTTTTCATTCCAGTTAATACTTTTATGTATGATGTTGAATCCATCTATTCTTTATCGTATCATTATTTTCATCCAAGAAGATCCTCAGGTAACTTCTCTTATTATTTTCTATTTTTATTTATTTTAATTATATAAGTTTCTTATATTTCATTAGTAATAAATTTGCCTAGTGGTGGTCTCCCCATGCATTAAGTTCCATGGGGGAGAAAATCACATTATATCCCTAGGTTCTTTAATTTTTCCATAGTACTAATCTTGAATCCACATTTCCCCTTCTCATTATTTTTTAAATGAAGTGAAAAAATTAATTCATGAATCAAATATCTATATTATTAGATCTTTTTTGTTTCATATGTATTACCACACCAATATAGATATTAGCACCAAACACGAGCCTTGATCCCCGAAAGATCATTTTCCCTTAAAAAAAGTGCAACCTGTACCGAAGACCCATTTTTTAATAAAGGAATAACTTCCATGAAACTATAATCATTCTTGAGAAACTATAATTTCTCATGTGAAACCCAATTTTTGTGAAAGGTATCGATCAATATCAATGATTTGTGGGGTTTTGGGTGCCCTGGAACATTGGATATGGAAATATTATGCAATATCAGCCGCTTGTATGCAATTTCATTGATGGAATGTAAATCCATTTTCAAGAAAAATGAGATGTTAAATCCCCAAAATTGGGTAGTCAGACCCCAACACCAAAGGTATGATATGTTTGAAACCAATATTTATAACCCATCCATCTATTTGTGCATATGGCCACCCATTTTTTGTTATAAGTCGACCATCCTCCACCCCCCAATGAAAGTGGACCTTTGAAAGATGAAGTGTCTGCTCTTACACACACAAACCCCTATTCCATGATAACATGAAACAAGGAAATTACATGGATTAAAAAACTTATATAACTTGCATGAATGACCTCCCAGGGGCCCCAATAGTCCATGACCTATGGTTTTAATTTCCACATGTAACACCTCTTAAGGGTACTTAGGTAAACACAATGGAAACTCCCTTTCCAAAACCATGAGCCATGCATAACCTTAGAAGTTGTTTATTCTTATGCCTCCTACATTCATGTAGTGGACTTGTACTAGATCCCAAGGCTTGCACAACACCATTTCTGTGTAGTATAATAGAGTCATGCAAAACAACTTTTGATTCCCTAACCCAACAACCCCAATGCTTCAAGTGCAACCTAGGCCATCACCATACCTTTTTCTCCTAAGTACAGGTACCATATATCCTTTTTCTCCCAAGAATACACTCTATAACATTAGGACCCTTGATTTAAAATTCTCCATGATATTTTTTACATTGTTCCCTACCTAGAGGTTCATGAATACTAAACAAGTAATCCCCAACCATGGAATCATATCATGAAACATCCAACCATTACTAGTTGGGAGGCCTTATGTTGGATCTTCCTCTCCTACTTGGAAGTGGACTACTTGGGTGTAGGCCTCTCCAACATCCAACATACATTACATTAAACTTCATAGCCCCATTTCCTAGTCGAATGATGTTAAACTGCATGACAACGTCCACATAAAATTATTCTAAACTGTAGACTTACCCCATGTGACGGGAAAATTATTCCCCATGTATGATCATGAAGGGATTCCACCTTCTAAATCACCATGGTATGACCCTCATCCTTCTAGAAGAATCCATGTGTAATCCCCACACAATCCTCCCTCGACATGGGATGATCATCCTCCTATATGTTTCTTCCATGAATAATCCCCACACTATCCCTTTTGGATTATCCCTCTATGACATGATCTTCCTCACAACATGAAATTAAACTACATGGACCGGTCCTATAAAAAAACCATGAACTGTAGCATTGAACTACGTGGGTTTTGATCCATGCTTCCAAAACAGCATACATTGGACACCATGATGAGGTCCAATCTTGACTTACCAACACATATGGGGTACCTCTAAGAGTTACAAATAAAAAAACCCACAAAAATCCATTAAATCCAAATTTTTAAATCTCCCTTATTGGGGACACACTTAAACAAATCCCAGTTGTGAGATCATCCCCTCTAGGGACACCCATTACCAAATACCAAGTGTAAAATCTTCACCCATGGGGACACACTTAACCACCCACCTATCCCCAGAATACATTAAACCATTGAACCATCTTTCCCCAAAAGATGTTAAACATATGATCAACATGTCATCACAAGATGTTAGAGATTTGAACCACCCATCCCTATATGACATTGAACCTCTGACCAATACATCTCTATAATATTTTATACTTTTGACCCATCTATCCCCACAAGACATTAAACTTAGGACTCATCTGTCCCCACAAGACATTAAACCTATACCCACCTATCCCCACAAGGCATTAAACCTATAAATAATTTATCCTCAAAATACATTAAACCTATGACATAATCCAGAATATGTACCCCATACAGTAAACATGGGATGCCTAAGGTAAAAATCCTCAAAATACTTTTTCCTCTGGAGCCAGTTACCTCGTGGTCAACAAGGTGTACCTTAGGTTTCTTGGTTAAGATACCTCAAACATGATATACCATCCAGAAGTGGAACAATTTTTAGGTTACCAACAAACATAATGTTCAAAAATACCTACACATTCTAGAAATTACTAACTACTCAGACCAAAGGTTTCTTCCCTATCATAGAGGAAACAATGTAATTAACTAGAATCCACCTTGATATAGAATTGGGATAGAGTGACACAAACATGAATTAAATATTTTAGGGAGACTTGGACTAGGAGATGATCTCCAAGAAGGAATCAATGGAAGTAGGAATTAACATACCATAAAATCATTTTGATAAATGAACTGACATCTCTAATTAATGGTATGGAATTAACCAACCTTTGGAAAGTAATAATTAAATGAAACAAGTGATTGTGCCACTACCTGATGGAAATATTGCATGAAAAACAAGTGATAAAGAGTCATAAAAATGGTGAGCCTGAAGTAAAAATATTCTCCTTCAATTATGGGGTATAATAACATTGTGAAACCATTATAATTTCATGTAGTCAAATCCATATATTTGGTACCGTGTCCCACTAAGAAAGCAGTTGGCATAAAATTAGACTCTCTTACATCTTGGGGGAGATAAATTTGGGTATCCATGATCTAAGACCTTATCACCTAGGATATATCCTCTATTTATGAAAGAGTGGATGAAGTTGGGAATTGGGAATCACCTTAATCATATCTGTAATAATGGATGATTACATGTAATTTATAGGACTCAAGCTATAATATATTAAAAACCTAACACCAACAGGCTTAGTGGAAGGGGAATATTGGTGTGGTAATATTACACAAAAACATTCCTCCCACAATAGCCACCGCATCATTATCTATTAGGAACCCACACCACATTCCACCATCTGAGATCATCCAAATTAGGGTGATTGATACACACAAAAAGGGGTCATTATAACTTGGGATATGGAATGATGGGATCTCAAAGCATCAAAACCTCATTGACAAAACTACCCTTAATTAAAATGAAGGAGGAACCCCCCCCCCCCAATTTTAGAAATAAACCACATTTTGATCCTCTCCCGAAGAACTCTGACAGCTCACACCCCTATGCTAAGAAGATAGGGGATGTTTGAGCTGTAAACATTTTAGAAACTACTTGGGAGCTTTCCATGAGGGATAAAACTAGGATGTGTTTTTAGAAATACTGACCAGTCAAATAGGCCAATGAGTGGTTTAAATCCATTCCTGCTATGTTGGACCTGATTTAGAGTACCCAACACTGACTTTGGAGGAAGACTCAGAACATTTCCTGAAGAAAGTCGGTCTAACTATATCAGTCACTGGAACACATGGAATCTATTATAAGCCATCCCGTGATGAGGAATACCAGTGCGAAGGTCATCCTCACACCACCCAAAAATAGTGTGGAGTTCCACCCTACACCACCACCAACTAGAAAAAAGTTCCTCCCTATTCTAGAAACATTCCCTTCTCCGAAGAACTATCCCAGGGTAGGATGGAGAACACTCACTATGGGGGTTGTGCCCATGGATCAGGTCACAAAACACAAGGGGGAAACGCAAGAGACTCTCAACAGCTTATAGTTGGAGAAGTCATGAAACATCGAAGGACATACTATTGGAATCATCATATCACCGTTGACCTCTTAGAATCTGAAGAGATAGATGACTTGATGAGGGAACCTTCACCCTCATTGCTAGATAAACATGTATAATCCCATTAGTTGAGACTTAGAATAATAAAATCCAAAGTTTGTAAGATCCCCAAATTCCTACACTTGTATCTACTGGTGCAAGATGTTTTGGTCTCCTTCTAAGGAATTTTAGTGAAAATGTATTTTTCATCATCAGTTTCCCTCCTCTATACCTAAAAAATTGAAGTTTAATAGATGTCAGGTTTTAGTTTGATTATCCCAAATTAGGGTGAACACTCCATTAATACTCAAAGGAATGTTACCACTCTTTCACATGAGGATATAGTAAACAACTTATCCTAAATGGGCATGATCTTGAAGATGGATTTTCCTCCATGTGACATTCCATCATCTAGTGGATGTTAGACCCATGTGCCACCACCTATTCTAGTAAATTAGTAGAAAATTAGATCTACGTCAATTCCACCACCAGTATCTCATCAATTTCCAATCAGGGATTAGGCCGACCAGGAGTAGGACCATCACCCAGGTAAGTAACAAGGGGGCTTGTAGAGAACCTTGGCCACCGACTATCTATCTGTCATGTTTTTTCCACCTATAGATCTGACCTTAATCACCATAGTGTCCCTCACTATAGACCAATCTATCTACATCTTCTATAATATTAGGGAATAATTAAACCACCTTAGAGACCATTGTTGACATGCCTAGGAATCCATAACACCACAATGTCATTCACCAATAATGTAATAAGATTGATATCATGGCACTTCAATTAGCTTAGTAGCCTAAATCATATGAATACAAACAAACTATCTAGAATACACGTGTTAAGATCCTCACCATGCTCTATTGGTTAATGGAAGAGGTGTATCAACACAAACATTTTAGATGGTGGGGGTAGTACATTGACATCTATTTCGTCCATATCCCATCTAAAATAGTAGTTCTGTAAAATCATTCCTTCTACAAATGGTTAATGTTCTATGATTTTCAATGACATAGTGAATGTAGTTACTATTTACCCCATGAGGATCAAAGAAACTAGGCCGCTGACACAGGGCATGAAAGGGAGAACCTACCTCAAGGGGCAAGACAGTACCAAGAAGACCCCCCGATAGGCACCCATACTCATTAGTAGTGATAGACACTAATACATGGGTGTACCCCCACTGAGTTGTTTTCATGTACCCATAGATATATCAAAAATCCAATGGAAAGGATGAGCCAGTCATCTAATATGGGGTTGCACAAAAAATTTAGTTAGACCCTAGGATAGCCACCTTACTTCGAGATCTTGAGGACTATAAAAGGATCACTATTGAGCATATTTCCAAGCAGTAATTAGACCCTAACAATGTCAGAAGGTACCCCATATATCCTCTAGTGGACACCCATCCTCATCAACTGGGTGTCTTAATTTAAACTTAGTGGCCTTATGCACCCAGTATGGATTTAATCTGGGGCCTATGGAAAATGAACAATATATGAGTACCCCCCCCCCCTCTTGAGAAACATGTTCAGAAACATTAGGATCATGGACACTCTTCTCCCTAAGTTGATGATCCTATAAACACATTGGTGAATAAAAATACTCACCAAGATGATGTGGTAGTATCTATTATCACCCATATCGAGGATCTAGAAACAAGACATGTGTTAACTCCACCAAAAGGAAAGCCATACCCAGCATGGGTAGAACATGTTTAGGAACCCCCATAATTAAGTAATCCTAGAATCACCCAGTTTAATGGGTTTGGTGATCCACTATAGAATCCTTCCCAGTTTTCAACAAGGTTTGGTCTGATTTTGGGGACTCCAGAATAATAAGAATCAACCAATATCTCATTATTTTTCCAAGAATTGTAAGGAGATTCATTTTTTGGAAAATTCAATTATCCACAGGGTCTATTTCTAGTTATCAGGACCTCCATAGAGAGTTAATCTACCATTTCAGATCCATTATATAAAAAACAAGCATCATCGACCTCTTAAAAAGAAAACATAGGCATGATGATCAACTTTTCATCTTCATTTATCAATTGAAGTGACTCATGTATTTGTTCAACAAGACTCTTTCCTTAGAATAGATACTGACGATGTTCATTGAGATTATCAGAGATGATCTGGTCCCATAACACATCTCCCTAAATTTTCCAGGCATGTTTTAGGATCTCTTTGAAAAATCCTAGTGTCTGGATGAAGCCTTTCAGCTGACCAAACAACAGTCACGCCCATTTTCCCATCCACTCCAGTGAGAAGGTCCTTAAAATTATAAACAATTTTAATTATTCATACAGAGGCTCCTGATTCAGTACACCTACTATCCCCATTGTTGGATAATACTCACTAAGTTCCACAACCTCAGGTGTAGCATCACTCAATGCATCCCTCCTGGTGTAGCCTCACCGAGCACGGTGGCCTCATTGAGAGAATGTGGCCCCAGACCCTCTTCAAGGCCAAGCTCCAAAGTTTCCTTTCACAGAAAGGAAGAAAAGGACTTATTCATTCATGGATTCATAGGACTTAGGATTGAAAAGGGAATCGTGAATTTTCTCAAATAGAGGAGACCCTATGAGGATAAACTCACTAGTCACATTGATAACTTCCCATATCGTAGAATACATGGACACAGTATAAAATAATGATTTATATTTAAATATTTTCTCTGTGACCATTTTGATTGTGGCATAGTAAAATTTGGAGAAATCATGGCATAGGATGCACATGTCTTCACTAACCCTGATAGAGAAAGTGAGGGATATAGTGAGTGGAAAAAGGGCCCTAGACATGGAATATTGAAGTACAATGACTGATTAGATTTTAATATAGTCACTTGTGCACATGGTTTTATTTGTTCCCTCTTGATAAATCCAGATCCTCCTATGGTTACCTTTCATCCTCCGACCTTTTCCTCCATATATTCACCATAGCCTTCAAGTCTCGTAAGAATATATATTGATGGCATAAGGGTAATCATTAACCCTTGTTAGTGCCAAAACAATTCCGCACCCTTGGTAAATTCTTGCCTCCCTAGATGAAATAAGATTTTTGGGTATATCCATCCCTAGACTATTCCACTTATGAGGAGAACAAATACACCTCTGGGAATGTTGTTGAACTAACGATACACTTCAAAATTCCCAACAATGAGGAATTTCGTGTGAACCCCTCACTCACCTTTAGCCTACATCGGTGAAGTATAGGAAGGGGACATTAAATTAATTAGAATGATCAGGATAGAGCTTCAAATTAGTTGGTTAAATCTACTAAAACTAATAAGTAGGCCTCAGATCAGTCTCAACAAGTAAAACAAACCCAAGATACTCTATCGTGCATGCCTCTGTAGCTGACTATGTTAGCAGATAGTACAAATCATCCACTAGTGTTCCATGTTCATCCACATCCATTTATGTCCTAACCTCATATTTAGGGTTTTCATCCATCATATTTTCAAAGAATACTAGTTATCTAGTGGATGATTATTTCCAACACTAGCCAGGACCTAGTACTTTATCTAATATAATCTATTGTTCCCCTACTAATGAACAAAATTTTTCAGGTAAAAATATTCCCACGTCTTGGAAGTACGATGTGTTAAAGCACCTATCCAACATACCCACAAGTGTATTGATTCTGGAGGCACTCCTCCTATCAAATGGAATTCATGAAGCACTTTCAAATGAGTTAAATATCCATCTTGGTAATGAATGAGATTTGAGATCGATAATGATTAGCGCAGATAAATAACCAGAGGAGTAACAAAAGTATGTAGACATCTAAAAAAACACTATTGAATGTTCTCATGGAGCTATTAAAAGATGCTTGGGCATAACCCCTATGTTGTTTTTCATCGACTTGGCATCCAAGTGGGACATCACTGGTTCAAAAAACTTCCCATAAATATGAACTCCTATCATGGTGTTATGGTCATGGATGAAGTTAAAAAGATTATTAAAGCCTACTTTGTGAGAGAGGTCCACTACCCAAAATAGATAGCCAACATTTTCTCAATCAGGAAGATAAATGATAATATCAGAGTCTACATCAATTTTTGGGACCTCAGCTACCATTGACTAAATGATGGATTTCCCCTTTTGATGATAGATCTGTTGATTGATATTTCAACTGGGTTCTAGCCCATATCCTTCATGTATGGATACTTCATGTATAACATATCAAATTAGCCTTAGAATATGAGGATTCCACCACCTTTATAGTGCCCCATGGAATTTTCTGCTACTAGAAGATGCCTTTTGGATTGATTAATGCTATATCCACTTACCAGGGGCATGAAAAACATATTTAAGATGTGTCTCATGATATTGGTGGAGTATTAAATGGATGATCTAGTGGTAAAATCCTAACAGTTTCAAGACCATATTAAGGATCTTAATAAGGTGTTCAGTTTCCTCTACTCCTGACACTTGTAGAAGAACCCTCTATAGTGCACATTCAGATATACCTCTACAAAATTTCTCAACACTGTCATAAGATACAAAGTCATCAAGATTAACCTAGAAACAAATGAAGGCTATCAATCAGATGTCTCCCCTAAGAAGTATTCATGATTTTGAGGCATCCAATTCTACATGTAATATATACACTAATATATTTCAAATATGGATGTCAAGTGTAATCCCTTATCTATGCTCATGAAAAAAGTAATTGTTTACTAGTTATATGAGAACAGAAAAACCTCTTTTGAGGATATTAAAAAGTACCTACTAAAGCCTCTAGATCTAATAAAACACATCTTAAGAAATTGGTGGTCCTTTATATGACTTCCCTATAAAATTCCTTTAGCGCCCTTTTATCACAAAAGAACAATCAGTTGAGAAAAAAAAGACTTTATTATCTCAGTCACAAGCTCCTCGACAAGAATACTATATACTCTCCCATTAAGAAGAGTTGTCTCACATTGGTTTTTTTAATGTAGAAGTTGTGACATTATTTATCGAACCATGAGATACATACGGTGTCTATAGTTGTCATTAAAAAGTGCATCATAAATTTCCCCATATTGACGAGATGATTGGAATGTTAGGTGACAATCCTCCTATAGTTCAACATCGAGTTTTTCCGACATAAGTCCATTAACATCCATGTACTAGAACAATTCTTGGATGCACATCCAACCCCTAAAACCCACCCATTGATGTTGATTATCTAAATGGATTTATTCTCCAAGTGGATCAGGTTGTACCATGTGGAAATATTCATTTCACTAGTGCCTCCTAGAGCATGAACAGTAGAAGGATCAATGACCCCAAGCTCAAAAGGGTAGGCCCGGGGATTCGTTTCGTCACTATGACACATTCCATAATTCCATAGAAATTCCTATTATCATAAGGTTGAAATAAAAATGAGGTAGAATATCAAGATCTTATTATTGGTCTCAAGTTGGCCCTCAATATTGATGTCATCTATTTACACATGATGGGAGACTCTGAGCTAGTTATCATACAGATCGAGTGTGACTATATCATCAGAAAGAAATAGTATATGACCCAGATAGAACATAATATTCAGTTAATTGTCCAATTCCAATTTCAGTGTAATTTAAACTAACTTCCTCGGTCATAGAATTGTTGATCTAATGCTTTGGAAATCCTTTCTTTATCCCTTGAAGAACCTGGCTAGGATGACCTAGTCATCCATGTGGCACACTGGAGGGTCATCACCACCACCACATTACATGATGGTAAGAAATAGGTGTATTAGCTGGATGTTGGTACTTCTATGCCAGGACACTGAACCCCCCCACCACAGTCGATGATATACAATATTAGATGAATCCCTTTATTGAGTATATCTAGCATAGAATTCTCTCACCATACCATGTTGAGTGTGAGAGAATCTATGTACATGAATCACATTTTTCTCTCCAGAGTGGCCCCAACCTTGATAAAACCCTCTATAGGAATGGGTCTGATGTAATTATCCTCCATTTAATATAATTAGATGAGACACCTTAGGTCATGAAGGTGGTCTATACCATATTCTATAGTTCCTGGCATGTATGATTGAAGCTCTCACACCAAATTCCTAGGTTGGGATACTTTTTTTCCTACATGGTCCGTAACTCCATTGAGTTCACCCATAGGTTTCATGCATGTCAGATCCACGCTAGCTTCATGAATTAGCCACTAGAGATCCTCCACAGTGTCATATATTCATGGCCATTTTCAGTTTGGGTACTTGATGTTGTGGGATCCTACCCACCAGCAATGGCTTGAAAGACAACAACATCAATTTGGGGTTCCTCACACTATTATCACAGACAACATCACTAACTTTCAAGCTGCTAATCTGAATAAATTGTTTTCCAAGTACCACATCTGGTCCAACCATACTTCCCACTAACATGCATAGGAAAATGAGAATATTGAGGCATTTAACAAGACCCACTTTAACATCCTATAGAAAATGGTGGGCTAGAACAAAAAGTGTTTTCTTGAAAATCACTTTAATTCCCTTTGGTCCTATCTAAAGAAAACTCAAAATTCTACCCAGGAAAACAGATACTCCCTAGTGAATAGAACATAGGAATTCTTACCTATCCAGGTTTAGTTTTTTTCACCCTGAATGACACTTTATAACCAGAAGATGCTAAATAAAATGGAGGAAGTCTATCTAGAAGAGTTGGAAGTGCTCATGGAAAATACACTTCAGGCATTTCATAACTGAGTGTGGTACCGTAATATGATAGAGAAAGTGGTCAACAATATCTTTTTCTTTTTCAACTTCCTCCAAGTTGACATGATACAGTGTCTTAGAATTCCAATGATTCCTAGAAAAATTCTATTTAAGATGGATCCCAAATAGAAAGACTGCACATTATCCATAAGGTCTATTCCAATGGGGCATACTCTTTAATCACTACCGATCGAGAGCCTATCGCACCTCCCTCCAATTCAATGTTACTCAATTATTAATTTTCATTAATAGAGTGGTCAAAGAAACATGACCTTATACTATATAAACTAGGGCCTCAGTTCTATGATCATAAACAAACAACATCCCCAATGGTCCAAGAATTATGACCTTAAACTATTTTTAGTCTTGATAGTATGAGCTGTATAGCTCTAAACTACACAGCCCAATGGAATCAAAACCTGACATTAAATTATATATTTACCCCATATAAAACTATGATTCCTCATATGAAAAATATTATATGAACCAAAACCAATATATTGAGAACATGACGTTAAATTGTATCCTTATACTATATAGTGGATATAGGATGCCTCATCTGAAAAATATGAGAAGAACCAAAACCAACATCCTCAACACACAAAATTAAACTATTTCCTTACCCTATGAAATGAACATAGGATACCTCATAGGAAAAATATGATATCAACCAAGACCAACGTCCTTATAAAATGATGTTAAACTATAGCCTTACTCTATGAAATGAGCATATGATGCCTCGTATAACAAATATGAGATGATTCAATTTCCTCACCATAGAGGATTCCATCATGACAGTATTGGTATCCTACCCCTCCATGTTATAGAGCTATGTATGGCATGATCCCCATGTGTGGTGGGATACCTAGGGATACCCAGATCCAACA
Source organism: Viscum album (assembly GCA_963277665.1). Classification (NCBI taxonomy): domain Eukaryota; kingdom Viridiplantae; phylum Streptophyta; class Magnoliopsida; order Santalales; family Viscaceae; genus Viscum; species Viscum album. The sequence continues at coordinate 1,481,120,194 of OY728155.1, read as the reverse complement.
TCCTTAGCCTGGCATCATCACCAACCAATTTCTGGGTATCCCCTGGTCTAGAACATATGAAATAAAAATTTTCACATTGAGTATTAGGATTTATTTATGTGGTGTAGAGCCTCCATGGAACCATCATGTCATGTTTTAACACTTATGCAACACCCAAGTATCCTCATAGTACCTATAATACTTCAGTTATAAGCATTATGACCTTAAACTATGTGCACTAACCCCTTCTGGCCCCTTCTTCACACAGTTTTCTTCAACCCCTATCTTTTAGAAAGAAAATATCCCTTCTATTTTTCATCACATCCTCTCATGATAGAATTACCCCTCATTAGCATTTCTCTTCTACCACACCATGTTCCAATACTATATTTGGCCTAATTCCCATTCCTGTGGGATGTGTAGCAATGCCCGATTCTAATATCACGAGTCCATCCCCCACCATTAACTCATCATGAGGACTTTTCCTCCTTCAACAACATCATGAAAACTTATGCACATTTCATCTTGGAACTTTTTAATGAAAATGGTCTCCTTATAAATCCTTTAACTTTGGGTTATCACTAATTTTTTCCACACAATCCCTTTTAAGATACACACACTCCATTGTCAAAGCTCCATGACCTTCAAATAGAAGCATCTATAGTCCGATATGTATGATAGTAAACTAAAAATCCCAAAATCAATAGTAAACAGAATTAAACTTTTACTTTAACATGTATAGAATCAGATTCATTATATAAAAAATATGAAATGAACTAAACTATCATCCTCATCACATGACATTAAACAATTTCATGACCCTATGAAATGAACATGTAATTCATTATATGAAAAATATGCGATGAAACAAACAAAATTCCTTTTATAATGATGTTAAAATATATCCTTATCCTATGAGATTAACATAGGATTCCTTATATCAAAAAGATGAGATGAGTCATTGTACTCTCCTTAGGGGAAGTCACCTTTTGGTGTTGATCTTTTACCAGACCATGTTTTAGAAATATGTGTGGATTCATTCTCATTCCCATGGGATACATATTGATGCCCAAATCTCTTATCTTGGGTCTATTTATACCACTAGTTTTTTTTTTAGTTTCATTCCCCTCTATTCTAATATTAATCCTTGCCTACCCATATTTTTTTATAGTGCATTTGAATATGTGGTGGTATATCCCCAAGCAACTCACCATCCCTTTTGGGAAATTCCCCACATTAATGTTCACACATAATGCATTCTTCGATTTGGAATATCATTATCCTCTTAATCTAAAAAGGATCCCTAATGAGAATGGTTCATGGACACATTAGCTCGGCTTCCATCATGGGATTATGTCTTAAAGGATCCTAGGTAAATGATGGGGGTTACCATGTTTCAAACTCATTAAAAAGTTGATTCCATCTTTTTTTGACCTATCCTTGACTGGTGATGGTGTGGAACTTATGTTTTCAACAAGGTCAATAGTTTTTACCCTCCCATCGATAACTCCCCTCTATTGTCCATGTCTTCAAAGTCATGAAATACCCTAGAGTGGTTTTTTTAGGTTGGTCACTTACTCCCCTTATTGTGTGGACCCCTGTAATCAATGGAAAATCCATACCAATCCTTTTTTCTTACATCTAAGATGGAACATGTGGTCTTTAGAGTTAGGGAGTAATTCCACTGTGCAATATTGAAATAAATGGGAGCCCCTGTGGTCTAAACTCTATGACCTTAAACTATGAGTTTATATCTAAGAATCATGAACCTATCTTGTGTGAATGTTTTCGTTGGGATATACCATGTAGTGGGACCTCCATGGATCCATCATCATGTTGGGTGACCTCTATTCCTTTCCATGTACACTCCCTAGAGACACCCCCATGATCCATGCTATTTTATATTAAACTATTCACAACCCATGCTCTAATCATTATGCACCTAAACTATTTGCAACCCTTGGTCCATGAAGTATGACATTAAACTATTTGTGACTCCCAATCTAATAATTATGAACTTTAACTAATTGAGACTCCTCGGTCTGACTGGTATGACCTTAGACGGCACAAGTGAAGAGTTACATACTTTGTCTAGGTTGAAAACCAATAGGGGACCCCTGAGAAAAAATCATACTCCAACCCACCACATAACTTTCATGAACTTGGGAAAAGGACTTAACTAAAAGGGTAAAAAACAATGGGACCCACATAGATTACTAGAAAAATCCCATTTGTGATCGTTGAACCCATCATTTAAGGAAAAAGTAACATCCAAGCCTCATACCACATTACCTTATAATCTCATATAAGAGGTTCCACTCCTGTAACTCTTATTCATGTATCCCACTATATTGACTAGTCAAGAATTATTCATGTTGGTTCAATGTCCTTTCCATAATATGCTAAAATATGCTAAAATATGCTATTAATGTCCAAATAAAGAAAAATTAAATTGTTTGATGCATCGACCTTTCCATAATATATTAAATTATGTTTTCAATGTCCATACACAATATGTTAAACTAAATTACCTTTATCCTATTCTATGATGTAAAATTGAAAAATGTCTTAGGCACTTTCATGATGAGACTTCTCCCCCATTTGGTTCTAATCACCTATAAGAATGCTTGACTTCTTCCATCACATGGATCCCAAGATGACAGTCACTTGGGAATATGATTCTATACATTATTTAGACCGATACATATACCCCTAAATCCATAATGTGTTAATTTCAAGGGTGTTGAACTCCATTTTTAAACTCAATAAATTAATATCCATACTTCACTTCTCCTTGGATTTGGATACCCATCATCTTGTATGTATTAATAAGTCCCCATAATAGAAATCGTGCATGGCCATAATGGCTCACTTAATGTCATGGGAACACAATCCGAAACATCCATAATGAAATGTTGATGGGTCCCATGTTTCAATCATGGTCTATGGAATGAACTAATTTTTTATCATTGTCTATGATGGAGTGATAGTGGAACCTATGTTTTGAACTTGGTCTCCAGTCATTCTCAATTTCCATGTCACCCTCCTTTTTTTAGATCCAGGGTATTCTAATTCACTAGAATCATCAGTCCCATTTTTTCATATGGGATTCAAATCCCTTGAAGTTACCCCATTTACACACTAGTGTGCATTGTGAAATAAAGTCACCTGTTTAGATATACCTTTTCTCTAACCATGGATTTTCTGGCCGGGATGCTTTCGATGGTTAATAAACTATTCATACCCAGAGTGTTTGGATCTTATTTGGAACTCTCATACAAAGGATCAATATTTTTTTCCCTTGTTTCCCACAATAAGAATGACTCACATGGGATTAGGGAAATTTTTTTTGTTGTCATTTTAATATGATCATATATACAGAAAAAAGACACTCAAGCTCGCAGGGGAATTAAAAAAATCAAGCTTCAATAGTTTGGAATGGCCACCAAAAATATTGTGGCCTATCCTTTATTTTTGCCTAATTAGTTTTCTATATGGACCTATATCATCAATTAAGAGCTCAATCTCAATTATCCTTTGAAGAGTGGTCTCTAAAACATTGTACAATCTAATGAGCTCTTTTACTTCCTTATCATCCACCGGGTGAATATCATTAGCTCTAGTTTTCACTCAACCCTTCTCATCCTAGAACTTATCCATCAATGATGTTGTCTATGAAGTTGTAGCCTCAACCACCACCAACTAGACCCTTAATAGGCTGAGGATCCCCACCTGAGCATTGATGATGGTCGCATGCTTACACACTTTATCTTCCATCTGTGTGAGTTCTTTCTTGGTTTCCTGTAGAATCATGGTCCCCTCATATTTTTTCATATACTGAGTAACTCAAACACTTGATTCTCTATGAAAATCCACTCAGGTAGATAATCATGATCCAATATATGGAGAGAACCTGTTTCCACTCCTCTAGTGCCTAGGTTTAGCAGCTAATGAGAGACAAACCCCATCTTTCTCACTAGCTCTAACTCTAGAGTGAAGGTTATGAAACTTTTCACACTTCTTCATGCCCTATGTAGAACAATGAAATTATAATCGATGATGTTAGTCCTAGAGTATTATAGATCCTCACAAGGCATGGATTCATACTTTGGAAAATCTACAGGGATGATAGTAGTCAGATCCTCCTCGGGAAGCCTCTCAGATGGGTTGAGCTCTATGTTGAGAGAAGGTAATTCTTGGTCCAAATATTTACTAGAGGTACCATTTTCATCCTCATTATCCCTCATATCCTCATTTGTTATTAAAATAGGCTTCCCTAATAAGATCGAACCCATATTTACCTAATTTTACATCTCCCTAATAGTTGGTCGAGCTGTTTGGAGGGGCACCATAGCATGCTCAATGTCAATTTATTGTTGAGTGTGCACACTTTCAATAACTATTTAAAATGGGATCATGTTGGTCAGTTTTTCCTTGGATTTCAAGAATTAATAACATGTTTTATTTACGAAAAAATAACATATAATTCCCCAAATCCTCAAAGTTGAATTCTGCTAATTGGGAAGCATCGATGATAGTTGTCACCTCAATGTCCAATGTTGAGCTACTCCTCACTACTCTGATAAAATATAAATCCAAAAAAATCATGATTTCACAATAGGGTTTCATTCTTGTGGGATAGAAGGATTCATGCCAAATCAAAAAGGAACCCTCAAATTCGATGGTTCCCTCAGAACTCGATCTTTTGTTCTCCTGTTATCTCTAATTATGGAGAGGGTAATTTTTTAGTGTTGAGAACATGTATTGATCCACAAAATATCGGTTTTACCTAAAAAATAGTGAATCACATTTAGAAAACCCATTATGGAATAAAGGTAGTAGTCACATGTAACTACAATCATTTGCATGCAACTTTCATTTAACATGTGAAACCCACTTCCATATGAATGGAACCCCTAAATATCAAAGTTTTCAGGGATATAAAACCTTGAAACAATGGAGAAGAAAATATCATGAAACATTAACAATTTTTTCATAATTTCATCAATGTCACAAAAACTATTTACATGAAAAATGTGATGTTAAATCTACTTACTTGTACATCCAGACCCCAGCACCAAGGCATGAGAAGCAAAAAATTGGGTTGCATAACCCATGTAGGGTTTCATGAATACGGATACCCATTTTAGATATATGTATATCCCCCTCCTCATAGAAGAGGATCACCAATAGATGAATAATTGGATCTCACTCATGAAAACACATCTTCTACAACATCACGAAACACCAAAATTCCAAGGATTACTAAAGTTGGAGAACTTGTTTGAATGAACTTCCATTACCCCAACACGCCTTGACCAATGGTTGGGAGTTCCTCACACAACACCTATTAAGGGTAGTCATGTTTTTATAATAGAATCAACCTTCATAAAACCCAAAATACATATAAACTAAGAATTTTCATGTACTTATGCCTCCCTTATCCATGTGGTGGATTTTTTTATGGAGCCCATGGCTCATGAAAAATCCTTTGTATGCAGTATAATAGATTCGGGTTTAATAAATTCATGGTCCTTGACCAAACAAACCCTATGATTTAAGTGAATGTGAGGCTATCACCTTACCCATTTCTTTTAATAATAGGTACATTATTTCTTTTTTATACTTAGCATAGGAACCCTAACATCAAGATCCATTATTTCCACTCATCCATAGTATTTTTTACACTATGTCTCACCTAGAGGAACATGAGAAATTAACACCTAATCCCCAAATGTGGCATCGTAGATGGAAACTATCAACCTTTATTTATAGGGAGGAATTATTCTAGATCTTCCTATCCTACATGGAAGTGGCCTCCCTAGCTGTAGGTCCCACCAATATTTGATAAATATGACATAAAACTATATATCCCTACATCCTATTCATATGAAGTTAAACTTGAAAAAAAATTGTGGTGTTCTGATTTAACAAAGTTTTGTATTTATTTAAAAATAACATTATTGTATAAGAATGTTTTTATTATTCATGAATCGGACCTAGTCCTTCATAATGATTTCAATAAGAAAGTTTTTTTCTAAACTCTGACTATTGGATTGAGAAAAATCATAAGAATCAATGGACTCAGGTCCATCAGATTCATATCGTCATATCCAAATGAATCAGAGGAATAAATCGTTGATTGTTAGATGTTTTCATTTGTCATAATTAAAGAAAGAAATAAGATACTAAGTCAGAGAGTAAGATGTTGTTGAGTCAATAAATCGTAATGTTACTGAAGAGTTTTGTTGAATAAAGTGATGTTAGGAGTTAGAATGTTCTCAAACTTCTTAATCCTAATTCAGATAATACTTTGTTGATCCTGAAGTTATTATAAATCATAAAACATACTAAAGATAAAAAAATATTAATGAAATGGAGGAATTGTATTGATTTAATTGATTCTAGTGATCAAAAAAAGTTTTCATGAGATCCATAACTACCATAAATAAAATATTGAATCCATAATCTAGAATGTGTGAAGCTGATAAATTTTGAAGAATTTCAAAGTTGCTAAGTGTATTCATCATTGAATATTTTCTATCGTTATGGAAAAATCACCATAATTAAAATTCTATCATCATGTGGATTCCATCAGATTGACTCTAAGAAAGAAATAGATTGTAATGAGATGGGAAATAATTAGAGATCATAATGAGCATTGAATGAAATACAAATCATAACGAGATAATAAAGAAAAAAAATCATAATGAGATGAGAAAGAAACAAAAATCATATCGATTTGGGAATGAAATACAAACTGTAATGAGCTGATGATTAAGTTGACTCAAAAATAAGATTACATAAGTTTTATATAAATATTTCAAGAGGTAGAACATGAAATTAATTTTTTCATAAATCTAGGATAAATCATAGGAGGATTGAATAATCCAAAGATGAAGTTTAAATGTGAGTGTTTTTCAATGTTTTTTAAATTTCAGGAAGTATGGAATGTTTTCATGTTTCCCACTTTTGTTTTTTAGGTCACCTATAAATATTTTCTGAGATATTTAATTCATTAGAACATTCATGTAAGTGGAAGAGGTAGAGCGCTGAATATTTTAAGTGAATGGTTTTTCTAGATTGAGATATCAAAAGAAAATTATACACTAGAAATTATTGTTTACCACATTGGAGAATCATATTGAGTCCATAAAATTGACTCAATTAGACTAAAGAAGATCATTTTGATCATTTGAGTAGAGTTTGAGATTTTTAGATTAATATTGGGTTCATTTTATTAAGAATATGGAATTGAGATGATAAGACTAAGAAATATCATACTGAGTTTTTGAGAAGAGTTTGAGAAGTGCATATTGAGTAAAAAGAGTCATATTGACTTCATCAGATTGAGAAAATCAGATCCAGCCAAATCGGACTGAGGATTCAGATTGAGCAATTGTGGATAAGTTTTGAAAAACTATTTATTATTTTATTTGGCTCAATTGTTTTATAAGAAAGCATTGTAAACTGATAGGAGTAAGTATAAACTTTACTATTCGGAGATAGAATGTGTCTATTGGGATTTTTCACAAATTGTATTCACTTATTCAAAATAGTTAATTTCCATAGACCCATGGGAGTGGCTATAGAAAGGATGCAGGGTATTGAAATGAGGTCTTGACATGTAAATCATGTCTGATTGGCTTTCTTTCCAACTTTTTATTTCATGAATATTTACTAAAATCTAATAAATAAATAAATCTTAATGGTTTGAAGGGGATAAGTTTCTATATATTTTGAAACTCATAAAAAGTGAACAACTAATTCAACCCCACCCCCCCCATCTCAGTTATTATTTGATCATTTAGAAATTCAATTGGTATCATAGGAAAGGTTTCCATATTGAATCCTTGTCAAGGATAATATCATTTATTTAAATATTATAGGAATTCCTACATTTGATGGAAAATAATTATTATGGATGGAAAAATAAGATGATTCATTATCTCTTATCACTTGTCCTGAAATTTGTTGATTCTACTAAAATTAGTTTTACACATATTATGAAATATTTTCCTATAATATTTTTTGATAATATAAATATATAAATTGATTGAAATTCTAGAAATTTAATCCTTATTCCCTTATCAAATAATGTTTATCGGATGGTTATGGGTCTAAATATTTCAAAAATTATGTGGGACAAGATCGAAAGTATTTTTGAAAGGTATAATAAAGTGAAGGAAGAAAAGTTAAAAATCATGTGTAGTAAGTATGAAGGAATTATAATGTGAGGTGACTAAATTATTGATGAATACATCTCCAGATTAAATGAAATTTTTTGCAACATCATAATATTTGGAGATTTTTTAGAAGATTCTACAAGTTTGAATAAACTTATGTAAAACTTACCAGATGGGTTTGAATATAAAATTTCATATTTATAAGATAAGAATGATTTATCTCTTGATTAATTACATAAATTTATTGTTTCTTATTAAATGACGAAAACTCCGATGTCTGAAAAGAATATGAAATATTAAATAATTTTTGAATCTATGAGAATGATGAAAATCTATTATGTCGATGAATATGATCCTTGTGAGTTTTATGATTTTGGATATGATGAGTTGAATGATAATATTATCTCTCTTGTCTCTAAAAACTATCAGAGTGGAAGAGGAAAATATGGATGTAAAATATCTCTCAAATGTTTTGAGTGTTTTGGAATCAGACAATTTTTTATGAATTTTTCCAAGAAGAACGTTACAGAATATCGAGATTATTTTGATGAAAAATCATGATGGATGAAGTGGAACAAAAATGAAAAATAAGAAAAGTTATCCAAGAAATATAAGAAAAAGTTTACTAGAAACAAAAGTATTATTTTTATTAAGAAATTTTAATCGGAATCAACTGAAAAAAATTGTTCTGCATATGAATGTTTAGAAAAATTCAGAACCTTCATTGAAAAAGTTGAGAAAAAAAGGATTCCTCGGATAGTGAAGAAGGTGGTGAAGAATCATATAGAGTGTATCAACTCAGAACATAACTTGTTTCATGTATTTTGAAAAAAAAAACACCCAGGAAATAAATTAGAGTAACGAATAATTCTTTTGAAGAAGTTTTTGATGGGAGAAAATATTTCATCAAGCAGGAGGAAAAAATACATCATGGAGATATTAAGTTACAAACACATATTTACTGAACTTGGAAAGATGGTTTAATATCTTAGAAATAATCTGGTAGTTAAAGAACATGAAGTTAACCACTTTTAATAAAAAATTATTGAATCTGAAACTACCTTAAGAAGGATTAATTAAAATTTCCACAATGATTCAAAAGTAAATGGTGAGACTTCTGAAGTTTCTGAAAATGATCAATATGAGAATCCGGTGAAATATTCACTCACCAAAAATAATGTTTCATCTGATTCTTTTAAATTTTAATGTTCTATAAAAGGTGTTGGAAAATCTTTAGTGGAGAAAGGCTGTGAGAAACCAATCAAATATAAAAAATTAGTACTCACTCAAATTAATAGATGGTCCACATTCTGAATATGTTTTATCTGAAATAAATTACAAACATCAACAAATTTTCAATAAAGAATGATTTTTATTGAATATAAACTAAATTTTTTATGGATATTTCCAGTGTTATGGAATCTTTTGGCATAGAGCTTATAATTTTTGGCACTACATATCTTTACCCAGAAGAAGTTTTGAGAAAAGTGGAAGAAATATTGAAAGTAGAATGAGTAACTTTCCAAACATACAGAAAGTTGAGAAGGTGAATTCTCAAATTGTTAGAAACTTTCCAAAAAAAAATCAATTTTTGGAAGAAGTTTTTGTAATACATGATCAATTTTTTCATCATTAGAAATTATGTATGAAACACCTTCTAGAAGATGTTACTTATGAAAGAAAATAAAAGGAAGATGAAAATAAGAAAGTTGAGGAAAGAGCATTTTTTGCTGATACTGCTTTGAAATTAAGTAAAAGGAATGAACCATGGATAATTTATAGTGGTTTCTATTCACATATGATAGGTGATATAAAAAACATGAATCATTTTTAAATTCATGGTGGTGGAGAAGTTAAATTTGGTAATGATAGTTCCTTAAAAATCAGACGAATTAGAACGCTAGAGATTGAAGTGGAAAAGTTGAAATCTAAGGAAGTATTATTTGTTGATGGGTTAAAACATAACATACTTAGTGTAACAAAAAAAATTTATGATAGAAATAATTTTTTTATAAATTATTTATGTATCATTAAATTTTTGAAATATGTAAAAGTTATTACAAAAGCAGAAAGAACCAATGGAAATCTCTTCCAAATAAGAGAATTCAACAACTCTTGTTAATTTAGTCCTGAATATGAAAAAACATTATGAAACTGTAGACTTGGTAACCTTTTATTAAAAATTATGAACAAAATTCATAAATTTTATTTCATTCAATAATTTCCATAATTTAAAAATAATAGATGTATATGTTTGTGTAACTCGTTATAAAAGAAATATGACTAACGGAAAGTCATTAATGAGTTGAGATTCAATCTAATAGAATATTTGAACTTATTAATTCTGATTTATGTGGGTTAATGAGACATCAATCAAAAAAAAGAGTTTTATACTTTTTCACTTTTATTTATGATTTCACTTGGATGAAAAACATCATGTTTTTAAGGAAAGGTAAAACTAAATTGAAATGTTCAAAATATTCAGAAAAGATGTTGAGAAAGAGATGGGGAAATCATTAAAAAAATTAATAACAGATAATGGTATTCAATTTTCAAGAAATACGTTTGAAGACTTTATGAGAAAACCTAGTATCAAACATTTGTATAGTACTCCCCATACTCCACATAAAAATAGAGTAATAGAAAAAAATAATATAGGTTTAGTAGAAATTAGAAGAAGCATGTTGGAAGAATATAAAATTTCAAAGTTCTATTTGATAGAATCTATTAGTACTACTGTACATGTTAAAAATAGATAATTTTTTAAGTCAGATGTTAACATAACTCCTAATGAAATGTGGCATAATAAAACCTTCATTTAATTACTTCAATGTTTTTGGAATTCCATGATTATTTAAAATCAAAAATAAGGATTTGGGAATGTTTGATGAGAAAGCAAAGGATGGAACCTTTATTGGTTACTCACGAAAAGGAAGAAGATACAAATTATTGGACTAATTCTTACAAATTATGGTGGACTCATTTTATGTGAAAGTAATTGAAAATAAAAGTTCCTTAATTTTTTTTTTGAGAATTATAAGGAGGATAAACTAGAGATTTCTAAAAATAGTGAAGGTAATTCAAAACATCCTTATCCAGATTATGATGAATCATGTGATGAGGAATGTGAATCTAGGAGAGAAGCTTTAATATTTACTACATTATAAAAACATGTTGAGACTAAAAACATTATAGGAAATCAGAATGCTCAAATTTAGTAAAGAATATTGTCGAGATAAGAAAATCAGACATAACTTATCTCAAAATTTGAACAAGAATGAATTTTAGAAGCTATTCAACACAAATAATGTATGGATGTTAAGAATGAAGAGTTGGATGATATTGAGAATAAGGAAACATGGGATCTAGTTTCATGACTAGTAAATAAAAGTGTTATTGGAACCAAGTGTGCTTATAGAAACATATTAAATGAACATGGAGCAGTTTCAAGAAACAAATCTAGGATTGTTTATAAAGGATATTGATAGGTGGAAGGTATGTATTTTGAAAAAACATTTCCCCAGTTGTGAGATTAGAAACTATTATAATTTTTTGTTTATTAAATGATCATTGGAATTTCGAAGTTTATCAGATGGATATAAAGTTATCTTTCTTAAATGGTGAGATTAAGAAAGATGTTTACATTGAACAACCCTATGGTTTTCTAATTTATAAGGAATTTTTTTTTTGAAATTAAAGAAAGATTTGTATGGTCTGAAATAAGATCTACATGATTTATATTCTAATCATGAAAATTTGTTGATAATGATAAAAAAAATTAAAAGAAAAGTTGATAGTAATTTATACGTGAAAGATGTTGACTTTGTAACTCTAACATTAATTTTTTATATAATGATATAATTTTTTATGGGGTGGAATAAAATGTTTGTAAAGAGTTTTTTGAGGAAATAAAGATGAATTTTGAAATTTCAATGCTGGGAGAATTAACTCTCTTCCTTTGATTTCAGGTTCAAAAAAAACGAAAAAAAATTCTTATATCAAGAAAATTATGACAATTAATTGTTAAAGATATTTGTTGTGGATGAATCCAAATAAGTTTACACTCTTATTTTAGTGATCACAAAGTTGAGTATAGATGAATTTTGAAAAGGTGTGAATTATAAAGATTTTTAGAAGCTAATAGGAAGTATGCTTTACCTTATATCGTTAAGACCTAATATTTTTCTTTTTGTAGCGATGTGTTCCTGGAATCAAAGTAATCCAAAAGAATCAAATATATTGGAAGAAAAAATAATTTTGAGATATTTAAAAGTAAAAACATCAAATGGATTGTTATACAAAATAAATAGTGATATGAAGTTTCATGGGATTACTGAGGCTTATTCGGATAGAGATTATAATGATAGAAAATCTACCTAAGGAGGAAAATTTTTATTCACTGAATGTTGTGTGACTTTCCATTTTAAGAAATAAAAATTAAATAACATTGAGAATAGATGAATTAGAATATGTTGCAGCTACTGAAGATTGTACACAAATGTAGTGGATGAAAGTTTATATGAAATATTTGAATGTAAAAGTTTCTAAACCATTAAAGATACTTTGTAATAATTAGAGTGAAATTGTTATTTCTAAAATAATTATCCAACATTCAAGATCAAAACACATTGATATAATGTTTCACTTTATAAATGAAAAGTTCCCTGGTGGATATGTATTTCTAGAATACATTGCAATAAAGTATCAGATTGTAGATATATCTACAATGGAAATTCCAATAGAAATGTTTGTGTAATTGAGACTCAAACTTCATGTTAGTCCACCTCCCATGAGTTCCTAAACCTCATAAGTAAGGACCCCCACCATGCTTTCGATTATATTGAAAAAGTGGAGGATAATGTAAAAAATTTCTACTTTGTATGTAGTTTTTATGTATATTTTTTTATAAATCTCTAGATGTGGTTATCATAAAATGGGGGAGAGAAAGAGAAGAGTTAGAGAGTAAAACATAAAAGTGAGGAGAGTTTGTTTTTACATGGATAAAAATTTAATTTCCACTAAGGGATGAAATTCCTTAAAAAACATTACTTTATCAGTTAGTGTGGTGTCAAGACATTGTCTTTTGAGAAAGTCTATGTTTTGATAAAATTAAAAATACTTCCGTTGTTAAAAAATTTGAGTTATGAAAATTTATGAGAGGTGGAAAAATTAATAACTAGGGTTGTCAACAAATAAAATGGGTGAGATTAAAGATCCTTTATGGAGTTTTATTTTAACAATGTTTTTTATTTTCTGACAACTAACCTTCTTGTCTAAGAATATTTTTGTTATTTAGGAATCAGACCCAGTCCATCGTAATGAGTTTTGTAAGAATGTTGTTTTCCAAACTCAGATTTTTAGACTGAGCTATATCAGATGCATCATTGGAATTAATTACATCATATTCATATCATAAGATGAAAATAATTAAAGGTAGAAATTATTTATTTCTGGATGTTTTCATTTTTAATAATTAATGAAATAATGAAGATGATGAGTTATATATTTAGATCTTTATGAGTGAACAACTCATAATTTTTCTGGAGAGGTTTTTTTGAAGAAATTGATGTTAATATTTATAAAGTTATCAATATTTCAAATCCTTAATCACATGATGCTTTAAAAATAATTAAGTACTTATAAATCAAGAAACATACTCATGATAAATGATTTTTAAGAAATAGAGGAACATATTTATTGAATCGGTTCTAGTGCTCAATAAAAAATTTAATCAAATCTATAAGTACTAGAAATAGAAGATCAATTGCAGAAGTCAGAATGTGTGAAGCTGAAAAAGTTTTAATAAGTTCAAAATTTCTATGTGGATTAACTTTTGAATATTTTATATCATTATGGAAAAAAACATCATAATGATAATTATATTGTGGTGAGGATTCCGTGATATTGACTCTATGAAAGAAAAATATCATAATGATTTGAGAATGAAATAGGTATCATAATGAGCAGATAATGAAAATGATATCGTAATGAGATAAGAAAGAAATAGAAATTGTGAGGATCTATGAAATAAATAGAAATCTTATTGAGCTAAAAAATAATTCGAAATCATAATGAGTTGTCTATGAAAAAGACTCAAAAAGAAGATTTCAAAGTTTTAAATAAAGAGTTTAAGAATTTAAACATGAAATTTAATTTTTCATAAATCTTGGAGAAATTAGAGGAGGATTGAAGAAGTCAAAATTGAATTTTAAATGTGAGTGGTTTTTGGAGTTTTTGGAATTTGAGGAAGCGAGTAAATTTTTTAGGTTTCATAATTTTGTTTATTGAGTCACCGATAAATAGTTTATTATATATTTTATTCATTTTAACATTTACATAAGAAGAAAAGGTAGAGTGATGAAGATTTTGAGTAAAATTTCTTTCCAGATTGAGATCTTAGAAGAATATCAGAAACTTGAATGTTTTGTTTAACAAAAAGAATAATCGTATTGAGCCAATCATATTGAGTCTATCATAATAAAAAATATAGTATAGATCATTTGAGAAAAGTTTGAGTTTTTCATATTGATAATGGGTTCATCATATTAATAAGATCATATCGATTTGATTAGACTAAGAAATGTTATATTGAGTTTCTATTTATAGTTTGAGAAGTTCAAATTAAGTAAGGAAGAATCATATTGAATTCATCATATTGAGAAAATCAAATCAAACCAAAACAGACTAAGGATTTGGACAAAGAAATTGTGGACCTTTTTCAACAAAGTATTTTTTCTTTTATTTGGATAAATTTTTTTATAATAAAACATTGTAAACTGATGTGAGTTGGTGTAATCTTTCTTTTAGGGTGATAGAAGGTTTCTAACAATAGTTGTCACAAGTTGTATTCACTTATTCATAATTTTGTTTTACCATAGACTTAAGGGAGTGGATATGGATAGTATTTAGGTTCTCACACTAAGGATAAACCTTGTAAATCTTGTGTGTTTTAGTTTCATTACTAATTTTTCTTCCATGATTATTTACAAAAATTTGATTTGGAATTAAATATTAATAAGTTTCAAGGGTTAATTTTCTAAAAGTTTTGAAAATTATATATAAAGTGATAAACTAATTCACACCCCCACCCCTCTTTGTTGTTATTTTATCCTTTGGAACTTCAATTGGTATCATAGGAAAGGTTCCCTTGTTAAATACTTATCATGGATAATATCAATTCTGTGAGTAGTATATGAATTATTACATTTGATGGAAAAAATTATTATGGATGGAAAAATAAGATGATTCTTCCTATCTATTGGACTTGAAGTTTTTGATGCAACTAATATTGGTTTTACAACTATTGAGAAAGATTCTACCATGATTTTTCCTAATAAGATAAATATAGAAGATAATAGAAAGGCTAGAAATGAAATGCTTATGTCATTATCTGATATTTCTTATCATAATGTTATGGGTCTCAATACATTAAAAATAATTGAGAAAATATGGAAAGTATTTTCAAATTGAATACTAAAGTGAAGGGATAAAAGCTACAAATATGGAGTAGTAAGTATGAAGACATTATAATGAGAGATAAAGAAACTATTAATGAATAATTCACCAGAGTAAATTAAATTTTTTACAACATCAGAGGATTTGGATTTGTATTCTAATATTCTACAATCGGGATGACACTTATATGAAACTTACCAGATGTATTTGATTAATAAATTTCCTCTTCATAAGAAAAGGATGATTTATCTCCTGATGAATTTCATAACATTATTTTTTCTATGAAATGATAAATGATCCAGTGTTTAAAAATAAGTTGAAATATGAAATGGATTTTAAATCTTTGATAATGATGAAAATACAATATGTTCAAGAAGTTGATCCTTGTGAATCCAAAGATAAAAAATATGATTATTTAAATGATAATATTATATCTCTTATCTCTAAAAACAGGAAGTGAAAAATATTGAGGTAAAATTCCACTCAAATGTTTTGAGTGTGGTGGAATTGGACACTTTGTTATGAATTTCCCCCCCAAAAAAATTGGTGAATAACATGATGATTGTGATAAAAACCCTCAATGGAAGAAGATGAAAAAAAATGATGAAGAATAAATGTTATCCAAAAAATACAAGAATAATATTACTGCAATCAAAATAATTATATTCAGTAAGAAAGTTGAATTGGCCTAAACTTAAAAAAATTCATCTAAATATTAATATTCTGAAAAATTCAGAACAACCATTGAAAAATTTGAGGAAAAAAATATTCCTCGGATAGTGAAGAAGTTGGGGAAGAATATTATAGAGAGTATCAACTCTGAACAGAACTTGTTGCATATCTTCAGAAAAAGAACTCCCAAGAAAGAAATTAGAGTAATAAATAAGTATTATGAAGAATTTTTTCATGGGAGAAAAGATTTTATCAAGTGGGAGGGAGAATATATCGAGGACATATTACATTAAAAACATAGAACTGGTGAACAAGGAAAGATAGTTGAATATTGAAGTGATAAGATGGTAACTGAAGAACAAAAAGTTAACAAGTTTCAATCAAAACTCCATGAATTCGAAATTAGCTTTAAGAAGTTGAATTAAGATTTTAACAAATATTTTGATGTAAAAGATAAGAATTTTAAAGTTTCTGAGAAGGATCAATATGAGAATAAGGTGAAATTTTCACTCACTAAAATTAAAATTTCAACTAATTATTTTAACATTTTAGGTTTTGGAAAATGTGTTGGGATATCTTCTATGGAGAATGTACATGAGAAAGTTATAAAATTTAAAAAAGTAGAAACATCACTCAAAATAAAATATAGTCTGCATCTAGTGTATTTTAGAGCTGAAAGAAGTTACCAACCCCAAAAATATTTATATATAGAAAGATATTTATTCAATAGAAAACCAGGATTTTATGGCTAATATAGGTGTTGTGGAATCTATGGGCACATACCATATAATGTTTAACACAAATTATCTCTACCTATACAAACTTTTGATAAAATTGGAAGAAATAGTTAAAGTAGAATGAGTAAATTTCCTAACTTATAGAAATGTGAAAAGGTAAATTCTCAAGATGTTAGAAACCTTCAAAAAAACCAATTTGAATGTTTGTATGAAGTTTTGTGGAAGACCTGATCAGGCTGGTCATCAGGCCGAAATATGTATGAGACTCCTTCCAGAATAGGTTTCTTATGATATAGAAGAAAATGAATCTGGAAATAAGAATGTTGAGGAAAGATCTTTTTTTGTTTAGACAGCTTTGAAAGTAAGTAAAAGGAAGAAACCATGGATACTTGATAGTGTTTTTTTTTCACATATGATGGGTGATATAAAATTTTTGAAACATGTTTAATGTTATAATTGGTGAGAAGTTACCTTTGGTAATGATAGTTTCTTAAAAATCAGAGTAATCGGAATGGTTGAGATTGAATTCGAAAATTTGAAATATAAGGAAGTTTTATTTTTTGAAGGGATAAAACATAACATAATGTAATTAAAATTTATGATGATGTTAAATACGTGATTTTTAGAAAGTATTTTCATACCACCAAAATTTTTAAATATGGAAAAGTTATTATAGAAGGATAAATAAATACTAGGAGTCTCTTCCAAATAAAAGAATTCAACAAATCTTGTTACTTGAGTGATAAAGATGAAAACAAATTTTTGCACTGAATACTTGCACACCATGGATACAAATGTATGAAAAAACATTCTAAATTTGATGTATTTTGAAATTTACAATAATTGGAAATAATATAATAAGATGTTTGAGAAACTTTCCAGAAAGGAAATATGACTAAAACAGTTATAAAAGAGTTGTGATTCAGTATACCATATCACTTGAGGTTATTCATTCAGATTTATGTGGTTTTATGAGACATCAATCAAAAAAGGATATGTATACTTTATAAATTTTTTTGATGATTTCACTCAAATGAAAAAAACATTTCATTTATGAAGAAAAATTCTAATCCTATTAAAATGTTCAAATTCTTCATAAAGGATACTAAGAATGAAATGGGGGTTTCCACAAAAAAAAGGTGAGAATATATAAGGGTACAGAATTCACAAGAAGTACTTTTGAATTCTATCTAAGAAAACATTGTATCAAAAATCGACATAGTGCTCCATATAATCCACATCAAAATGAAGTAGCAGAATGAAAGAGTATAAGTTTTTTAGAAATTGGAAGAAGAATGTTGGTAGAATAAAAACTATCAATGTTCTATTGGAGAGAGGTTTTTAGTACTATTGTACATGTTAAAAATAGATATTTGTTGAAACTAGAAACTAAAATAACTCCTTATGAAATTTGGTATAACAAAAAACCTTCATTGAAGTACTTCAATATTTTTGGAAGACCATGATTACATAAAATCAAAAATCCAGATTTGGGAATGTTCAATGAGAAAGATGAGGAAGGAACCTTTATGGGTTACTCATCAAATGGAAGAAGTTATAAATTCTAGAAAAAATACTTGCAATGTTTAGTCGAGTCATATGATGTGAAAGTAATTAAAGATAAAAAAATTCCTCAATAAAAGTTATTTATAATGATGAGGGTTATAAACTGGATATTTCCAATTATAGTGAAAGTAATTCAAAACATCCTTATAAAGAATCAAATGAATCATGTGATAAGGAAACAAATTATGGGGGAGAATTATTAAAATCACCTACCTTACAAAAACATGTTGAGTTTGAAAACATTATTGGAAATAAAAAGGCTCTAATTCAGACAATAAGAAAGTTGAGATTCGAAAATTAGACTTCACTAATCTCAAAAGTTGAAATATAATTTTTTTGAATATATTCAACAAAAATAATGGGTGGATTTTATGAAAGAATTTTTGGGTTAGATTGAGATTAATGAAACATGGGAAGTTGTTCCATGACCATAAAATTAAAATGTTATAAAAAACAAGTGGGTTTGCATAAAAAAGTTAAATGAACATGGTGAAGTTTTAAGAAACAAAGTTAGGCTTGTTTGTAAAGGATATTCACAGGTGGAAGGTGTGGATTTTGAAGGAACTTTTTCCATAGTTGCAAAATTAGAAACTATTATAATATTTATTTTAGTGGATTCCCATCATAATTAACGATTTTTTTAGATGGATGTAAATTCAGTTTTATTAAATGGAGATATTGAGGAAGAATTTTTCATTGAACAACCATGGTGTTTTATTCTTTATGAGGATGAAAACAATGTTTTTAAATTAATGAAATATTTTTATAGGATTAAATATGCTCCACATGCTTGGTATTAAAGGATTGAATCTTTTTTGTAAATTTTGAACTTTTCTAAAGGAAAATTTGACAGAAATTTATATGTAAAATATGTTAACTACAGAACTTTGACTGTAAATGTTTATGTGGAAGATATAATTTTTTCTCGGGAGGAAGAAAATGTTTTCAAAGAGATTAGTGGGGAAATGAAGAATAATTTTTAAATCTAAATGTTGGGATAATTAACTTTCTTCCTTGGCTTAAAAGTTTTAAAAAATAAATTTTCTTATATTAAGAAAATTATTCCAGGGAATTGTTAATGAATTTTGGGATTTAATAATCCAAAGAAGTTTCTTATCCTATTTCAGTTATTAAAAAGTTGAGTAAAGATGAATCTGGAAAAAGTGTGAATCGGGAAAATTGTTGAAAGCTGATAGAAAGTCTACACTACAATACAACATCAAGAACTGATATTTTTTATGTTGTAATTTTTTGTTCCATGTATCAAAGTGATCCAAAAGAATCACATATTTTGGAATAAAAATTAATTTTGAGATTTTTTAGAGGAACGACTTCACATGATTTATTATACAAAATAAATAGTGACATGAAGATTCATGGGTTCACTGATACTGATTGTGCTGGAGATTATAATGATAGAAAATAAACCTCAGGATGAACATTTTTCTTGGGTGTATGTTGTGTGATTTGGAATAGAAAGGGAAAAATTCAGTAACTTTGAGAACATCTAAATCAAAATATTTTGCAACTACTCGGTCTTGTACTCAAATTTTATAAATGAAATTTCAACTAGAATATTTACAAGTAAAAGTTTCTAAACCATTGAATATACTATGTGATAATCAGAGTGCAATTGATTTTTCTAAAAAACCTAGACAACATTCATAATCAAAAAATTGATACAAAGTTTCACTAGAAAAATGATAAAGTTTCTTTCGGAGATGTTTTTCTAGAATATAGTACAAAAAAGTATCATATTGATGATAATATTAAAAAAGTACCAAAAGAAAAGTTTGTGGAAGTGAGGCTCCAAATTCATGTCCATCCTCCTCCCATGACTTCCTAAACCACATAAATAAGTATCTCCATCATGCTTTGTATTATTTTGACAAAGGGGAAGGGAAAGTAATAACTTTCTACTTTATAAAAAAATTTAGTTATCTTTATTTTATGAATCTAAAGTTATGGTTATCATAAAATGGGGTAGATAAAAATAAAAGTGAGAGAGTAAAAGATAAAAGTGAGTATATTTTATCATTACATGGTCCAAAAATTTTATTTCCATTGAGGTATGTAATTCCTTAAAAACAATACTTTATACTGTAGTGGGGTGTTAGGAAACTCTCTTTTGCAAAAGTATATGTTTTGATAAAAGTAAAAAAGACTTGAGTTGTTTATAAATGATGAGTTGTGAAAATTTCAAAGAGTTGGAAAATTTGTTAACAAGGGTTTAAAAAATATATATACGGGGTATTCAAATAACCTTTGTTGTGTTTTGTTTTAAAAATATTTTTTATTTATTGATAACTAACCTTATTGTCTAAAATGTTTTTTTATTCATGAATCATACCCAATCCATCTTAATGAGTTATATAAGAATGTTGTTTTCTGAAATCAAATGATCGGACTGTGCCACATCAGATGCATCATTGAACTCAAGTCAATTGAATTTAGATCATTGGATACAAAAGAATAAGAGTTAAAAAAATTGATTACTATAATTCTTCATTTTTTATAATTGAAGAAAGAAAGAAGATTTTATGTTATAAAGTCAGATATTGTTGAGTGAAGAAGTTTTAATATTACTGAAAATATTTTTTTTAAGAAATTGTAGTTAGGATTTAGAATTTTCTAAAACTTTCTATTCCTAAGTCATACAATGATTCATTTATCATGAATCTCTTATGAATCATGAAACATTATCATGGTAAGAGATTTAGAAGAAATAGATTAATTTTATTGATTGAATTGGTTTCAGTGATCAAGAAAAATGATTTCATCAAATCCAGATTACCAAAAATAGAAGATCAGATCTAGAAGTCAGAATGTGTGAAGCTGACAATGATTGAAGAAGTTCAAAGTTTCTAAGTGGATTAATAATTGATTATTTTCCATCATTATCAAAAAAATTAATCATAATGATAATTACATCTTTATTAGGATTCCATTATAATGACTTTGAGAAAGAAATAGATCTTAATGAGCTGCGAAAGAAACTGAGATCATAATGAGCTGAGAGAGAAACTAAAATTGAAATGAACTAAGAATAAAACAGAAATCATAATGAGATGATAAAGAAACAAATATCTTTTTGAGCTAAGAATGAAAAAGAAATTGTAATGAGTTGAATATGAATAATACTTAAGAATAATATTCCAAAACTTTTATATATAGAGTTGAATTAGTCAAACTTGAAATTAAATTTTCCATAAATCCTACTGAAATTCAAGGAGGATTGAATAAGTCAAATTAGAAGTTTATATGTGAGTTTTTTCGGTGTTTTTCAAATTTGAGGAAGCAGGGAAAGTTTTAAAGTTTCCCTCTTTTGTATTCTGAGTCTCCTATAAATAGTTGGTCAAATATTTCATTCATTATAACTTTTATGTAAGTGGAAAATGTGGATTATTGATAATTTCTGGGGAAATTTCTTTCTAGATTGAGATCTCATAAGAAAATGTAGATTATTGATAATTTCCGGGGAAATTTCTTTCTAGATTGAGATATCATAAGAATATCATACACCTGAATATTTTGTCTACTGGATAGGAGAATTGTATTGATTCTATCATATTCAGTCAATCAGAATGAAAAAGATCTTATTGAGAATTTGAGCAAATTTTGAGTTTTTCGTATTGAGAATGTGTTCATCATATTGAGAAGAACATATTTATTTGATCAAACGTAGAATGATTTTATGGAGTTTTTATCAGAGTTTGAGAAGTGAAGATTGAGTGGAAAAAATCATATTGACTTCATCATATTGATAAAATCAAATCCAGCCAAACTAGACTGAGGATTCGGACAGACCAATTGTGTTAAAGTTTCAAAAAAGTCTTTTTTCTTTTATTTGGCTCATTTTTTTTAATAAAAAATTTTAAACTGATAGTATCAGTATAATATTTCTTTTAAGAAGTTAGAAAGTTCCTTATTGTAGTTGTTACAAGTTGTATTCACTTCTTCTTAATAGTGAATTTATATAGACACATAGAACTGGCTATGTAAATTATGTTGGTTCTCAAACTGAGATTGAACCTTGTAAATCTTGTGTGCTTTACTTACTTTCCTACTTTACTTGCATGATTATATACTAAAATTTTATGAGGAAATAAATATTAACAGTTTGTAGGGGTTAAGTTTCTAAAAGTTTTGAAACTCCTAAAAAAGTTAACAATTGATTTAACCCCCCCCCCCTCTCAGTTGTTATTCGATCCTTTGGAAATTCAATAGAATATGAAAAAAAACTCAAAAAATTATGTTAAACTATAGCCTTACCCCATGTGATGAGCGTGAGAACCTTCTCCTTTAAGAATATTTCGTGTATAGTGTCACAACCCCCTTCCTCTTGAGATACTGTATTTAGGGGAGAGAGATAATGACCTTGGAGTCCTACCACCAGTAGGCCTTGGGTTGGAGACTGTAACTAAGGGTGTAAAAATATCATAAAATTGAAGGAATTACCCTCAATAATATTATAGGTTTGTGAGATAAGATGAATCATCCACAAGAAACTCTATGAAATAATATTAAAGAAACCAAACCCATCCTATAATGCATGCATAAATAAAACTAATATAGAAAAATGTCTCCAAAAGTAAATAACGAAAAGCAAAGCTAAAGTAGTGACATAGTAACTTTCCAATAATGTCTGAGATAGTATTGTACAGAACAATCCACATAATTCACATTGAAACCTAAAAATAATTATATATATGTACAATGGTCATACAAGAATTCTCATTAGGAAAATGAAATTCTCTCTTGCACATGTAAAAGAAGAATACTAATGCACTCGTGGCAAAATAGCTGAACCCAAAACACCTAAACAGGTCAACTGTCCATCCCAACCTCTCCCAGTAAATCTCTCTAAATAATGTAATCCATGTATAATAACATAATAAGAAGAATATCAATAATGGTTACCCCGCACCACTTTTCTAATAATTTTCCACTCTCACACCCCAACATCGTATGTCATGGTGTACCGATATCTTCTAAATAAAATACACCACTACTCCGCAGCATGGTTACATCACCCCACCCTCATAGATGCCTAGGACCCCACCCCATATCATGACCACATCCCATATCACCCAACGACACTGAGGTTATCACATCATTACCACTTCCTTAACCATAGTAGTAGGGTATCGTGAACATGAAGGAAATAAACCTCATTCCATCCTCCTACTGTGAATGACCCACACTATAATCCTCCCCATAGCATGATCATATCACATCTCACCTGAAGGAACCAGGGTCATCACCTAGTGAACTAACAAACCTATAGCCATTACATCATCTACATATCTACTCTCCTAGAAAACAGAGTGGGAAAATGAGGGTATCCGTCTATCCATCCCAATCACCGTGATGTTGGAAAAAATACCCCAGGGTGAAAATTATGGTGTAGACACCAAGTGATCAAAATGTGTGGGGTGTGTATAGAAATAACAAGGATAAAAAAATATATACATATATCCACACATAATCCCATCCTCTGGTTTCACAACAAAACACTAAAAAATCACAACATCCCCACTTTCGCTACCACCACTAAATGCCTAGCACCACAAAAACCAAAATACACATCTCACACCACTAATGAATTCCATTATCCAATCCATTCATTTAATTATTAAACAACAACCAAATTTAACAACATATCCCATTATTTATATGTTCATTACTCATTTCCACCCAATTAACCAAACCAAACCCCATCCATTTCAATCACTATTATACAATTTTTCCACCACTAGATGGGATTCTAGAACAATGCACCCATACATCACATTAAGATCATCATTCCCATAAAAACATTTCTTCAACGCCCCAAATAGGCATCCAAACAAACCATCACCTCACCGGCCCAAAATCATGGCCAAACAAACCATCACCTCACTGCCCCCAAAATCATGGCTAGAAAAACTATCTAATTGCCATTATAAAAGCACGACCCAAAAAACATCACCTCACCACACAAAAGCACATCCAAACACACATCACATCACCCCAAACTTCCTTTAATCCACACATTTCAACACATCAAGGATCATTTTACTTATATAAAATGGGGATTTTATCACATCCCCATTATTTTTTTAAGGTTAATTATCACACAATCCATAATCCTTGGGAAATATTTCATTATCCAAATGTATGTAGTTCACCAATTTTCATTTTATGGTGATATCACTATAATTGCACAAAAAGGGATCCACATCACATATCAAATCAGCATAAACCAAGAGCCCCCAACCATCAAAATTTTCAGGGGGAATTCAACACACACAATCATAATATCATAATAATGTCAAAGCTATAAAACCATGTGAATCATTCCCCATTCCCCCTTTTATTTCAATTAGTGAATTGTTTACCTTAAATTAATCTAGAAAAATCATAATTTAAGAAAAAAAAGAGAAAACACCTCCTGCATGATATAAAAAATGGGAAGAAAAAAAAGGAATTCTCAACCTTAAGGAAGCTTTTTTAACTCACTCCACACCACAGGGCATAGAAGAAATTCTCGAAAACTAAATCCTCAAGAAAAACCCATACATTAACATACACCACATAAAGGGTTATAAAAAATGTAGCCTAAATCACAACCAAAAACAAAATTTCACCCCTAAAACAGATTTATGAAGAATAATTGAAGGAAAACCATGATGAAGAGATGAGAAATCACCACAGATTACTTATGGGGCTCCCCCAGAACCAACAGATCAAGACGGGAGGAATGGTGTTGAAGATCCTTGGCGATCCACTTAAGATTCATCCAAAATTAAAGAGGGAATAGGTATGGCCAAATGATGAGGGATTTGGAAAATATACCTATTTAATATCTATAACTCAACACTTTCGCATCCTGTAACCCATTCATGACTTGAATTTCATATTTTTTTCAAAAAACCATCTTCAACTTAAATTTGCTATGCCTTGACCTAATTTAACTACATGTTATGAATTAATTTAAAAACACGAATCTATTTCATGGTTTCTTTCAACACCACACACATATTTTGAATCCATCAAACTAAAAAAAATGACACACCAATTCACATCGTTTAAACCTTTTACTATGTGAATATCCCACAATAGACAAGTGCACCTCCAAACACCACAATGTAGCCTCAAGCATACTCTAAAACACATATAACACCCAAAATTGATAATGTGATGGCCCAATAAGCCCTAGGAAATTAAATAAGATACCTCTCAAATGATTCTATCACTTGAGAATCAAATACCAATCCCAGAAGTAAAGGAGTCTAAACAACCACCATACAAGATACCTCTCAAGGATCCAGTTACTTATCAACACTACCGCCAACCAAACTCGCTAGCCAAAACACCCATGTAACACACTATACTACCACAAACTACCTCCTTTCACACCACCATACCACCACACAACCATATCAACATCCATGAGACCCAAAGTAATAACTAGTGCAACCAAAAAACAAAACCGCCCAGAACCCATGAATCATGGAATTCTATCCTCCATGTCTAGATACTATTCACTCTGGGTGGCATTGAATCACCCACAAAGGTTTAATATCATCATAGTATAATGCATCCTGATTAGGAATAATTTACTCAACTTTTCATATGTTAGAAATTTATCAAAAATTATACATTAAGAAAATAGAAAATATCACAGCACAACAAGATCAAAATATTACATCATAAGAAAAAAATACTAAGGCAAAACACAAAACCACTCCATGAAATAGGAAGTCTTATGCATGTCTCTCTCCCAAGTAATCTTCTCCAGGACAATATGCCTCCACAACACATGTACTAATGGAATATTCCATCCACACAACGCCTTCTCTTGGAGATCCTAGATCTCTATTGATTTCTCCATGAATTTTGCTTCTTCCTTACTATCTAACTCTCCCCATTCAATGAAATGAGAGACATCTTAAAGTTACCAATGAATATGAGAGACATGGAAGATTTCAGGGATTCTATCCATCCATAGTGGCAATGCCAGCAGATATTCCACCTCACCAACTCACCCCAACACATCAACGGTCCCAAAAAACCTTGGAGAAAGCTTACCCCCTCTTCCAAACCCCCACTGCCCACATTGAGGGGAAGCATTCAAGATCAAGTAGTCTCTATAAATGACCTCTAAGGTAATCCTCCTATTATCATTATAAGACTAATTTAAATTATGAAATTATTTTTTCCTCTATCTGACCAACTGGTCCTTTTATGTTGTGCTCTTCACCACATAAGGACTATGAACTACAATATCCTTAACCTCCGTACATCACAATAGAGAATCACACAACCCCCATACAAGGCCTCAAATAGGTCCACACCAATAGATGAGTGGTATATGTTATGAAAAGTAAACTCAATGAATGGAAAGTGTTGTTCCCATAACCCTCAAAAGTATAAAATTCATGCAGCAACATTTTCTCGAGTATCTAGATGTTTTACTCTATCTTCCCATCCATCTAAGGGTGGAAAATAGTACTGAGTTCTAATTAAGTTTCAAAATCATGTTTTAATACCCTCCATACTAATTAAGTAAAAGTTGAATCTTGATATGAGAAAATGGGCCTCAAAACTCCATGAAACTACACCACATAATCAACATACCTCTTATCCAAATAATCCACTTTGCATGAATCCATTATCACTAAGAAGTGGGTTGATTTTGTTAAATAATACATGATCACGCATATAGAATCATAGCCTCCCTGAGATTCGGAAAAACATATGACAAAATCCATTGATATTTCCCCCCATTTTCACTCAAAAACAACCAAAGTCTATAATAATCTTCCAGGAAAATGATTCTTGAACTTTACTTGCTGGAAAACCAAGAACCTCTAAACAAACTCCACCACCACTTATTTCATCCTGGGTCCCCAAAAATGCATCCCCAAGCCTCGGTACATCTTGAATACTCATGTGTGTATTACCAAAGGTGTTATATGAAACTCGTGAAGGACTCCCACATGTATTACTATCAAAATAAACCACCTCCCATCAATGAACATCAGGTTCCAACAATACTCTAACCATCCCTATGGAGTATCACCATGGACAACACGATCATGCATCACCTCTACCTCTGAGTCTCTGCACTGAGACTTATCCACCTGCAGCATCATAGAAGAATTTTCTATCATTTGGCACAAAAACCCTCTACCATAATCCATATTTTCCTCTAAGTAAACAGATTCCTACTCTTCCACTCCTTTCTACGAATCCCTAGACTCCTAAACAACATCCTTATTTTAATTCCTTCCCATAGTGTCATCTATAACATTCAATTTTCCTATGCTATAGAAGATCTCAAAATCCTAATCCTAAAGAAAGTACATCCACCACCACTCCTGTAAATCTAGATCACACTAAGAAAATATTTACCCCAAACCCTTTTGATCTATGAAGACCACAAAGAACTTCCCAATGAGGTAATGTTATAAAATCATGAATGAAAACAAAATAACTGCTATCTCTAGATCATGTGTGGAATAGTTATTATTATAGAGATCCCACTACCAAGACTCATAAGATATCTCTACAATCTATTTAATCAACACACATCCCATGTCTATATGAGAAGTGTTACAAAAATCCTCAAATATCACACCCTCCTAAGGAAACTGAATAACTAGAGCACTGAAAAACATCCAATTTAGGTAACCAAACAATTCATGTAACTTATCAGTACACAAAAAATTAGGTTCCTTCTTGTTCAACATAGTCAATGGGGATGAAACATGAGAGAAATCAAGAAAAAACCACTGATAATAGACTATAAGACCAGGAAAACTACAAACATCTAACATGTTATTGGGTGTTTCACAAGGAAAAAATTCTTTGAATTTAGATGGGTATATTTCCACACCCTAATTGAGACACCAAATGCCTAAGGAATTTCACCTATCATGTCCAAAACATACTATAAGACAACTTTCTATAGAGATAGTGGAATAAAAAATTCTACAATATAGCTCTAAGAAGATCATCTAGATTCTCCTATGAATTTGTATATATCTATATGTCCTCAATGAACACAACTACAAAATGGTTCAGCAATTAATGAAACATGGAGTTCATGAGTTCAATGAACACAACTAGTGTTTTTGTAACACCAAACAACAAGAATACAATCTCGAAGATCCAATACCTGCATCTAAAGGAATTATTTAGGATATCACCCACCTTCACCCTCAATTGTTGATATCCATACCACTGATAAATCTTAGAAAACAAACTCACCTAACTCATCTAGTCAAAAAGATCATCTATCCTATGAAAATGGTAATGATTCTTTTCAATTACCCGATTCAACCATTGTTCATCTGTACACGACCTTGTACTAAAATCTACCTTATTGGAGAAAAAATAGATCACCCCACAGAAACACATTGGTTCAAATAAAACACTTCTACTTCAGATCGTATATTAGAATTCTCAACTCTTGAAACTCATAAGGTTTCATCTTATAAGGATCCATTGAAATTGGAGAATCACTAATCTAAAATTATTTCTTGAACTCAACATCAATGATGAGGGGAAAACACCATAACCTCCTTGGGAAAAACATCCAAAAAATCATTGATAACCCTAGGAAACTCCACCATACCAACCTATCATAATTACATATAAAAATCAACCATCAAAGAAATAATGGGTTCCACACGCTGACTGCCCGCCTGAAAACCCCCAGTTACCAATGAAAACCACATGTGGTCTACCCACATCTGAGGAAATGAATCTAATCTAGAATAATTAGAAAACAAAATGTGTGGAATATAAAAAATCTATTCCTAGGATGAAATTTAATGGATACATATATAGTAAGAAAAGATCCCCATGGGACTGATGTTGTCTCATCATCAGTCTACACCCCCGACACACAATAAAAAAGATTTTTTGTTCTCTAACTGGACAGTCAACACTAGGGGCATAGGAAGACTCCCTATATCTAGTCCTAGAGAATTTACTGTAGAGGGTGAAATAAATGACTATGAATATCCTAAATCAATGAAGGAATAATCAAGGGTAGATGAAAAATAGAGCATACCTCAAATGATCTTTATCCACTCTAGCACTACTGCCTCCACTACCTGCAACTGACCACTGCCATCTCCTATAACACCTTTATGACATCCACCTCCATTAACACACTCATGTAAAGGTCCTTAATAATGAGTAACATCATAATTTTGGCCTCTACCCACTCTATACCCACTCAATGAAGCATAATCCTGCTACCCCTACTATTGAAATGATCTCACTATCAACTGTTGATAAGGAGGGTGATGAACCTATATTCCTCCACTATAATAAAATAAAATAACCATTGGTAACTAAATTTGGTGATTTCTATGAACCCCATAGACAAAACACATTGGAACAATATCTTCTGAAAAAAATGGAAACCACTAGCTCTAGAAGGTCGGAAGGTGAGCTGGTGAGCTCTGGTTGAAACCTCGAAGGTCTTGGTGCATGAGACCTACCACTAATAACCATGATCCCCGAGAAACACTACTGATTACCCTCTCATGGTAAAACTTCCCATGATTTCATCATCTATATTACCTCTTCCTTATTATGAATGTCTAGATACATTGGAAATGCAATAAGAGTAATTGCATACTAGATAGAAGGATGAAGTCCCTCCTCAAGATTTATTAAATGAGACTTCTCATCTAGAAAAATTCTTGGGAACAATGTAGAAGTTCCTTGAACATTATTACAAACTCCTTAACTGGCATACTCTCCTACCAAAGAGAAAGAAACTCATTACTCTTAATTACATTCATGGTTAATTAAAGGAAAACTGCTCAAAAATCTTTCAGAAAGACGACCCATGAAACGTCTACTTCCTTTAGATCACCTAGATCCATCATGCACCACTGAAGCACTACCCACCGCATAAAACTAACTTCCAAATGGAACCAGTATCTCACTAGGGAATAGATCAAATTAAATTTTATTTTGATATCTTATATCTATCTATCTATATCCACATCGGAAACACTTCCCTTGTACTTCCCCAAATACTGCTACGGAAAAAATCGCAGTGCCCTATTCTAAGACTTATCCTCCTCTACCAGATCAATTCTATGATGATCAATTGGATTGGCCTTGTAAACCTAAAATTCTTGAGCCACACTTTGACAATGTCCAAGATCCATATTTGAAAAGAAAACAAGATTTTCATAAATTGGGTAGTATGGAATTTTTTTGGATTTATTTTTATTTACTTTAATAATTTTAAGTTTCCCAAATCAACCTAGCTCAAATAAGAACACGAGTCATCATAATGAAAGTATCTCTCCTAGGTCTCTACCATACAAATATTCTAACCTTACCTGGTAATTAAATAAGTATAGAGATCATGCATTATAGCACAAAGGTGAAAAAATCATGTTTCCTAGCCGATCTCTTTGGCCTATGTCAATCACCAAGGTCAAATGGAATTGTTTCCATGAAAAACCCTGAAAACATCACTATTCCTCACTCCAAAATCAGTCCTATCTCTCAACCATCATCCTATGATACCACTCTATCACAACACCCTTATTCCAAAGATACCATAATGAGGGTATAGAGATAAAGACCCATGAGTCACGCATCCTCTAGTCCCCAGGTTTGTGACTAGTACCGAGGGTACAAAAATATCATAAAATGAGAGACATTACGCTATTTAATAACATAAAATCAGTAGATAATATGAGTCATCCACAATAATCTTCGTGAAATAATCTATAAATAAATCAAAATTATCCCATAATGCATGAATAAAAAAACTAATACAGATAAATGTCTCCAAAAGTGAATACCCAAAAGTAAATCTAATGCAGCAACACGATAACTGTAAAAAAAGGAATGAGCTAGTGCTGCCCAGAAAAATTTATATAATCCTCCTGTAAACCTGAATATCAGTTTATATACATAGGGTGGGCATAAAATTATACTCATTAGGAAAACCAAAGTCTATTGTGTACAGGTGAAAGAATCATACTAATGCACCCATGAGAAAATAGTAGAACCAATGTCACCAAAACAGGTCAATTATCCATCTTAACCTCACTAAGGCATGCTCACAAAATAACTAAAGACAACTATAATAACATAACATGAAGAATATAAATAAAGGGTACCTTGAACTGATTTTCCAATGATTTTCCACTCTCACACCCCAACATAGTACATCATGGAACTCCCAAATCAATATAATAACATATACCACTGCCCTATATCATGGTCAAATCACATAAAACCTGCAAACACCTAGCCTTCTTCCCCATAGTATGGTCGCATCTCATCATTTCCGAAGCCACCTAGGCCATCACATTATAACCACTTCCATAACCATAGTAGTAGGATATCATGAAAGTAAAGGACATCAACCATGTATCCTACTCCTACCATGAATGACCCCCACCATAAGCCACCCCATAGCACATACATATCACATCTCACCCAAATATTCGTGGGCTATCACATAAGGCACTAACACACCTCCTTCTATCTCATCTTGTGCATATCTAATCACTAGGATAAGAGGGCAGGAAAAAGTGGGTAGCTAGTCAGCCATCCTCACCATTGGGATGTTGGGACCCCCCCCCCCCCATGTGAAAATATGGATTCCAACACATAGTGATCGACATGGGTGGGGTTCATATAGAAATAAAAAGGAATATAAAAATATATACATATATCTACACAAAATCCCAATCTATGTGTTCAAAAAAACACTTACTAGCTCATGTCATCCCCACTTTCTCTATGACATCTAAGTGCATAACACTGCCCAAACCATAAACCACATCTCACACCACCAACCAATTCCATTATCTATCCCATTAATTTAATTATTTACCAACAACATAATTTAAATATATACCATAATTTATTTTTTCACTACACATTTCCATCCTATTAACCAATCCAAACCCCTTCCATTTTAATAATTATTAAATAATTATTTCATTACTTCCTAGGATTCTAGTACAATGGAACCATACATCACAAGAAGCTCATTATTCACATCAAACCATTGCCTTGACACCCCATAATCATATCTAAACAAACCATCATCTCACCACCCCAAAAGCATGGCCCAACAAACCATCACCTCACCGACCCAAAATCATGGACAAACATACCATCACCTGACCACCCCAAAAGCCTGGGCAGACAAACCATCACATCACCATCCAAAAAGCAAAACCAAAAATCCATCACCTCGCAAACCCAAAATCATCGCCAAACAAACATCACATCACCCCACACCACATCATTTCCATACATCACAACACATAAAAGATAATTTCATAGATCTATGAAGTGAATTTTATAACATTACACTTCTTTATTTTAGGGGAATTATCACAAAATCCATAATCCTAGGGAAACTATTTCATTAGTGAAATATAAGTAGTTATCCAATTTCCATTTTAGGTTCAGATCAAATAAACCGAAAAAAAGATCCCTACATAACATATCAGACCAGTGAGAAAAAAGAACCAATTGAACACAATATTAAATAAGGAATTCATCTTATACAATGAAAATATCACAAAAATGATAAAGATGTAAATGCATGAAAATCATTCCCCTTTCCCCATAAATTTTTAATTAGTCAATTCATTATCTGTAATAAAACCAGCACAACCATACCCCATAGATAAAAAAATAGAAACCCCCTCTCGCATTATACACAAAATGAGAAATGAATGAATTACCAGACTCAATGAACATTAACCAACTTTTGGCATACTGCAAGGAGAAATGCTTACAAACCACAACTTCATGAAATGCGCATATGTCATCCTAAACTGGATCAAGGGTTAGAAAAAATAGAGGAAAACACACAACCCAATGAAAACATCACGACTATAGCAGATCTGTAAAGAATAATGGAAGGATAACCATGGGGAAGAGAGGAGAACTCGCCATGGATCTCTAATAGGACTCCACTAGAACTAATGGATTAATGCGTGAGGAAGGTGGTTGAAGATCTTCCAAGATCCACCTTTGGTTCTCCCAAAACAAAATTTAGAAGAGTTATGGACAAATGAGGATGGGTTTGGCTGAAAATCCTATTTAAAACCTAGAACTAAACACTTTTACATTGTGTAAAACATTAAGGGTGTGTATTTCGTGAGTTTTATCCAAAAATCCAACTTCCAATGAAATTTTCATAACCCCAGTCAAATTTAACTACTCATCATGAATTACTGTCATGATGTGAATCAATTTTACAGATTCATCCACAACCACAAACAGGTTGGGAATCGAGCTGATACACAATCTATAAAATAATGGTTCATTTTGTGTAATAATTTCATGATGTGAATATTATGTAGAAGTCATGTTGTACCTCCAACCAAAAAAACTTTCTCAAGCCTCATACGAAACACCTCAAACACCCAAAACTAAGAAAGTAATGGGATGAGAAGGCATGAGACATTATATGTAATCCCATCACCATCCTCCATCATTATGGTATGATCCTACTCATTTAGGTAGATTCTGTGAATAAGACCCACACCACACCTCGTGGATGCTCCCTCTGCGACTTGAGCGTGATCACTACATTCCATTAAACTACATGGACTAGTCCTATCACGTGACTTTAAACTGTGGCATCAAACTATGTTGGTGTTGATCCCTACTTCCAAAGTCGTGTATGGAGGACACCTCCATGTGTCTCAATAATGAAATAATAATACATATGGGGCACCTCCATGAGGTTCAAATCTGGACACCCCCAACACTCTACTAAATCCTAATGTTGAAATATTCCCCCCTTGGGACACACTTAACCAAATCCCAAGTGTGAAATCTTAACCTCTAGGGACACACTTAACCAAATCCCATCTGTGGAATCTCACCCCCCCTTGGGGACACACTTAACCTCACACCTTTCCCCACAAGACATTAAACATGTGACCCATATATTCCCACCAGACGTTAAACTTGTGACCAATCAATCCCCAAAACATGTTAACCTTTGAACCATCTATCCCCACAAGACATTAATCATGTGACTCATCCTTACCCACAATATATTAAAAATTTGACTGATCTGTCTCCAATGGGATATTAAACCTATGACCCATAAATCCCTATAATACATTAAAACTCTGACCTGATTATCCCCATAAGATATTAATCGTGTGACCAATTCAACCCCCCGAGATGTTAAACCAGTGACCTGATCCAGAATCACTACCCCATATAATAAACTTGGGATGTATAAGGTGAAAATATGCCTAAGAATTTCACCTATGGTGTCAAGTACCTCATAGTCGACATGGGATTCCTTCTGTTATGCTCCTAATATTACTCAAACATTTGATTCCCTCTAAAAGAGGAAGAATTTTTAGGTTCAAAATAAACACAATGTCCAGAAATTCCTATACATGACCAACCTTACTATCAACTCTTATTGAAGGATTCTACCCTGTTAAGATAGAAGCAGTGTAATTAATCGGTGTCCACCTCAAGATGGCACTGGGAACAAGATTCATGAACATGAATTAAATCTGTGAGGGATACCTAGACTAGGCAACAAGATCCAATAGGGAATCCATGGAAGGATGGACTGAAATCCCATCATCTGGTTTCAATCAATAAGATGACATCACCAATTAAAGTGATAGAAGTCACCCGCATTAGAAAAAAGCGAATGTAGAGAAAAAATAACACCAACCCCATATGGAAATATGGCACAGTAACCATGTGAGAAATCATCAAAATCTACCTCCCCTAACACATCCCATAGATATCATATCACCCCACACATCATTACTAGGGGAAAAAGTCTCTCCAACCTAATATCACAGTGATCTGACATCCATAATTAATTTTAATCCCCATAACATCCTATGTTAAATACAATAAATGAACACAATCCAAGGTTTTGATCACAATTCAAACTGAACTAAGAAAGATGAATCATCAGCCTAATTGTAGACTGATGATGAATACAAGAAGAATGATGATATAAATACACATAAACCATAAATGTTATAATTAATGTTGGATGTTGTGAATCATTCCATCGATTGTTTATGTCAAAACCAAAAAAATGAAATAAACAAGTTAAAATTTTAATCTATCCCAATAAGATATTATAATTTGAAAGGGTTATGAAAAATATAGTAGAAAAATTTATCACATTTTTTCCAAATCAAAAATCACATAAAGGTATAGAAAATCCAAAAATAATCAATCCCTATCTCAAGGAAATATATTGATTCTTGAATCATTCAACACTACCTTGCTTGTCTCATCAAAATCACTGAGAATCATGACTTTTTCCTTTTATATGAATTAATCACCACCAATTTCTAACCTCTTTCTCTATACTCTTCCCTCTCTAGGTTTCATGGAAATGATAACTGGCTAATCCTAGAGAGACACATATAAAGGATATAAATTTAAGAATTATAGGGTTTTCCTTAAAAAAACTAATTATTTAGGTGATAACATAATATAAATTAATTATTTAATACATCTGTGATGACAAACAGCTGAGGGATTTGGTGAAAGAAAAACTAACACTTCTCTAAAGACAAAATGATCATTATGGACTCAACTACAGCTATGATTTTACTCATCTAGAATCCCATTTGTGACATATAATCATTTTTCAAAAAAATAACATGTTTAGGATAAAACTATATATTGGTATTAATATATTTTTATTTATACCCTACAATTATCACAACTGAATGTCGAATCAACAAAATGGTGAACACCTCACTCCGAAACTAAATATTATACTAAGTTTAAATTATGAAAAACCTAGGTATTTACATCCTCCCAACTATTAACCCTTTTAAACCCCATAAAAGGAAAACAAATTGGTATTCCCAATAAAAAACTCATGAATAATAGAAATTTATGTTAAAATTTAATATAACATAGTGAAAACCAATAAATCACACTTTTATTATCAAGATAGTTTAAAACAATTATTCAAGATTCATTTGTGACTTATACAAATTTACTGCACTTCAATATGATACATGGTGTGGGTATTATGGATAAGAGTTATTATTTCCAGTTTAAAAATGATTTTTTAGTAGAAAATGAATGTTAATTTGAGACATGGTGTTGTCAGTATGGCTAAAAATACATGTTTTTAATTAAAATTGATATTTTAGCTGAAATTGTGGATCAAATTATTTAAACTAACAAACATGTTTTTAGTGTTTTGATACTTAAGTAAAATTATATTTTTATTAAAAGTGATATTATTTTGATGTTAACATTTAAACAGTTTGTTTAATATAATTTTTCTAGGATTTTATCAACACCCTTCATCCTCATTGGAATATTTAAAACTATAAAGAGTCTTAGGCCCCTTCTTGAGAAGTATTTTCCCCTTTTTGGTGCTGATAACCTACCTCACCACTTGAATTCTTCCATCACTAGGTTCCCAAGATGACACTCACTTGGTAATAAGATTCAAACACTTGATCATACCTATAAAACTACTAAATGTGCTCAAATACACAATGGTGTAATTTAAAAGGTGTTTAACTCCATTAGAACACTCAATCAATTCATCCCCACACTTAACGTATCTATATTTTAGGGTCCCCATCATCTTTCATGTCTTCATGGGCCTATATTATGAAAATGGTGTATGTCCATATAAGCTCACCTACCATCCAAGACACACACTCCAAAATATTCTTAATGACTTGTTGATGGGTCCCGTGTTTCGAACCTAGTCTACATCTAACATACATTTTTCTGTTCACATCTCTGATCAAGCGATAGTGGAACCTTTTTTAACTTGGTAAGAAGTAATAGTCTATCACCATGTCCCCCCCCATTGTGTTCTAGATCTAGGATGTCCTGATTCACTCTCTTTATCTCTCCCCTTTATTCAGGTAGAATTCAACACCCCATGTGTTACCCCTTTTTCACACTATCACGCATTAATAAAGAAATCTGGATATTATGAGTGCCTCTTTCTCTATCCATATCTTCTCATGTTGAGATATTTTTTGTGGTCAATATACTTTTTAGACACTGAGTGTTTAGATCATATCTAGAACTCTCATATAAATGAGAAATTTTCTATGTTTCTCTTGTATCCAAGACCCATCCTGAGTCACAAGGGCTTTAGGGACCTTTTGTTGTTTGTCTTGTTAATTTGATCAGAGATTCCGAAAAAAATAAATCACAATTAACCACATAGGGGATGTAATGAAAAATAGCTTCACATGTTTTGGGGGTTCGCCAATTTTTTGGGTTCCTCCTTTATATTATCCAAATTGGTTCTCTAAATGGATCTCTCTCATCAATTAATCACTATAACTCATTTTTCCTTTTGAAAGTGGCCTCCATAACTTGTTACAACCTAATGTGCTATGTTGCTTCCTCCTCATACACTAGTTGAACACCATCGGCTCTAATTTACACCCAAACCTTCTCAGAATGGCACTCATCAATTAGTGATATTTCCTCTATATTTTTTTCTTCATCCGCCAATAACTAGTCCATTAATTGGATGATGATCCCTTCTTGAGCATTAATGATGGCCGCATGATTACGTGATTTCTTTCCAAATATATGAGTTCTTGTTTAGCTTCCTAGATCTTATTACTTCCCTTAGAATTAATATCTTGATCCTATAAATATAGCTTAACAAGTAGATAATCATGATCCAAAACATGGAGATAACATGCATATACTCCTCTTGTTCCCATGTTTAGTAGCAAGTGATGGAGAGACCCCATCTGGCTAACTAGCTCTGAATCTGTAGTATGGGAGATGAAATATTTCATGCTTCTCCATGCCTTGTGTTGAATAATGTGATTCTACATAGTGATTTTAGACCCAAATTCATCTAGATCCTCTAGAGGTGTAGGTTCATACTCTGAAAAATCAATAGGGATAGATGTAATTAGATCCTCCTTGGGCAACTGCTTAGATGGGCTAAGATCTATGTTAACAGAAGAGATGTATTGGTCTAAATCTTCACTATATGTAACCATATTTTTTCAAAAACTCCCCAAAGTCCACATTAATTCCTACAAAAAATTTCAATCCAAGGATCAAACTATGCTCTCCTTGAACAGTTGTCTCCCCAAGGGTTGGATCAACTGTTGGGAGGGGATCCCTAGCTTCCCTCGTATCACTTTTTTGTTGGGAACACACTCTCTCGAGCACTATTTCAAATGGGAGAATATAGGTATAATTACCATGTGATAGTAAGTTTGAAATTATTGATTCTTGTAATGATAAATAACTTACAATAGGTGAGAGTTTGTATGATTTCCCCCAGATCCTTGAAGGGTAATTCCACCATTGGGGACCCATTGATGCCAGTTAGCACCAAAAAAAGGTACTAAGATAATCAACATTTCTTGGATATAATATACATCAGAAACCAATAATTTTAATGAAATGGGACCCATGTGTTGTAAAATCTTGAAAAAGGATTCTAAAACCATGGGAGAGAGGTTTGTGCACAAAAATAGAAATGGACTCAAGACTTCATCATTTCCCTCGAAACTCGACCATCCAGTCTCGTGTTATATCCAATTCTGAAGAGGGGAATTTTTTGGTGATGAAAACTTGTCTCGATACCTAAAAGATCGGTTTTCCCTAAAATAAGTTACATCCCTTACCAAAGTCCCATTCTGAATCAAAGGCATCATTTGTGTCCAACAATAATTGTTTGGGTGAAACTTTAATTTCCCACATGAAACCTATTTGTGCACAAAAGGTGCAACCAAATATCAAAGTTTCATAGGGTTTTAGGATCATTTAAAGGTTTAATAATTCAATCACATGTGACATCATCTGATTTTACATAATTTCATCGATGACATGTAAATCCATCTGCATGAAAAAGGAACCATTAAATCCACCTACTTATATGGTCAGACCCTAGTGAAAAAGTCATAAGATGCCTGCATCTAAGTTTTGTGACCCACACAAAGTTTCATGAATATGGATGCCCATTTTGGATATAATTATATTGTCCCTTTCCCCCCCACACACACAAAAAAATAGGATCTATGGAAGACGAATCGTCAGCTCTCACTCATGGAAAACATTCTTTTGAGACGTCGTGCAATGCTAAAGTTCCATGGATTCCCAAAGGTTGAGAAATTTTTCAACTAACCTCTCATGGAAAAAACAATCCTTGTCTTATGGTAGAGAGTTCCTTAGGTGATAAATATTAAGGATAGTTGGGTCTGCACATGAGAATCTCCCTTCATGAAACCCTAATACGCTTGTAACCTCATAACTTCTGTATGCATATGCCTCCTACATCGATGCATTTGAATTGTATTGGAGCCCAAAGATCATACAACACCATTTACAATAAGTATAATAGATTCATACACAATATATTTTGGGTCGCTGACTCAACATCCCATATGCTTCAAGTGAGGCTTGGGACATCACATTACCTTTTCCTCCTAATCATCGGTACGATATAACCTTTTTCTGCTAATCAAAGGCACACTAACATTGAGACCCCTAATTACCAATCCACCATGGTAGTGTTTAAATTGTTCCCTACCCAAAGGTGCATGAGAAATGTACACATAAGCCTTAAATGTGGAATCATATAAGGATACTGTCAACCTTTCCTAGTATGTAGGCCTTATACTGGATATTCCTCTCCTGCCTAGAAGTGGTCTCCCTAGGTTTAGGCCCAGCCAATATCTGAGTTGTATGACATAAAATTTCTTAGCCTTACATCTAAGTGGTAAAACATTAAATTGCATGAAAAATCCTCATCACATGATGTTAAACTATATCCTTACACTATGTGATGAGAATAGGATTCCCCATCTATGATCACCATGGGATGTCACCTTCTCCCTCACCATGGGATGACTCTAATCCTTTAAAGTAGTTTCTATGTGTTACCCTTACACTATCCTCCCTCACTATGGTCAGATTATCCTCCTTCTATAATCCTCCATGCATCATCCCCATAGTATCCCCCGCTGAAGCTCCCTCCGTGACATGAGCATCCCCACCGCATGATGTTAAAATATATGGACCATCCCTATCACACAAACATAAATTGTGTTGTTTAAATTTTGGGTTTTTATCACTTCTTCTCAAACAAGGTATGTAAAAAACCTCCACGAGTTTTAATACCAATATACCAGAACATATGGGGTATGTACATGAGGTTTAAATCCAAACACCCACAACAATCCTCTAAATTCTTACTGTGAAATATTACCCCCTGAGGACACACTTAACCAAATCCCAAGTGTGAAATCATCTCCCCTTGGGTCACAATTAAACAAATACCAAGTGTAAAATCTCCCCACCTGGGGATAGACATAACCACCCACACATCCCTACGATAGGTTAAACCTTTGACCCATCTCTCCCCACAAGACATTAAACATATGACCCATTTGTCCCCAAAGTACATAAAACCTATACTATTCATCCTCACAAGACATTAAGCCTATGACCCATCCATCCCCAAAAGACATTAAACCTATGACCCATCTTTCCCCTTAATACATTAAACTTGTGACACATCTATCTCGCCAAGACATTAAACCTATAACCCACATGTCCCCACAAGACGTTAAACCTGTGAAAAATCTATCCTCAAAAGAAATTAAATTTGTGACCTAATCAAGAATATCAACCCCATATAGTAAAAATGGGATGCATGAGGTACAAATCCTCAGAATAATTTCAACTCTAGTGTCAACTAACTCATAGTTGGCAGGGGTTGCCATATGTTTCATGCCTCAAGTGCATCACACAAAAGATGCCTTCCAAAATAGGATGTCTTTACAAGATCCCAAAAAACCCAACGTCCAGAAATGTCCAGACATGCCCAACGTTACTATATACTCTGATTGAAAGTTACTTCCCTATCAAGGAAGAATCAACATAATTAACCAACGTCCACCATGATATGGTGTTGTGAACAATTTTCACAAACAAGACTTAAAGCTATGAGGGTGACCCAAAGTAGGCGATGAGCTCCCTAAAAGAATCCATATAAGTAGGAAACGACATACAGTCATCTCATTTTTAGCAAGGAACTAACATATCTAATTAATGTGATGGAATCCACCCATATATGGAAATTATTGTGGGGAAACAATCAAGAACATCATTTCAAAATGGAAAGACGATACGCAACCCCAATGATAAAGTATCGGAAAAAGTATCCCTTAATACCACAATGGAAATCTCAACACCCCACATGTCATTTCCTGGGGAAGAAGTCTCCCCTCTCTTCCATCATAGTGCTCTGACATCCACATAACATTTTGATCCCCATAACCTTCTACGTTAAATCCAGTTAATGAAAATGATATAAGTATTTGATCACAAGTTAAATTTAACCAATAAATTTGAATCACCGGCCTATTTATAGCCCAATGAAAAATATGGGAAGAAAAATGGGATAATGCCACATAAACAATCAAAGTTATAATCAATGATGAACATTTCAAAACTATCCATAGATTTTAGGTGTTAAAACCAAAAAAAATAAAATAAACAATCCAACAAATTAATCCTAGCTAAAAAGAATTTTTTTTAAAAGGTTGGGGCCAAAGCATCATTTTATTATTTAATGAAAAATACCTCTTTTGACTAGGTAGAGGGAGACCCATTACATATCCTGAAGGCCCAAGGCTATGTGGACTGAATACAAGGCTTGAAAGCCCATTTTTTGGCCCAAAGGGCCCTTAGGTGAATAATAATGCTACAGTACTCAGGCTGCTATAGTACCTGCTACAATACCACTACCACTACAATTCCTACTACAGTGCCTCCACTACTACAGTTTCACTGCTACTACAGTCTTCCACTGCTACAGTAACCTAATACAGTACTACTACAGTACCCCCCATGAATTTATCCCTTCCTAGATTTGATCCTAGGTCTTTTGGATGCTAAGAAAGAGTCTGTACCACTTGGGTATAGGCTTGTTGGAAAAAAGAAATTATAATTTTATAGGGCTATGAAAAATAGAGGATAGAATTTAACATGTTATTCCATTATTATAAATCACATTAATGGAGAGAAAATAAAAAAATAACAAATCCCTACCTCAAGTCACAACATTGATGTTTGAATCTACCATCATTAACATTATTGTCTCGTCAACATCACTAAGAATCATATCTCATTCCACTGATATGATGGCATCACCACCAAATTTATAACACTTTCTCTATCCTCTCCCCCTATATGTTTCATGATAATGATAATTGGATCATCCTAGAGGGAAACATATTGAGGAAATATATTGAGGAATCATAGGGTTTTCTATAATATATAAACAATGTATTTAGTTATTATACTAATTAAATTAATTACAAATGAAGAGGATATGGGATTGGTGCGAGAGTTTCTCTCTCAACATCTAGGTGGTTCTTAGGGCCTTAATGATTTGGTTGGTTCTTTTTATTCAACTTTGATTCATGTTTTCCACTTGAAAGAATGATTTGAAAATCATTTACCTGTTGCTAGAAAAGGAAGAAAGAAGATTCCTCAAAGAGGAGATGTAGATGTTTTGCTTTATAAAACTAGCTCATGTCAATCCTTCTCCCCCTACAAGAACTTCAATGATAGAATCACTCTACTCAAGAGTAATATTCCTCATGTGAAAATAGATCCTTCTGTGGTTTCTGAATGAATTTACATGGGTAATAATTATGTCATTGTCCACCTCATTTTTCCTAAGGATTCTAATCCTTGGAGAATAATATATCTTGAAGTGTGTCTTGTAGATATATGGAGATTATCATATTTTAAATTCATCTCCTTAGGGAATAGATTGTTTCATATCTTATTCCATACAAATGAAATGAAGATAAAGGCATGTGGTATTGGCATTGTTTCTCTTAATCCTAGGATTATTCACATCAGATAATGGGATCACAAATTTAATATGCTTGACGTATGTTACTCATCCTATCAAACATGGGTAAAGGTTCATGGACTAAATTAGTTTCTGTAGAACCCTTGTATCCATCATGATATTTCATTTTCTATGTGAATCCTAATGAATATGGATAGGGATACATAGATATCTAGGTATAGATATTATGCACTTTTTTGGTTCATATAGATTTAGGCTTGAAACTTTTGACAAGGAATTAAAAGTAAGGATTGATTATGAGAGAAAACCTCTTTTGTAGGAATTAAAATTTCATTGAACATGTTTTATTGAATTGTATAAAATCAATCACCTGTTCTTTTTGTTCCATCAATGTCTATAGTGAAAACTAGGGTTTTAAAAAGTAGAAGAACCTTCAATTATCTAGTCCTATATTGGATTCTATGAATGGATTTAGCCGCAAAGTAAGGGCTTCTAAAGATTCGGTAGTTTCTTCAATGTCATGGGAACCTCCCCCTTGCATTACTTCTTCCACTGTTGAGTTAGATACTAATAGTTATGACATTGTGTTACAAAAACATACATAGGATATCATCCAGCATGTTGGAGTGAAAATTTTTGATGGAATAAAAAATTCATGGGTCGATATTGCTATTAGTTCATAGGTTAAACTTAATACTGATTTCGTTACAGAGAATGGATGTATTGATCAAAGATATATACTTGGGAATGTGGATGGAGGCTTCACTGACTCATTTGCAGGGCCGACAAACACTGTAGGATCAGTAAATCCTCCGGAAGATGTGATGTAGGGTTCAGGGATGGAATATTCTA
This sequence comes from Viscum album, assembly GCA_963277665.1. Lineage (NCBI taxonomy): Eukaryota > Viridiplantae > Streptophyta > Magnoliopsida > Santalales > Viscaceae > Viscum > Viscum album. The sequence continues at coordinate 1,481,075,891 of OY728155.1, read as the reverse complement.
TGAAGGAGGGTAACTCTAGGATGGAGAAACATTCCATGGACAATGGTTCTGTCGAGGAATCACTAGATGATAATGCTATTAATGAAGTAGCTTTCCAAGATCTAGATGATCATCAGTTATTATAAGAGAAAATTATTACATTGAAAGATCACAATGGAAAACAAAAGTTGAATGCTAAAACACCTATGAAATCTAAGAATAGGAAGAAAGTTTTGATTCATTATGAAGTTATATAGGAATTATCTCCTCACCCTTTAGTTATTTTTGCCTCGGGACTTCACTCTCTTCCCTTGGAATTATAACCTCAGATGTTGGAAATTCAGAATAATGATGGAAGTGTCCTACCTCTTCCCTCCAAGTTATTTGTGTCTCCTCAAGAAAAGATTCATTTAGCATTGCAAGTGGATTCTTTGGCTCACAATGATGAAACATTATATTATTCCTCTCATGTACGTGTTAGAACTCTTAATTCCGATGGTGTACTTGATTCTTTAAATATAGGTCAGGATGGTGGGGAGCACTCTAATCATGAGGTAGGGTGTTTTTATTTTTCCCCATTTATTCAAGGGAATAAAATTCTAGAACATAATCGTCTAACCTTTGAGAAAAGAAATGAGTTTTAATTGCCTGATGAAACATATGATAAGGTGAAGGATCCAGTTGAGATTGATATATCTAACTCAGATGATACCGACATTGAGGGGATGAGGAAACAAATAAAATATTAGATAAGTGGTCGTCATTCTAGATTTTATGGATATGGGAATTGGTTATCTAATTGGAATGCTAAGAAAGATGAGGTGTTCCAAATAGGGTTTAAGATTAAGAAAAAGTTGGGTATGGACTGATTTTGATGAGGGCATTTTTCTTTTTCTGGCCCCATCTCTCTCCTATTTTTTGTTATAATAAAAGGGCCTTTGGTTTTAAATTTTTAAATATATATATATATATATATATATTAAATTAATTATTAAATCCATCTCTAATGGAAAACACTTGAGGGCATCGATGAAAACAAAACTAGCACTGCTCTAAGGGGAAAATGATCCTTCAAGACTCAACTACAATTATGAATTTTCTCATTTGGAATCCCATTTGTGATATATAACCATTTCTCAATAAATTAACGAGAATGGGATATAAATAATATATTATTTTTAATATATTTCTACCGAGACCCTGCAATTATTACAATTCCATACAGAATCAACCAAACAGTGAACACCACTCTTCGAAACTCAAAATTAAACTACGCCTCAATCAAGAAAAACCTAGGTATCTACATCATCCCAACCATTAAACCATATAAACCCCAAAAAAGGAAAAAACACGGGCTTCCCAACAAAAAACTCATAAACAATGAATATTTTAGTTTAAAATTCATATAACATAGTAAAAACTAAGAAAACACACTTAGATTGTCATGATAGTTTAAAATAATGAGTTGTGATCCATTTGTGACCTGTCATAATTAACTGCAGTTCAATCATTGCCACAGATCATCATTTATGTAGTGCCTTCTTTTAATAGTGCTAAAATGAAAGCGATGACAAACGGGTAACCTTTACCAACACTAGATAAAAGTACTGATAAAGGTAACTTTTTTAGAGCTAAAAAAACAGTAAAAAGGTTTTCTTTTTATCATATATTTTTTTAGTGCTGATAAAGGTCAATATTTATTGGTGCTATTCTTAGAGATGATAAAAACTATTAATAAAAAATATTATTAATATATATATATATAATTATTATATTTTTATTCAAAAAATAATGTTTATTAATACATAAATTAAAAAATGCATGTTTATAATTAATATAAATATGATATATTAATATATGTATTTTAATAATTCAGATATATATATTATTTTAAAAAATAATGAATTTATAAAATTATAAGTAAATATATATATTTAAATAATTGTAAAATTATAATAAATATATTTAAAAAATAAATAATTTTATTATATTTATAATTATATATATTTATATATTAATATATATATATATATATAATTATATACATATATTTAATTATATATAATTATATACTTATATATACTTATATATAATTATATACATCAATATAATTATTTATAATTATATAAGTTTATATATTTATATTAATATATTTATATTTATATGAATATATTTATATTTATATGAATATATTTATATTTATATGAAAATATATATTAATATATTTATTTACAAGCAGTTGGGTGCTTGCCTGAGTGGTAAAGGCTCTCTATAATCCTACATCAGACTCGGGTTCAAATTCGGGTGGGAGAAAATTTCCACATGCATGCGGTGATGCAGGCGTGATATAGATAGGTGATGACGCATGCATTATGCATGTCTGATGATGTAGGGAGTATGATGTAGGCATGATATAGCATTAGGGCTTCTGGCCAGTTTGTGGGACTTCGGGCCATGTAATGGGATTCATGCCAACTGGGCCTTCAGATCATGTATTGAATAAACAAGGTTTGATGTGTGGGTTATCCCTAAGGGGTTATGGTCTGCCTTTCTAGCCCATGTGTGTGGTGTGTGTGTGTGTTTAATGTAATTGTACACCCAACCACCTAATATATTTATTTATTTATAATTTTAATTTTTATTAAGTATATGTATATATATATATATAATTATAAAATTATAATAAATATATTTAAATAATATATATTTATTGTATTTTTAATTATATAAACTTATATATTAATAATTATATATTTATAATTATATAAATAAATTTTTAATTATATACATATATTTATAAATATATTAATTTATATTTATAATTATAAATATATAAATATTGTATTTAAATTACTATAAGTATATATAAATATATTAAAGTAATATGTAAATATGAATTATATAACTTTTAATAAAAATGAATCTTATTCTCATAATTCTAAAAATAAAAAATTAACAAATTTATATTATTCAAAAAAAATAATAGTATATTTATATACATTGATTAAAATTTTGTATATAATTAAAATAAATTTAATATATTAAAATTTTGTTTTAACAATTATGTCATATATAAATGAATATAATTATTTAGATATAAATTTATAATGAAATTAAATAATTTAAAATATATGTATATGTATAACTCCATGTATGCATGTGTATGTGTGTATATATATGTATGTATGTTAGCGTGTGTGTGTGTGTGGATGTGTATGTGTACATACGTATGTTTTTAATTCACATAAATGTTACAAATTCACTTCTTAATGTTTTTGTAATTTATTTAATAAAATTTATTCATTTACTATTATATATTCAATAATGATGTTACAAATATATTTAGACATTTGGTAATATTTATTTATATAATTATTTATTTCATATACATGTAATATTTTCAATATATGCGTAATTTATAAGAATAATATTTTTTCATTTTTATTTATTTACTTTTAACATTTAATATTTGTTTGAAATTTATATAATTAATATATTTAAAAGAATTTTTTTAATAATTTTGTAATTTAAAAATTTATTTATACAATTAAAAAATTATATAAATTTTTAAAAATCTGTATTTATTAAATTTTAAATAAATATATATTTATTAATATATATATATATATATATATATATTTATTAAAATATATATATATATATATATATTTATAATTATATATAAACACTTTATAGATATATTCATTTATAATTATAATTATAATTATATAAATACATTTCTAAATAATTATAAATTTCTTTTAAATTTATTTAAATAGTAAATATCTATATTATACTTATAATTATATAAAGATACTTTTTAAATATATTTATTTATATTTATAATTATAATTATATATATACATTTAAATAATTATAAAATAATAACAAATTTATTTAAATAATAAATATAGCTATTATATTTATAATTATTTATAATTATATTTTGAGATAAATATATAAAATTATAAAAATATATCAAAGCAGTGCAAACCATGAGGTACAATTATATAACTATATATAAAATATAAATATATTTATAATTATATTAAAATAATTTTAAATAAATTTATTTATAAAAATAATTGGAAATAAATAAAAAAAAATTATATAATTATAAAATTAAAATAAATATATTTAAATAATAAATATGTTGATTATAATTTTATAAATAGATATATTTATATATTAATAAATATATGTAAATAATTATACAAATATATTTATATTTATATATAAATATTTATAAATATATATATTTATTTATAATTATAAATAAATATATATAAATAATTAATTAAAAAATGATAACATATATATTTAAATAATTATAAAATTATATTAATTATATTAATTATATTTATAATTTTGTAAATATATATAATTATATAAAAATATATATAAATATATATAAATATTTTTAAATAATTTTATTTTTAATTATAATTATATATATGTATATATATATATTATTAAGATTAGATCTTTATAAGCACTTTTTTAGTGCGGATAATGATATATCTTTATCAGTGCTAGAAATTTAGAGCTGATAAAAAAATCTTTTATCAGTGCTTTTTTAGAACTGATTAAGAGTAGTTTTATGAGTGCGTTCTATTTTTTCATTGATAAGACTACTCTTTGTGTGTCCTCTTTTGAAAGATCTGATAAAAGTCTAACTGGTTTTTATAAAAATAACCCTAATAGGTTGTTGCAGCTGCTCAGCCTTCAAGTTCCCATGGAACCAGACTGTTATCGCCACTCTCACTGAACCCTACTGCTTCTGCTGTTTGACTTTCTCGATGAATAGATCTCTCAAAATCTAAGATATGTAGTGATTTATCTTATTATTGACAACGACCAAACTCGTTTCTTTAGTTGTACTGCACTAAACCCTAATTTTTCACCTCTTCATGTCTTCTCGACGAACCAAACAAATAGCCCCCAAAAAAACCATGCATGTAATACAGGATCGCAATATTTCCCACTGCCATCCTTTTTCAAGTCATTATATCCTTCCCTAAAATGTAACACTCACCCACACACAACTAACACCTAAAACCACCTACCCATAAAGACTATCCACATCTCCCCTTTCTCTAGGGTCGATGATTGGGGTACTCATGTTCTGAGTAAATATTGTGTATGGTATTAACCTTTGGTTTTTCTTCGTAATAATTTGAGGGATCTGTTAGTTAAATTCCTTGCACGGTGGTTCTAGTTTCATAATCGGGTGTGGGAAATTCATGTGTGTCAAGGAGGCATGTGGTGTTTTATTTTGTTATTTGGTGATTGGTATAGTGATGTTCCACATTGTACAATATTCAATGGTGACTTGCGGTGATGTATGCATTGACAAGAACGTGGGGATAACTATTTATTATTTTATGTGTTACTCAAATTTTTGTAATTATATATTTTAAATCATTATAATAATGGGTATTCCATAATATATTACATTAATCTAAAATATTCCCAAATATTTTTTAATAAAAAATAATTTTTGGAAACTCTATACCATTTATTTTTAATAGTAATTGTTTTTTTTAAAAAATGATAGTTATTCTTTTTAAAAACATTTATAATTAAATTAATGAATAAAATCATTCAAAGTATACACTTTTTATATTTCTTTACTTCTATAATGGTTATTTTAAGATCAAATAAATTAGTGAGTGTGAGTTAACCAAACATATTTCATCATTTAAAACATAATATTGTTTTCGTAAATACTTTCACATCCACTTTGTTTAAAAAAATTTAGAAATAAAAATTTATTTTATTGAATAAATAACTTTTTTTAAATTATTGTTTCATTTTTCATTGAAAAACCCATTTCAGAAAAAAAATCTAATTTTAATAAATTTATTTTGATTATCTTTTATTCGATAAAAAAAATTTAAATATATTTTTAAATCAATTTTTTTCAATTTTAATTAAAGTGTTTTTTTATAATTTAAAAACAAAATATTTTTCCCATGTTTTTAATATTTTTTTAAACCATACTAAACTTAGTTATGTTTTTATAATTAAAAAAAGTGGTTTTCAGGAATAAAATTATTTTAGTAGCAGGAAACAATTTTATTTTATTTTATAATAATGAAATAGCTCTTATACATTTACAAACTACGGAAACGATGACATACACAGTTGTGATGAACAAGACTCTAAGACCCTTTTTTGAATCCTGTTACCTCAAGAACGTCCCACATACAATAAACATTTCCCAACAATATAAAACCAAATACTCACATTTAACATTAATAATATTTTAAAATATTAGGCCCATAAATTGTGAAACTTTAAAAATTTTGAAACCCTATTTATAGAGATGAATATAAAGATACAAAAATCAAGATAAATATAAAATTTAAAATTTAAACTAAAGAGAAAATATATATGATAAACCTATTCAAATAGATTGATTACAGATAGATCCATAGCCTCATTATTTATAAATTCTTAAACTTTATTTCAAAATGGATAGTACTCTATATCATTTCAATAATTTAAAAAAAATTACTTGAATTGAAAAACTTCCTTCGAAGTCAATGTTACTGACACATAAAAATATCTCATGTAGATAATTTCAAGACTTTTGTAAAACATGTTCTTATCTTAGTTAAATATATTTCATTGTTTTCTAGACATGAAAAATATGTCAAAATAGGTTTAAAAATGGTTATCTTGAAAACGATTTACGTAATAGATCATCTGGGAAAGGAAATAGGTATCAGATTATGTGGATAAAGATGAAAGAGAAATGTCTTCTGAAATAAAACATAATATGTTCAAATCCCATGGAAGATAACTGCGTGGAAAATAAATATGGAAATCATAGGAGCAAAAAAGAAGAATCTAAATGCAATGACACTGGAGGGAGGGATAAAGGGAATATTCTAATGTTTCTAGATTTTGATACCTTATAGAAATAAAATACCAAAAAAATATTCTTTAGTAAGGTTAAAAAATTGTTTATAAAAATAGATAGTGAGATACAATACTGGAGATAGATAGAAAATTAAAAATTCAAACTAATATAAATGTAATAGGATGTGCTTGTTAAAAAAACTTTCATAGATAGATCACTACATTAATTTGTTAAGAACCCTAATATATTGGTGACATAAACTCCTTATGAAATTCAACATTAAGATTAAAATTTAAAGTAACCTAGAATAAATACTCTATATTATAAATTTATTGGTTTAATAGTTAAATTTCCCCCCCACACACTAAAACATAATCCTTCTAGCAAGCTAATCATTGAGTCTTCACTGACAAGTATATACCACAATCAAAATGTGAATTAATGTTTAACCCCATTACAATTCATAAACCTACTTTTCACCCAATATCACCTACATGGTTTAAATTAGGGAATTCATCCACAAATACATCCTCTCTCTGATTTGGTGTTAGCTTTTATGGGTTGATATCAATGAATATGTGAGGAAAGATGGGTTTAGGATCTATGTTAGTTATTTAGTTGGGGAAAAGGTAAACAGAAATATAATTAGTAATAAGTTTGATGATTTTTGGGTTTTGGAATGGTGGAGGTATGCCTTGATGATGATTTCCTTCTTTTTATGTCTATGGCATTCAAATTTCATGGGTGTTTTCAGTGTTGAAAATATTTAAAAAATTATAATAATTTGTTATTTTTATTTTTGAATCCATTTTTATATTAAATGTCCATATTTTCTATTATGAAAATGGTTTTCAAATAATTAAGATATTTTCATGAATATATATATATATATATATATGTATGTATGTATATATATACATCTGTGTGTGTAATTTTTTATACATATTATATTGTAATCTAAGCTTCTCAAAGGGGGATTTATGCTATTAAAATTTCAAAACCATGGTTCAAATTATAAAGGGATTGGTTTTAAAAATATTGAGTTTGTTTTCTAAGGTAGTTTGAAAATGAATGTGGTGTTATATTTTCAAAAAAATTGTTTTTTTAATGGGTAAAAATTTTGTTAAAAAGTGAATTTAAATGAAGGGTAACATGTTTTTTAGCAGTGAAAATCATTTTTAAAATAAAATAAAATGTGTTCTGATGATTTATTAAGACATTATTCATCATTTATTTATAATATAAATTTTATTTTAAGGGTAAATGATTGGTTTAAAAGTTAATAAAATGGATTTATATGATGTTTTTGAATGAGAATGATATTTTGGATTTCAATGATGATCTAAATAAAGGATCATTTATATTTCAAATTGGCTTTAAAATGGATTTTTTTATTTGAAATTAGAGAGAATGGATTTTTCTATGTTTTTTTATAATGTTGTATCATATATAAATATGATGAGTGATATATATATTTATAAATACAAACATGTGTAATGAAAAATAGTGTTATCTAAATTTATATGATCATATTAACATTTAGAGACCTCCTAGATACACAAAATCTCAAATCCTACATAATATAGACTAATAGTAACACCATGGAAATGCAATGTCACTAACCCCATCAAACCCATAGGATATCCCTCATTACCCCACTCCCACAACCTTGGCCTCACAGGAAGAAAATCCCTATTGAAATTCAATCCTATGACCAAAATTCTTTTTCTTTTTCATGAAGTAATTGAAGGCTTTCTTTGAATGTTTAAACTACAATGGTTGTCTCAGCATGAGTATGTATAAGACTATCCAAGTGATCCTTCTCATGGTCTCACCAATCAAGGAGCCCATTGTTGGGATCAAACTACTATTGCAACTCATTTCAACATTATATAGCAAACTGAAAAATATTATCTGGTTGTTTTCCAAATCCCCGACCTAGTAATATTTTGATTTAAGGAGAAAACTATCTTCCACATCAAATTCATCTCCCAAATAGTTATTAATGAATTTTTTTCCAAAGAATTATCCCCCATCTCTTCTGTATATGCACCTATGTTAATTGAACTACCCTAAACATAAGTCATCTCATTCTATGTATCTAAGATCGTTATGGATGAATTCATAGGATAACACCTACCACCAGTTTAGTAATCCTTTTCTTAAATTAAATTACCCCTTTCCTTCAAAGCTTGATGAAATTATTTGAAACATTAAAATGTTGGGTTAACCATATTTTAAAATTGGATTTTATGTATTAATTTATCTTTTAAAACATTAATATTACTGAATCAAACAGGATGGATATGAATCGAAAATGGATGGATGTCGATAAAAGATTATGAATATGGGTCGAAAGAGTTCATAAAATTTTCAAAAGATCATGCATATGACCCTTCTCAAAATTTTTGCCCTTGTTTATGCGGTTTTTATTCAAGGATAATTAGTCTAGATGTGTTGTAAGAACACTTGATCTTTCATGGAATATATAAAAGATATAAATGTTTTACTTAACATGTGGAAAATGTGAATGTAGGTAGTGACAAGGATAGCACTACATTTTATTGATCATCTAATGTGATTAAAAGTGTGAACAATGAAGAAGACCGTATCGGGGATGTTATTACATGTGTGAATGATGATGATGATCGTATTGAGGAAATGATAATGAATGTTGAATATGAACTTTGTGATTTTCCAACATTGTTTGAGAATATAAATAGTTGTACAAATACATCATTGTATGCCGGTTGTACTAAAAATATAGCATTTTCAGCAATACTGAAGCTGTATAATTCAAAAGTTGGAAATAGATGGAGTGAAAATAGTTTTACTGAACTACTGGATATCTTGAATGATATGCTCCCAGAAATTAATGATATTCTTATCTGAACATATGAATATAAACTAATTATATGTTCAATGTGTATGATCACTAAAAGAATACATGAAAATCCAAATGACTTTATAAAATTTTACAATGACCAAAAATCACTTTCAGAATTCCCAATGTGAGTTGGTTCTCAATAAAATAAAGATGAATTGGGTCTTGTGATATTTGTATGGTACATTACAATAATTTAATAGTTTAAGTGCCTATATTGAAGTGAGGAGACTGCAAGGTAATTGGCGTGGCATACAGATACAAGAAATAAAGATTGGAAATATCATCACCTAGTAGACTCTCCTTAGTAGGAGTGAATTGATCATAAGTATCCTAGATTTGGAAATGAGATGAGAAACCTTCATCTTGTGCTATCAATAAATAGAGTGAATCGTGTTGGTTTTCAGAGCATCACTCGCGTTACATGGATGGTTACGTTGGTAAATTATAACATTCCATTGTGTTTATGCATCAAATGGAAATACATTATGTTATCTATACTTATATAGAGACTAAAACAACTAGGTAATGATATTTATGTTTATTTAGATCCATTGATTGAATATTTGAAATTATTTTGGGATTCAGTTGTTACCTTGTATGATTCTTACAAAAAAGAAGATTTCATGTTGAGAGCCATGTAGTATTGGATGATAAATAACATTTATTCTTATGGAAGTTTTTCAGGATATAGCATTAAAATAACTCTAAGATGTCCCATTTATGAACAAGTTACACATTCAATTAGGTTGAAAAATTCATCAACGACTATGTTTCTAGTAAATCATATATTTCATCCTTGATGATAGAAGTACCAATCTGGGATGACATCATTCTATATGAGTTTATAAGAACGTACAACACCATATCTAGTAATTGTTGATCAACTATTTGATAAATTAAAATATATAGACACTTATTTTGGAAAACCTATTTCAAAAAATATTATGAAAACCCGTTTTAAAATGGGATCGGTTTTTTTTTTGAATTACCATTCTGGAACATTATTTATGTCAGGAATTTTCTTGATGTTATGCATGTTCATAAAATGTATGTAATAGTTTCATTGGAATATTACTAAATTTACCCAACAAAACAAATTATGGAATTAAGTCTATATTAGACATGATTGATAAGGGATATGGGAAGAGTTGGCACTAGTGAAGGGTGAAAATGTACTTTTCTTCCTCCAAATTCTTACACTTTCCAAGTATGAGAGATATTAGTTTTTTAACTTCTTGAATGATTTAAAGGTTATATAATGGTACTCATCAAATATCAATAATATAATTTTAATGACTAATTTAATGATAAATGGTCTAAAATCATACGAATATCATGTTTTGAGGAAACATCTAATGCATGTAGCTTTACGTTACATTTTACCCAAGCCAATAGGTTATATATTAACCAATATCTATTTATTTTTCAAATCTATAGGCTGCAAATTTATAGACTAGGAAAAAAATTAACTATAGAAAAGGAAATTTCTATCATATTATGTGAATTGTAAATATTCATCCCACCAAAATTATTTGATATGATGGTTCAATTAATGGTTCACTTGGTAAGAGAGATTCGACTATGTGGTCCTACATATTATACAAGGATATACTCCATTAAATGGTATATGAATATTTTGAAAGGGTATGTAAGAAATAAAAGTCAGGCATAGGTTTTATTGCAGAGCAATATGTTATTAAGGAAGCCATTGAATTGTATACCAACTACCTGTCTAGTTCCAAAATCATTGGTCTACCGAAATCTCCTCACAGTGGGTGGCTTGTGGGAAAAGTAATTTCATAAATATATGTTTTCATAATCACTATCACATATCATGAGTAATCGCACCTTGATAGTTTTCATAACACTTTAGAGGTTCCCCCATATGTTGAACCCATAAATAAATTTCTAGGTATGTTAATTCATCAAGGGTTGAATGTTGGATATCAAATACACACCATCAACAGTTTATAGGATGGTTTTGAGACCATATTTTTAAAAAGATATATGAAAACCAATATTCAATTTTAGAATGGCTTTGATGGCTAGTCATTGGACCATGTGTTCGTGTATTATTTTATAATGGTTATGTAATTAATAGTTATATGTTATATACAAATGAACATGATTAAGGAAGTACCATGAAAATAGTGGAGTAACACTTGTGGCTAAAGCGATGCATGTATCTAGTACCAAGGAAAAAAATCCATGTGAATATGTCATACTTTGGAATAATCAAAAAATATAGGAGTTTGATTATACAACATTCCAAGTGTTGGGTTTTCAATGAATGTGGGTTCATAACAGAAGTGTTGTTAAAATAAATGAATTGGAATTTTAGAAAGCGTATTTTAGTAAGTAATGCTAAAAGGACAAATCATTTAAATGGAATAATAGGAAGTACAAGTATTTTATGTTTTACATATTGCAAACCTAATGTGTTCAATTGTTTTGTTATCAACCAAAACCAATGAAGGGTAATATGAAAATTCAGCTAAAGATAACCCTTTAATTGGGACATCGTAATCAATTCACTGCGGTCCTAGTGTATATTGGGTCCTTTATATTAGATAAGACCATAATGAAGTGATTTTGATACATGATAGAGGGCTAAAATCTATTCAAACTTTTAAAAAAGTGATTTTAATAATCAGGTTATATTTTTTGTAATATATATTATGTTACCTCATATTATTATCCATTCACAACTGAATTTTTTTAATCTATATTAAATGTTGAACCACGTCTATAGATATTGACTTCTCCATGTAGTTATTCTCCCAATCCTAATGAACAATAAGTTTCTCAACCATCTGGTGCTCCCAATGTGGAGGAACAATTCCCTTCTGCACATGTCAATGATACCAATCCATAAGAACAAAATTTTGATGATATTGAATCCTAGAAAATCGTAGATGATGAAGACATGAAGTCTGAGAAAAATAGGTGAATCGTAGAATGATGGTGTTTTCAAAAATTATTAAGGAGAAAAGAAATGGTATCAAATTCAATGTTTGATGGAATGTGTGCAGCTAGCAAGTTAGCCCCATCAAGGTCATCTTCAATAGTTACATTGGTCTCACTACAAATCAGTGCATGTCAATTGATGTAGATTTGTGGCACCATGTTATTCTCATGCTTAAGACACTGATTTGACAATAAATAAGGGTAAAATTATGATATCTTTTATTTATTTTTAAAAAATAATAATAAAACATTTATATACTCTTTATTATTGTATATAGATTGAATTTATTGTAGATGACTCCCATGAGAAATTTTGTATTAATCATTGCTCGAAAGTCTCACAGAGGCTTTCATACAATTCTAATGATGCATAATCTCAAATATTATAATGGAAAAATAAAATCACACCCACCGGATATGTATGCACTATAAAGACCCAGAAATCCTGTGGATTTTTTTTTCTTAAATACATGTGAATTTTACGAGTCCGCAGTTTCTGACGGCGCCAGATTCTGAGGCCCAGTGTACCCGGAATCAATTTTTGAAGTTTTGTTTGGGTACATTCAGTAAACGTATTGCGGGTTTTTCTATCTTTTGAACTGGTGCTCGGAATTGAAATCTGAGGACACCGATGAACTCGCAGTGCCGGTATTCGCTTAAGTAGATCTTTACTGTAGTTGCATTTTATTGAGACTGGTAGTTAATTTTTGGGGATTCTAAGTAAAATTTAAATAAAATTATGTGTTGCATAATTTTATTTGGATGGTAGTTAAAACTTCCAAATAGAGGTTGGTGGTGGGGCCCACCCACACATAACCTCCCATGGGAGGATATTATGTGGTGGGGCCCACACAAGTTCAAACTCTTCAACTCCCCTTTAACTCCTTGAACCCCAAATTAAAGAGTATGAAACTCCCTTTATTTAATTTGGAGCTTCTTCATCTCCTCCCTTTCATTTAATGAGCCAACCCACTTTTTAATTAATGGATGTGATGTAATGAATTTTAATCTCTTTGAATTCATTAAGCCATCCTTTTAATAAGTGGTGTGTTTTTTATTTTTATGTTGGTTGAACATAATACATTGGGAAGCTTTGGAGAATTTGAATGAAAGCATTGTTTCCACGAAGAACACGAAGAACATCTTCAACATCCTCCATCCGCGATAGTGGAGTAGACGCCACCTGCGAAGATCGTCGCCAACGACGACGTCATCTCCTCTCGACGTCAATGGAATGACGTCCTCTTTATGCGACACCATCAAGCGAAGATTGAAATCAAGTTAGGATAATTTTTTATTAATTTTAAATATGATATTTCACCTTCGTTCTTCATCGTCTAAAATTATGGTTTGCAAAACCAAATGTTATCAAATGATGAGGAGGGTTCAGACTGCACAAACATAGCCCGACCTCCCCTTTGTTGTTTCCATTTGATGACATCGGAGACGGAACCGAAAGGGCACGGTGCCATCGCACCGCGCCAGAGAATAACCGCGGCCAGGAGGACAGTGACGAATGGAAGAGGAACCACAACCGGGAGGGCCGCGGGGGATGATGAGGCATGGCGTCGTCGCTCCGTGCTGTGGAGCCAAAGGTCGTGGCCAGGCCGGGATGCGGCAGTGGAGGACCGGCGCCATCGCACCGGCTGCATGGAGGAGGATGTGGCATGTATCCATGGGCCTCTCGGCCGAACCGAACCAGCCGGCCACCTGCCAACCAGGATGGAAGACCGTGGTGCCCCAGGTACCGTGCGGAGAAGACCGTGGCCCGCTTCTGCGGGCCGCTCTGCTGTGTGAACCAGCGAGCCGCCTGCCGACCGGGCTAGAAACCGCGGCGCCCGCAGGCGCCCCGTGGAAAGAACTGAGGCCCTCTGCGCGGGCCCCATACGTCGGGCAGAATCGGCCGGGCAGCAAGGAGGTGCCGCCGTCGGGCAAACCGAACCGGCCCACAGCGCAGGCCGGGTCCGCAGGTGGGTCGCGCCCCACCGGGCTGGGCCAACCCCTTAACTGGTTCGGGCCCACCGAGCCGGGCCGGGCCGACCAGCCCCAGCCTACTGGCCTTGACGGGCCGGGCCTGAATTTGCTTAAATGTGAATATCATTTAGACCGTGCGTCTGAATGACACACCGTCCGCGGCACTGGGACCCTTGGGACGAGGCGGTCCTTTTCGATACACTAAGTGAGTTTTAGAAAGAGTTGTAAAATGTCTGGGTTTGGAACGAGTGTAAATCCAACTGGGCCCCTGGAATAGAAATGCCAATAACTCTCAGACCGAGCGTCTGATTGACGCACCGTCTATCACGTTGGATTCCTTATAATGTGACGGAACTACGTGATACATCAAATCAGGACTTCGTGATAGTTGATTTATCGACACTTGACTTGAGGAGAGGACCCTTCCGGAATCGAGCATGCTGTGTGCGGAAACCCCAGAGCTAGCGGCGATGCTATTATACCAGAATCCTACGTGGGTTCGACAACAATGACTACTGAACCAGAATCCTTCGTGGGTTCGACAACGATGACTATAGAACCGGAATCCTCCGTGGGTTCAACAACTATGACTACTGTATCGGGATCCTCCGTGGGTCTGATAGTTCTAACTTCTCTTCATGTATCCTATGTGGTTCTGACAGAATAGTTGGTCATGTATCCTGTATGGGTCCGACAGCTTAGCTGGTCCTGTTTCCTGTGTGGGTTCGACAGCTTAGATGAATCAGTGACTACATCTGATCATCTCTGTCTCTATACAAAATATGTATACCTGTGTGATCTGAGTCATGTTTTTCAACCATTATCATCGTGGTGATTGACTTTACTTCCTTTGGGGAATGGGTTGTGTTTGGGCTCAAGAGTTGGAGCCGGGACTGTGACAGGTAACTTTGGTATATGTATGGGCATATACCTAAGTAAAAATGTTTGATACTTCATGATTGTATCTTTATACCTTGGTTTGTCCTTTGTGGATTCTGGGAGACCTTCGGGGGTCTCAGGGTCCCCTACTAAGTATTGTTATACTCACCCCTGCATGGTCTTTTCCTGCTCCTTGTTGTGTTCTGTGCAGACGACGGACAACAGTGATCGAGGCTAAGTGTGATGGATGGAGGTTGCTCGGATCTGGACTAGACGGGACGTACTGTAGGGATGAGTTGTGCAAGTTTTGTACTTACCCTTCAGGTCGGATTCCCCGGTGGACGATCCAGGAGTTATTTTCCCATTTTACTTGTAATTGTACTTGTTGTTTAGTTGGGTTTGTATACTAGCCCAATTACTTTCAGCACACCTTACTTTTCTATTGTAGTACTCGTTTCCTCTACTTCTTGTGTTCGGATTGTGTGTGTGTGTGTTACAGGTTAAAAGGCAATGTCTTCCCTTTTTATCAGGAATTCTCCTTTGGTGCTAGTCGCCAGCCCCTGGCCTATGGAAGGCGGGCTTGGGGTAGTCACGACACAGGCCCGAGGACGGGTCATGAAAAATTGGTATCAGAGGAGTTGGTTCTATTTCATAACTTGGACTCTGATTCTTTTAACAGCAATAGTGTTAAGTATTTTGGGTGTGGTTATCAGTTTAGGGAAACCGGTGTTGGTGCGGCGGCCGACGTATCCATACACTAGGACTCTGACTTATGATCTCCGACCCAGTGCATGAAAACACTGATTTCATGTGTGTTTCATTTGAAAAAGTTTTATTCATGATTACATTATGTCAGATCACCAGGTATACTGTCTTTATAGTGGCGCACCTGTTTCTTTTCTAGATGGCCCCATGAAGGCAGCCAGCTAGGGTTCCGAGTTTCGTGCGAGATGGTATCCCACCGAGCAACGAGGCCTCGGTGCAGGGCCCCATCACAGCGGAGGTACTGATGGTACCACTACCCACCGGGCCACTGATACCACCAGCTCCAGCAGTAGAGAGTGGATTCCACCTGAGTGTGTTGCATGAGTTCTAGTGCCAAAGGTTGCGCAGGTTCCGGGGAGAGACAGACCCACAGGCAGCTGAGGACTGGATGGAGGCTGTCATGGAAGTTTCCATATTGGTAGGGACACCGTCTGATCTCATGGTGATCCTTGTCGCGAGTCTCCTGCATGTGGCAGCAGGCAGATGGTGGAGCCTGATTCTCTAAGTGCATGAAGAGGTATCAATACTCTGGACAGACTTAGAGAGACTCTTCCGCTCAGAGTTTATTCCAGCCACCATTCATGCGGTGCAGGTTCATGAGTTTCTTCATCTGCAGTTGGGCATCATGACAGTAGATTAGTACTCAGTGAGATTCACCGACCTCTCGTGCTACTCCACAGATATGGTACGGGACCCGTTCTTCAGGGCCCGAACCTTTGAGTAGGGACTCAGGCATGGGGTCAGGGCTTCGACAATTCCCCTCAGCATTCCGACGCAGGCAGGGGTGCTGGAGTGAGACCTTCTAATGGAGAGTTTTCTCACTGAGCAGTCATCAGCGGTGAGACCCACCACAGGGAGACACGTAGTGGAGTCTTCTACAGCTGGCAGTAGACAGATTAGGCAGAGGTCCAAGTGGACTAGGCCATCAGGTGGGTGACCCCCAGATATAGGTTCAGTTGTGCGGGGAACACGAGACAGAGCCAGCTATACAAGGAGCAGGAAATGCTATGCATATGGCGGGCAGGGCCACATGGCTCATGACTTCCCAAATCGCAATCCAGATGAGCAGCAGTCAATAGAGGGAACTCCCAAGTAGAGGCATAGGTTCGACCATGGTGGTCCTCAAGGAGCAGGCGGATGTGGCAGAGGAGCTGGCCAAGAAACGGGTGGTGGATGACATTTTGAGGCTCTACCACCACCACCACCAAGAGGTCCACCGCGAATGTAGGGAGCTGGCAGATAGAGGCGGGCTCAGCTCCAGGGAGTCAAGGCCGACGACCACGGTGCACCTGAGATGATTTGAGGTACTATCTGTGTCTACTCCACCCTTTCTGCAGTACTTATAGACACAGGTGCGAGTCATTATTTTATTTCCACTGCCCTCGTTCGGAGATCGTAGATTCCGGCGGAGCTGTTGGATCGATCTTTACGTCTAGAGACTCCTACGGGAGCAGACTCGATGATTACGCACTAGTGTTGGTAGTGTGAGCTTAATCTAGGAGGTGAGAGCTTCGACTGGGATCTTCTTGTAGCAGTGTTGAGGCCTTAAGACGTCATCTTGGGTATAGAAGGGTTATCCACATTTCATGCTCAAATTGACTGTATTAGGCACAAAGTGAGGTGTATCCGCACGGATGGGACCAGTTTCACCTTCACCAATGAGAAGGGAGCCTTTGCAACATAGGATGGACTTACACAAAGGAGGGGGCAGTCAATCACACGTCAGTTGACTAGTCTCCTCCTCTGAGCGGTTGATGTGTGGAGTCGGAGTTTTCCTGTTGTGGTGGATCAGTACGCGGATGTTTTCCCTGACGACGTTCCAAGACTACCTCCTCGCATAGAGGTAGACTTCCGCATTGACCTGTACCCCGGGACAACACCGATATCTAATCCAGCATATCAGATGGCTCCCGATGATCTTTGTGAGCAGCGAGTATAGTTGGAGGACTTGTAGGGGAAGTGATTTATCTGAACCAGTGTTCCACCCTGGACATCTCAAATTTTGTTCGCCAAGAAGGTGGATGGGAGCTTGTCACTATGTGTCGACTATTTTCTCCTGAGTCAGGTGACCATGAAGAACAGGTACCCACTTCCAAGGATTGACGACCTCTTTGATCAGCTCAATGGAGCACGATGGTTCTCAAAGATAGACCTCGGTTCAGGCTATCACCAGCTCAGGGTTTGAGATGAGGATGTGCAAAAGACGGCCTTCAGGTGTCGGTATGGCCATTACGAGTTCCTGGTTATTCCCTTCGATGTAGCCAACGCACCAGCAGTGTTCATGAGTCTCATGAATAGGATATTCTAGCATTACCTTGATCACTTTGTCATAGTCTTCATCGATGACATACTGATTTACTCGACTACTGAGGAGGAGCACGCCTACCATTTGCGGGTACTACGGGATACACTTTGAGAGCACCATCTATATGGTAAACTCTCTAAGTTCCAGTTCTGTATTCGAGAGATTCACTTCTTAGGACACATCATCTCAGAGGCTGGAGTTACAGTGTACCCAGTGAAGATCGAGGCAGTACTTGCTTGGGAGCCACCCAGGAGTGTCACAGAAGTGTGGAGTTTTCTGGTTCTGGCTGGGTACTATCAGATATTTGTTCCAAAATTCTCCAAAGTTTCAGCACCACTTTCAGCATTGATGAAGAAGGGGAAACCCTTCATGTGGTTAGAGAGATGCCAGCAGAGATTTTAGGAGTTGAGGCAGAGATTGACCAGTGCGCCCATCTTGAGGCTACCGAAGGAGGGTGTAGGGTATGTAGTTTACTGCGACGCATTAGGGACTAGACTTGGGTGTGTCCTGATGTAGGAGCGATCAATGAACATGTATGGTTCTCAACAGTTGAGACAACATGAGCAGAACTATTCTACCCATGACCTGGACGTAGTAGTAGTGGTATTCTCCTTGAAGATGTGGCGGCACTATCTGATGGGTGAGCATTTTATAGTCTACTCTGATCACCAGAATCTCATGTACGTATTCACACAGAAGGACCTGAACCTGAGACACGATGATGGCATGAGTTCCTCCAGGACTATGACTTCGAGATAGTCTACACTCCTAGAAAGGGGAACGTTGTAGCAGACACTCTCGGCAGAAGATCAGGCATTCATCTGCTAGGAGAGGTGATAGAGAAACTGGCCACGTTTCCAATATCCTTTGTGGATATAGATGGAGCAGCCTTTCTACGGTCTCTCATAGTCACTCCTCTACTTATTGAGCGAGTCAGAGAGGCACAACATGGGGATGTTGACTATGAGACATGACGTGCTCAGATATCCTCAGGGCGGGCACCTGATGGGTTTTCTGAAGGTGGGGAGCACGTCATCCCCTTCAGAGGATGTACCATGGTACTATTAGCACTACAGGAGGAGGTGTTGAGGGAGTTTCACAATTCCCCTCTAGTGGAACATCCAGGAGTGGTGAAGATGTATCAGGACCTCAGACGACAACACAGGTGGCTAGGTATGAAGAAGGCGGTAGTAGAGTTTGTCTCAGGATGCCTCACTTGTCAGAAAGTGAAGGAGGAGCACCGGGTTTCATAAGGCTTGGTTCATCCCTTAGAGGTCCCAGAGTGGAAGTGGGATGGGATATCCATGGATTTTGTGATGGGGCTCCCATGTACATCTAGAGGACACGACTCTATCTGGGTGATTGTTGACCGACTCACCAAGTTGGCCCACTTCATACTGATCAGAGAGTAGGGATCAGTAGAGATCTTGTGATTCCTCTACATACAGTAGATCATATGGCTTCATGGTGTGCCATAGACGATCATCTCCAACAGAGATACCCATTTCACTTCCTGGTTATGGAAGGGGTTGCAAGAATCTTTCGGGATGCAGATTTGCTTGAGCACCGCCTTCTACCCATAGACGGATGGCCAAACTGAGAGGACCATTCAGTCTCTCAAGGACATGCTCTGTGCATGTGTCATCGACTTTGGTTGCAACTGGGAGGATCAAATTCCCTTGGTAGAGTTTTCATATAACAACAGCTACCACTCTACCATCGGGATGGAACCTTACGAGGCACTGTACGGTCGACCTTGTGGATCGCCTCTATGCTGGACTGAGCCTGGGGAGTCAGAACTTGTAGGACCAGAGATGGTGCAGGATACAACGGAGAAGGTACCGATCATCTAGGAGTGGATGAAGACTGCACAGAGCTGATAGAAGTCCTGTGCTAATAGGATACAGAGACCATTGGAGTTCAAGGATGGTGACCACATCTTTCTACGGGTCTCATCTCGATGAGGTCTACAGACATTTGGCCGAGGCGGTAAGTTATCTCCACAATTCATCGAACCATTCCAGGTTCTCGGCAGAGTATGTGAGGTGGCTTACCACCTTTCCCTTCCACCTCAGTTGCACTGGGTGCACAACGTCTTCCACGTATCTCAGCTGAGGAGATACGTGCACAACCTGTCCCACTTCATCGACCATGGGGAGCTAGACATCGATGACGCAACAACATTCATGGAGGTTCCAGTGGAGATTGAGGATCGAAAAGAGTGGGTCCTGTGTGTATGGTCAATTCCTCTGGTGCGCGTTCGTTGGCAGTACGAGAACCTCCAGGAGAGCACATGGGAGCGGGAGGCTTAAATGCGTACTCAATACCCCCAATTTTTCCCTTAGTGTCTGTTGTAGCTTACGGGGATGTAAATACCTGAAGTGGGGAGAATTTAAAGACTCAGAAATCCTGTGGAAAATTTTGTTCTTAAATACATGTAAATTTTACGAGTCCGTGGTTTCTGACGATTCCTGATTCCGAGGCCCGGTGTGCCCGGAATCATTTTCTGAAGTTTTGTTCGGGTACATTTAGTAAACGTATGTACGGGTTCTTCTATATTTTGAACCAGTGCTCGGAATTGAAATCTGAGGACACTGATGAACTCGCAGTGCTGGTATTATCTTAAGGAAACCTTTACCACAGTTGCGTTTTATCGATAGTGGTAGTTAATTTTTGGGGTTTCTAAGTTAAATTTAAATAAAATTATGTGTTGCATAATTTTATTTGGATGGTAGTTAAAACCTTCAAAGGGTGGTTGGTGGTGGGGCCCACCCCCACATAACCTCCCATGGGAGGATATTATGTGGTGGGGCCCACACGAGTTAAAACTCTTCAACTCCCCTTTAACTCCTAGAATCCCCAATTAAGGAGGATGAAACTCCCTTTATTTAGTTTGGAGCCTCTTCATCTCCTCCCTCCCATTTAAGGAGCCAACCCACTATTTAATTAATGGATGTGACGTAATGAATTTGAATCTCTTTGAATTCATTAATCCATCATTTTAATAAGTGGTGTGTTTTTTATTTTTATGTTGGTTGGACATAATACCTTG
The DNA here is from genome assembly GCA_963277665.1 of Viscum album. Classification (NCBI taxonomy): domain Eukaryota; kingdom Viridiplantae; phylum Streptophyta; class Magnoliopsida; order Santalales; family Viscaceae; genus Viscum; species Viscum album. Next base: position 1,481,054,215 of record OY728155.1, on the reverse strand, counting down.
GGAAGATTTGGATAATTTGAAAGAAAGAATTCTTTCCATGAAGAACACGTAGAAAATCTTCAACATCCTCCATCTGTGATAGTGGAGTAGACGTCGCCCGTGACGAATGTCACCAATGACGACGTCATCTCCTCCTGATGTCAATGGAATGATTCCATCTTTTTGCAACACCGTCAAGTGAAGATTGAAATCAAGGTAGGGGAATTTTGTATTAATTTTAAATATGAGTTTTCACCTTCGTTCTTCGTCATATAAAATTCTGGTTTGGAAAACCAAATGTTATCAAATGACGCGGAGGGTTCGGACCGCACGAACACAACCCAACCCACCCCTTTGTTGTTTCCATTTGATTATGTCAGAGACTGATTCGAAAGGGCGTGGTGTTGTCGCACCGCACTGGAGAATAACCGTGGCAAGGAGGATCATGGCAGACGGAAGAGGAACCGCGGCTGAGAGGGCTGCGGCGGATGATGAGATGCAGCGCCGTCGCGCCATGCTGCAGAGCTGAAGGCTGCGGCCAGGCTGGGCCACGGAAGTGGAGGACCGACATCATCGCACTGACCGCATGGAGGAGGATGTGGCCCGCATCCACGGGCCGCACGATGAAACCAAACTGGTCAGCTGCCTGCCTGCCAGGATGAAAAAGCATGACGCCCAGAGGCACCGTCTGGGAAGAACCGTCGTCCACTGCACGGGCCGCGTGCTCTGGGTAGAACCGGCCGGCTGTAATGCCCCAAAGTTTTGAAAATAAATATAGAATTAAATTTTATAATCTAACCATTAAAAACAACTTTGTCTCTTCTATGTTTTGAATTTCAAAAAATGGTCATCTAGAATTGTGTTCAGTAAGTCATTTGGAGTCCGATAGAACAAACTTGATTTTTAGTGAATAGTAACATACCCTTATGAATATTAATATGACCCTAATGAATAGTAAATTTAATTATTATTTTATTTTCTTAAGGATAGAAGATAATAACATCTTGGTTAATTTTTCCTTGTGATAAAGAAGTAGTTATAGAATTAGAACTGTTAATTTTTGAATTAAGTATGCTTTTATTTAAAAGTTAAATTAATAATATCTAGAAAATTATTTTTCAAAAATGGAATTCAATTTTTAATTCTACACGTTGAAAAATGGTAGGGGTGAATTTTTTGGACTTTTCTGAAATTCTTGAATTTTTGATGCATAGTAAAATACGATAAAATACGATAAATGGTAAATACTTGATTTACTGCATCATAGGTGATGCAAGGATGATTTAAGCCCACTTGGTTCTAACTCATATGCCATTATTAAAATTAGGGGTCACATTAAACAATACTATTGGTTGTCTTGAGGGAAATAATAAAATAATGAATTAAATATTCAAAAATTACTCCTCTCCTCCACTATAAAAACCCCCCACCACTACCTCTTCTCTTCACCTCTAAGCCTTGAAGCTCCTAAAAGTTCTGCCCAATTACCCTTCCCTAGTCACTCCCCATGACCAGGAAGCTCTTAGTCTTTCCAAAATACCAAAACCCCTTCCCTTAAGGAGTTTCTCAAGGAGGTTATTTCAAATGGTAAATCACCCTTCTTTCTCATTTGGTTTTATTTCAATTTATCGACTTTTGTTATTATATCCTCACCTCATCTATCCAAATTATCATGATAACTACAGTAACATATATATACTGTATTTATATTGTGTTAATGGAAGCATCATCATAAATATTCTTACTCCCTCCCTTTTATTTTATAAACGAAATCGACGTCTATGAGGTTCTGATTTATAACCTTTGTGGATGACGAAGTTTCGTTCATCAATTTCTTCTTCATTACTTGTCATGAAACAATATTCATGGTTGAACTAGACAATAATATATGTTTTATAACCTAATAATATTCAGGAACCATAATATGTACATATAATTAAGTTATATGACAAAACTAGTTCATAATATTCCAAATACCGCTGAATAATTGAAGTGGTGGTCATCTAATGATTCATCCTCATTACATGTAACAAAATAATATAAATGACCATTATCAATTATTTATGTTAATTAATAATATATAATTCCAGTCCTATAGATTTATAACCATTCCACATGAACTTCATTACATAAAAACAAGTGAACCGAATATGAAAATAAAGGAAACGAACACTCCAGAACGATAGAATTCAATACAATAACTAGTCAAAAAAGACATAAATGAACTAATCAGAATTATGGTAAACTAAATACATGTATAATAGGTTCTTAAATAAGTTATTAAAAAGTATAATTTCATATTCTATAAGCTTAAGTACAATAGAGGAAAACGTTTGGAGTTAAGGTAAGGGGTTTTCACCCGAACTTCCATTTTCATTCGGGTTATTTTATTGTATAATTTCCTCAATGATATCCTTATGTATTATGATTTAATCCTCATAAATTATGTTTAAGTATTCTATATATGTACAAAAACCATAATCCTTCCTTATTTTATGAATATTTACACATTTTAAAAGGAACATTCAAAATTGTTTTAAATATATGAACCCAATTCAAGGGAATTTCTCAAATTATTACCTATTTTCAAGGGCACTCTATAACCTGTTTTTGGAAACCATTATCTTTATAAAATCACTAATTTTATTATAAAAATACTATCTTAATTAACTTCTGGTTTTATACAAAGATTTTTCCAAATGAACTCTTCTTTTCAAAATAAAAGAGTATTTATCTCTAGAATTGCATAATGATTTTATAAGACTGTTTTCATCTAATTCAACACTCTTGTTGATTCAATTGTATTATTGGGTTTAATCATTTATGAAGTCATCTACCATATTTGATTTAATGGTTTATGTCTAACTCTATTGTGGATGATCTATCCTAAAACCGTTCACCATATTATTCTGAATGGTTAGTGTTTTATGTTTAATGATTGGGGAAAGATAGTTACATTTCATATCATAGTGTAAATATGAATGTATTTGTTGTTTATGTTTATCCCCACTCATATGAGGAATGAATTGGAATTATTATGTGATGGTTGGGTCCCGCTATAGCCCCTCGATGCATTGGTATGTCTCATGAGACAACTAGACATGAAATTGGCCGAGGCCTTTCCCAATGTGATATAGATTTTGGCTGAGGCCTTAATCACTAGATTTCTTGGCTAAGGCCATGAAAAAATGATTCATAATGTCCTACATATGTACTTACCTCATTATAAAGCTAGTAATTGTATGTTCATGTGTTTATTCGACTAGTATAATTCCCATGATTATATTTTATTATGGCATTATTTACTCTTCTCATTTTCCTGCCATAATGTGTTCGAATTTATTATTAAAGGCATGTGTTTTCAATTATTCACCATGTCTAATGTTTATATTATCTTCCACTGTATTTCTTACTCTTACTGAGTTTTTTAGCTCACCCCGTTCTTATGTTTCATTTTATCAGGATATGAAGAAGTAATTTATGAATGACTTGCAATCATAATCTACGAGACGTGATGTTTCTAGTGGAATAAAATAGTGTTTTTGTTTCCCTTCATGTTCTAATGATAAACTTATGTATGTATATTGTTTCCAATAATACTAAACTACTCGGTCCTTTGGAATTCATATTCCTTGTTTGTATGCCAATGTAATCAAATAAGGCACCGGCTCCGGGAAACTGGGGTTGGGTCCTTATAGTTGGTATCAGAGAAAGCTTAGTAGAATACTTGGAAACTAGATTTCGAAAACGTAGAATTAGAGAAGAGTCCCTAAGTTAGTCTTTGATAATATACATAAAATAACATCATGGTATTTTGGTAAGGAATAGATTATGTGGATATTTCAAGAAATACATCCCTGTTTGGATATGAGCAGGTAGAGGCGGCTCTGGCACAGATGTATCTAGGGGTAAAATCCGAAAACACCACTTTGATCTAGACTCAAAAGAGAACTGGTGCATGAAAACGGGCATTGCTGCACTCTTGGTTATGACACTCTAGGGGGATATGATTAGTATAATTCACATTTTCTTTACAAGCCATTATGAAGGAGTTTAATGTAAATATTCCTCAAAGAAACCATATTGGTGAATATGGGATTATCCATGCATAGGATCTCAATTTTTCTGAGTATTTTTAAGTTAAGATTATACATTATGATTCATAACCTAATATAGTGTATTCCATTATCTAGATATGGCGCCTAGTAGACGGAATGGAAATCACATGACTGCAAGTGTCCCCTGTAGGGATTTTACTCCGACACAAGACAATGATGTTGGCTCTAGTGTTGTGACTGGTGCTAAGCAACTCATAACTATAATCGGATAACTTCCTCAGGTTATGAATCATAACCTTACCCGTATGGAGCATCTGGATCCACCACGTGGAGGATCCATGCTAGATCGCTTTATAAGACAACAACCTCCATCATTCAATGGGACTACAAACCTGTTTGTAGCAGAGTAGTGGATATGTTCCCTTTAGAAGATATTTATCGTTGTGGGATGTAATGAAAGAGAGACGGTTGTAATGGCAGTATATCTTCTATCAGGAGATGTGGATCAGTGGTGGTAATTAATCCAAAACACAAAAGAGGAGGAAGATATTGAAGAAATGGAATGGAGGGATTTTAAGGAAATCTTCTTAGAAAAATATTTCCCTCGTGTGCAGCGAGCAGATATGGAGAGACAATTCTTGAATATGAGGCAGAAGGAAGATGAGAATGTTGCAAGGTACGAAGCTAACTTCACAATATTAGCAAGACATGTTGTAGACTACATACTAAATCTAAGGAGCAAAATTGATTGATTCTTTGATGGCATAAAGCCATTCCTCCGAAGGGAAATAGTCTCCCAAAGTTTTTCATCATATGAGAATATAGTTTCATGTGCCATTAAGACAAAAAAATAATTCTCAAAGTATTATGACTTTAAGGGAAAGAAAGAAAAGAAGAGGGATTCTGAAAATCCTGGGAATGGAAATAAGGAAACGGGGAAGAAGGGAAGAGTTTAATTTCCACCATGTGACAATTGTGGAAGAAAACAACCTGGTGCATGCTTAATAGGAAAAGGATTATGCCACAAATGTGGTCAGAAAGGCCATCTTGATGGTGATTTCAAAGGGAAGAAGGAAGCCAATGATTTCTAATGCTATATTTGTCGTAATATTGGACACTATGCTAATGATTGTCCAAAATGTCATGGAAATATGAAACAGAAAAGGCCAAGGGATAAGGGACAAGCTTATGCAATCACAACTGCTGAGTTTGAAGTTCCTAATGACATGGTGGTAGGTACTTTAATTGTTTCCTCAAGTTTATCCAATGCTTTATTTGATTCTGTGTCATCACATTGTTTCATATCTTCCCAGTTTTCTATGAAAATTAGATATTTTTAATTTGATTTAACAAGGGAGTTGTCAGTCAAAAATCCTAAGGGAAGTATCATTGCTACAAAGTTCTGTCAATCAGTTCCCATTAAGGTATATAAATGTTCTTTATCTGCTGATCTCATCGTCATACTCATGATTGAGTTTGATATAATCCTTGGTATAGATTGTCTTTCAGGTCATTATGCAAAAGTTTATTATAAGAAGAAGAGGTTACGATTTTTGATGACAATGATAAAGAACACCTTATCTTTAGAGTAGAATTGTCACCACCTAATTCTCATCTAGATCCACCCCTAGTAGCTCAACTAAATTCAATTATTGGGGAGTAAGTGAATGAAATAACTTTTGGTGAGGAAAGGAATGTTAAAATAGAGGATGTACCTATTATGAGAAAATATGTTGATGTGTTTCCAGAAGATTTACTTGGAGATCCTCCAGAACAAGAAATTGAGTTTTACATTGATTTAATTATGGTTCAAGGCCTATATCAAAGACCCCTTTTAGAATGGCCACTGTGGAATTATTGGAACAAAAAAACAACTATAGGAATTGAGTAATAAGGGATTTATCCACCCTAGTGTTTCTCCATGGGGATCCCCTGTCCTTTTTGTTAAGAAGAAAGATGGATCTATGAGGTTATGTATCGACTACAGGGGGATCAATGCTATAACAATAAATAACAGGTATCCCCTACCTCGCATTGGTGATATATTTGACCAACTTCATGGAGCTCAATACTTTCTGAAGATTGACCTATGATCCGGATATCATCAGTTGCGTGTGAGGAAGGAATATATTCATAAGACAACATTTCAGACTAGGTATGGGCATTGTGAGTTTATAGTGATGCCTTTTGGATTGACTAATGCACCCCCTTTCTTCATGGATCTAATGAACAGAGTTTTCAAGGAATATCCCAATTATTTTTTAGTAGTATTTATTGATGATATCTTGGTATACTCCAAAATCTACGAAGATCATGAAAATCACTTGCACGTTATCCTGAAGACTCTTAGAAAATATGAATTACATGGGATGTTTATCAAGTGTGAATTCTGGCTTCAGGAGATTTCATTTCTTGGCCATATTGTCTCTAAGGATGGAATCCTAGTTGATCCTATAAAGACAAAGGCAATCCCAGATTGGCCCATGCCAACAAACATAACTAAGGTATGCAGTTTTATTGGATTAGCAGGTTATTATCGGTGTTTCGTACAGAATTTTTCCCAACTGGATAACCCTCTAATGAAGCTCACAAGTAAAGGGGTTAAATTTGTTTAGACAAAAGATTGTGAAGAATGTTTCGAAGAACTAAAGAAAAGATTATTCAATGCTCCTATATTGACTCTACCATCGGGGAATGAAGGGTTTGTTATTTATAGTGATGATTCAAAGAAAGGACTTGGTTGTTTCCTTATGCAAAATGATAGGGTTATTGCTTATGCATCACAAAAACTAAAAATTCATGAGCAAAACTATCCTACTCATGATCTAGAGTTAGCTGCCGTAATCTTTGCTTTGAAGATATGGAGACATTATCTCTATGTTGAAAAATGTGATATTGATCACAAGATTTTGAAGTATATTTTCTCACAGAAAGAACTCAACATGAGGAAAAGGAGATGTCTTGAACTACTCAAGGATTATTATTGCATGATACACTACCACCCGAGGAAGGAAAATAAGGTGGCAGATGCCTTGAGCATAAAGGATCATGGAGTTTTGGACAAGATAAGAGTTGAAAGGGATCCTATTTTCATGGATCTAGTAAAGATGGATATGGGAATAACCATGGATGGTGAAACATCAATGATTTTTCAAATTATTTCCAAACCAACTTTACTAGAAAGGATAAAAATTTCTCAGGCTGATGATGAGGAGTTTTAAAAGAAGATTAAAGCTGTGAATGATGGGAGATTGAATGACTTCGTGTATGAAGACGGAATTTTGAAATTTGGGAAGAGACTTTGTGTTCCTGATATACCAGATCTAAAAAGGGAATTGTTGGATGAAGCTCATAGTTCCAATTTCTCTTTACACCCTGGCAGCACTAAGATGTATAGATATTTGAAGGAACATTTTTGGTGGGACAACATGAAGAGGGAGACTGCTAATTTTGTGTCAAGATGTATTGTTTGTCAATACGTGAAAGGTGGAAGGCAATAGCCTAGAGGAGTATTGTAACCTCTTCTCATACCTGAGTGGAAATGGGATAATATCACGATATACTTTTTCATGGGACTACCAAATACTCCTAGAAGAAATGATTCAATATGGGTCATTGCTGATCGTCTTACCAAGTCAGCACATTTTCTTGCTATAAGAGAAGATCTACCACTTGAACATCTAGGAAGACTATATATTAATGAAGTTTTGATAATTCATGGAGTACCCCTATTAATTGTTTCTGATCGTGATCCACGTTTTAAATCACGATTCTGGAAGTCTTCAGAAGGCCCTAGATACTGATCTTCGTTTGAGCACTGCCTACCACCCACAAACTGATAGACAATCAGAATGCACTATTCAAACATTGTAAGACATGTTGAGGTCTTGTTCACTTGATTTTCAAGGCATGTGGGATCATTATTTAACTATCGTAGAATTTTACTACAATAATAGCTTCCATTCTAGTATTCAGATGGAACCCTATGAAGCATTATATGGGAAGAGATGTCGTACACCAACTTGTTGGGATGATGTTGGTGAAAGAAATCTCATGGGCCCAGAACTTATTGGAGAAACAATTAAGAAGGTTAAGATTATCTAGAACCATATCAAAATAACTCAAAGTAGGCAAAATAGCTATGCAGATAACTGAAAGAAGTATTTGGAGTTTCAAGTTGGTGATCATGTTTTCTTAAAGTTATCTCCATGGAAGGGTATTATACGATTTGGTAAGAAGGGAAAGTTAAGTCCCAGGAATATCAGACCTTTTCAAATTCTGGACCAAATTGGAGCCATAGCTTACCATTTGGCAATGCCGCCAAGTATCTCTAAGGTTCACAATGTGTTCCACGTGTCAATGTTAAGAAAGTACATGCTAGACCCAACACATGTACTCACATATGAAGAAGTGGAACTTGATCCCGATCTATCCTACTGTGAAGATCCTATCAAGATTCTTGATACTAGAGAACATGTATTGAGAAATCATATGCCTCGTCTGGTGAAGGTTCTATGGATGAACCATAAGATGGAGGAAGCAACATGGGATCCTAAGGAGCTTATGTTAAAGACATACCTGAATCTTTTTAGGTAATATTTTATAAATTTCGAGGACGAAATTTTTGTAAAGAGGGGAGAATATAACACCCCAAGGTTTTGAAAATAAATATAGAATGCAATTTTATAATCTAACTATTAAACACAACTTTGTCTCTTCTATGTTTTGAATTTCGAAAAATGGTCATCTAGAGTTGTGTTCAGTAAATCATTTGGAGTCCGATAGAACAAACATGATTTTTAGTGAATAGTAACATACCCTTATGAATAGTAATATGACCCTATGAATGGTAAATTTTATTATTATTTTATTTTCTTAAGTATAGAAGATAATAACATCTTGTTTCATTTTTCATTGTGATTAATAAGTAGTTGTAGAATTAGAACTGTTAATTTTTTAATTAAGTATGCTTTTATTTAAAAGATAAATTAATAATATTTAGAAAATTATTTTTCAAAAATGGACTTCACTTTTGAATTTTACATGTCGAAAAATGGTAGGGGTGAATTTTTGGGATTTTTCTGAAATTGTTGAATTTTTTATGAATAGTAAAATATGATAAAATATGATAAATGATAATTACTTGATTTACTGCATCATAAGTGATGCAAGGATAATGTAAGCCCACTTTTTTTGAACTAACATGTCATTATTACTATTAGAGGTCACATGAAACAATATTATTGGTTGTCTTGAGAGAAATAATAAATTAATTAATTAAATATTCAAAAATTACTCCTCTCCTCCACTATAAAAACCCCCCACCACTACCTCTTCTATTCACCTCTAAGCCTTGAATCTCCTCAAAGTTCTGCCCAATTACCCTTCCCTAGTCACTCCCCATGACCAGGAAGCTCTTAGTCTTTCCAAAAGACCAAAACCGCTTCCCCTAAGGAGTTTCTCAAGGAGGTTATTTCAAAAGGTAAAGCACCCTTCTTTCTCATTTGGTTTTATTTCAATTTATCTACTTTGGTTATCCTCACCTCACCTCCTCTGTCCAAATGATCATGATAACTCTAGTAACATCTATATACTGGATTTATATCATGTGAATGGAAGAACCATCATAAATGTTCTTACTCCCCCCCTTTTATTTTATAAACGAAATAGATGTCCATGAGGTTCCGATTTATAACCTTCATGGACGACGAAGTTTCGTTATTCAATTTATTCTTCATTACTGGTCATGAAACCATATTCATGGTTTAACCAGACTATAATATATGTTTTATAACCTAATTAACATTCAGGAACCATAATATGTACATATAATTAAGTTATATGACAAAACTAGTTCATAATTTTCCAAATACCGCCGAATAATCGAAGTTGTGGTCATCTAATGATTCATCCTCATTCCATGTAACCAGACAATATAAATGACCATTATCAATTAATTATGTTCATTAATAATATATAATTCCAATCCTAGATATTTACAACCATTCCACATGAACTTCATAACATAAAAACAAGTGAACCGAATATGAAAATAATGGAAACGAACACTCCAGAACGACGAAATTCAATACAATAACATGTCAATAAAGACATAAATGAACTAACCAGAATTATGGTAAACTAAATACATGTATAATAGGTTCTGAAATAAGTTATTAACATTTATAATTTCATATTCTAGGAGCTTAATTACAAGATAGGAACACGTTTGGAGTTAAGGTAAGGTTTTTCACCCGAACATCCATTTTCATTCGGGTTACTTTTATTGTCTAATTTCCTCAATGAAATCCTTATGTATTGTGATTTACTCCTCATAAATTATGTTTTATTATTATATATATTTACACAAACCATAATCCTTCCTTATTTTATGAATATTTACAGTTTTTAAAAGGAACATTCAAAATTGTTTAAAAAATACGAGCCCGATTCAAGGAAATTTCTCAAATTTTTACCTATTTTCAAGGGCACTCTATAATCTGTTTTTGGAAACCATTTTCTTTATAAAATCACTAATTTTATTATGAAAATAGTATCTTACTTCAATTCTGGTTTTATAAAAATATTTTTCCAAAATAACTCTTCTTTTCAAAATAAAAGAGTATTTCTCTCTATAATTTCTTAATGATTTTATAAGAGTGTTTTCATCTAATTAAACACTCTTGTTGATTCCATGGTATTATTGGGTTTAATAATTTATGAAGTCATCTACCATATTGATTTAATGGTTTATGGATAACTCTATTGTGGATGATCTATCCTAAAACCATTCACCATATTATTCCGTATGGTTAGTGTTTTATGTTTAACGATTGGGGAAAGATAGTTACATTTCATATGATAGTTTCAATATGAATGTATTTGTTGTTTATGTTTATCCCCGCTCATATGAGGAATGCGTTGGACTTTTTATGTGACGGGTGGGGCCCAATATAGACCCTCGATGCATCGGTAGGTCTCATGAGACAACTAAATGTGGAATTGGCCAAGGCCTTTCCAAATGTGATATGGATTTTGGCCGAGGCCTTAATCACTAGATGTCTTGGCCGAGGCCATGAAAAAATGATTCAGAATGTCCGGAATATGAACTTACCTCATTATAAAGCTAGTAATTGCAAGTTTATGTGGTTATTCAACTAGTAGAATACCTAAGATTATATTTTATTATGGCATTATTTACTCAGCTCATTTTCCTGCCAAAATGTGTTCATATTTATTATTAAAGGCACGTGTTTTCAATTATTCACCACGTCTAATGTTTATATTATCTTCTATTGTATTTCTTACTCTTACTGAGCATTTGAGCTCACACCTTTCTTATGTTTCATTTTCTCAGGTTACGAAGAAGTAATTTATGAATGACTTGCAAGAATAATCTAGGAGACGTGATGTTTCTAGTGGAATAAAATAGTGTTTTTGTTTCCCTTCATATTCTAATGATAAACTTATGTATGTATCTTGTTTCCAATAATACTAAACTACTAGGTCATTTGGGATTCTTATTCCTTGTTTGTATGCCAATGTAATCAAATAAGGCACCGGCTCTGGGCAACTGGGGTCAGGTCCTTACACCGCCTACGGTCGGCCAGGCAGCAAGGAGGGGGCGCCGCTTGGCGCCGCCAAGCGAACCAGACCGGGCCGCAGCGCGGGCCGGGTCCGAAGGGTGGATGAGCCCCACCGTGTCGGTCTGACCCCTCAGCTGGGTCAGACATACCGAGCCAGGCTGGGCCGACCCCCCATCCGGGACAGACCTACCGAGCCGGGTCGGGCCGACCTGCCATAGCCTACTGGGCTTGACGGGTCAGGCCCGACTTCACTTAAATGCATATATCTTTAAGACCGCGTGTCTAAACGACGCGCCGTCTAAGGAAATGGGACCCTCGTGAAGAGGTTGTACTTTTTCAATACTCTATGTGTGTTTTAAACAACTTTGGAAAACGGCCGGGTTTGGAACGAGCGTAAATCAAACTGGGCCCCTAGAACGGAAATGCCAATAACTCTCAGACTGGGCATCCGATTGATGCACTGTCTGTCATATTGGGTTCTTTATGATGAGACAGAACTACGGGATACATCAACTCAGGACTTCGTTATAGTTGATGTATCAACACTTGACTCGAGGAGCGTGCCCTCCCGGAATTGAGCGTGCTTTGTGCGGGAACCCTATAGTTGGTTGTGATGCTATTGTACCAGAATCCTACGTGGGTTCGAAAGCGATGACTACTATACCGGAATCCTCTGTGGGTTCGATAGCGATGACTACTGAACCGGAATCCTCTTTGGGTTCGATTGCGATGACTACTATACCAGGATCCTCCGTGGGTCCGACAATTCTGACTTCTGTTCCTGTATCATATGTGGGTCCGACATAATAGCTGGTCATGTATCCTATGTGCATCCGACAGCTTAGCTAGTCCAGTATCCTATGTGGGTCCGACAGCTTAGATGAATCAGTGACTACATCTGATCATCTCTATCTCTCTACGAAAGATGTATACCTGTGTGAGTTGAGTCATGTTTTTCAACCATTATCATCGTGGTGATTGACTTTACATTCTTTGTAGAATGGGTTGTGTTTGGGCTCGAGAGTTGGATCTGGGACTGTGACTGGTAACATAGGTATATGTGTGGGCATATACCTAAGTAGGAATGGTTGATACTTCATGATTGTATCTTTCTACTGTGGTTTATACTTTGTGGATTCTAGGAGACCTTCGGTGGTCTCTAAGTCCCCTACTAAGTATTGTTATACTCACTCATTCACAAGCTTCACCCGTACCTTGTTGTGTTTTGTGCAGATGACGGATAGTAGTGATTGAGGCTGAGGGTGATGGACGGAGGTTGCTCGGATCTGGACTAAACGGACGTACCGTAGGGACGATTTGTTCGAGTTTTTTACCTAGCCTTTAGGTAGGATTCCTCAGTGGACGATCCAGGAGTTGTTTTCCCTTTTTTACTTGTACTTATACTTGTTCTTCAGTTGGGTTTGTATACTGGCCCACTTACTTTCAGCACACCTTACTTTTCTATTCTAGTACTTTTTTCCTCTACTGATTGTGTTCGTATTGTGGGTGTGTTACAGATTAAAAGGCAATACCTTCCCTTTTTATCAGGGACTCGCCTTTGGTGTTAGTCGCCAGCCCCTGGCCTATGGAAGGTGGGCTTGGGGTATTCATGGCATGGGCCCGAGGATGGGTCGTGACATGCACACATGATAAGACAAGAAGTATATGATGCATTTACTTGATTTCATGAGGAGACATATTTTTAGGTACATTATGGTTGGTAATATATTGTTTGAAAATACATGTATTAATCACATTGATTAAGAATTTTTAATTTAAAATATAGAAACTGAGTGTTGGAAAAAATAAATCGGAAGAAAAACTAGTGTACCGCTACCATAAAGTAAGGATTGAGTATTCTTCACTTGAAAAACATTTGTACATATTTTAAATATATCATAATAATTTGATGTGACATGAAATAAAAACATAATTATGTTCCTATGTTTATATGTGTATTGATGAATCGAAATCCAAAGGCATTTCCATCATATGTCATATTCTATAGAAGGAGACACTTGTAAATAATTATGGGATGCTAATATATGAACAAAAAAAAGTATGGGAAACATATGTATGTATGAAATAATAAAAATGTGTTTTTTTTAAGTTTCTGCTAAATAATAATGATTACTTATTTCCCTATATATTTTATCCATCATAGACATAGGAATCATCATCAGTTGTACCAGATAAACACCAACTATCAATATCCTTAAAGCGGCCAGAATAGTTTTGTTGCATCTGAGGTGTGGGTTTTGGGGTGACACCCCAAACATATTTTGAGCAAAGAAAATAATGGGGAATAAAGATAAACAAATGAAAGTGACAAAGACCCAATTATCTTCGCTTGAAGAAAAATATCATTGGCAGTTTGAGTTTCTAGAAAATGTTATGGGAGGAAGCAAAGAGAAGAAACAAATCAAGAAACAATAATGCCCGGAGACCCCCCCCCCCACATCCTCACCATCTTTGAGGTGATCAATTACCCTCAAAGACCTATCTTAGATGAAGTAATCAATATTCTTATAACTTTTTATGTGAAATGCGAATCATATAAACAGTAATACCTTTCATATATTGATATTATATAGGTTGAAAATGATTGTGATTTATATCTATCAACTTACACCCATCACCTTGTTGTGAGGTTTATCTTGTTCAATGTCAAATAAGACACATTACACAATAGACAACTTCCAACAATTCATGTGAGTGTAGGGATTAGCATAGCTCGTAAACCAACAACCCAAATACCTATTCCACTTTATGACATAGACATTCATATGGTCATGAAAAATATTTGAAAACCCATTGCGTGGTTGTAAGAACTCATATAAAACATGTCGATTAGTAGGTATTCATTTCTAATTTATTTTTCATGAAAACCCATTAAAAATTAATGAAAACATTTCTTAACCGATGAATGTTATTATAGACAAACAAAGGGAAGGGGTGAAAGAAAAGGTTGAATCAAAGTAATCTAGAGGATCAACTGACCAATCAAAAATATATTCATAAAGAACCATTTCCCCACCCATTGAATAACCTCATTTACAATCATTTAAGGTTCATGCAGATACAAGGTTACAAAATGGTAGTAATCACATAGTTGATTTTCAAGAACAAATGTATGGAGAGAACATTACAGACTTCATTTATCTGGAGAATGTATTCCTAAAGCATAAATGGCTAAAATTATCAGTTTTAAATGTATACATGAGGTGTGTTTTCATGATTTGTTTTTTCAATATCTAATATACTATGTTACTTATGACTAAATACATATATCAATATTATTTTAAGGGAAAATCCTGGAAACATAAGTATGGACTCATTAGTCCTGACATCACTTATACAAATCAAACCAAAATGGAATCTTCTAAAATTGATATAATTGTGGAAAAACTGGCCATAGTGATTGAAAGAAAACTTACGAATGATAGAATCATATTATTACCAATGATCTTGGGGTAAAACTCTATGATTTAATCGTATCAAATATACTTTTATTTCCTTCATTACTTATTCCTTTTTTATACAGCACTGGTTACTCGTTATATTCAATTTGGATACTCCAAATATTTATTTCCTGGATTCGCTACAAGGATACACAATAAGCCAACCACACATGATGACATTTTCAAATTTGTAATGAACTGCATCTAGTGTTTTATAACTAAACTTCAAGTTATATATTGTTTATTATGTTCTAATGGTAATCCTATTATTATAGGGTGGTGTTTAAATATCTTGAAAATCATTGAATAAGGATAATCCATGTATATAATGAGCCAATGGACTTCTATAAATGGATAAGTATTACGATATACATAATAAGATTTCACTATCAAAACACATATCAAAACAATTTACTTATTTTTATCAATAATTATGTTGTGTCTGAAACAAACCAATGGAAAAGATTTTTGGTTTTTATGTTTTCAACTTTATTAGATATATCATATACCGTCAACAAACTAGCATACCCAAAGAGTTATTTTCGAAGATAATTACTATTCTATTTAAAATATTTATTAAACCTTTATGTGTTTATATTTTTTAAGTACTAGAATGACTATCGAATGTCCTCATATTCATAAGATGAATTATATTTTTTTAGAAATGATTGTGATGAAAACTTTTTGTCATAATGTACACATATATCATGAATATATGACATACTACTACTTATTTTGTTTATTTTCACATCATTTTATCTACATTTTTTAGTTAATTTCATATTCATTTTTATCTGATTATTATTTTGTTACTTTTTCAAAATGATTATGAATAAATTAATTCTTTTATAAGGATGATTCCCACATGTACTATGATCATGCAATATAGGATAAAAATACACAATGGAATCAACCATACCTCAATCTGATATACAGTGTACCTGGTATGACTCAAATTGTGTGGTTTCAGTTTAAAATTGAAATTATATTAATAATTATTTTCATATTAATTCTTAATTTATTTTCTTATAGTATTAATTACACAATAATTGTTTTCTTATACTAGTGTATTCTTTTGAGAAGTTGTATTTTTCTTTTACCAATTTACAAAAATCCTTAAAATAAAGAACATATTGCTTTTGGATGTGGTGCTTCTAGCGACATGGGGTTTAATTTCCCATCCCAATTGAATAGTTATCTCCTTTATGTCTTGGTTCAAACAGTTAAAATAAAAACACACATCACAAACTCAGTCAACTATACCTCAATCTAAAACACATTGTGCTTGGTATGACTCGAACTGTTTGTTTTGAGTTTATAATTTACATTTTAGTTTAAAAAAGACATCAAATTATCAAAATTTAGAAAACACATTCATATTTTTTTTTATAATTTAATATAATGACCCATAATTCATTTTTGACATGTAGGAATTAACATCACATAAATTGGACACATAGTGTCACTAGTATGATTCCAAGTGTGTATTTTTATTTAAAATTGACATTAGTTTTAGTAAAAAGTTGAAGTGACATACTCAAAAACTGAGAAAACCTGTTATTATTATTTTTACACTTTAGTAAAATGATTTGTAAGCCATTTTTTATGTGTAGGAATCATTCATACATCAATATGACGTACATTTTGACTAGTATGACTCTAAGCCTCTCTTTTTATTTAAAATGGACATTAATTTTAGTAAAAAAGGAAAGTGACATACTCAAAATAGAACAAAAACATTTGATTTTTTTGATAATTCAGTAAAATGGTCCATAAGTCATTCAAAATGTTTTGGAATCATTCACACATCAATCTGACACATAGTATTCCCAGTATGACTCCAAGTGTGTTTTTTATTGAAAATTGACATTAATTTTAGTAAAAAAGACAAGTGATGTACTCGAAACTGATAAAAATCATTCATAAAGTTTTGATATTTCGGTAAAATGTCTGATAAGTCTTTTTTTATAGGAATCATACAATACTCAATCTGATTCATGGTGTTCCTGGTATAACTCAAAGTGTCTATTATCAGTTTAAAATTAACATTTTAGTTCACAAAGTGTGTCACTTACTGAAAACAAATAAAACACATTACGATTGTCCTGATAATTTTGGAAGAAGATTTATAATCCATTTCTGCATTTAGGATTTATTATCCTGTCAGAATGACACATTATATGTCTAGTATGACTCAAAGTACATGTTTTTCATTTGAAATGGAATTTTAGTAAAAAAAACACAAGTGACATACTCAAAATCTAGAAAACACATTCATATTGTTTTGATACATTAGGATAATGATTCATAAGTCACTTTTGATTTATAGGAATCAATTTCACCTCAATTTTACATACGGTGTGACTGATATGACTCCAAGTGTGACTTTTTTATTTAAAATTGACATTAATTTTAGTAAAATGCACAAGTGACATACTCAAAACTGAGAAAATGCATTCTTATTATTTTGATACATTATGAAAATGAACCATATATCATTTTTGATGTGTAGTAATCAACTGCACCTCAATCTGACACACAGTGTGAGCGGTATGACTATATGCATGTATTTTTATTTAAAATTGACATTAATTTTAGTAAAAAGGACAAGGGACACTCTCAAAATAATAGAAAATGCATTCAGATTATTTTGATACATTATGAAAACGATCCATAAGTCATTTTTGATGTGTATGGATTATTATCACCTCAATATGACACATTTTGTTACCAATATGAATCCATGTGTGTATTTTTATTTAATTTGGGCATTAATTTTAGTTTAAAGGACAAGTGGCATACTCAAAAAAAAGGAAAAACATTCGGAATGTTTTGATACACTAGTAAAATGATCCATAAGTCAGTTCTTATGTGTAAGAATAAACCACACATTAATATGATGCACAATGTGACCTTTATTACCCCCAAGTGTAAATTTTTATTTAAAATTGACATTAATTTTATTAAAAAGGATAAGTGACATACTCAAAACCAATAAAACACATAAATATAATTTTTATACATTAGTACAACGTTCCATAATTAATTTTGGATGTGTGGGAATCACCCTCACCTAAATTTGATGCATGGTGTGACCGGTGTGACTCTAAGTGTGTTTTTTTAATTTAAATTAGGATTAATTTTAGTAAAAAAGGAAAGTGACATACTCAGGACCAAGAAAATGCATTCAAAATATTTTGATACTTTATGAAAATGATCTATAAGTTATTTTTTACCTGTAGGAATCAGCCACACCATAATTTGACACTATATGCACCCTGTATTACTCAAATTGTCCGTTATTAGTTTAAAATTTATAATTTAGTTCAAAATTTGTTTCACTCACTGAAAACCAATAAAATGAAAAATGATTATCATTATAATTTTGTAAAAATCATTAGACATTTTTTGAAATGTAGGATTCAGTCTCACATCAAACCAACACATGATGTGATCGGTATAACCCAAATTTTGTCTTTTTATTTAAAATAAAATTTTGGGAAAAAAACACAGCTGATATACTCAAAACCAAGAAAACTCATTTAGATTATTTTGATACATTTGTATAAAAATAAATAGTTCATTAGGGATGTGTAGGAATCATCAAATACTGAATATGATACATGGTGTGATCATTATGACTGAAAGTGTATACTATTAATTTAAAATTTACATTTTAGTTCAAAAAAAAATTCACTCACTGAAAACCAAGAAAACACACTCCAATTGTATTTATAATTTAGGACAATGATTCATAAGTCATTTTTTTGTGCAATAATCAATCGCATGCCAAAATGACACATGTTTTGACTAGTACATACTTAAAACCATGAAATCACATTAAGATTGTATTTATACTTTAGGAAAACGATCCACAAGCCATTTTTAACTTGTAGAAATCTGCCGCACCTCAATCTGGCACAGTGTCACCAATATAAATCAAATTGTGGCTTTTTCTTTAAAATTAACATTAATTTTATTAAAAAGAACATGTTACATAGTGAGATCCTACAAAACACATTCATATTGTGTTTTTACTTTATAAAAATGATCCATAAGTCATTTGTGATTTGTAAGAATAAACTGCACCTCAATTTGATGAATGGTGTGACCCGTAAGACACCAAGTGTATCTTTTTATTTAAAATTGACATTAATTTTAATAAAAATGAAAAGTGAAAAACTCAAGATTGAGAAAATTCATTCATATTGTTTTGGTAATTTAGGACAATGATTCATATGTCATTTGTGATGTATAGGAATTAGCCTCCCCTCGATTATATATATTTTGTGCCCGATATGTCTGAAAGTATCTATTATCAATTTAAAAATGAAATTTTATTTCAAAACATGTTTCACTCACTAAAAAACAAGAAAACAAACTTCAATTATATTGATAATTTAGAAAAATGATTAATAAGTCATTTGTGACATGTAGGAATCAGTCTCACATCAAAATGACACATGATGTGACTGGTATAACAAAAAGTGTGTACTTTGAATTTGAAATGAATTTTTTGTAGATTACACAATTCACATACTCAAAACTAAGGAAACACATTCTAATTGTTTTGGAATGTTAGGAAAATTATGCATAAGTTATTTTTGATGTGTATAAATCAACCACACCTCAATCTGAAGCACGGTGTAACCGATATGACTCCATGTGTGCCTTTTTATTTGAAATTGAAATTTTAGTAAAAAACAAAATTGACATATTAAAAACTGAGAAGATACATTTTTATGTTTTTGATAATTTACGACAATAACCCATAAGTCATTTGTGATGTGTAGGAATCAGTCACAACTCAATCCCATACACGGTGTGCCCGGTATGACTTAAAGTGTTCGTTATCAGTCTAAAATTGACATTTTAGTTTAAAACATGTATCTCTCACTAAAAAAGAAGAAAATGTGATCATATTTCCTCAATAATTTAGGATAATAATTTATAAGTCATTTGTGATGTATATGAGTCATTCTAATGCCAAACTGACACATGATGTGACCGGTATGACATAAAGTGCATGTTTGTAGTTTAAAATGACATTTAAGTAAAAAAGAATAGTGTCATACTCAAAACTAATAAAACATATTCGGATTGTTTCAGTTCTATTGAAAAAAAATCCATAAGTCATTTGTGACTTGTAGAAATTATCCCTGGCTTAATCTAACACACAGTGTGACCAATAAGACTCTAAGTACATCCCTTTATTTCAAATTAACATTTTATTAATGTATTTTTTCATATTTAGGTTTAATTTAATATTTTATAATATTACTAATGTATGATTCATCCTCTTATACATGAGGACTATTTTTTAGGAGTAATGGTGGTTTGTTTGGAAACTAATGCCATGGTCAAGGTTTTTAGAGAGGGGACGCGGGTTCCAAAGATTATGAAACATTGATGATTTTTAATGTTTACTGATAATAATTGAAAATATAATTATAAAAAACATTATTTTTGTGAATTAGGGCTTCTTAATTATATTTCATAATAATTTTATTTTTAATTTCTTCTGCCATTATGTTTGATTCATGCTTTTTTATTATGATTTTTTAGTTTAATTCCTCTAGATCTTTTTTTACAATGGGTCGATATTAGGCCACCTATTTTTTGGTCTTTCCCTCTATCATTTGTGTTACGTGCTGAAAATCCATGTTTGATGGATTACCTATTTCCCACCATTGATTGTCACTACCTCCCATTATTTTTTGGTCGTTCATTCCCTCTCAGTTTGTTTTAGCATCTCGTGTTCCATTCAGATGAGTTATTGCACCCTACTTCGTGATACCCATGGATTGGGTGTTCTGTTTAGGTAATCAGTTGGTGTCATAAGGTTTCATCGCCTTTGTGTGGTTATTCCCTAGGAATGGTCATTCATATCTCTCTCAGCGGTGTTGTACTCTCAGTTTCACAAATGAAACCCAAGTGTGCCTCCTTCATTCTGCTTCCTCTTTGGTGATTCGTCTTGGCCTGTCATGCTCCCTCAGCTTCATGTCGTGGCCAGTGTATGGAGGCAAAAACCTTCCTTGGCAAGAAGATGTGTGGTCATTTTCTTGATGATCTATAAATGATGAAGGAGGAGGTTGTGGATGATCCACCAGATCTAGGAAAACTTGGTTCCAGCCCTAGCTTGAAGAGATCAGGACCACTGGAC
This sequence comes from Viscum album, assembly GCA_963277665.1. NCBI lineage: Eukaryota > Viridiplantae > Streptophyta > Magnoliopsida > Santalales > Viscaceae > Viscum > Viscum album. Next base: position 1,481,032,968 of record OY728155.1, on the reverse strand, counting down.
AACCTATAGTCTGGCGTTGTAAGTATAAATTTCATTTTTTATTTTCATTTTGAAACTTGTAATCTTGCTTTATTCCTGTGTTTTTTTCCTTCTTGTTGAACTGCTTCCTTTGTAGCATTTCTTTCATTCCTTTTGAGTGTTAATAAAAAGTGTGCATGTGTGTGGTGTTCTTACCATGTAGTAGGTCCCCTAAGTGACCTAAGCATGTTAAATAACCATGTTCATTTACTAATTTCTTTATTTATTGCAATATGGTATTCATTTATTGTGTATTCATTATCAAAGTGAATAGTTTCATATTCGGTCCTTGTAGTTGTGTGGTTGTTTGGTTCTCTTTTCATCTCCCCTCGACCACAACAATTGCTATGAGAGCCTCTCTAGATTACTGTGGCCTTTGATTTGATTACTGCTTATAGTTTCTTTAGTTCTAGTTTTCTTTCTTATTTTTTCACATTTATCTCTATTTAATTCCCTTCTATTTAATTTATTACAGTTTGTTATTGAATCCCTTGGTTTCATTTTAAAATTTTTGTATTCTGTATCCCATCGTACATATATACCCAATGAGATTTGTCAGTTCTTGGGGTCATAAGCCTAACATTGTTCCCAACCACTTGACATCTACTCATCGAGAGCATATGAGCCTCAGCCCAGTAGGTGAGGACTCCTTGAGTGCATCTAGGCAACCTGGGAACAAATCCAGGTGGAGGCATATTTTTGAGTACTGTAGTAGTGTTGTAGCAGTACTGTACCAGGTACTGTGCGGGAACTGTAGCAGTACTGTAGAAGGTACTGTAATGGGAACTGTACCATGTATTGTTTGGCACTGTAGTAGCTGAGACTATTCCCCCATTTGGGCCTTCGGGCCACCTATTTGGTCCCTGAGTCCTTGAAGGCCTTCGGGCCACCCAAGCCTTTTGGTCAATAAGGCCTTCAGGCCACCTTAATTGAAAATGAAAAATAGACAATCTACAAGGAACAAGCTCCAGAAGGAGGATGAGTAAAAAAAATCAGCATAAAAGAAGCAAAAAATGGATTGCTAGAATGAGAGGGTATGGAACCTACCATCGGGACAAGTATGTGCATGCATGAGAATGCCAAGCCAAACAGCCAAGCGAAGGGGGAGAGCTGATTTCATGATGTAGATGCTGGGGAGGAGCAGTTCCAAGTAGTTAGTCTTGGTTTTATGTAATGTTTGAAGCCTGTGGGAAATGAATTCCTCTAAGTCCTACGGGTTATGAAATTCTAACGTCTATGGTTTTTTTAAGGGTTCCACCTTACCCCTTGAAAGATGGATTATCAAAATAAAAAAAATGATGGCCTTAGGGCCATTGGTGATCTACTCATCTGGATAAACATTTATAATATGATATACGAAATCAGAAAATTTGATAGAGACAATGATTTCAATCTATGTATAATTAAAATAAGATCCTTGCTCATAAAACAAGGATTAATAGATGCCTTATGTGGGCCCAAGAAACCCATTATGATTGTTAATGAAACTGGCTAGACCATTATAGAATACTAAGAAGTTCCCCCTGATATACTTGTTAAGGCATGTGAGTCCATTTTACATTCCTTAGGTGATGAGGTCATGAAAGAAGTATCTAATGAGTCTATTGCTACAGGAATTCGACTTAAACATGAAAAATTATACATGACTGCTTCACTAGTAGTAAGACTTTACAAGAAACACAATATGATTAATTTCAAAATGATGCCTGGAACTACTGTAAAAACCCATTTATTTGAGTTTAATACAGACATGTTAGAGTTATCCAATATTAATGTTTCTGTATATGATGAAGATCAGGCAATGATCCTCTTAATCTCTCTTTACAATAGCTACAACAAACTAGTCAAGGCCAGGATGTGTGGTTGAGACTATTTAACTTTAGAAGAAGTTAAATCAACACTTGTTTTTAAAGAACTACATTCTAGATGTAAAATAGAAGGTGAGGCTAAAATTTTGTTCACAAGGGGAAGACCTCAAACTAAAGGTAATAAGAAACAGTTCAATAGATACAAAAGTAAGAGTAATGAATAACCTAAATCCAAGACTAGTTATAAGGATAGAAAAGTCACGTGTTTTCACTATGGTAAATTTTGGAACATTAATCCCGAGTATAGGAAGGTCAAGCATGAGTTGGAACACAAACAACCCACTAACATGTCTCTTTGGGTTGGCTCGGGCTATGAAACTGCTAATGTCTTGAATTTGTCTATCCATACACTCAATCAAGAGTGATTCCTCGACTCTAGATGTTCTTTTCACATGTGTCCATATAGAGAGTCTTTTTTAAAATAGGTCAAGATGGTGAAAGTGGATTCCCTCTTAGGAAACAGTAAGAGGTGCATGGTCATGGGTACAGGATCTATTCTAATAGAGTTATATGATCAATCCATCATCACCTTACTTAATGTAATGTGGGTCCCCAACCTTTAAAGAAACTTAATATCCTTTGGGATCCTTGATCAAAAGGAATTTACCTTTAGATCAGAAGTGGGTTTTCTCGGGATCTCTGAAGGATAAAAAACGATCATGAAAGGAAATTACGCCAATGGGTTATGTATCTTGAATAGAAAACCTCATTAAAGATAGTTGGGTAGTTTTTACAATACAAAAACTGATAATACTATTCTATGTGATAGAATATTAGGGCATGTATGCTACAAATTATTAGAGGAACTCAAGAACCATGGGTTGTTAAGTGATATCACACCTGATAATCTTCCATTTTGTAAATATTGTGTGATGGAAAAATCCAAAAGGATGAGTTTCAATAGTTCCTCCTTTGAATCTATCATACACCTTGAATACATCCATTCAGATTTGTGGGGGCCAGTAAGGACCACCTCTCATGGAAGAGGATCCTATTTCATCACCTTCATTGATGATTTCTCCAAGAATGTTCGGATCTACATCTTAAAAAATAAATCTGATGTTTTCAAAAAGTTCAAAACAAAGAAATCTTTAGTTGAAAATAAAACTAGAATGAAAATTAAAACCATGAGAACGAACAATGGGCTAGAATATCTTTCTACAGAGTTCATTTAGTTTTGTTAATCTTAAGGGACTAAAATGCATAGGATTGTTAGGGAAACTCCCCAAAAAAATCCCTAACAGAGAGGATGAATATGACTATCCTTGCAAGAGTATAGAGCATTCTTGCATTCTCAGGCCTCCCCAAATCATTTTGGGTGAAGGCCAATTGCAATGTTGTTTACCTTATCAATAGGTGTCCCTCATCTACAAATCAGTTCAAAACACATGAAGAATTGTGGACTAATAAGCCCCCTTATTACTCCTACATAAGAGTCTTCAGTTCTTTAACCTATGTTCATCTTAAGACAGAAAAATTAGAACTAAAAGCATTCAAATTCGTATTTGTTGGTTATCTTGAGGGAGTTAAGGGATACAAACTTAGGTTCGATAAACTGGGATACCAGAAATGCATCATAAGTAGGGATGTAGTCTTTCATGAATCATCATCACCTAAGACCAATACTGCCACACATGGTAGTAGTGATCCAGACCTTGATAAGGTTAATAATGTTGAGCCCCCAACTCACTTTGAGGCTGACGTTTAGCCTACTCTGCCTCCTCCTCAGCCCATGGATGCAGCTGACTATGAGCCTAGTTCTAGGTTAGCTTTGGATTTTGAACCTTATACCACTCATCAAGATTATCGATTGACCCGTGATAGGAAAAGAAGGGTCATGATACCTCATACCCGATCCATCCAGTATGATATGTCTTTGTATGCCTTTCATGTGGCCCAGGATCTTATTGATGATTACCCTCAATCTTATAGGTCATCTTTAAAAGACAAAGACTCAAAGAAGTGGGTCTTTTCTATGAATGATGAAACGCAGTCCTTAAGGAAGAACCATACTTGGGATGTTGTAACCAATCCAAATAACACTAAAGTAATTGTTTTTAAATGGATCTTTAAAAGAATGGAAGAAACACTGAGGGAAGTAAAATCAAGTATAATGCTATGCTAGTTTCCAAGGGTTTCATTTAAATTGATGGAATTGATTACTCTGAAATATTTTCTCCAATTGTTAAGCATTATTCCATTCAGATTTTGCTAGTTTTTGCTGCTTATAATGATTTTTGTATAGAATAGTTAGATGTTAAAATTGATTTCATGCATGGTGATTTGAATGAAAAGATTTATAGGAAACCTCGTGATGGCTATCCTACTAAATTCAAATCAAATCAAGTATGCCTTTTCAATAAATCATTGT